>JASDDO010000016.1:534412837-535012837 GCA_030015575.1 Agapanthus africanus
AGGCAAATGATGATTCGCTCCTGGCAATATCCCAGTTGTAGCGGTGCTGATGCCGAAATCGGTGTCTAATTCCAGGTTTACAGCGGAAAGCCAGTAGGCCACACATGCATACGGAATAGCCGAAATGATTGGGCAACTTGCAATAAAAAGCAGCAAGTAAAAATGTATGCATGCAAAATAGCCGAAATGATAGGGCAGCTCGCAATAAAAAGCAGCGGGTAAAAATAAAATAAATAGCCAAAATGATTGGGCAACTTGCAATAAAAAGCAACGAGTAAAAATAAAATAAATAGCCGAAATGATTGGGCACCGTGAAAAATAGCCGAAATGATTGGGCAATCGCGACCTTCGCGATATAAAGCTGAAATGATAGAGCATCGCGGAGATAAAACAAAAAAAATGATGATAAAACTTTGGCCCTACAGTTAAGATCACATCGATCCCTGTATGCAATCCAAGGACGTAAACAAAGAGGGAACCATACTTTCCCAACAGGCTCCGCCAGAAGACGAAGCCAAATCTCGACGGTTCAGTCCAACTCCGAAGAAACCAGTGTCTTCAGCAGATTCCTCAACTCACGGATACAAACACTCCTTGACGAGAGCCTCCTAATCCGCGTCGACTCGCAGAGCCACCAGTGCCTTCGTGGGAAATTCTCGACTCGTTTCAAACCCCAAGGAAACAAATAATCCTTGGCGCTAGGGAAATAAATAATCCTTAGCAAATTCCTCGACTCACGGATACAAACATTCCTTGACGAGAGCCTCCTGATCCGCATGGACTCGCAGAGCCACTAATGCCTCCGTGGGAAATTCTCGACTCGTTTCAAACCCCAAGGAAACAAATAATCCTTGGCGCTTGGGAAACAAATAATCCCTAGCAAATTCCTCGACTCACAGATACAAACACTCCTTGACGAGAGCCTTCTGATCCGCGTCGACTCGCAGAGCCACCAGTGCCTTCATGGGAAATCCTCGACTCGTTTCAAACCCCAAGGAAACAAATAATCCTTGGCGCTTGGGAAACAAATAATCCTTAGCAAATTCCTCGACTCACGGATACAAACACTCCTTGACGAGAGCCTCCTGATCCGCGTCGACTCGCAGAGTCACCAGTGCCTTCGTGGGAAATCCTCGACTCGTTTCAAACCCCAAGGAAACAAATAATCCTTGGCGCTAGGGAAACAAATAATCCTTAGCAAATTCCTCGACTCACGGATACAAACACTCCTTGACGAGAGCCTCCTGATCCGCGTCGACTAGCAAAGCCACCAGTGCCTCCGTGGGAAATTCTCGACTCATTTCAAACCCCAAGGAAACAAATAATCCTTGGCGCTTGGGAAACAAATAATCCCTAGCACATTCCTCGACTCACGGATACAAACACTCCTTGACGAGATCCTCCTGATCCGCGTCGACTCGCAGAGTCACCAGTGCCTTCGTGGGAAATCCTCGACTCGTTTCAAACCCCAAGGAAACAAATAATCCTTGGCGCTTGGGAAACAAATAATCCTTAGCAAATTCCTCGACTCACGGATACAAACACTCCTTGACGAGAGCCTCCTGATCCGCGTCGACTTGCAGAGTCACCAATGCCTTCGTGGGAAATCCTCGACTCGTTTCAAACCCCAAGGAAACAAATAATCCTTGGCGCTTGGGAAACAAATAATCCTTAGCAAATTCCTTGACTCACGGATACAAACATTCCTTGACGAGAGCCTCCTGATCCGCGTCGACTCGCAGAGCCACCAGTGCCTCCGTGGGAAATTCTCGACTCGTTTCAAACAACAAAGGAAACAAATAATCCTTGGCGCTTGGGAAACAAATAATCCTTAGCAAATTCCTCGACTCACGGATACAAACACTCCTTGACGAGAGCCTCCTGATCCGTGTCGACTCGCAGAGCCACCAGTGCCTCCATGGGAAATTCTCGACTCGTTTCAAACCCCAAGGAAACAAATAATCCTTGGCGCTAGGGAAACAAATAATCCTTAGCAAATTCCTCAACTCACGGATACAGACACTCCTTGACGAGAGCCTCTTGATCCGCGTCGACTTGCAGAGCCACCAGTGCCTCCGTGGGAAATTCTCGACTCGTTTCAAACCCCAAGGAAACAAATAATCCTTGGCGCTAGGGAAACAAATAATCCTTAGCAAATTCCTCAACTCACGGATACAAACACTCCTTGACGAGAGCCTCCTGATCCGCGTCGACTCGCAGAGCCACCAGTGCCCCCGTGGGAAATTCTCGACTCGTTTCAAACCCCAAGGAAACAGATAATCCTTGGCGCTAGGGAAACAAATAATCCTTAGCAAATTCCTCGACTCACGGATACAAACACTCCTTGACGAGAGCCTCCTGATTCGCGTCGGCTCACAGAGAAACCAGTGTCTCCGCGAGAAAATTCCCGATTCGTCTCAACTTGCAAGATGAAGCCTCAGGCAGCAGGGACCCAAAAAAAAACTTGCTTCCTGAACAATGGGACCCTGCAAGTCAATCCAAAATGGTCTCTTGCATACTATTCACGGGTCTCACTCTCCAAAGTCGAGTTTCGACAAGGAGAGAAACAACCGCTTGCGAGTCTTCTCGACTCGTAAGAGGGAAAATTCTCTTATAGGATCCTTACGACTTATAAGAGAAAACCACACTTAGGAATCCTCACGATTCCTAAGGAGAAAAACCCACCTACGAGATCCTCTCGATCCGTAGGGAGAAAAGTCTCTATGAGACCCTCACGGCTCATGGAGTTGAAAAGTCTTAGGCAGCAGATCTGAACCTGCGGCCTAAGCCATCGCTATTTCTTAAGAAAGTCAAGATGCGTGCTCTATTATCCGTCAACCATGGTTACTAAGGTGGCATGCTGATAACAAAAGAAAGAAAAGACGGAGAAAACGACACAAGACATCACAAAAAAATGTGTGTATCTTTTATTCATAAACTTGATTGAGTACAGGATACATTGTGCTAAAGAATAAAAAATATACATATACATTTTTTTTATTTACAAGTACAAACGATATAAGGAGAGTTACTGAGAAGGAAGCGTCTTAAGTAGCTTTATCAGTTGTTCGCGCACTTCCTTCCACGCCTTCTCTTGATCAGCCGCCACCGTCAGTTCGGCCTCTACTTGAGCCCGCTGCTGCATGAAGGATGCAAGCTGTTCCCCAACGACCTGCTGAGCTGCTTCACGGCCTCGGGCATCACGCTCGGCGGCATCAAGCTTCCGCTTCAGTGCTAGCCCATTAGAGATATGCTCCAGAAGGCCTTCAAAGACAGCTTTCACCTTAGCAGCATTCGTCCTAACTTCAGCGCGCAGGCGAGCAGTTGTGCTTGAAGATTCCTGACGTTCCTTCACCCGTAAAGCTGCTTCTTGCTCCAAATGGCGGAAATAAGAAGTGCTTTGCTCGAGCCAAGCTGTCCGTTGGGTGCTTATGGCCAAAACTTCAGGAGAAGGACGCGTCGACTCCAACCGATGTAGGCAGGCCTCGATCTCTCTGCAGTGGTTAACCCAAGATTCGACGACGCCTTCGTTGTGAAAGTTTACGAGCGCCGCTAGCATTGGGTTAACTTCCACAGCGAAATCTACGGCAGAGGGGAGAGCGTCCGTGTTAAGCTCTTCGATATACCCGCTCAGCATGCCCAAACTCATCACGACACCCTTTGAAGATGGACGTTTCAAGAAAGGGCCTACCGGTGAAAGGACACGAGACTCAAGAGGGACCGGAGCCAGAACGATAGCTGCAAAACAAAACATAGTTAAACGATGGTTCAAGAGATGTTGAAGAGTCATCAAAAAGGAAATTTACTATACCAGCTGCAACGGGCGGCAAAGCCGGAAGGGCCGATGGCGTGGCAGGTCTTGCGTCCCCTCCTTCGATTTGTGGCACTACAATAAGGAAGAGGAAAAGTCAGAAATAATCCCATTGCTAAAAAAAAGGGGAAAAGAAAGACACCGAAATGAAAATATACTCACCGGCACCACTAGAGGGAAAAGCGAGTTCTGATGGGAAGGAGAAGTGTGGGAGCAACACTTGATATTGATGATCAAAGAGCACTCCTGAAAAGACACAGTGGTACGATGTTAGCACATAAGTTACGCGGTTAAAAGATAAATTAATGAGTCACAAATCCATACCTTCCAACATCCGCGATGGCACAAGAGAAGGCTGGGAGGTGACCACCGCCAAGGCAGTAGTTGAAGGCGCTCCCTCGAGCAATGGGGCATCGACACTGGCTGCACCTACGTTACGAACAAATATGAACCTGTCAGAAAGGATTGTAAGATAAAGAGGACAGTAACTTGGGATTTACCTGGTGAGCTGCCAGCCGAAACGGAGGCGGCTCCCTCCTCCATCGACATGAGGCCACCGCCCGTGGCCTCATCACCCGACTCAATGGGAACCGTTGTTGTGCTCGCAAGACCTGGAGACGGCGGAGAATCATAGACGGGGAGGGCTATGATTGGAGCATTGCCAGATTCCTGAGAAGGAGCAGTTGGCTCGTCCTCAGGAATCGTGGCCACCTCACCCGCTACTCCCTCGGGTTCAGCGGTCACGGCTGTCTCGTCCACCGTCACCACGAGGTCGCCAGCCTCAAGCGCCTCGCCCACTTCAGGTTCGGTTATAACGATCATTTCATCTGCCGCCACTTCAGGTTCGACATCAATGACCCTTTTGGCTGCAGATTCCCCAACCTCTGTTTCAGGCCCCGTAGCCCCAACGACATTGCTCACCGTCAGCTCGAGTTCGGCAGGCACCGCCTCCTCTGTTTCCCTGGGTTCAACGGTCTCCGCCTCCCCCTCGGTCGGACTTGGCCCTGCAAGATGGGATACATAAGAACTGATGGCTTTATAATTCTTACAACAAGGTTCTGAAAGAAATGCTACCTGAAGAGGATTTATCATTTGCACTTCGAACCGCGCGCGCCACTTGCCTGCGAGCAGTAGATAGGGCGACAGGGGCCTCTTCGGAGGGAGCATCAGCGCGAGGGATGGTGCTAGGGCCCGCTCCCATGGCCAAAGCAGCTCTGTGCGCCTTTGCTTCGCGTCTCAACCGCTTCCTCTCCTCCCGAGCCGTTGAGACGGATGCCACTAGAGCCTCTTTAATTGAGGCGTCTTCGTCCGTGAATAGGGATGCCTCTAAATTTTTAAAGGCATCCCTCGTCGTTTTGTCAAGTCGAGGCTCTTGCAGCAGCCTCGACGAGACCGGGACTTCAGTAACAGGCTTAGGGAGGATCCCCGCATCAACTGATATAGCCCCTACAAAGAAACAAAGGAAGAAGGTTAAGTTGACCATCAGAAGAGATAACAAATTTTTCTTATAAAAGAAAAAGGGGTGGGACGTACCAACGCCTGCTAGAGCACGTTTCTCCTCCTCATCTTGGAAAGTTTTCAAAGAGGCAGCAATAGCTTCTTCAGTAGAGACACCTGTTGAAAATGGGAAAAGTATTAGTCAAGAATAATGATAAAAAAAAATGCGATGAAATGATGAAGAAAGAAGCTAATGATTACCTGACTCAGCGAGTTTGCTTAACATCGCTTCGAGCCTTGCTGATCGCTCAGAAGCTGCAATAGCAGCCGCCAAATTGGTGTCTGCGGGGTCTACCAAGAAGCCCTTATTGCTGCCATATTCGCTTATTCCTTTGGTAAGAGGGGCCTCAGGCTCTAAATTAAGGATCGCGTCAAGAGAAAGGATCGACTTCTTCTTCTTTTGCCCGCCAGCTCTAGATACACCTGGAATTGATTTGCGCTTGGCAGTCGCCTTGGGGCGGCGGGTCCCGATATCCGCTCCTGCGCCGAACTCTGGCGATATTACATTAACCGTCTTCGTGGGAGCATGGGGCGCCTGTGGTGCATTCACCATAGCAGACAGCGGCAATCCACGCGGGGGGCTCAACACGCGTGGTCGATCGACTCCGGCATCTTTTAGCGGAGGAATGACCGGAATCCTTGGCTTCAAGGGGGCCTTGCGATCACCGCCAGGAGGCGCACCCCTACGGTCAACCAGCATGCGCTTCTCCGTTAAGATAACTGGGCCCATCGCATGCGCATACCAAGCCACGTACGTGTTAAGCATCTTAGGGACACAGCTGGGTTCGCTGATAAAGAAATAGGAACCCGTGTTAAGCCGTGTGAAATGGTGCATTGCATTCTTCATCCCCTCTCGGCTGACCACGGGCTTTTCCAAGAAAGCTTCCATCGGGATCCCTTGGTTGTAGCTCGATTGCTGAGCAAACCGGTGCGGGTTGTACCTCATAAAAAATGCTGTCTCATTCTGCCTAAACATTAGATTGCTCGGCCGAATGGAGTAGAGGTGGAGGATTTCCCGAGCCTTCAATACGGAAGACCCGTCCTTGAAATCATCGCGCAGTGGCACTACTGACTTAGTAGTCTCTGGGCCTATGGTTATAACCTTATCCACAAAGGAAACCTTCGCTCCGACCAGATGTGGACGAAGGAGCAGCCCCCTAGATTCCCGTGGGGATGCAACCACAATTGAAGCGCCGACCAACCGCATGACTCTCGGGAGTCTGCATTTCTCAAAGAACGGAGGAATCTTATGGGCACCGAACACCCCTTGCACGTGCATCTCCATCCAGGAGGTGAAATAGTGCGTCGGGAAGTTAGCGGGCTGCACCCCAGGCTCACTAGCGTCCGCCGCTACGCTAAGTCCTTTATAAAGGTAGGCCAGCCCGGCGATTCCTACCGATAACTGCAAACCAACCACCATCCGATGCGTTGGGTAAAAGACGGAGGGCCGCATGTGACGCGGGTGCATGGGGAGCGCAAAGCTGCATAGCCACAAGCCCAAGAACCCAATAAAAAAGGTCTCCTCATCCATGCCTGGGACGGCGATTTCGGAGAAAGGGACGATGGCAGCGCTGGGGAGATAAAAGTCCCTTTGATCATTCTCCGATACGGGTCGGCGGTCCAAGTCGAAACCAAAAGGGTCATCGAGCTGGGCGAACTTCTCACCCCGCTCTGATAGGAACTCCGGGCGAATGAAGCGGGCAATAAAATCTGTGAAACTGACGCCCCGGTCGCCCGATTCCAGATGGAGTCCTTCATAGATCTCCAACACCTTCACCAAGCCCGGATACTGATGCTGAATGGCGTTCTCCGGAGTCAGGTCAAACACCAGCGGCTTGGTGGCAAAGACGTATTCGTCAGGAGGAAGCAGCTCCTCGTAGTGCTCCCCCCTCATTGGTAGACCCGAAACTTCAGCAAACTCCTCCAAGGAGATGGAGACCTCCCTGTCCGTCATCAGGAAAGTGTGGGTGGGGATATTCCATTGTTCGATAAAGGCCTTAATCCACCACGTTGGAGGAGAGGAATACTTGAAGAGCGAGACGTAGACAGCCGAATACAATCCAATCTTCGTTAGATGAGTCCTTTTCGCCGATAAGATGTATCGGGCCCACTGCAAGTATCCGGCGGGCGGTCGCGGCACCAATCCAATATTGTAGGCCTGTCCCCAAGGGCGTGCTTCACCCCGACAGATTCGCCTTCCTAAAATATCTATTGCAGGCGGTGGCTGCACGGGAATAGCACCAATTGCGGGTTGGAGGAGGTTATCCGAGTTCCAATTTTTAACCTCCACGGCATACTTCACCGGGGGTTCGTCCGCATAGGGAATTGAAGTTATGGGCTCAGACGGCATGGCGGAACTGAAACTGCGACGACCTTGGATGATTTCATTGTACCACTTTCCCCACAAGTGAAGGTTTTTGTGCTCAGGGTCGTGATCCTTAATAAGAGTGAGCGCCACCCGGTCCACTGGTGCATGGGGAAACCCTCCCTCCGAGCGAACAAATGGGAAAGACAAGTTGGCAAACATGTTTCCTGTAGAAAGACAAAAATAACCGTTAGTGTTCTAACGCTTGGCATTTTAAAATCTTACTCCACACTGTGATGCAGTGGGTAGGGGACCAAAGGGGGACCCACAAAATCTGGATGACGGTGCATCATTTAATAAGACAATCCCATCATTAGATGAGACTGTCAATTCATGAAAAAGATCCACAACAGAATATCCTCATTGATGGGAAATCCCTAGAGACAAGGAGAAAATCTCCTCTTTTTTTAGAGCAAAGTTCTGTCACAGAGTGACACTTGTCAAACTCTGGTCTCAGGGGAACAAGATTCCTCAAAAGAGCATAGCTCTGTGGTAATAATGGAAAGATCCATCAATTTTTTTGTTAACACTTAAAAGAATTAAAATTTTGAAATCTTGAAAAATCTAGGAAAACTTATAAGAAAAATCTTCATTTTTCAGATCTAAAAAGATCTACATTTGGTCCAAGAGCAAAGCTATGTTCATGGGTTAAAACCCATGGACAAGATCTCTGTAGATCTGTAAGTTTTTTAGAGCAAGGCTCTGTTGATGAAACCCTAAAGGGGTTTTTCTTTAGATCAAAGATCTATAAGAGCAAGGCTCTGTTAATTAAATTAAATTTAATTTAAATTACCTAGAGTGATTTTAAGTTCTGAACTTTGAAGTTCTTGGGGAAAGAACAAGAGCAAGGCTCTGAAAGTTCTTAAGCAAGAGCAAGGCTCTGAGAATCAAAATTCTTGAAAGTTGTAAGAATTTTCTAAGGACCAAGGGTCCTATTTATAGGCGCCTGCGCCCCTTCAACTTATCAGATGATCCAAAGGCTAAGATCTTGCCACCGTTGCACTCACGTGCGCGCCACGTGAGTGCAACGGTGGGGGGGTATTTGTTTCCCCCAATCAGAGCAAGGCTCTGTTTGAATTTCAAAAATTCAAGATTTTGAAGCAACGCTTCAAATCCCGTGCGCAGCGCGCAATGCGTCATGTGTCAAAAGCTGATACGGCAGCGCAACGCCCAAGGCAGCGCACCCAATCAGAGCGAAGCTCTGTTTAAAACAAAAAAGTAAAGGAAGCAACGTTTCAGTTGCGCAAACGCTGCGCTGCGCGACACGTATCTGCGCAGTTGCGCAAGCACAGCTGCGCAAGCGCTGCATTGCGCGACACGTGTCTGCGCAGTTGCGCAAGCACAGCTGCGCTGCGCGACACGTGTCAAGCGCTGGGGAGTTGCGCAAAACAGAATGGAGATTTAAAGAAATCTTTCTGTTCTTGTTAAAACAAGAAGATTTTCTTCTGTAAAACAGAAGCCCTCGGATCAAAAGATCCAACGGTGAGGGAAATTCCCCAAATCACTCAGAGAAAGATCTCTTTAACAAATTTAACTAATTTATGGGCACTATAAAAAGGACCCTAGGTCTCAATTCAAAGCCATCAACATTTTCTGGAAAAAAAAAGAGAACTCTGAAGAATTCCTCAAGAATAAAAAGGTAAAAACCTTTAGCGAAAGAGAAAGTTCTTTTATGAACAAATCATAGATCTAAAAAGAAGATCAATGATCTTTAATTAATTAAATAGTGCTTTGCACTTTTCATGAACCTTTGGTTCTCTGAGATAAGAAAAACAAGAAAAACTTATTTTTCTTTGATCCAAATTAGATCAAGAAATCAAATAGTGCTTCGCACTTCTCTTATGAACCATCGGTTCTTGAATCTAAAAGATCCTCAAATTAATAGTGCTTTGCACTTATAAATCTGCACTGTTGCGCTCTTGGGCTGGCGCAAGCCACCAGAGAGCGCCACGTGTCAGCGTCTGAACCATTTGCGCTATGCGCTTTTGAATAGAGCTTTGCTCTCTGAAATTGGCGCAACTCACCAGAGCGCGCCACGTGTCAGCAGCGCAAGCGTAGCGCACTAGCGCAGCGCACTGCGCTGCATGACATGTGTCATCACCACGAGCGCTTACGCTCTCTGATTGGCGCAAAGCGCCTGATAAATGCAATGCATTTCCTAAAAGGGCCAGGCCCAAATCAAAAAGACCAAGCAGGTCAAAATAAATTGCAAAGCAATAAAAGGGCAGAGCCCAAATAAAATTGATGCTCTGCATCATTTATAAAGGGCAGAGCCCAAAACAAATTGATGCTCTGCATCCTTTCTGGGCAAAGCCCAAATAAAAATAAAAAGAAATGCAATGCAAAAGCAAATAAAATGTTGAACATTTTCAACTGGACTTAGCCCAATTTTGGCCGTAAGTCCTTAAATTAAATTGACTGAGCAAGATTGCTCTCTTAAATCAATTTACCTCCGGTTCGAGGGTACATCTCCGAACTCCTCTGAAACCCGTCGTTGTAATCCTTCAACGACGTCAGAGAGGTGACGGGTCCCGACGACCACACACGTATATGGACTGCGGGGTCCTTAAACTCGTGGACCGAAACGTCCTTAAACTAATATCGGACCAAAACGTCCTTAAACTAATAACGGACCACCACGTCTTTAAACTGGAATATGGACCACTACGTCCCTAAACTGGAACACGGACCACCACGTCTTTAAACTGGAATATGGACCACCACGTCCTTAAACTGGAATATGGACCACCACGTCCCTAAACTGGAGCATGGACCGCAACGTCCCTAAAACTACCTATGGACCACTATGTCCCTAAACTGGAACAACAGAGCCTCCAAATGCTCTTTTGACGGATCTAAACGGTCCCGTTTAAGTTGATCTTAGCCCCAAATACGGCTAACGTATCCTTAGACATTTAAATGAATTGAAAAACTCCAAATCAACTTTGGTTCAAGGGTACATCTCTGAACTCCTCTGACATCCATCGTTGTAATCCTTCAACGACGTCAGAGAGGTGATGAGTCCCGACGGCCATATATTAAATGGATCACCACATCAAGTTGATCTTAGTCCAAAACAGGACTAACGTATCCTTGACGAACGTTTAAGTCGATCTTAGTCTCAATACGACTAACGTATCCTTAAACTAAAAACACCAAACCCAAATCTAAGTAAATATGGATTTGGACTAATCTACGTCCTACGGGCGACGGCATTACTCAGTCTCCGTATACAATCCACGGGCAACCACAAACAAAACAAACACACACGACACGAAGTGAAATTCTGGAGAAGGAGAAAGTTGTTACCGCGATGCGGTAGCGTAATTAACTGCAGGGGTTTGCGCCTGCAGGGAAGAGCGTCCCCACAATCAAAAACCCCTCAAGCGAGGGGGAATCTGACGAAGTCTGCTACATCGACTGCATCCGTCTAAACCTCCGATACACGGTGCCATAAATCAACTTGGCATTTTCGGAGAGGTGGACGGATAAAACCAAATAGCATCTGCCCTGAACCCCAGCGTCAGGACATCGCAGTCCTGTCCGCCGCGTCTTTCGGAGGGGAACAGATCCTATAAGAGAATTTTTTCCTCTTATGAGTCGAGAGGACCCGTAAGCGGTTGTTTCCCTCCTTGTCGAAACTCGACTTTGGAGAGTGAGACCCGTGAATAGTATGCAAGAGACTGTTTTAGATCGACTTGTAGGGTCCCATTATTCAGGAAGCAAGTTTTTTAATCCTTGCTGCCTGAGGCTTCATCTTACAAATTGAGACGAATCGGGAATTTTCCCGTGGAGACACTGGTTTCTCTGCGAGCCGACGCGAATCAGGAGGCTCTCGTCAAGGATTGTTTGTTTCCCTGAGTTAAAGGATTTGCTAGGGATTATTTGTTTCCCTAGCGCCAAGGATTATTTGTTTCCTTGGGGTTGAAACGAGTCGGGAATTTCCCATGGATGCACTGGTTGCTCTGCGAGTCGACGCGGATCAGGAAGCTCTCGTCAAGGATTGTTTGTTTCCCTGAGTTGAAGGATTTGCTAGGGATTATTTGTTTCCCTAGCGCCAAGGATTATTTGTTTCCTTGGGGTTGAAACGAGTCGAGAATTTTCCACGGAGGCACTGGTTGCTCTGCGAGTCGACGCGGATCAGGAGGCTCTCGTCAAGGATTGTTTGCTTCCCTGAGTTGAAGGATTTGCTAGGGATTATTTGTTTCCCTAGCGCCAGGGATTATTTGTTTCCTTAGAGTTGAAACGAGTCAAGAATTTCCCACGGAGGCACTGGTTGCTCTGCGAGTCGACGCGGATCAGGAGGCTCTCGTTAAGGATTGTTTGTTTCCCTGAGTTGAAGGAGTTGCTAGGGATTATTTGTTTCCCTAGCGCCAAGGATTATTTGTTTCCTTGGGGTTGAAACGAGTCGAGAATTTCCCACGGATGCACAGGTTGCTCTGCGAGTCGACGCAGATCAGGAGGCTCTCGTCAAGGATTGTTTGTTTCCCTATGTTGAAGGATTTGCTAGGGATTGTTTGTTTCCCTAGCGTCAAGGATTATTTGTTTCCTTGGAGTTGAAACGAGTCGAGAATTTCCCACGGAGGCACTGGTTGCTCTGCGAGTCGACGCGGATCAGGAGGCTCTCGTCAAGAATTGTTTGTTTCCCTGAGTTGAAGGATTTGCTAAGGATTATTTGTTTCCCTAGCGCCAAGGATTATTTGTTTCCTTGGGGTTGAAACGAGTCGAGAATTTCCCACGGATGCACTGGTTGCTCTGCGAGTCGACGCAGATCAGGAGGCTCTCGTCAAGGATTGTTTGTTTCCCTGAGTTGAAGGATTTGCTAGGGATTGTTTGTTTCCCTAGCGCCAAGGATTATTTGTTTCCTTGGAGTTGAAACGAGTCGAGAATTTCCCACGGAGGCACTGGTTGCTCTGCGAGTCGACGCGGATCAGGAGGCTCTCGTCAAGAATTGTTTGTTTCCCTGAGTTGAAGGATTTGCTAGGGATTATTTGTTTCCCTAGCACCAAAGATTATTTGTTTCCTTGGGGTTGAAACGAGTCGAGAATTTCCCACGGAGGCACTGGTTGCTCTGCGAGTCGACGCGGATCAGGAGGCTCTCGTCAAGGATTGTTTATTTCCGTGAGTTGAAGGATTTGCTAGGGATTATTTGTTTCTCTAGCGCCAAGAATTATTTGTTTCCTTAGGGTTGAAACGAGTCGAGAATTTCCTACGGAGGCACTGGTTGCTCTGCGAGTCGATGCGGATCAGGTTTTTCTTCGTCAAGGATTGTTTGTTTCCCTGAGTTGAGGTATTTGCCGAAGACACTGGTTTCTTCGGAGTTGGTATGAATCGTCAAGATCTGGCTTCGTTTTCTGGCAGAGCCTGTTGGGAAAGTATGGTTCCCTCTTCGTTTGCGCCCTTGGATTGTATACAGAGATCGGTGTGATCTTAACTGTAGGGCCAGAGTTTTATCATCATTTTTCTTGTTTTACTTTCGCGATGCTCTATCATTTCAGCTTTTATATCGCGAAAGTCGCGATTGCCCAATCATTTCGGCTATTTTTCGCGGTGCCCAATCATTTTGGCTGTTTATTTTATTTTACTCGCTGCTTTTTATTGCGAGTTGCCCAATCATTTCGGCTGTTTTCCATGCATACATTTTCTTTACTTGCTGCTTTTTATTGCAAGCTGCCCCATCATTTCGGCTATTTCATATGCATGTGCGGCTTACCGGCTTATCACCGTAAACCTGAAATTAGACACCGATTTCGGCATCAGCACCGCTACAACTGGGATATTGCCAGGAGCGAATCATCATTTGCCTCTGTCGATGTCGAACAAAGGTAGCTTAGCGAACAGGGTTAAGGTCCTGTCGACTAAGGCTTTTGACTTCATGAGTCGTAAGGGTCTCACAAAGGTATTTCTCCCTAAAAGTCGTGAGGATCTTGTAGTTGTATTTTCTCCTTATGAATCGTGAGGATTCCTAAGTGTTTGTTCCCCTGTAAGTCGTAAGGATCTTACAAGAGGGTTTTCTCCTTGTAAGTCGAGAGGACTTATAAGGGTTGTTCATCATGCGTACATATCCCCGGTCACGGATGGAACTTGGTCAGGGAAATGTTTATTCGCGCCCGTGGATTGTATACAAGGGTCAGTATTGAGCCTGCTTGTAGGGCAATATCTAATGTTGTGAGGGGGTTTGCTTAAGCACAGGTTTAGGTCTCTGTAACTTAGGACTTTCAAATCTTATGATCCATGAGGGTCCCATAAGAGAGTTCTCCTTACGAGTCGTGAGGATCTCGCAAGTGTATTTCCTCCTCAGGAATCGTGGGGATTCCTAAGTGTGTTGCTCCCTTGTGAGTCGTAAGGATCTCACGTGGGTGGTTTCTCCTTACAAGGTCGTGAGGACCCTATAAGTGTCTTTTAACGAGGTTGCGCCCTTTCGGGTTTTCACAAACACTCGCCGGTAGTCCTGCTGTTTTTACTCACGGAGCCCTTTCGAGTTTTCATCCGAGCCCATTTTTCTTATGGACATACCGTTTTTTTTATTCTTTTTATTATTTTCTTCTTCCCCCTGTTTTTTTACGGGGTCGCGCCCTTTCGAGTTTTCACGAACACTCGCCGGTAGCCCTACTGTTTTTACTCACGGAGCCCTTTCGGGTTTTCATCTGTGCCCATTTTGCTTATGGACATACCGTTTTTTTTAATTATATTTTTCTTCTTTTTTTTTATCTTGTCAGCCTACGGATGCTGCGGTATTAGTTTAAGGACGTTTCGGACCGTCATTAGTTTAAGGACGTTTCGGTCCGTTATGAAGAAGGCTGGCTACTGCTTATAGAGTTTGAGCTTAGGAAGATAGCAAGCGGACATAGTCGTCGTCATCTACCATTGACCTAGGTGGTAACTTGCTAAGCGTAGTATTTCTTTAGGAAGCGACCGTTTATCGGCCTGAAAGGCCTTTCACCGTGCATGTCCATGAATAGATAGGCCCCACCCTGGTAGACCTTATCTATGATATACGGGCCTTCATAGTTTGGCTCGAATTTTCCTCGCTTGGCGCGGTTGGGGATCATAGGCCTTTTGACCACTAGCACGAGCTCGCCTTGGCGGAATGTCCTCGGTCGGGTCAATCTTTCATATGAGCGCGTCATCTTTGCTTTATAAGCTTCCAGATTTTGTTGCGCTATGAGCCGGGTTTCATCAAGGGTGTCAAGCTCCTCAAGCCGAAGATGAGCATTTCTTCGTCCGTCAGCTCGTAGTGGACTGCCACTCGTAGAGAGGGTAACTCTATCTCGAGGGGGGTACTGCTTCCGTCCCAAATACCAACGCGTACGGCGTTGTGTTCGTGGCCGTCTTGAACGTAGTTCGATATGCCCAAAGAGCCCTTTGCAGTCTCTCGTGCCAGTCTTTCTTATTTCGGGACACCGTTTTCTTCATAATCTTTGTTAAGGTCTTATTGAAGGCCTTAGCTAGTCCGTTGGCTCGCGGATTATAAACCGAGGAATATCTCCAGTTTATGTTATGCTGTTGTGCGAAGCGACTGATCTTGTGGCTTCTGTAGGCTGGCCTGTTGTCGGAGATGATCCGTCTCGGCGTCCCAAACCGATATATGACGTGCGTCTTGAAGAAATGGAGGATATTCTCCGTCTTAACTTCCCTTAGCGGTACTGCCTCTGCCCATTTAGAGAAGTAGTCAGTTGTCGCCAGGATGAAACGATGTATCCTGGACGATGCTGGTTCGATAGGGCCGACTATATCAGTTCCCCACATTTCGAATGGCCAGCTAGCCACTGTCGGGTGTAGTGGATTTGGATGCTGGTGGATGAAGTCCCCATGAATTTGGCATGAGTGACATTGCTTCGCATATTCGAGGCAGTCCTGAATTATCGTGGGCCAGTAGTAGCCCATCCATTTAATCTTCATCTTCATCTTTGGGCCTGCTTGGTGAGAACCGCAGAGTCCGTCATGAACTTCCTGAATGACCCTTTCCGCTTTGTCAGGCCCTAGGCATCTCAGCCACAGAGAATCAAACAACCTCTTGTATAGAATATCATTGACGAAGGCGAAAGACAGAGCCCGTTTCATGAGCTGATGTCTTGTGGACGCTTCTTCGGGCATTCGGTGGGACTTAAAGTAGTCTATGAAGACTTCTCTCTAGTCCTCAGCCTTTTCTCGTTCTTTTATTTGTAAGGTCGTCTGCTCAGTCGCTCCCTTTTCCTCGGATGATTCTAGAGGTATTTCTGCTGGGGCAAGTACTCGACAGCTTTGTACCACGATTCTAACGTCATCGAGGTTCTCGTCAGCCAGTTCTTTAGCAAGTTTGGCCAACGCGTCTGCTTTGCTGTTTTCCGCGTGCGGTATACTTTCCAAAGTATAGGAGGGAATTTAGGTCAACAGTTGTTGCACTTTTTCGCTGTACTTCACCAATTCTGGTTTGCATGTCTGATAGTCGTCGTTTACTTGACTAACGACCAGTTGGGAATCTCCATATATGAGGAGATTTTCAATTCCCATGTCGATGGCGATCTCGAGGCCTGCTATCAGAGCTTCGTATTCGGCTTCATTTTTTGTCCTCGGCTCTGTTAAGGAGAAAGCGAAGCGCATTATCCCTCCTTGTGGAGTCACGAAGATGAGGCCTACCCCCGATTTGATTATAGGGGTACTTTGCTTGCGCTTTTTCATGGAAGATGCTCCATCGAAATAAAGTTCCCATTGGGTATCACTACCGTCGATCGCGTCAAACGCATGTTCGTCTGGCAAATCGCAATTCAAAGAAGAATCGGCGGGTATCGGATGCTCAACGAGGAAGTCAGCAATGGCCTGGCCTTTCACTGCCTTGATAGGTTGATAGGTTATCGAAAACTCCATCAAGAGCAGGGCCCATTTAGTGAGTCGTCCCGTCAATATGGCCTTTGACATTAAATACTTAAGGGGGTCTACCTTTGAAATGAGACGGACCTCATGCGCCAACGCACAGTGCCTGAGCTTTGTTATCGCGAAGATCAACGCCAGGCAGTGTTTTTCAATAGGGGAGTAGTTGCTTTCTGCCCCCAGCAGAACTCGACTTAAGTAGTAGAGTGCTCTTTCCTTCCCTTGGTCGTTCGCTTGTGCCCATAATGCGCCTAAGGAACCTTCGAGGGCGGTTGTATAAAGAATGAGAGGTTTTCCCTTGACCGGAGCAGCCAACATCGGCGGGTTCTGCAGGTATTGTTTGATCTCGTCTAGCGCGCTTTGGTATTTTTGGTCCCAGACGAACGGGGTTCCCTTCTTCATCAGGTGACTGTAAGGACGGCACTTTCCTGAAAGGTTGGCTATAAATCGCCGTATATACGCGAGCTTCCCTTGGAGAGACCGCAGCTGTTTGAGAGTCCTTGGCGGAGGCATTTCCATGATCGCCTTGATCTTTGACAGATCTATCTTGATACCCCGGTGTCGGACGATGAATACTAAGAATTTGCCCGAGGAAACTCCGAATGCACACTTAAGAGGGTTCATCTTCAAGTTGTATTGCCGAAGGCGTTGAAATACGGTCTTCAGATGCTCGAGATGTTCCTCGTATGATTTGCTTTTAACCACGAGGTCGTCGATATAGCATTCGACGATTTCATGTATAAGGTCATCGAAGATCTTGGTCATGGCCCTCTGATAAGTAGCACCGGCGTTTTTTAAACCGAAGGGAATCACTTTGTAACAAAATATCCCTAGAGGGGTCCTGAAGGCGGTATGCTTCTGGTCTTCGGGATGCATCTTTATCTGATTATACCCTGATGAGCCATCCATGAAGGAGAAGACCTCATGAGTAGATGTATTGTCTATCATCAGTTCGGTGACTAGCACCGGGAAATCATCTTTCGGGCAGGCTTTGTTGAGATCCCGAAAGTCCACGCATATGCGCACCGTCCTATTTTTCTTCATCACGGGGACGATGTTGGCGATCCATTCAAGGTATTGAACCTCCTGTATAAAGCCAGAGTCGATTAACTTTTTGACCTCGGCGTTGATGCTCATCTCAAGCTCGCGTCGCATTCTTCTTGGTGCTTGTTTGACTGGCTTGACGTCCGGAGATATCGCCAATTTGTGCACAGCGACTTCTGGATCTAGTCCTGGCATCTCGGAATAGTTCCACGCAAAGCAATCTTTGTGCTGTACAAGGACGTCTTTTAACGCAGTCACCCTTTCTTCAGATAGCAGCTCGCTGACGAATGTTGGTCGCGGATCGTTCGCCGTCTCCAACTCAATTTTCTTGAGATTATCTGCAGTGGTATGTATTCCATCCTCCAGTTCTTTCGGAGCTGGTGGAAATTCTGAGATCACCTCGTCGTTGCTATTTTCGAAGCACCAGGGAATGTCATCCATATTCTCAGGCTTTTCTTTTGATATTGTTATCATGTGACAAGTACGAATTCGCTTTCAATCCCAATGTGGGACTGGTTTTTCTTCCATGGCCTTGGGTTCGTGCTTCTGTGGCGGCGTTACCCTCCAGTTGTCAGACAGAGCGAATTTGCCGAGCTGATACTGAGCTTCGACCCAATTCTTAAAGGTGAAGCAGTCTTCGAGAGGATGCCCTATTACTCGATGGTAAGAGCAATAATTTGGGTCAGAGACTTCGCCTGCTTGTTCGGGGTTTTTGGTCTCCGGCAGTGTAAGCATTTGATGTTTTAGAGCAAGATCAAGTATTCTCTTCGTCTTGTCCCGGGGAAACGAGTACGCTCGGCCCATTTTTCTTATGAGGGATAGATTGGAACCGCTCGATTCCCGCTTACGTGACCTTTTAGCCCCGCCTTGTTGCTTTTGAGCACCTTTTTCGCCTTTCGACTTATCTCTGCCTCTGCGTCGAGCCTTTTTTATAACAGGTTGACAGGGGGCGGCACTTTCATCTTTCACGGCCTGTTGAAGGAGGCGTTGCGTTTTGGCTTTCTCGTAGATGGCCATTTCGCGGTTATGATCGTCTCGGACTTTTTGACCAGCTTCCCTTATAAGCTTGTCTATTCGTTCTTCGAACGTCGGACTAGGTACTTTTGCATCTGGAACTTTCACTGGCCTAGGATTAGGGTCCTCCCATTGAGCATCCGCTTCTTCATCGAAGTCATACATGACGTAACAGCTCTTTAGTAGCTCTCGTTTCTTTGACCGGATATATCCAAGTCCTTTTGTCTCCATTCTCCCATTAGGCAGTTTGCATTGAGTCCCGGGAACGTTCCAGACTTTGTCATAGAACTTGGCTTTTCGAACGGTCTGCTTGAAGGATATCCCTTGGCGTTTCAATAGCTTTTTTAGACCTTCCGTATAATATCTGGGGAGACGGATAGGCTGAAGGCTGTCGAGCGTAGGATCCGCGCCATGCCAGATTTCTTTTTCTACCTTGGTTTCTTCAGAGCGGTAGAATAGAATTGCTTTTTCGCTTTCTCGCCTAGGAGGGATATAGAACGTTTGCAGCTCTTCTACCTTGTAAATATCAAGTGCATCCAGTTCTTTACGGTGTTTAAGCGGCACCATGGCGACTTGCAGACTTTGCTCTTCGTCAGCGGGAGCTCGTATTGAAGGTCGAGCAGAGAATACAGCATGGACCTCATCCTCCGAATCACTACCAAAGATCAACGTAGGAGCAGATGGTCCCGGCTTGTTGTATTGGGGCGGACCCGAATAAACTATCTCCTCTTCCTCCTCAGTATCACTGCCGAAGACAGGGATGGTAGCGTTAGTTTTGTTCTCCGGCTTGTGACACCTTTCCGTGTCTTTGAAACTCGGCAAGAAGTATTTGGCATCTTTGTATTTACGAACTTCGTTCACGGAAAACGGATTCAGTTCTCCCGTCACGGTATACTCGAGACCATCCCTAAAATATTTCATACACTGATGCTGTGTAGAAGGGATGATGTTGTACTCGTGTAACCATGGTCGGCCGAGCAGAGTGTTGTAGAATGTCTTGGCATCTATGACGTGGAACTTAATGTCCGTGATGAGCAGCCCGAAGCGTAGCGTCAGTATCACAGATCCAAGAGTCTTTAATGACTGGGAGTCGAACCCGGAGATGGTGATCTTGTCACGAACAAGGTGCTGGACGCTCATGCAGATTTCTTTTAACACCCGCACGTTGAGGAGATTAACGGAGGATCCATTGTCGATCAGGATTTTGCCTATCTTAATATCGTGGCAGTATCCTGAGACATAGAGGGGGCGATTGTGTTCACGCGTCCCAAGGAGAAGGTCCTCGTCGCCGAAAGTGACATCGGCCGTGTGCACTTCCTCCAATTCATCCTTCATCTTTTCCTCGGCCAGGCATGCTTAGAATTGTTCCGGATCTTGGAGTGCCTTAATCAACGAATCTCTCGCCTCTTTTGATAGCAAAAGGGCGTCAAGAATGCTGAGCTGTGAGGGCAGCTTTCTCAGATGTGCTAAGACGTTGTAATCCACCTTATTCTTCTTCGGCGGGTTGTTGGCGCTTAGCTCCTCCAGAACTTGGTCATCTAAGACGATATCTTCAGAGACCTTTTCTTTCCCTTTATCTTTTCTGTTTGAGGGTCCGAGGTTCTTTTCAGGCAGCGTCCGATTCCGCAGCCGAATATTTTCGCAAACCTTCGGCTCTTCTTCTTTTCCCGAATTGGACTCTTTAAAGAGAGGGGCAAGTTCCAGCTCCTCATCAGAATCGCTCCCAAATGTAGGCACTTGTGTCCCGCCAGTGTTAACCATACGACAATTGCCGGTAGTTCTTTTAATCCCTTCGGTCGTATTTCTTTGCTCCCGACGAGTTTTACGCTTTTCCCGCTTAAAGCGTTGTCGATGAGCAACGTATCCTTGCCACCATCTATCGAAAGCTTTGCACTTTTGAGTGGGGTGCGAAATCTTTTGATGATATAAGCAATAGGAGGGGTGCGTTTCCACTTCACCGGTGATGTTTCCTTCGGAGGATGGTAGCTTCATGCCCATTGATATGGCCTTAGCAAACATTTTCCTCATCTTGAATTGGCTCTTGTCGGTAGTGGAGATGTTTTGCTCCAGCGGGATCGTCTCAACTCTTTCATCAAGTCGCTAGCGCTTGGCCCTTTCAAATATAGCCGTCTCACGTTCTCGATCAGCTTTACTTTTCAACCGAGCTTCATTAAGGAATGCGTTAATTATCTTATCCGATGGCCCCAGAATTTTTGGTTTAGGATCTGCCCCCGGTGTTTCGGTACAAGGGGTCTCCTCATCGTCCATGAACGAGTGGGAAATCACATGACAGCTCGCCACGCATTCTTCAGATTCATCAGATGAACTTTCTCCCTCATCTTCCTCTTGAAAGACGTGATTGAGGAACTCTTGGAATGTAATGGGAGTCCGTGCCTTTTGGTTGTATTCATCCAGCGCGTCAATTTGTTTTTGCAAGTCTGTGTGCTTGTCGCCAGGTTTCACGGGCTTCTTTGATTTCTTTTTCTTCTTCTTCGAAGATTTTGACGGCTGGTTGCGAGTGCTTGAGCCACCACCGCTGGTCTTTGGAGTTGGACGTAGCTTCAGCATCCCTTCAATGACCTGCGGTTCTAACGAGCTCTTCCATCTAATCGCTGGACATGTCTGAAGATCGTTTAGCATCCTCTTTGTCTTGGTTGATAATATAACCTCCTAAGGAGATTCTTCAACGACGGAGCATGTTGCCCCCGGCGTATTCGTCCCCTTAGAGGTGTGGGGCTGCGGGGGATTCACCTTCTATTTGTCAGATAACGCGAATTTGCCTTGTCGGTACTGGTTTTCAAGCCAATTTTTGAAAACGTAGCAATCCTCGATCGGATGACCCAGTACTCGATGATAAGGACAGTAGTTGGGCTCGTTGACATCACTTGGTTGCAGCGGACGTTTCGGATCTGGCAGATTTATGAGTCGGTTGCGCAACGCCAGCTCGAATAACCTTCTCGTTTTATCGCGGGGAAAAGAGTAAGAACGTCCTAGCCTCTCCTCAAGGGCTACGTACGGATGCATATTATTTTGACGAGCAACCGGCTTCGAGTCGCTCGGTTGTTGTTGAGCAGTAGCGACAACGATTGCTTTTCCCTTCCCTTTGTCATTTCGGGAGTCCGAAGAGGGGGTTTATGGCCCATCTGATCCATTTGCGCTAGCTTGTCAATCAAGGCCTGGAAGGTAGTCGGCTTGAAAAACATCATAAATTGCGAGATGGTTGCTTATGGATCAAGGGTTCCCACAAACATACCCACCGCGGGAGCTTCTTCAATGCGCTGCTCACACTTCGACCATAAGTTCCGCCACCGTATAGCATATTGAACCCACGTCTCGCCTGGTTTTACCCTGGCGTTAATCAATGCTGTCATCGGGGTGCGTTCACTGGCGCTTGCAAAACGCTAAGTAAACAACAGCTCCATCTCCGCGAAGGTTTTGATAGAGTCGTTCGGGAGCTCAGAGTACCACTTGAACGCTATATCTGATAAGCTTCCAACAAACTGGCGAAGCAAAAGCTTGTTATCACCACCGGTGTTGCCGCAGAGTGCCCTGAACTGGGCAACGTGCTGGTGAGGATTGCCCATCCCCTTGTAGACATGGAACTTGGGAATTGTGTAATCGGGCGGGTACTTGATTTGTTCGTACCAACTTGGATATGGCCGCCCCGTTTTTACGACCTGGCCGGCTGCTTCGGTCGCATGATGAACCCGTATTTGTTGGGCTATGTACTCGTCCAAATCAGCTTTGGAGATTGTATCCTCCTTAGCTGTTGATAGGGCTGGCGGAGGATTTGATGTCTCTCCCCTATCGTCACCAAGGACGATCGGGGGATCTTCAGCCGGAGGATCTTGTTGTATCATCATCCCTATCATGTCTTGGAAGAGGAGGCCCATACGTTGTATGTTGGCTGCTTGTTCAGCAGCCTCTTTGTCCTTCTTTTCCAATATTCGACGAAGGAATTCGGCGTCGGCTTCTTCCTCTTGGCGTTCATCCGAGGACGTTTCAGGGCTTTCTTTTGGCCCAGTAAGTGCGGCCATAGCATTCATCATTTCTTGGAGCTTCTGCTGCTGCTCCTGTGCCTTGGTCACTGATCGCATAAGCAGTCGATGACCCGTAGATATGCGACTGTCCTCTTTACCAGACGCCACATAGACGGTATGAACAACAATGCCCCCTGACTTAGGGCGTTTGGGTTCATCACCTCTGATATTCATCATCGGCGTTGGCATTTTCTCTGGCCTTCTTCTTTTATGGGCCATAGAAGTTGAGGGGGCCGTTGCTTTGGGCACCCTGGTGATTGTAATCCTTTCCTGTTTGATCGGGCGGTCCTTTTCTTTTTCCACTTTCGCCTTTTTCTGTTGACGAGAGCGATCTGGGTCAATTACAGAGTCTTGAACTCTCCGCCAAACCTTGTATATTTTTAAGGACAGCCGTTGTGGGGGCTGTTCTTGCTTTGTTTCCGGAATTCTCTCCGCGGGCGGAGGAGATCTTTTCAGTGTAGCGGTTGGAGAATTCTTACGTACCTTCCTCAACAGTTCAAAGTTGTTTCCAGTTGGAACAGCAGCGTTGACTTCCACCACTGGAGCCGGTGGAGTTAGCCCTGAGGGGGAGTTTCCCCCTGTCTTCCTCACTCGTCGCCAATGGCGACGTCGAGCACGACGAGCCGTTGGGACTGGCTCGGAGATAGAGATAGCTTCTTTTTGCCCCATGTCTGAATGAGGCGCCGCCGGTGTTAACCTCTTAAAGGCTGAGGCTGTTTTTTGAGGGGTGATATTCAACCTGTTGAAGACGGATCCTCGAGTAAGGGCAGGAGCAGGAATCGTCTGTCTTGAAAAGACTAATTCTTTGACAAGGGAAGCCGCCTTGACGACTTCTGGAGTAGCAGTTATTGCCTTTCTTGGGACAGCCAATTTAGAGTTCTGATCCACCCTGGCGAAAACAGAGGTTGTTGGTTTGGTAGTGGGCGACCCGTTGACAGGGGCCGTCATAGCAGTGAGCCGGTCGAAGACCGACTTCTTGTTCACATCCAATGCAGGTATTGGCATAGAGAAGCTTGTAGGTGGGATCATGGTCCCGAAAAACAGGCCGGTAGTGGCCTGGGTCACCTGGTCTACCGGCAGAGCGAGGAAGGAAGCCGCTTGGGGCCCATATGCTACACCTCCGGGGGAGATGGAGCGTCCGTTGCAGTGGCACTTCGAGCAGTAGGTGAAGTTAGAGGCCATTGATACTTGAGTTCTGCGCCAGGCAAAAGACCAAATCTTAGTAACTTGAAATCCAAAGGCGACCATTAACAAACCGCGATTCGTTCGCGAAGACGACACACGAAGTGTGGAGTGGAAAGAGGAAAAGGTCCCACCGGGAGTGCCAGAATCCGTTCCCCTCCGAATGGCGGCCGAGACGTCGTGAGGACGTCTAGCCTGAGATTCGGGGCAGATGCTATTTGGTTTTATCCGTCCACCTCTCCGAAGATGCCAAGTTGATTTATGGTACCGTGTATCGGAGGTTTAGACGGATGCGGCCGATATAGCAGACTTCGTCAGATTCCCCCTCACTTGAGGGGTTTTTGATTGTGGGGACGCTCTTCCCTGCCGGCGCAAGCCCCGACAGTTAATTACGCTACCGCATCGCGGTAGCCACTTTCTCCTTCTCTAGAATTTCACTTCGTGTCGTGTGTGTTTTTTTTGTTTGTGGTTGCCCGTGGATTGTATACGTAGACTGAGTAATACCGTCGCCCGTAGGACGTGGATTAGTCCAAATCCGTATTTACTTAGATTTGGGTTTGGTATTTTTAATTTAAGGATACATTAGCCATATTGAAGCTAAGATCAACTTAAACATTCGTTAAGGATACGTTAGTCTCGTTTGAGACTAAGATCAACTTAACGTGGTGATCCATTTAATATATGGCCGTCGGGACTCATCACCTCTCTGACGTCGTTGAAGGATTACAACGATGGGTGTCAGAGGAGTTCAGAGATGTACCATTGAACCAAAGTCGATGTGGAGTTTTATAGTCCATTTGAATGTTTAAGGATACGTTAGCCGTGTTTGGGGGCTAAGATCGACTTAAACGGGACCGTTTAGATCCGGCAGAAGAGCATTTGGGGGCTCTATTGTTCCAGTTTAGGGACGTAGTGGTCCATGTTCCAGTTTAGAGACGTGGTGGTCCGTATTCCAGTTTAGGGACGTGGTGGTCTATGTTCCAGTTTAGGGACGTGGTGGTTTATATTCCAGTTTAGGGACGTGGTGGTCCGTATTCCAGTTTAGGGACGTGGTAGTCTATGTTCCAGTTTAGCGACGTGGTGGTCTATATTTCAGTTTAAGGACGTGGTGGTCCGACATTAGTTTAAGGACGTTTCGGTCCATTGCCAGTTTAGGGACGTGGTGGTCTATGTTCTAGTTTAGAGACGTGATGGTCCGTATTCCAGTTTAGGGACGTGGTGGTCCGTGTTCCGGTTTAGGGACGTGGTGATCTAATATTAGTTTAAGAACGTTTCGGTCCAACATTAGTTTAAGAACGTTTCGGTCCACGAGTTTAAGGACCCCGCAGTCCATATTGATATGTGGTCGTCAGGACCCGTCACCTCTCTGACATCGTTGAAGGATTACAACGATAGGTGTCAGAGGAGTTCGGAGATGTACCCTCGAACCGATTACAAATTGATTTAGGGAGCAGCCGTGCTTAGTCAATTTAGTTTAAGGACTTACGGCCAAAATTGGGCTAAGTCCAGTTAAAAATGTCCATATTTTGTTTGCATTTGGCCTTTGTCTGGGCTTTCCCCTTTTTAGAATAATGCATAGCATTACTTCTGGCCATTTATGCCCATTTTGACTGGGCTCTGCCCTTTTTATTATAATGCAGAGCATTTGTTTTGGTCCATTGGACCTCTCAATTGGGCTCTGCCCCTTTAAATAATGCATAGCATTATTCTTGGTCTGTTTAGACTTTTGAGTTGGGCCTGGCCCTTTAAGAAATGCATTGCATTTATCAGGCGCTTTGCGCCAATCAGAAAGCGCAAGCGCTTGTAGTGCTGACACGTGTCGCACAAGCGCAATGCGCTGCGCTAATGCGCTGCGCTAATGCGCTGCGCCTGCGCTGCTGACACGTGGCGCGCTCTGGTGGCTTGCGCCAATCCAAGAGCGCAACAGCGCAGTTTGCAAGTGCAAGGCACTATGATTTAAGAATCTTTTAGATTCAAGAACCAATGGTTCATAAAAGTGCAAAGCACTACTCGTTTCCTTGATCTAATTTATATCAAAGAAAAACAAGTTTTTCTTTTTATTTCAAGAACCAAAGGTTCATAAAAGTGCAAAACACTATTTTTTTTATTTTTGTTTTTTCTTGTTTTAAAGAACCAGTGGTTCATAAGAAGTGCAAAGCACTATTTATTATATGAAGATCATTGATCTGGTTTTTAGATCAATGATCTATTAGAAGAAATTTCTTCTCTTTTGTGAAAGTTTTTACCTTTTTCTTGAAATTTTTCTCAGAGTTCTCTCTGTTTGAAGCTCTTGATTTTTTCAAGAAATGTTCGTCCTTTTGAATTGAGGTCTGGGGTCCTTTTTATAGTGCTCATAAATTAGTTAAATTTGTTAAAGAGATCTTTCTCTGAGTGATTTGGGGAATTTTCCCCACCGTTGGATCTTTGATCCAAGAGCTTCTGTTTTACAGAAGAAAATCTTCTTGTTTTAACAAGAACAGAAAAGATTTCTTTAGAATTTTAATTCTGTTTGGCGCAAATGCTCCAGAGCGTAACACGTGTCACGCAGCGCAGAGCGCAACGCAACTGCGCTAGCGCATCTGCGCTGACACGTGTCGCGCAGTGCAACTGCGCTAGCGCATCTGCGCTGACACGTGTCGCGCAGCGCAATGCTTGCGCAACTGAAGTGTTGCCTCCTTTGATTTTGCTTTAAACAGAGCCTTGCTCTGATTGGGTGCGCTGCCTTGGGCGCTGCGCTGATGCATCTGCGCCTGACACGTGGCTCGTTGCGCGCAGCGCAAAGAATCTGAAGTGTTACTTCATTTATTAAAATTTAGATTTTCAAAGTAGAGCTTTGCTCTGATTGGGGGAAGATGAAGCGTTGCTTCATCTCTCGCCTTGGAATTTGAACAGAGCTTTGCTCTGATTGGGGTAAACAAATGGGTATTCCGTAATGCCCGGAAGAACGGCAAACAATGGGTATTCCGTAACGCCCGGAAGAACGGCAAACAATAGGATGGCCCTTTGAGTTACGTTCGGTTACAATACTGATTTCCCCATACCCCTAGGTTATATAGGTTCGAGTCAAGTATAAAATAATCTAGCACTAATGCCAACCCATGATCAGGCAGGTACAGATTTGTCTGTATAGACAACAGGAACGGTCCGTGAGGACTACAGGACGGGTGGTTGGCATTAGACGCAAGATTAGGTAACAGGTAAAGCCATGGTACGTCAGGTCAAGCCAGGTAGTGTATATAAGTGTCAAGTTATATCAAGAGTCGTATGGTACCATGTCGGGTTAGGTAATATGTGTAGCAAGTCTTGTCAGGGTATATAGATATCATGTGGGTGCTCATAAACAACTAGAATAATCATGGTTATAAGTAAACAAGCATGGGTACTATCATAACAATAAACTGGCACATGTAATATGACATGCAAATAGGTATAAGTTAAATTATTAGATGTACGGGTATCAGTTTAAGCTTAAGATATAGTTTCAACATTACATATATACATTATAACCATCATGGATGTTAAGTTCATGTTAAAGTGTACTAAATAATCTAAAGATATAATTGAATATAAATCAGATGATTTGTATACACACGATCGTCCGACAGGATATAAAATATAAAAGGGTGCTGTGGACTATACAATAATTGTTATGTGATTTAATTATGATTAAGGGTACTATGTATAGTAGAACTAAATGCAGCAAGGCATGCTTCATGCGATGAAACAAAATGATATAACGAAACGTCAAACTGTTACAAGGAAAATTATAGCGTTAAATGTAAGCTGCAGGTGTAACGTGCAATCAAGGGATATATAGAACTTTAAATAGCATAAGTAGTAGTTTAAAGTAGCATGTAGCAAGATTAACTTGCCTCGACGGGTCGCGGAACGGGAAAACGGAACGTTACGCGTCGGCGGGGAAAAATCGCGACGCGCGCACGGTTCACGGAAATAGTCCAAATGACGAACAGTGGAGTCACACGGGTCAGGGGTCCCTGCTGGGTCGTCGGGAATCGTCGCCGGCACGGTCGGATTCCGGCCGCCAAAGAAACAGTAAACACAGTGAACAGAATGCAAAAAAAATAGATATAGAGAGAGAACAGAATAGAACAGGCAAATGAAGAAGAAGAAAGAAGGAAAAGAGGATGAGGGATAGCTTACTGGGTCGCAGAGGGGGTGCTAGCAGTGACGGCGAGATCGACGGCGGTGAGGGACGCCGGTGAAGGGTTACCAGAAGAGCTAGGGTTCGGTTAGGTTTGGGGTCAGCTTGGGTGCAGGGCTAGGTGATGGGGTTCTGGTGAGGGGATGATGTCGAGGAGAGGAAGGGAATGAGGTGGTGATGATGGTGGGTGTGAGGTTAGGGTCTTCGGCGACGACCGGAGATGTTGGGTTCAAGGGGCTGTGGGTTCAGTGCAGTGTGCGACAGCCTCGGGGAAAGGAAGAAAAGAAGAAGAAGGAGAGGAGATGGAGACGAGGGTGACGTGGATGCAGAGGGTGATGATGAGGTGAGGTCGGTGGAGGTGGAGCGGCGAAGGTTAGGGTTTTCTTCCTCCCCGTGATCGCGGGTTTAGAAGAAGGAGAGGTGAAGGAGGGAGGTTATGATAAGGAGTAGGGAGGTGAGCAGATCTCGTGAATAGGAAACGCGAGAAGAGCGAGAAACGCCAGAGGAGAGAGAAAGTTGTCTCGTTGTGGGGAGATAGAAAGAGAAGGGGGAGAGAGAGAACTGAGGAGATAGAGAGAGGAAGAGAAAGAGAGAGGAAGAGAAAGAGGAGGAGAAGGAAACAGAAGGAGATGATCTTGTGGGCCAGCATGCGAAGGAGAGAAAGATGATTGGTGGGGAAAGATTTTTGGTTTAGGTATAAAATTTCTTTGAAAGATTTATTCTGTTTTCCCAACCAACAAATATTTCCTTAGCAGCTGAATTATTTTAATAAAATATTAAAATAACCAAATTTGGCAGGCTACAAAATATTTCAGAATTGCGCTCGGGTCGAGTCCAAAAATTAAAATAAAGTATTTTATAATTAAAAAGCATACTCCCAACAATGGACGCACGTACGTGCGCGCAGCCATCCAAACACGTCCATTTCACTGAACGGGACGAGAGCACGATGCAAGGACGCTGCCACAGGGTTAGGGGTGTCAAGCAAGCCATGACAAGTAATTTTAATTTATTTTAAAAGACTTAAATTGTTATATGCAACAGATGCGATACTAGATAAAAATGCCAGTAAATACTAAATTATGAGATGCACTAGTTCATGCAACAAGTTAAGGTAATTTATAAATAAAAGTTAACCAGGTTTAAGCAAGCGGGTCGGGTCGAATGCGAAATAATATGTAAAATACCATTCGCACCCAAACACGCTAAATCAAGAAAGACTATAAATAGGTAAATATGGAAACTGGAATTGGTACAAATGAACTCGGGTGTTACAGTTGTATCGAGACGAATGTTGCGGTTGTCTCTAGGTTGCTGGTGTACCGTCGAGATTTGGAACTAGAGATTTTGCCGTGGCTCCGTTGTTTAATTGTCGCGTCTGAATCCTGCTGGAGGAAGAACGCTGCAGTGACATTTCGTCTGCTGTATCGAGACGAACGTCGAGATGGTGACCACTCCGCGCTAGCATGTGATGATCTCCGGTAGTCTTTCAGGTTTTATATGAGTTACCGTCAAGTCCCTGAAGCTAGGAATTTGGCCCTCGCTTCGTTTGCTGGCATTGCGTCTACTGTATCGAGACGAATGTCGTGGTTGTCTTTAGGTTGTCGGTGAACCGTCGAGGCTTGGAACTAGGGATTTTTCCATGGCTCCATTTGATGATGTTGCGGCTGCTGTAACGAGACGAATGCTGAGGTGGAGTTGGGATTTTGCCATCACTCCGCTTTGTTTCGACCATGAGGTCTTTTGTTGACGTTGCATCTGCATCCTGCTGGACTAGAAGGAACGCCGTTGTTGGCATTGCGTCTGGTGTAATGAGACGAACGCTGAAGTGGAGTTGGGATTTTTCCATCACTCCACTTTGTTTCGACCATGAGGTCTTTCGTTGACGTTACATCTGCATCGTGCTGGACTGCGAAAGAAGGCCGTTGTTGGCATTGCGTCTGGTGTAATGAGATGAATGCTAAGGTGGAGTTGGGGTTTTGCCATCACTCCACTTTGTTTCGACCATGAGGTCTTTCGTTGACGTTGCATCTGCATCCTGCTGGACTACGAAGGAACACCGTTGTTGGCATTGCGTCTGGTGTAATGAGATGAATGCTGAGGTGGAGTTGGGATTTTGCCATCACTCCGCTTTGTTTTGACCATGAGGTCGCCGTTGTTGACATCGCGTCTGGTGTAATGAGACGAATGCTGAGGTGGAGTTGGGATTTCGCCATCACTCCGCTTTGTTTCGACCATGAGGTCTTTCGTTGACGTTGCATCTGCATCTTGTTAGACTGCGAAGGAACGCCGTTGTTGACATTGCGTCTGGTGTAATGAGACGAATGCTGAGGTGGAGTTGGGATTTTGCCATCACTCCGCTTTGTTTCGATCATGAGGCCTTTTATTGACGTCGCATCTGCATCCTGCTGGACTGTGAAGGAACGCCGTTGTTGGCATCGCGTCTGGTGTAATGAGACGAATGCTGAGGTGGAGTTGGGATTTCGCCATCACTCCGCTTTGTTTCGACCATGAGGTCTTTCGTTGACGTTGCATCTGCATCTTGTTAGACTGCGAAGGAACGCCGTTGTTGACATTGCGTCTGGTGTAATGAGACGAATGCTGAGGTGGAGTTGGGATTTTGCCATCACTCCGCTTTGTTTCGATCATGAGGCCTTTCATTGACGTCGCATCTGCATCCTGCTGGACTGCGAAGGAACACCGTTGTTGGCATTGCGTCTGGTGTAATGAGACGAATGCTGAGGTGGAGTTGGGATTTCGCCATCACTCCGCTTTGTTCAACCATGAGGTCTTTCGTTGACGTTGCATCTGCATCCTGCTGGACTGCGAAGGAACGCCGTTGTGGACATTGCGTCTGGTGTAATGAGACGAATGCTGAGATGGAGTTGGGATTTTGCCATCACTCCGCTTTGTTTCGACCATGAGGTCTTTCGTTGACGTTGCATCTGCATCCTGCTGGACTGCGAAGGAACGCGGCTGTTAACATTGCGTCTGGTGTAATGAGACGAATGCTGAGGTGGTCTCTAGATTTTCTGTGAACCGTCGAGATTTGGATCTAAGGACTATGCCGTGGCTCCATTTCGTAGTGTCACTTCCGTGCCTTGCTGGCATAAGTAGGAACGCTGTTGTTGGTCTTCTGGGATGCAGATGTGACCGTTGAGATTTGGCTCTCTTTCTGATGGAGCTTGGTGGGATGATAGGGTTCCCTCTTCGTTTGCGCCTCTGGATTGTATACAGGGATTGATGTGATATCACCTGTAGGGCATAAATTTCTTTTTTTTTCCTTTCCGCGATGCTCTATCATTTCAGCTTTTATATCGCGAAGGTCGCGATTGCCCAATCATTTCGGCTATTTTTCGCGGCGCCCAATCATTTCGGCTATTTATTTTATTTTTACTCGCTGCTTTTTATTGCGGGTTGCCCAATTATTTCGGCTATTTTGGATGCATACATTTTTACTTGCTGATTTTTGTTGCAAGTTGCCCCATCATTTCGGCTATTTCGTATGCATGTGTGGCTTGCTAGCTTTTTACTGTAAGCTTGGAATTAGACACTGATTTCGGCATCAGCACTGCTACAACTAGAATATTGCCAGGAGCGAATCATCATTTGCCTCTGTCGATGACGAACAAAGGTGGCTTAGTAAACAGGGTTAAGATCCTGTCGACTAAGGCTTTTGACTTCATGAGCCGTAAGGGACTCATAAAGGTATTTCTCCCTATGAGTCGTGAGGATCACGTAGGTGCGTTTTCTCCTTAAGGATCGTGAGGATTCCTAAGTGTATGTTCTCTTATAAGTCGTAAGGATCTTACAAGAGTGCTTTCTCCTTATAAGTCGAGAAGACTTACAAGGGTTGTTCACCGTGTAGACATATCCCTAGCCATGGATGGGACTTTGTTAGGGAAATGTTTATTCGCGCCCGTGGATTGTATACAAGGGTCAGCATTGAGCCGCTCGTAGGGAAGCATTGGAGGTTGTGGTGGCCGCTTAAGAACAGGTTCAGATCCCTGTAGCTTAAGGCTTTTGAATCCTATGAGCCGTGAGGGTCTCATAGGAGGGTTCTCCTTACGAGTCATGAGGATCTCGCAAGTGTAATTTCTCCTTAGAAATCGTGGGAATCCCTAAGTGTATTGCTCCCTTGTGAGTCGTAAGGATCTCACGCAGGTGGTTTCTCCTCACAAGGTCGAGAGGACCCTGCAAGTGTTTTTTAACGAGATTGCGCCCTTTCGGGTTTTCAAAAAACTCGTCGGTAGCCCTGCTGTTTTTACTCACGGAGCCCTTTCGGGTTTTCATCCGTGCCCATTTTGCTTGTGGACATACCGTTTTTTTTCCGTGATGCTCTATCATTTCAGCTTTTATATCGCGAAGGTTGCGATTGCCCAATCATTTCGGCTATTTTTCGCGGCACCCAATCATTTCGGCTATTTATTTTATTTTTACTCGTTGCTTTTTATTGCGAGTTGCCCAATCATTTCGGCTATTTTGCATGCATACATTTTTATTTGCTGATTTTGTTTGCAAGTTGCCCCATCATTTCGGCTATTTCGTATGCATGTGTGGCTTGCTAGCTTTTTGCTGCAAGCTTGGAATTAGACACCGATTTCGGCATCAGCACTGCTACAACTGGAATATTGCCATGAGCGAATCATCATTTGCCTCTGTCGATGACGAACAAAGGTGGCTTAGTAAACATGGTTAAGATCCTGTCGACTAAGGCTTTTGACTTCATGAGCCGTAAGGGTCTCATAAAGGTATTTCTCCCGACGAGTCGTGAGGATCACGTAGGTGCGTTTTCTCCTTAGGGATCGTGAGGATTCCTAAGTGTATGGTCTCTTATAAGTCGTAAGGATCTTACAAGATTGCTTTCTCCTTATAAGTCGAGAGGACTTACAAGGGTTGTTCACCGTGTAGACATATCCCTAGTCACGGATGAGACTTTGTTAGGGAAATGTTTATTCGTGCCCGTGGATTGTATACAAGGGTCAGCATTGAGCCGCTCGCAGGGCAGCATTGGAGGTTGTGGTGGCCACTTAAGAACATGTTCAGATCCCTGTAGCTTAAGGCTTTTGAATCCTATAAGCCGTGAGGGTCTCATAGGAGGGTTCTCCTTACGAGTCGTGAAGATCTCGTAAGTGTAATTTCTCCTTAGGAATCGTGGGGATCCCTAAGTGTATTGCTCCCTTGTGAGTCGTAAGGATCTCACGCAGGTGGTTTCTCCTCACAAGGTCGAGAGGACCCTGCAAGTGTCTTTTAACGAGATTGCACCCTTTCGGGTTTTCACAAAACTCGCCGGTAGCCCTGCTGTTTTTACTCACGGAGCCCTTTCGGGTTTTCATCCGTGCCCATTTTGCTTGTGGACATACCGTTTTTTTTTTGTTTTTTTATACACTACGTCAGCCTGGGGACGGCGCAGGTTGGTAGTAGTTTAACGACGTTTCGGTCAACAACCAGTTTTAGGACATAGTGGTCCATTGTTAGTTTAAGGACGTTTCGGTCCACAGTTGCCGTATTTGAGGCGAATTTCTAGTTTACGGACTTTTCGGTCCAAGGGGCTTTCTCTATGAATGAGCACGATGCCCCCGACATGTCCACCTTTTTAGGGCTGTGAGATTGTGGCGGGTTCACCTTCCAGTTTTCGGATAATGCGAACTTGCCTTGTTGGTATTGGTCTTCAATCCAGTCTTTGAAGACGAAACAATCTTCGATTGGATGGCTCACTGCTTGGTGGTAAGGGCAGTAATTAGAATGTTGACATCACCCGGCTGTAATGGACGTTTTGGATCCGGCAATTTTATGAGCCTGTTGCGCACTGGCAGCTCGAACAGTCTCCTCGTTTTATCTTGGGGAAACGAGTAAGGACGTCCTAGTCTCCTCGAGGGATGGGCGTGGACGCATATTGTTTTGGCGAACAATCGGCTTTAAGTTGCTCGACTGTTGTTGAGTAGTGGCAACGAAAGTTGTTTTTCCTTTCCCTTTTCATTCCGAGGATCCGTCTTTGAAGGAGATGGTTTATGACCCATCTGGTCTATTTGGGCCAGCTTGTCAATCAAGGCCTGAAAGGTGGTGGGGTTGAAGAACCTCATAAATTGTGAGATGGTCGCTTGAGGGTCGAGAGTACCCACAAACATGCCTATTGCAGGCGCTTCTTCGATGCGCTGCTCGCATTTTGACCATAAATTTCGCCATCGTATTGCGTATTGAACCCATGTCTCGCTCGACTTTACCCTGGCATTAATTAGTGTGGTTATTAGGGTACGCTCGCTAGCGCTCACGAATCTTTGCGTAAATAACAGCTCCATCTCCGCAAAAGTTTTGACGGAGTCGTTGGGAAGTTCGGAGTACCACTCGAATGCTGTTTCCGACAAGCTGCCGACGAATTAGTGAAGTAGCAATTTATCATCACCTCCGGTGTTACCACATAGAGCCCTGAACTGGGCGACATGCTAGTGGGGATTGCCTGTCCCTTTGTATACATGAAATTTAGGGATCGTATATCCCGGCGGATACTTTATTTGATCATACCAGCCTGGATATGATCGTCTAGTTTTAACAACTTGGGCGGCCACTTCATTCGTCTGGTGAGCTCGTATTTGCTGCGCAATATAGTCATCCAGAGAGGCCTTGGAAATGGTTTCCTCTTTGGCTGCTGAAAGAGTCGGAGGAGGGTTCGATGTCTCCCATCTGTCGTCTTCAATGATGATAGGAGAGTCTTCAACTGGAGATTCTGGTTGCAACATCATACCGACCATGTCTTGGAAGAGGAGCGCCATTCGTTTTATATTAGACGCTTGTTCTGCTGCTTCTCTATCCTTCTTTTCGAGGACTCTACGGAGGAAGTCAGCATCGGTTTCTTGTTCACGACGCTGCTCCGATGACGCCTCAGGGCTTTCTTTTGTCCTAGTGAGTGCGGCCATTTGCGTTAGCATTTCCTGAAGCTTCTGTTGCTGCTCCTGGGCTTTTGTCACGGATCGGGTGAGCGGTCGGTGACCCATAGAAGCGCGGCTTTTCTCTTTTCTGGAAGCCATATAAATAGTATGCACCATTATGCCCCCAAACTTGGGGCGTTTGGGCCCAGCGTCTTTGTGGTCTGCCGTAGTCATAGGGGCTTTCTCTGGCCTCCTTCTCTTCTGAGCAGTTGACGTTGAGGGGGCCGTTGCAGCGGGCACCCAAGTAGTTGTCGTCCTTTGTGGTTTGACAGGACGGTTCTCTTCTTGCTGAACTTTCACCTTCTTCTGTCGGCGAGGGTAATCTTGATCAATTACTGAGTCCTGAACCCGTCGCCAGACTTTGTAAATTTTGGAGGACAGCCGCTGAGGGGGCTGCTCCGGCTTCGTTTCTGTAACATTCTCCATGGGCGGGAGAGATCTTTTCAGTACGGCGGTAGGAGAGTTCCTGCGCACCTTGTTCAGCAATTCAAAGTTGTTCCCGGTTGGAACAGCAGCATTGACTTCCACCGTTGGGGCTGGTGGAGTTAGCCCAGAGGGGGAAACTCCCCCAGCTTTCCTAACTCGGCGCCAGTGGCGATGTCGAGCGTGTCGAGCCGTTGGGATGGTTTCGGCTTGAGGGGTGACTTTGTCATGCCCCATGTTCTGGTGAGGCGCTGTTGGTTCCAGCCTCTTGAAGACCGACGTTCGTCGGGCAGCAGTATCCAATCAGTCGAAGACAGACCTTTGAGCAGGGACGGGAGCCGGAGTGGCCAGCCTCGTAAAGACCGATCTCTTGACGGGAGAAGCTTCTTTAGTGACCTCAAGAGCAGGAATGGTTGTCCACTTTGGGATGGCCGCTTCAGGTATCGTGGGCTTCTTGACAGGCCCATTGGAGTTCAGGCTCAGCCTGTCGAAGACTGACGCCGTTGGCTTGACATCAGAAGACCCGTTAAGAGGGGCCGTGGTAGTAGTTAGCTGATCAAAGACCGACTTCTTTTGCACTTCTTGAGGCAGCGGGATATTAATGTTCACTGGTGGGAGCATGGTTCCGAAGAACAAACCGGTGGTAACCTGCGTCACCTGCTCTATTGGCATTATGAACAGGGAGGCCGCATGGGGCCCGTAAGCTATACCTCCAGATGAGGCGGAACGTGAGTTGCAGTTGCGGCTGGAACACTTCGTGTAAGTAGATGCCATTAATCTTTTGTTTTCTGCACGGAGCAAGACACCAAATCTTAGTACCTCGAATCTAAGGGCAACCATATCAAACCGCGATTCGCTCGCGAACACGACACACGAAGTGTGGAGTGGAAAGAGGAAAAGGTCCCACCGGGCGTTCCAGAATCTGTTCCCCGCCGGAAATGAGGGAATGACGCGGTGAACGTCTTGCCTGAATTTCGGGGCAGATGCTAATTGGTGCTATCCGTCCACCTCTCCGAAGATGCCAAGTTGATTTATGGCACCGTGTATCGAAGATTTAAACAGATGCGGCCGATGTAGCAGACTTCGTCAGATTCCCCCTCATTTGAGAGGGTTTTGATTGTGGGGACGCTCTTCCCTGCAGGCGCAAGCCCCTGCAGTTAATTATGCTACCGCATCGCGGTAACCACTTTCTCCTTCTTCAGATGGTCACTTCGTGTCGTGTGTGTCTGTTTTGTTTTTGGTTGCCCATGGATTGTATACGGAGACTAATTTATATTGTCGCCCGTAGAGCGTGGATTAGTCCAAATCCATATCTTCTTAGATTTGGGTTTGGGGGTTGGGTTTAAGGATACGTTAGTCTCATTTGGGACTAAGATCAACTTAAACGTTTGTTAAGGATACGTTAGTCTAATTTTTAGACTAAGATCAACTTAACGGGATCATTTAGATCTAACAGAAGAGCATTTAGACTATAATGTTTAGTTTAGGGACATTGCGGTCGATTAGTTTAAAGACATTACGGTCCAATGTTAGTTTAGGGACATCTCGGTCCAGGTTAAGGACATCGTAGTCCGTGGGTTTAAAGGGACCCCACAGTCCGAAGTTAGGGACATCGTAGTCCATGTGTTTAAGGACCCCACAGTCCGTAATTTAAAGACATCGTAGTCTATGAAGTTTAAGGACGTCGTAGTCCATGAGTTTAAGGACCCCATAGTCCATGAAATGTGTGGTTGTCGGGACCCGTCACCTCTCTGAAGACGTTGAAGGATTACAACGACATATATCATAGGAGTAAAGAGATGTACCCTTGAACCGGTGTGAACTGGTTGAAAGATCTATAGTCCAATTTAAAACTAAAATCTGTTAAATATTTATGAGCAGATGTGCTCAATTAAATATATGTTGAGGACTTATGGCCAATCTTGGGCTAAGTCCGATCAGATTACAATGTTCAACATTTTATTTAGGGCTGCTGAACTTTTATTTGGGCTTGGCCCGTTTAATAATCTTGACAAAAAATTTATCTTGTATTGAATGCAGAGCATTCATCAGAGCTCTGGGCTTTATTAAAGAACAATTTTTGTTAACACGTGGCGCGCCAGGCGCTTTGCGCCAATTAAAGAGCGCAGTGCGCTTCTGTCAAGTAGCGCACACGTGGAGGACACGTGTCGCGCTTGGCGCTAAGCGCCAGATAGTGAGCGCATTACGCCAGTTTATGAGCGCTAGTTTAGAGGCGCACACGTGAGTGACACGTGGCGCGCTGGGCGCTGAACGCCAGCCCATGAGCGCAGTGTGCTATTTCAGAAGCGCAAAGCGCAAGTTGCATACGTGGTTGACACGTGGCGCATTTTGGCGCTGAGCGCCGGTCCAGAGAGCGCAGAAGCGCTGTTCAAGAGTGCAAGGCACATTTCAATAGTGCAAAGCGCATTTCAATAACGCAAAGTGCATTTGATCAAATTTATGATTTGTGAACAAATTTATGTTCTTTTAAAAGAGGCTTTGCCTCAAGATTCAAGAACAACAGTTCTTCTTATTTTTTTTTGAAAGGGCTTTGCCTTTGTAGATCAATGATCTGTGAAGGAAGTAAATATTTCTTTTGTTTTTATGATGAGATCTTTTGACCTCTTTTTATAAAAGACCTTGGTTTTTGTAGATCTATGATCTTTTTTAAGAAGATAATTCTTCTTTTTAATTATGAGATGAATCCATCTCTTTGTTCATCACCATTTTTACCATGAAGAAAAAGTCTTCTTTTGCTGAGAGCTTGCTCTTCTTTCTTTGAGTTTTTTCAAAGTTTATAGGGGGGTTTCTCTATCTCTGACTTGAAGTCTTGGGGCCTTTATATAGGGCAAGTTGATTTGTTAAATCAGTTAAAGAGATCTTTCTCTGATTGATTTGGGGATGTTTCCCCACCGTTGGATTTTTGATTCTAGGGCTTCTGTTTTTACAGAAGGCAATCTTCTTGTTTTTAACAAGATTAAGAAAATCTTTCCAAAACAGAATTTTAATTCTGATTAATTAATGATTTATCATTATTATTAGATCTTTTGATCTAACGTGGGGAATTTTATAATTCCAGCGCTAGCGCACCCGTGCTTTGCACGTGGTGCGCTGCTCAGAGCGCAGCGCACTTTGCGCAGCGCACCTACGTTTGACACGTGGTGCGCTGCCCAGAGCACAGCGCAGCCTGTGCTAGCGCACCCATGTCTGACACGTGGCGTATAGCGCGCCTTGCGCTAGCGCACACATGGTGCACTGCCTAGGGCGCAGCGCACCTGGCGCTAACGCATCCATGTTTGACACGTGGCGCGCAGCGCGTCTAGCGCTGGATCTGAAGCGTTGCTTCAATTTTTGAATTTCAGAACAGAGTTTTGCTCTGATTGGGGGAAACAACTCCACTACACTGTTCTCGTTAGAAAAAATTTCTAACGGGGCGTTGCCCCGCACCCTGTAAGGGGGCTGCTAGCCCCCTTGACCCTCATCCCGCTATCCGGGTAACGGGACCCCCGTAAAAAAACTCTGCGGGGCCCCCGATATATCCAAAACCCCTTCAAAATACAACACTGTGCATTGAGTTTGCATGACCAGTTCAACCCGTTAATCGGAGGTTCACTCGCTCCAAAGAAGAGAGGTAATTAACGGCAGCTTAGTCCGCGGCTGCCAGAGATTCGGATCCCTACGATCAATAAACCATTGTCTACCCTAGGCAGGGGGGATCTGTAGTACGCCTGACAAGCGTACACGTATTCCCATCTCAATGGGGTGACGAAAACACCCTACAGTGATGGCGTGGAACGTGGGATCGTGGATGGCGGATATCTTGCGCATGGCGAGATTCGTGGAGCCGTAGCGTGGGAGCCTGTGATCAGCGCTGCGGGTAGGTCAGGATGAGACCGAAGAGGATTAGCTCGGCGAGAGGCTCGGGCATGAGCGGGTGGCCGAGGCTTCTGTGTTCTGTGACAGCTCGGAGGTGAGCTGTAGGTGGTCTGGAAGGCCACCGAAGGTCGGGAGACTCCTCGGGCCGGCGGATGGCTCGGAGGCGAGCCGGGAGGGCAAGAAAGCTCATCCCGAAGGAAGGCTCAGAGGCGAGCCGGATGGCCGAGGAATCTCGAGCTTGTGATAGCTTCGAGTAGAGCAAAGGTACAGTTGGCTTGGCTGCTGAAATGCTCGGGGGCAAGAAGTGGGGTGCAACCTCGGAGACAGGGTTTGAGGGAAGCCCCCACTGTAGCACCCTGTTCCCCCCTCTGTGGCCCTCAGGGGCCTAACTGGCTTACGCATGTGACACGTCATCCGCCACGTGTCATGATATAAGGAATTACCATTATTGAGCATCATCATTAGCCCCCCCACTCTCGTTCTGATCTATCTGTGGGTCGGGTCGAGAGTGGACTGCTTGGTTCATTCCGTGCGGCTTGGCACTGGTAATTCCTCATGGTAGATTGTTCGAGGATGACACGGCGTTCTTGTTGTCGCGCATCGAGTACGAGTCGAACGAAGGACGAGTGTGGGAAGGTCGGTATCCTCCCTTTGCCGGAGTTGAGGCGTTGATCGCGTGTTGAGTATGAGTTTATTCGGCGGGTCTTAGATCCGTGTCTTTGTAGGGTAGGAAGCTACCCGCTGGGGATGCACCAAGCAGGAAGAAACTCGTTGGCCTCACGATGAGGGCTTCAGATCCTCAGCGTCTGATGGGCAGGAGGCTGCACGCTGGGGATGCGCTGAGCGGGAAGAAACTCGGCGGCCTCGCGAAAAGGGCTTTAAATTCTCAGCGTCTAATGGGCAGGAGGCTGCCCACTGGGGATGCGCTGAGCAGGAATAAACACGGCGGCCTCGCGATGAGGGCTTCAGATCCTCAGCGTCTAATGGGTAGGAGGTTGCCCACTGGGGATGAGCCGAGCAGGAAGAAACTCGGCGGCCTCGCGATGAGGGCTTCAGATTCTCGGCATCTGATGGGCAGGAGGCTGCCCGCTGGGGATGCACCGAGCAGGAAGAAACTCGGCGGTCTCACGAAAAGGGCTTCAGATCCTCAGCGTCTAATAGGCAGGAGGCTGCCCGCTGGGGATGCGCCGAGCAGGAAGAAACTCGACGGCCTCACGTAGGGGCTTCGGATCCTCAGCGTCTGATGGGCAGGAGGCTGCCCGCTGGGGATGGGCCGAGCAGGAAGAAACTCGGCGGCCTCACGAAGAGGGCTTCGGATCCTCTACGTCCAATGGGCAGGAGGCTGCCCGCTGGGGATGCGCCGAGCAAGGTAACTACTCGGTGGCCTCTTGGCGAAGGCTTTGATCCTTGGCGTTGGTGGATAGTGAACTACCAGCCATGGATGACCGGGCAGGGTAGCTGCTCGATTGCCTCTTGGCGAGGGCTTCGATCCTTAGCTCTAAAGGGGCCGTAAGAAGCCTGCTAAAGATGGAACGAGCAGTGGAACTGCTCAGTTGCCTCTTGACGAGGGCTTTGATCCCTGGCGTTGGTGGGTAGTGAACTACCAGCCATGGATGACCGAGCAAGGTAGCTGCTCGATTGTCTCTTGCCGAGGGCTTCGATCCTTAGCGCTAGAGGGGCCGTAAGAGGCCTGCTAAGGATGGACCGAGCAGTGAAACTGCTCAGTTGCCTCTTGGCGAGGGCTTTGATCCCTGGCGTTGGTGGCTAGTGAACTACCAGCCATAGATGACTGAGCAGGGTAGCTGCTCGATTGCCTCTTGGCGAGGGCTTTGTTCTCTGGCGTTGTGGGGTAGGGAGCTACAGGCCAGGGATAACCGAGCAAGGGCGGTCCTAGTTGCCTCTTGATGAGGGCTTTGATCCTTATCGTGGGAGGGGCCGTAAGGGGCCTGCTAAGGACGGGCCGAGCAGGGTTACTGCCCGGTGCCTCTTGGCGAGGTCTTTGATCCTTAAGGACGGGCCGAGCAGGGTTACTCTCCGGTGCCTCTTGGCGAGGGCTTTGATCTCTGGCGTTGTGGGGTAGGGAACTACCATCCAGCGATAACCGAGCAAGGGCGGGCCCGGTTGCCTCTTGATGAGGGCTTTTGATCCTTAGCGTGGGCGGGGCCGTAAGAGGCCTACTAAGGACGGGCCGAGCAGGGTTACTGCCCGGTGCCTCTTGGTGAGGGCTTTGATCCTTAAGGACGGGCCGAGCAGGGTTGCTGCTCGGTGCCTCTTGTCGAAGGCTTTGATCCATGGCGTTGTGGGGTAGGGAACTACCAGCCAGGGATAACCGAGCAAGGGCGGGCCCGGTTGCCTCTTGGTGAGGGCTTTGATCCTTGGCGTCATGGGGTAAGAAACTACCAGCCAGGGATAACCGAGCAGGGTAGATGCCCGGTCGTCTCTTGGTGAGGGCTTTGATCCTTAGCGCGGGAGGGGCCGTAAGGGGCCTGCTAAGGATGACCGAGCAGGGCAGCTGCTCGGCCGCCACTTAGTGAGGGCTTAGATCCCGGGCGTCGTGCAGTAGGGAACTCCCAGACAGGGATGGCCGAGCAGGATAGCCGCTCAGCCGCCTCTTGGCGAGGGCCTTGACCCCTGGCGTCGTGGGGTAGGGAACTACCAGCCGGGGATAGCCGAGCAGGGTAGTCGCTCGGCCGCCTCTTGGTGAGAGCTTAGATCCCTGGTGTCGTGGGGTAGGGAACTACCAGCCAGGGATAGCCGAGCAGGGTAGCCGCTCGGCCGCCTCTTGGAGAGGGCCTGGATCCTGATGGACAGGAGTCTGCCCGCCGGGGATGCGCCGAGCAGGAAGAACCTCGACGGCCTCGTGAGGAGGGCTTCAGATCCTCAAGGACGGGCCGAGCAGGGTTGCTGCCTGGTGCCTCTTGGCGAGGGCTTTGATCCCTGGCATCGTGGGGTAAGAAATTACAAGCCAGGGATAACCGAGCAGGGTAGCCGCTCGGTTGTCTCTTGGTGAGGGCTTCGATCCTTAGCGCGGGACGGGCGCAAGAGGCCTGCTAAGAATGGACTGAGCAGTGAAGCTGCTCGGTTTTCTTCTTTTCTTCCCTTCCCCTTTTCTTATGATCGGCTTGCTCCGTTCGGGGCAAGTTGGCGTTCACCTCGGACTCAAGCTGGATCTCACGTTCGGTCCAGGCCTTTACCTCGGTCATGGTCTTAGGTTGCGCTAATGCAAAGGAGCGTAGCCACTTCTTGTGCCTAAGACCTGACGGAGTGCCGTAATGATCGTCTCATCCCGGTGTTCTGGGATTTCGAGGAGGGCGTTGTAGAAGCGGGTTACGTACCCTTTGATGGTTTCCTGGTGAGGTAGTCTTTGAGGTGCCGCGACGAGTCCCGTCCGCGTGATCCCGCCGAGGGAGGGGGTGCCGGTCATGCCTGGGCGCAGGCGAGCTGACAGACATCTCATCGGGAGGGACGGGGGCGTGAAGGGGCTCGGGGCGAGGCGCTCTGGCGATGGACCTCGGTGTGGAGCTGTGGGGCGTCCAGCTGGTCATAGAATATGTTGGCCCGGGGGATCTGCGGTCGTGGGAGGCAGCGAGGCGGTGGTCGGCCGTTCCGACGCGAGCAGAGTCTTCTCTACCTCAGTATGGGTCTCGGTCCCGAGGTGGGGGAGCGGCGACCTAGGGAGCCTGCCCCGCCGTTTGGATACAAATGAGCGCATCCATGACGGACGCGAGTCGGTCTATCCGGACGGCTAGGGTGTTGATGGCGTTCGGGGGAGGAGATTCGTCTACGACTCCATTGTGGGGGGGCTGCGGCTAGTGCTTGGATCATCACCGTGATCGCTCGCCATTGAATGGAGATCAAAAGATGAACTTTGTTCAGTGGAATCAAGAAGTTCCCACAGACGGCGCCAGCTGACGTGGGTCGTATCACGTCAAGATATTACCTTCCGTAGATCTGCTGCCGAGCGACGATGGATGGCTGAGATTGATTTGGAGGTTGACTCCTGAAGCGTGTGGATTCTCAATGGGTTTTAGGTTATGGTGGCCGAGCTACCTGCATGGAAGTCCCGGGGTGGTTGTACCACCGAGGAGCCTCCGACGTTCAAGTTAGTGGTGCAATTTAGGCAGAGTAGCGGGCTAGTGAGGAGAGAATTGCGTACCTCGATTGTCTGAGAGAAGGGTTTATAAAGCGGCAGCGATGGGCAGGCAGGCGCGAAAATCACGCCGTCCGTTACGCTCTCGACGTCACGCCCGCGTGATAAGCGGGATCCCGCATTAATGGTGAGACAGGCTCGTTAATGGGGGATCGTGATGGCGTGGAACGTGGGATCGTGGGCAGCGGATATCTCGCGCATGGCGAGATTCGCGGAGCCGTGGCGTGGGAGCCTGTGATCAGCGCTGCGGGTCGGTCAAGATGAGACCGAGGAGGATTAGCTCGGCGGTAGGCTCGGGCATGTGCGGGAGGCTGTAACAACCGAGCCCAATGCTACTAGTTTCTGTTACCATATGAATGGTGTATGGTATTTATTTCATTGATCCTAATTGACTGTTGCTAGTATAAATTTTACCCGACAATTCACTTCTGCATATAACAATCTAGGGCATCTAAAATAAAATTAAAAAATATTTGTCATGGCCTGCTTGACACCCCTAACCCTGTGGTAGCGTCCTTGCATCGTGTTCTCGTCCCGTTCAGTGAAACGGGCGAGTTTGGACGGCTACGCGCACGTACGTGTGTCCGTCTTGGGGGTATGCTTTTTGACTGTAAAATACTTCATTTTAAATTTTGGATCCCACCTAAAATTTTCTTATTTCAATTTCAAATTTTTGGACCCGACCCTGGCGCAATTTGGAAATATTTTACATTGGCGCCAAATCCCAATTTCTATTATATTTTAACCGTCGAATATATATAAATTTAACCCATATAATATTTTCCCTATTTCAAAATCTTTTATTAAATTTTCCTAACCTATTCTAAACCCCACAAATCTTCTCCCAGCCAATCACCTCCTTTCTTTAACCCCGTGGGCCCCACCTTTTCCTATGCCTCTCTCTCTCTCTTTTCTCTTCCACTACACTCCAACTTTATCTCTCCTTTAAATATTCTCTCTCCTCTCGATCTCTCTCCCCTCTCTATCTCTCTCCTCTCTCTCCCCGTCTCCATCTCTCTCTCTCTCTCTCTCCGTATATCTCTCTCTCTCCTCTATATATAAATTTCCTCCCCCCTCAATTTCTTTTTCCTTCAGCGAACCCACCTCACGAGAAACCCTAGCCGCCTCGCCCTTCGCCGCAGTAGCCCAACACCGACGCCATCACCACCGGCCGCATCGTCTCCTCGCCCTCGTCACATCCACATCCACCTCTTCTCCCTCCTTCATCAACTCCCCGTGCACCCTGCACCGGCTACCGCGGCCACCTGCACACCGCCTGCACCTCGTGGGATCGCCGCCGGCGATCTCGATCCGTCCCCCCGGCCTCGTGCATCCCTCGGTGAGTGTCCTCTTCTCTTTCTCCTCTCCTCCTCTCTTCTTCTTTCTTCTTCTTCTTCCCGGTTCATGTTTTCTTAATCTATAGGTTTCCGTCGCTGTCCTCGTAGGCCGATCGTCGGAGCTCCGTCGACGTGATCGGCGACCACAACATCCCCACAGATCTTCGTGAGCATCCCCTTCTCCATCCTCCTTCCCTTCTTCTTTATTTTCTTTTCTTTTCTTTTCTTGTTGCATTCTTGATCGTTCACTGTTTTTGTATCTCGCCGGAATCCGGCCGTGCCGGCGACGTGTCCCAACATTCCAGCGTGGTACCCCGACCCGTGTGGCTTCATTATCCGTCGTTTGGGTTCATTCCGTGAACCGTGCGTGCGTCGCGAGTTTTCCCCGCCGACGTTTAACGTTCCGTTTTCCCGATTCGCGACCTGTCGAGGCAAGTACCCCTTGTTACATGCTAAATAATATTTACATATACATTGATGACACCCTAAACCTGCAGTTTAACTTTAGCACTATAATTTCCCATTTTCGTGTTCAATGTTGTTATATATCATTTTATCTTCCAAACGTGAAACCTACCGTTTGTAATTAAACCTAATAATCACATTTATATGTTTAAATCACACTTTCACTATTGACGTAGCCTATGGCACTTTCTCTGTAGTTTTACTTCATTCGGACACTCGTGTACATTTAACCTGTATTAACTGTGACTTCATCCACTGAACCTATATATGTATATATCATTGCATCCATAGAATTCTTAAACTGGTTAACATGATTTAACGGCCCTAACTGTCATATTGTATTCTTATAATGTTGATAACACCTCTGAAACACAATTGATAACTGTGCTGCTAATTAATCGAAACTTCTTTATTTTTTAATTCGTTGCTTAAATTTATGTTGTTGATGACCATACTTGATTATGTAACTGAGTGTGAGCACACCCATGATATCGTTTACATCTTGACCTGACTTGCTACATACATATTGATTGACCCGACATGGTACCGTGTACTGCTTGACTTGACCTGATGTACCATGACTTGACTCGTTACCTGATCTTGTATCTAATGCCAACAAACCTGACATGTAGTCCTCATGGACCGTTCCTGTTGTCTATCCAGACAATCCTGTTCACCTGATCCTGTGTTGGCATTAGTTCTTGATTACGGGATACCTGACTTGACATACACATATAACTTGGGGGTATGGGGAAATCAAAGGTGAAACCTGACTTGTAACTCAACAGTTCGCTACTTGTTCTGATCAGTTTTAGAGGCTAGGCCAGCCTTGGAATGATGCTGCTGACATCATTCATCTGTACACATTCCTGGTTAGTGCCTAGCGGCATGTCTCGGTTTCAGCCCGAGAATCTGGGCCGTGGTCCCGGATATGTACGGGATACTATTGAGTTACATCGATGATTTATCAATTTGGTTTCAAAGACTTTAGAACAGAAAAACCTGATAAAACAGTTTAGTTTACCCACTGCACTGCTCTGATTTATATTATTGTTGCCCTTGCTTTATTCATGTTTATATTCGCATTGCTTGTTACCCTTTTTATATGTTATTACTTGATGACTTGACGCGCTGACGTCTGGGTTTTGCATGGCCCAGATTCTGTACCGCTGTTACAGTCCGAGCAGGAGTACTTCAGCCAACAGGCTGAGCTGTGAGTGTCAGCAGTAGTTAGTTTTCCTTTCCTGCATTTTTATTCCTGATGTGAGCCCGCATTATGGGACATACATTCCAGTTATCTTGTATTGGATCTTTCGCTTCCGCATTTTATTATTCTTGACTCATGTTATCTTGGATTATGGACATGTTTAGATAGTTTTATTTTGTTCTTGATATCTCTACAGCCGTAATGTGACTGTGGATGGATACTTCCTATCCACAGGTAGCATGGTTGGCTATGTCACGTGCCCACTTTAGCGTACTCTGGGAAGCGGGGCGTGACATGGTTCTTTTGGTATCAGAGCCATAGGTTAGTCGGGTTGATTCTTTTGTAGTTGGGTATTGTACCCAATACACGAATCAGAATACCGTGTTTAGGAAACATGTCCTGCCACCTTACCGTTTCACCATTCTTGAATCATATTCTTCCTGATTATATCTTTTACGATGTGCAAACTTCCTTTGCATATCGACTCGAAAACCTGAATCCTTGTTATCTTTAGGACTTAGACGACTTGGGTGGAGTTATGTAATTGTGGCTATGATACTGCGGTATAGTTACAATGCGGCACTCTATTTAAGTAACTTGGAGTTCTAGCCTTGATCTATATTTCGAATCTATCATCATGCTAATGTTGGGTGTTTTGATTTCAGGAATATGGCAGGTAAGAATTTGAAGACGTACCAAAGGCGTGTGGACGAAGCCGCCATGCTTGGAGTGATAAGGGGAATGCTGGAGAATCAAAAGAAACAGACCGAGCTGATCCAGCAGCAAGTGGAATCGTTTCAGGAAGGTTTGCAGATCGTTCAGCAGTCTGTGAACAATGTTGGAGCAAAACCAGTTGACCGAGTAGGGACCGTAGCAGATTTCAGGCGTTTGGGCCCGTCTACATTTACTGGTTTGGAGGAGCCGTTGCCAGCGGAGCAGTGGCTAGTTGACACAGAGAACTTGCTTATTGCGGCACAGATTCCAGATGAGAAAAGAGTTGATGTGGTACGCATTCAGTTAGTGGACTACGCCCGAGAATGGTGGCTTGTGGAGGAGACCCGCTTGCCCAAGCCGATCAAGTGGGCTGATTTTTCAAAGAGTTTCCTAGAAAAGTTCTTCCCGCGGACCGCACGGGAGGAAATGGAAGAGAAGTTCATCGGGCTAAAGCAGAATGGAGCGCCCGTAGATGTGCATGCAGCAGAATGGACAAGACTCAGCAGATTCGCTGGACCTTTAGTTGCCAACGATGCAGACAGGGCACGGAGGTTCGTGCGCAGCTTGGACGTGGACATCCAGAGGCAGATTGTCTCCCTGGGTTTGACCACTTTCTCACAAGTACTTGCGGCAGCCCGAGAGCAGCAGAGTTTATCTAGGATGAAGGGGAGTCTGCAGCAGACAGCAGTTGCGGTAAGGAAGCCAGCATTTGTACCAAACCGAGCTTATGGTCGCAGAGGTATTCCAGTGGACCGTCGAGGCGTAGCACCCATGAAGAAGCCTGTTGTCATCGATCGAAGAAAGAACATGACTTGTAACTACTGCAATTTACCTGGCCACGTGCAAAAGGATTGTCGAAGGAGGCTGGGACTCTGTTTGGTTTGTGGAGCGGCAGATCACGTTGTTAGTGCTTGTCCGTCGAAGCTTCGTACGAGGGATGATATTCAGAAGCCTCCGTAGAGACCGTTCCAGGGACAGAAATAGCTGACTCAAGGACCTAATCAGGCTCGAGCTTTTACCTTGACAGCTGAAGAAGCTAAGGCGTCAGGAGAAGTAGTTTCAGGTACTCTACTCGTTCATGGTTTTCCCGCATTAGCGTTATTTGATTCTGGTGCATCCCATTGTTTTATGTCATCCAAGTTTATAACTACACACTCGATTGACTGCACGACCTTGTTTAGTTTCTGGGACATACACACTGGGAATGGGAAAATCATAGCTAGTAGGGAATGTAAAGATTGTACAATTGTTGTGTGCGGACGGGAGTTTTTTGCAGATTTCTTGGTGATTGATACGGGCAGCTACGAGGTCGTCTTAGGAATGGATTTTCTTGGCACTTTCCACGCTCACATTGACTGTAGGGCAAGGAAAGTAAATTTCCAGATTCCCGGACATCCCGAGTTTAGCTTCACTGGAGGAAGCAGTTCTGTCGAGCCCGTCGAGTTTAGGGCTAGGCCGACAAATAGTATTCTTGCATCAATGGAAGTTGATAAAAGTGGAGGGCCAGCTGTTGTTCGCAATTTTATGGACGTGCTTGAAGATATATCGGGTTTTCCGCCGAAGCGAGACGTGGAGTTCGCAATTGATCTTATTCCTGGTGCAGCGCCAGTATCCAAAGCGTATTATCCAATGGCGCCAGTAGAGTTGGAAGAAGTCAAGAAACGGGTGGCTGAATTGCTTGAGAAGGGTTGGATTCGAAGCAGTAACTCGCCTTAGGGAGCTCCAGTTCTTCTAGTGAAGAAGAAGGATGGCACAAGAAGGATGTGCATCGACTATCGAGAATTAAACCGGGTGACTATTAAGAACAAGTACCCGATCCCTCGCATTGGCGAACTTTTCGAGCAGCTTAATGGCGCGAAGGTATTCTCGTAGCCGGATTTGCGATCCGGATATCATCAGGCCCGAGTGAAAGCAGAAGATATTTTCAAGACGGCATTCCGAACTCGGTATGGACATTACGAATACTTAGTGATGCCCTTCGGAGTAACGAATGCGCCGGCAGTATTCATGGACTTGATGAACAGAATCTTTTCACCATTCTTGGACCAGTTTATTGTGGTATTCATTGACGATATTCTGGTTTACTCGAAGAGTTTTGAAGAGCATGCTGAACATTTGAAGATCGCACTGCAGACGTTGAGACAGGAGAAGTTATATGCGAAGATGAGTAAGTGCGAGTTTTGGCTGGAGGAAGTAAAGTTTTTGGGGCATGTTGTGTCTGGCGATGGAATCGCCGTCGATCCCGAAAAGATTACAGCAGTTCGTGATTGGCCGATTCCAAAGAATGTTGCGGAGATAAGAAGCTTTCTTGGACTCGCCGGATATTACAGAAGATTTGTGGAGAACTTTGCTCGTCTGGCGGAGCCGTTAACCAAGCTTACGAGCAAGGAGGTACCTTTTGTATGGACGGACAAGTGTGCGTTAACTTTTGAGACGTTGAAGCAGAAATTGATAACCGCCCCTATTCTGACCGTGCCAGACAATTCCGGAGGATTAGTGATTCACAGCGACGCATCTGGGAATGGATTGGGATGTGTTTTGATGCAGCATGGGAAGGTTGTAGCGTACGCATCAAGACAATTGAAGACCCATGAGAAGAATTACCCAACTCATGACTTGGAACTTGCGGCTGTGATTTTCGCTTTGAAGATTTGGAGACACTACCTTTTGGGGAAAGGGTCGAAGTTTTTACTGATCATAAGAGCTTGAAGTATGTGTTCACGCAGAAGGAGCTTAATATGAGGCAACGTAGATAGTTAAAGCTGATGGCTGACTACGATCTTGATCTTAAGTACCATCCGGGGAAGGTTAATGTCGTGCCGGATGCGCTTAGTCGGTTACCAGCAATTCAGGTGTTAACTACGCAAAAGAAGCTCGTTGAAGATTTTCGAAGATTTGACTTAGAGGTTGTGCTACCGCATTCTACGGGACAGTTGATGCAGCTGCAAGTACATTCATCGTTGATCGAGAATATTAAAGCAGCGCAATCGCAGGATCCTAAACTGCAAAAGTTTCGAGGACAGGTTGAAGCCGGACTATGAACAGATTTATTGATCCACGAAGATGGTTCGTTGAGGTATGGTGGCCGTTTGTGTGTGCCAAAAGGAGATATTCGTGAAGAGCTTATGAAAAAAGTACACAGTTCAGCTTATTCTGTACATCCAGGAGGCACAAAGATGTACCGAGATATTCGACAGCATTTCTGGTGGGAAGGCATGAAGCGGGAGATTGCTCGCTTTGTGGCAAAGTGCTTGGTGTGTCCGCAAGTTAAGGCTGAACATCAAAGGGTTGCTGGTTTATTTCAACAACTTCCGATTCCTCAGTGGAAGTGGGAACATATAACCATGGATTTCGTGACGGCTTTACCGCGGAGTCCAAAAGGCAACAATGTTGTATGGGTGATTGTTGATCGATTGACCAAGGCAGCTCACTTTATTCCTTTTCGGGTTGGTCAATCAACAGAGACTTTAGCAGAGCAGTACATGCAGGAGATTGTAAGATTGCATGGAGTACCGGTAAGCATAATGTCCGATCGTGACACTCGGTTTTTGTCACACTTCTGGAGGAGTTTACAGGAAAGTTTGGGGACTCGATTGAAGTTTAGCACCGCTTATCATCCTCAAACTGATGGTCAGTCAGAGAGAACAATCCAAACTCTTGAAGATATGTTGAGAGCATGCATGTTGGACTTCAAGGGTTCATGGGAGGATCACCTACATTTGGTGGAGTTTTCTTACAACAACAGTTTTCAGGCAACTATCCAGATGGCTCCATTTGAAGCTTTGTATGGTCGTAAATTCCGTTCACCTGTTTGTTGGGACGATGTCGGTGAACGAAGATTATTGGGACCAGATTTGGTTGTGCAGACAGTTGAGAAGGTTAACACTATCAGAAATCATATGAAGGCAGCTCAAGATCGACAGAAGAGTTGGGCAGACACGTCGAGAAGAGCTCTAGAGTTCGCCGTGGGTGATTTGGTATTCTTGAAGATATCACCGACTAGAGGGGTGATTCGTTTTGGAAGTCGAGGAAAGCTTAGTCCTCTATTTGTTGGACCCTTTGAGATCTTGGAGCGTGTTGGTGAGCTAGCGTATCGTTTGGCGTTACCGCAGTCCTTGGCGAATGTGCACGATGTGTTTCACGTATCTCAACTCCGAAGGTATGTTCGAGATGAAACGCATGTATTGGATCATTCGGAGCTAACAGTACGAGAAGATTTGACTTTTGAGGAGCGACCGATTAAAATCGTGGATCGAAGGGAAAAGGTTCTTAAGAACAAGGTGATCCCTCTTGTGCTTATTTCTTGGGGTAATCGCTCGCATGGAGAGTCCACTTGGGAACGGGAAGATGAAATCCGGCAGAAGTTTCCTCATCTTTTCTTGTAGTTATTTGTCGTCTATCTTTGTATTCTTGGAATTTCGAGGACGAAATTCTTTTTGTAGTTGGGTATAATGTAACAACCGAGCCCAATACTACTAGTTTCTGTTACCATATGAATGGTGTATGGTATTTATTTCATTGATCCTAATTGACTGTTGCTAGTATAAATTTTACCCGACAATTCACTTCTGCATATAACAATCTAGGGCATCTAAAATAAAATTAAAAAATATTTGTCATGGCCTGCTTGACACCCCTAACCCTGTGGTAGCGTCCTTGCATCGTGTTCTCGTCCCGTTCAGTGAAACGGGCGAGTTTGGACGGCTACGCGCACGTACGTGTGTCCGTCTTGGGGGTATGCTTTTTGAATGTAAAATACTTCATTTTAAATTTTGGATCCCGCCTAAAATTTTCTTATTTCAATTTCAAATTTTTGGACCCGACCCGGACGCAATTTGGAAATGTTTTACATTGGCGCCAAATCCCAATTTCTATTATATTTTAACCGTCGAATATATATAAATTTAACCCATATAATATTTTCCCTATTTCAAAATCTTTTATTAAATTTTCCTAACCTATTCTAAACCCCACAAATCTTCTCCCAGCCAATCACCTCCTTTCTTTAACCCCGTAGGCCCCACCTTTTCCTACGCCTCTCTCTCTCTCTTTTCTTTTCTACTACACTCCAACTTTATCTCTCCTCTAAATATTCTCTCTCCTCTCTATCTCTCTCCTCTCTCTCTCCTCTCGCAATCCCTCTCTCTCTCTCTCTCCCCGTCTCTATCTCTCTCCCCTCTCTCTCCTCTCGCAATACCTCTCTCTCTCCCCGTCTCCATCTCCCTCTCTCTCTCTCCGTATATATCTCTCTCTCCTCTATATATAAATTTCCTTCCCCCTCAATTTCTTTTTCCTTCAGCGAACCCACCTCACGAGAAACCCTAGCCGTCTTGCCCTTCGCCGCAGTAGCCCAACGCCGATGCCATCACCACCGGCCTCGTCATCTCCTCGCCCTCGTCACATCCACATCCACCTCTTCTCCCTCCTTCATCAACTCCCCGTGCACCCTGCACCGGCAACCGCGGCCGCCTGCACACCGCCTGCACCTCATGGGATCGCCGCCGGCGATCTCGATCCATCCCCCCGGCCTCGTGCATCCCTCGGTGAGTGTCCTCTTCTCTTTCTCCTCTCCTCCTCTCTTCTTCTTTCTTCTTCTTCTTCCCGGTTCATGTTTTCTTGATTTATAGGTTTCCGTCGCTGTCGTCGTAGACCGGCCGTCGGAGCTCCGTCGACGTGATCGGCGACCACAACCTCCCCACAGATCTTCTTGAGCGTCCCCTTGTCCATCCTCCTTCCCTTCTTCTTTATTTTCTTTTCTTTTCTTGTTGCATTCTTGATCGTTCACTATTTTTGTATCTCGTCGGAATCCGGCCGTGCCGGCGACGTGTCCCGACATTCCAGCGTGGTACCCCGACCCGTGTGGCTTCATTGTCCGTCGTTTGGGTTCATTCCGTGAGCCGTGCGTGCGTCGCGAGTTTTCCCCGCCGACGTTTAACGTTCCGTTTTCCCGATTCGCGACCCATCGAGGCAAGTACCCCTTATTACATGCTAAATAATATTTACATATACATTGATGACACCCTAAACCTGCAGTTTAACTTTAGCACTATAATTTCCCATTTTCGTGTTCAATGTTGTTATATATCATTTTATCTTCCAAACATGAAACCTACCGTTTGTAATTAAACCTAATAATCACATTTACATGTTTAAATCACACTTTCACTATTGACGTAGCCTATTGCACTTTCTCTATAGTTTTACTTCATTCGGACACTCGTGTACATTTAACCTGTATTAACTGTGACTTCATCCACTGAACCTATATATGTATATATCATTGCATCCATAGAATTCTTAAACTGGTTAATATGATTTAACGGCCCTAACTGTCATATTGTATTCTTATAATGTTGATAACACCTCTGAAACACAATTGATAACTGTGCTGCTAATTAATCGAAACTTCTTTATTTTTTAATTCGTTGCTTAAATTTATGTTGTTGATGACCATACTTGACTATGTAACTGAGTGTGAGCACACCCATGATATCGTTTACATCTTGACCTGACTTGCTACATACATATTGATTGACCCGACATGGTATCGTGTACTGCTTGACTTGACCTGATGTACCATGACTTGACTCGTTACCTGATCTTGTATCTAATGCCAACAAACCTGACATGTAGTTCTCATGGACCGTTCCTGTTGTCTATCCAGACAATCCTGTTCACCTGATCCGGTGTTGGCATTAGTTCTTGATTACGGGATACCTGACTTGACATACACATATAACTTGGGGATATGGGGAAATCAAAGGTGAAACCTGACTTGTAACTCAACAGTTCGCTACTTGTTCTGATCAGTTTTAGAGGCTAGGCCAGCCTTGGAATGATACTGCTGACATCATTCATCTGTACACATTCCTGGTTAGTGCCTAGCGGCATGTCTCGGTTTCAGCCCGAGAATCTGGGCCGTGGTCCCGGATATGTACGGGATACTATTGAGTTACATCGATGATTTATCAATTTGGTTTCAAAGACTTTAGAACAGAAAAACCTGATAAAACAGTTTAGTTTACCCACTGCACTGCTCTGATTTATATTATTGTTGCCCTTGCTTTATTCATGTTTATATTCGCATTGCTTGTTACCCTGTTTATATGTTATTACTTGATGACTTGACGCGCTGACGTCTGGGTTTTGCATGGCCCAGATTCTGTACCGCTGTTGCAGTCCGAGCAGGAGTATTTCAGCCAACAGGCTGAGCTGTGAGTGTCAGCAGTAGTTAGTTTTCCTTTCCTGCATTTTTATTACTGATGTGAGCCCGCATTATGGGACATACATGGATCTTTCGCTTCCGCATTTTATTATTCTTGACTCATGTTATCTTGGATTATGGACATGTTTAGATAGTTTTATTTTGTTCTTGATATCTCTACAGCCGTAATGTGACTGTGGATGGATATTTTCTATCCATAGGTAGCATGGTTTGCTATGTCACGTGTCCACTTTAGCGTACTCTGGGAAGCGGGACGTGACAGAGGCCGAGGCTTCTGTGTTCTGTGACAGCTCGGAGGTGAGCTGTGGGTGGTCAGGAAGGCCACCGAAGGTCGGGAGACTTCTCGGGCCGGCGGATGGCTTGGAGGCGAGCCGGGAGGGCGAGGAAGCTCGGGCCTGTGATAGTTCAGAGTAGAGCAAAGGGACAGTTGACTTGGCTGCTGAAGTGCTCTGGGGTAAGGAGTGGGGTGCAACCTCGGAGACAGGGTTTGAGGGAAGCCCCCACTGTAGCACCCTGGTTCTCCCTCCGTGGCTCTCAGGGGCCTAACTGGCTTACGCATGTGACACGTCATCCGTCATGTGTCATGATATAAGAAATTACCGTTATTGAGCATCATCAGTTTTAGTTAGAAACGGATATATTTGACAAAATATGCATTAAAGTTCGATGCTCGACGAATCATAGCAAAGTTATTACAGAGTGTATGGGCCTAACCAAACTTGAAATCCAACTAGCAATAATCAATGATGTAAACACAATATTGGAATTGAGTGCACTTTTACTTGCCTGTTGAGAGCATAATCAACGCTACCAGTGTCTGTACCATCAAAGTTAAATCCATTTGGTACCATACCTTGAGCTTCAGCCCTCCCCTTATCATTTTCGACATCAAACATAGTATCATATAGACCTACAGCAATGAAGTCATGAAAAAGATGACCCATATATAATACAAATAATTCTGGTCAATTTTAAGCAAACTTATTGGCACTGAACAACAGTGCAAAAGTTGCATGGATACGGATATGGGGAAACGGGAATACGGATACGGGGAAATATGATATGGCGACACGGTAAAATCTCAAAATATAGAATACATGGACACGACTATATATATAATCTTATAAAAATAAATAAAATATCAAGCTATTATTACAACAATAAAAAAGGAAAAATTAACAAATCTAACTTGCTATATGCTAATAACATACTAAATATTTGTTTATACGCATATGGCACGCATAGAACACATACTATACGTATGCGACATATATACAACGTGTCCGATACGTGTCAGACATAGATACGACAACCTGTTAGAAGTGTCTGTGCAACCTACAGTGCAATAAATAGGCTTTATGGTTTATGAATATTACGTATCAGGGGAGGTCTCTGTTTATCCTCTTTAGGATATCTAACGATTATATCGTTAAGAAAAGATAGAGTTTAAACATAACAAGGTTTTAGGATTTGAAAATTTGACCAAAAAGTCCTGAGTTTGAAACTTACGATAAACGCAAGCACTTACTGTTAATTATAACTTATAGTCTTAGGAAATACCTAGACGGGATATCTTATTAGACCGTTTCTAGAACACATCATTTTAAATAAAGACCAGATCATAGATACGTGTACTTGCAAAAGAAAGACAATATAAAGTAATCATCAAAAGGCATTTCATTCATATTGTTTATTTACAAATACATGGGAATTTCTTTACAACTTAAATTCAACATAAAGATAAAAGAGATACAAATACGTTTCAATGGTTTCAATGGTAGGGGGTATCTCAATATCAAAATTTAACACTAGATGGATAATTTCACTTGTAGAATCCACACAAAGCCAAACAAAGCAACATGGGATCCTCATTGACTCAAAAATGAGCTTGAAACCCTATTTAGAGGGTATGGGGATATCTTCTAGATAGATATCCGCTTCATCTTGATGTTTGCGGGTATCTTCTAGATAGATATCCGCATTGTCTTGGCATTTGCGAATATCCCCGGTAGAAATATCCGCCCCATTTTAATAACTTGTAAACATCCCTTATATAGAGATATCTGCCATGAGCAAATTTTAAAAGTGCTTTAAATGTATATCTTTTTGAGATATCCGATGAAGGTCTCTTTAGGAATATCATAAGATATCCGCAAATGGATATATTCTCTTCATCATTCTTCACATCATGTTCAAAAATCTTTTAAGAGATCATGCTTTAAGAAAAATGATGTGTGATTGTTTATTTTAAAGGGATCTATTGGTACTTATTCAAAATACAAACGGACAGCATTTCCTCTTGTATTCTTGGATTTATTATGAAGAAACATAGACTGTTTAAGGTCTATGTTCTTGTATATGTTTGGAAAATAGAGTTTCCTCTATTTTCCAAGAAGAAATACTCTTGTATTCTCATATATGTTAAAGAACTATGAATTTAATCATGTTAAGTTCTTTTAGAAGTTCTTGTTGATGATAATCCATGGGATTCTTTCAAGCCCTTCATTTTTGTGTAGTCCCTATCAAATTTGAAATGAAAAGAAAAGTCCATAGAAAAAAGAGAGTTTTCATCGATCCACCTTCTATTTCTTCTTTAACCGAGAGCTTTTCTTCTTCGAAATCCAAGCACCGAGCTCTCGTCGTCGTCGCTTCCAAGTCCTCATCGTTTTCATCCAAGTTTAGCTCGAGCCTCAACATCATCAAGGTCGAGATCTAGCTTTGTCATCGTCATAGTCAATAAGTCTGGATGGCATTTTTTCGAACCGGGTTAACTTTGAAACCGTAGTTCAAGAGGCTCCAGAGAGGCAGAAAAATAAAAGTTGATGGTTATTGTTAAATTACTAAATAACACCTATTCACAGTTAACTTAACTTAGAGAAAGCATACAACTACAACTATAACTATTACTATAACAAGGTTTAAATAGAGACCTCTTACATAGGATTAAGCGAGGCGGTTAGATTTCAATTTGCCGGTTACATAGGTTGGCCTCTGAAAACGCCGTTTGGGATGGGAATAGTTTGATTTGGTCCTTCGCTAAAAGAAGACCAATAGCTCTATTCAGGAACCTAGGGTCGCTTGCACAAATGAGCCTGCAGGCATCGGCCCTTGTACTGAGACTTGGGTGTTTGGGAGGGGCACTGGACAAGCCCAAGAGGAATCAAACCTGCCATTGAATCCGCAAAGGCTTGCTATCAGGCTGAGAATAGCCAGGTGTGCTTTGGGTGAATCTGAGGCTATTTGGACAGAGACCGCTGAACATCATTTGGATGGGTTAGGATCCTTTGCATGATTTCATGTGAGGGCTTTGACGGGCTTTGAATTTGGATAGATCCGGCAGGCCTTCTTGCATGGAAAAGTACTAGTCGTTCGTATGGCTCCATCGCCCAGAATGGTAAAACACGAAAACCGGTGAAACCCTATAGAGAATATCCCAATTAATGATAGACGAGGTAATTAAAACGAAATTGAGCATAAATAATCTAAAGACTGATTTAGCGATAGACAGATTACCCCAGTCTTCACATATTCCTTGACCTTTGCATCCATCTGACATCAGGTAAAAATCCTGCTGAACCGCTTAGTCAGACCGGACAGGACCGGACCACACCTGCTTGCTTGTTTCTTACCGAGATCAATTAATTGTTTTAATATTATTTTTCCAATTAAATTTAAACACATACAGCATACAGTTGGTAAATTATATAGGCGTCCTTTGTTTGTTTTCTCAAACCAAGAATATCAAAGATTTGCGAGGTCTTAATTAGCGCAGGTCGGCCTCATTAAAGTTTCTTCGAACTTGGGCCATGGCCGTCTGATTTCTCTGAGAGCAAGTACCCCAAGGTATCTGTTCGACGGGTCCGTTCTATTCGAGCTCATGGATCTTTGACTCCTCATCCGAAGAGACAACGGTTTCGGCGAGCGTTGCGCCGGACTTATTCTTATTTCCCTTGGTCTTTGATGAGTTCCTTCTACTATCTTCGTCATCAAGGACTGCTGTGTATCGGTTAGCCGGCGTCTTCAAACCAGAGAAGATGGCGCCAGCAAAATGCTTTTTCGCTTGGTGGAGCATGTTATTCTGCACCATGGGCATGCACTCAGCATCGTCTTGCACTCATGCTTCGCCGACAAGAATCTAGAGACGGACTTCTCCACACCCTCACCGGTCTTCGGCTGCATTTTTGGTCAGGCGGGCCACGTTCACTTCAGCTTTCGCACTGATGAATAGGTACCGAAATGTGAACTCCATGGTCGGTCAACCTCCTAGGATCCGAGTGTGCTAAGTTCAGATACCAGTAGAACCCAACCCTGGTCAGTATTAAGCCGAATAGTCATAGCTTTCAATAGCTAGCCTTTATTCGCCTTCATTCCCACGTCTTTTCATTGCATAGTGAAACGAGCTATATTCTAAAACAGCCAATTGGCCGGTTTCTCTCGAAACCAATGCAAAGTCGGGAATCTTGAAACCTTTAGGCAGGGGTGTAACTGAGCCGAGCCGATCCTTGTCCAAGCTCGGCTCAGCTTAGTTTATTCTAGCTCAAGCTCGGCCCGAGTTCGTCTCAAGCTGAGCAGGTCTGGCTCATGTGTTAGTTTACCGAGCCTTAAATAAGCTAAAGTCGAGCAAGAATCAGGCGATTTTTGAAAGAAAAATGACAAAGAGGCGTTTGGTGGAGGCTGATAATAGGTCAATGGTCATTACAGCTGTTTCAAAAGAAAACATGAAAGTATTTTATAAGTGACTAGGTTTGGAACAACAATCATAAAGCCTTAGACCCACGACTTTGAGATGTGAAAAAATAAAAAATAAAAATCAACATAAAGAGCATGGAGTGGGTCTAAGTGCTGAGTTTTATATTCACCTCAGTTGACTTTATATACTGTCCCTTCATTGAATTAAGTGTCCTGAGAGTTGGGTAGAATCTGCTCTATTTTATCTATTACTGTCTTTTTTTTCCAAACTGTGTAACCGAGCCGAACCCGAGTCAAATACCGACCGAGCCTGAATTTGCTCAAGTTTGGCTCATTTAATAAACGATCCAGGCTTTCTGGCTTATATTCGGCTCATTAATAAATGAACAGAGCTTGAACGAGCTAATACTGAGTTGAATCCTAATCGAACCTAAACTGGCCCATTCAATTACCATCCCTACCTTTAGGAAACAAGCTTAAAAGAGCTTTTAACGAGCCGATCCGAGCCGAGTTTTCAAGCTTCAAATTGTTTAATCGACTCAGATGGCGGAGCATCATATTCTCAGAAATATGTGGATTCTCGATATTTTTCTATTCCATATACAAAGTGCTGCCTAGGGACTTTATTGCAGTTGATTTGCAGCGTCCATCGGTGTTTCTTCGCCAAAAAAGACGGGAAATTGAGAAAATTGAGGGTATTTTAGCGTACATCAAATTAAAAAATAAAACCCTCCTGAAACCCTTGGCCCCCCAACCCTCCAATGCTTTCTCTCTCCTGACGCCACCATGCTCCCGTCTCTCTTCTCAATTCACCCATGCGATTCTCTCTCCTCCTCCGTCGCCGTCGTTTCTCAACCCAGCCCTACACGGCCGGCGACGCCACCTACCTCTGCCAGGCCCGCGCCGCCGCCTCTCCACCCAACATCCCCGCCCTCCTTTCCCTCCTCTCCCACCTCCGCGCTCGCCCCTCCTCCATCCCCGAGTACATCTTCCCTTCAATCTTCGCCGCTTTCTCCAAATCGAACAACTCATCCCTTGCCCTCCAACTGTTCGACGATTTGCTCCCTTCCTTCGGCTGCCCCCCAACCACCAAATCCTTCAACTCCTGCCTCAATGTCGTCGCCAGTCACCGCCCCGACCTCGCTTTCGAGTTCTACGGGAAGGCGGTGCGCGAGCACTCGCGGGTGTACCCGAACCTGCTGAGCTTTAATCTGCTGATGAAGGCGGCGGTGAGGTGCGGGAAGGTGGACGAGGCGGTGGAGATGCTGCGGGAGATGGCGAGGCGAGGGGCGAGGCCCGACGGGTATAGCTACTCGACAGTGATTGATGGGCTGTGTAGGGGGGAGAGAGTGGAGGCGGCCATGGGCCTGCTTGATGAGATGCAGGCATAGTGTATTTTCCTCTTTCTTCTTGATTTGGTGTTACTGCTTGCATTGCATTGCATTGTATTGTTGAAAATGGTTCCATATGATGGCATTGTTGCATTCGTGACAGTCTAACTACTTTGTTTGATGAATTGCTCCATTCATTTTTCTGTGTCCCCATAAGGCATGACATTGTTGAATTATTTACCTGTTAGTCTTCTTAGTTACTGATTGCATCGAAAAATGTTTCATGAAATTGTCATCATAGTGTTTGATGAATTGCTTGCTTTGTTTTGCTGAAACCCAAGAGTTAACACCCCGAATTTTACACTTGGGCCTCATGACTTGGGCGAAAGTGCAATCAGGGTTTTTTTCTACTCCGAATTTTACTCATTCATATTTTTAAGCTCTAACAAACACAAACTTCCATCTCCTATTTTTCTCTACTTGTAAAGTGCATTTTACTACTCCTGAACAAATACTAGAAATCCAACTCTGCATAGATTCCCATACATGAGTTTCAACTCCAGATTTTTTACTCTAGAGAAACAATAAGGCCCTTAAAATCCTTGGACTCCATGGCCCGGGCCTCGCATTGACATTTAATGGTTGGGCAGTGAGGGAGAGTCTATGCAAACTTTAAGTTTGTTGATTACTTGATTAAGGTAGTATTCCCCGTTTCTCCTACTTCTGCGATTATTTATGATAAAATTTTCAAAATTTTGAGCTCATGATGGTTATCTTTCTTTATTGTATTATTGGAAATATAACACACGCCTATGAATTTGAAGATTTATATTGTATTATATTGCTTATTAGGTTTTGTATGCATTGAATTAGATTAGAGGAACCTCATCATCATCTTCTAAGCATTTTCTCATCTAAATGGGGTCGGCCATGAAGAAGAAGAATTGGCAAAAGTTTAATGACCGGCTGTCGGCCTGACGTCAACCCTCGCCAAATAAGTGCCAAATTTCTAAATCAGAAAACTATGACAAGAGAGGGACTTGTCATTATCTTTGATGGCCAGTTGATATCTTCCAAATTCTTATATACTATGAAAAAGTCTAAAAGAAGGAGAAAAAATGATATATTTGCCATATGAAATTATGTTCAACTTTAAGACACAAATATAATCAAGTATGAAATAATATTCCAAGGTTAGAGAAATATATTCCTGGAAAACTTCTAGTTCTCAACTCGTACCCTGTGATTATTGATGCAGGTTGAAGGAGTTCCTCCAACTACAGTGACTTTCAACACCATACTTCGTGCCCTGTGCCAAGCTGGTGACCTAACCCACGCTGATAAGCTCAAGGATTACATGATCCCAAAGGGCTCTCCCCCTAACTTAGCCACATACAATACCCTCATTCACGGCTTCTGCCTCGAGGGCAACCTCGACTCTGCTCATGCGCTCTATGATCAAATGATCCGGGATGGGTGCACTCCGAACGAAATCACCTACAATCATCAACGGGCTCTTCAAACTCAATAGAGCCTCAGATGCAATTGACATGATTAGTCTCTTGGGCGAGAAAAAAATACGCCCTAACTAGTACATTTACTCAACACCGATCGACGGGCTTTTTCGTTCACAAGATCCCGATGGGGCACTAGAAGTATAGGATATGATGATAAGTAAAGGTATCAAGCCTAATACAGTTCTTTACACCACCCTTATTGACGGCATTTGTAGAAATGGGAGGGTCGATGAGGCTGAGGACGCTCTCTCTAAAATGACAACGGAGGGCTGTACTCCAAATATACTAACATATACTTCTTTGATATTTGGATATTTTAAAAATGGAAAAAGCCAGTTAGCGGCTACAATGTGGCAAAGAATGGTTGATAGCGGATGTGAACCAAATGAGATTTCCTATTGCATCTTAATTAATGGTTCGTGCGAAGAGGGTCAGATCAAAGAGGGTTTATTGGTTTGGAAGAATCTGTTAACCAAAGGTTGTGCTCCTGATGTTATAGCCTACAGTTCGATCATCAAAGGATTGTGCAGAGCTGGAACGGTCGTCGGCAGCATGAGGATGTTTAACGAGATGCTGACGAAAAAGGAAACGGAACCTGATGTAATCACATACAATATATTGTTTGATGGGATTTTGAAGGAGGGTAATCTATCAAAGGCTATGAATTTGTTGAGCATAATGTTAGATAGAGGATGTGACCCTGATATTGTTGCATGTGATACATTTTTGAAGGTTTTGGTTGATGAGGAGGGAAAAAGGAGGGAGTTTTTTGATGGATTAATTGTTGGGCTTTGTAAGAGAGGGAGAGTTGAGGGGGCTGCTGAGATTTTGTGTGTTATGATTGGGAAATATTTGGTTCCTGAAATTTTGACTTTGGATTTGGCGGTGAGAGAGATTTGTAATATTAGAAGAGTTGCGAAGGGGATTGACAAGTGTTGGAAGGAGATTTGGAGATGATTTTTTTTTCCATCTCTATTTTTTGGGTGATGCAATTTTGTTGTACACTATTTGCTGTCATGATTAATTATCTTGATTATAGAAAAGTGTTTAATCTGTTACTTTGAGACTTTAATCACGATGTTCCCCCACGTTTTTAAATGCATGTTTTAGTTGCTTGGGTCGGGATTTTTTTCTTTTATTTTTTGGGTAGACGATTGAGATTGAAATTGAAAGTAAAACCAATTTCTATTTTTAAGGTTATCATTTCTCTTTTATTAAATCACAACCGTCCATGTATCGTATAACGAATGGTGGATAACCCTGGTGGATATCGCTTCTATGATGGGGTAGACTACCGGATTGATCAATGGTTAAAGTGAAGTGAGGTAGGATTTCAAGTCCAAAGGCTACTACATCTAGGTATCCAATCATTAATATGGTAGATTATGTCCCATCTGGCCAACCTTTAGGAAGAGATCCCATTCGTATGAATATCCACTCAAGAATGGAATCTAGCTGGTTTGGTATGAACAATGTTTTTATTAGGAATATAAGAGATAAAAGGTTGGAATTCCCTTTTCTCTACTTATTTTGAGAGGATTGAATTTTAGCATTTTAGGGAATTTATGTCGGCTCACATCATTTGGGACTTCCAATTCCAAGGTGGCTATTTCCATTTCTTTCGTGGTATCTTTGCAATTTTTTACATTCCCTTTTGGAGGGTCATGGATGGTTGAAAATTGAGAAAATGTGGCCGACAAAGATCCCGCAAGTCTAAAACTGCAGTGGCCTCTCATATGGGCCGGGTAGGGTCTATGAGCCTAACTGTAAAATAGCCAGCGTGTCTTAGCTCATGTGAGAGACCGCTGCAGTTTGGATCTGCGGTCCCGTTTTCTCAAAAAAAATTAGGGATAGTAAAATTTAGGGGTGGTATTCCCTTTTCTTCTGAGACTTACGTTAGGATTTATTTTTTTGCTTGATTTGTTTCTGAAATGTCCTATATGCTTAATTTGTATAATTTACTACAATTATTGTTCTTAAATTACCTATCCATGTCAATTGAATTCCCCAATTTTTTAATTGTGATGATCTCGACAATTTTCATTTGGTTTGATGATTTTATGTATTTTTGTTTGGTCACAAAAAACCTTTGTTCGTTGACTTTTGCTATTTTAAGTGAAGTAAGAAAATAAATTTACCTATCAACCTGGTAGAGCCCACGTAGGTTACCATGCCAGTGACTGGCTATAGGACAGGGACAAAGGTGCAAGTGCCAAAGTTGTGCTTTTATGCCTACCTTATAGTCAATCATCAGCCCGATAGCCTATATAGAATCTATCGAACTGATAGGAAAATCATTTATCAATCTGGTAGATTCTATGTAAGCTATCGAAAACAGGCACAAAAATGCAAGTCCTTCAGTTGTGCTTTTACCTTCATTTTGTAGCTAATCATCAGCTCGGTAGTCTATGTCGATACCATCTGGTTGGTCGGAAAAATATTTCTCATCCGATTCCTTTTACTACTTTAATGCCATGTGCAAGTGCAGTATCCATAGTCTTTAGGGCACATATATACTTGTGTGGGGGTATAAATGCAGTGCATTAACAACGACAACTGACCAACCACTAGATTTTCTGATACAATCTCTGTTAAAGTTTTTTTACTTGGTATTACAGCTCATTTTGCTAATAAATTGCTTGACCAAGTCGTATAAAATTTAATTTTAAGATGCAATGTACAATATATTAGATTCTTTTCAAACTCTTTTTCCACCCAATATAAGTATACTTGGATTTTGGAAGCAGAAGAGAGCAGAAAGATCTAATCTTATGTTAGATGGAGCGCTATTAACTTCTTCAAAATCATCAAGTCTGCTTTGGTTAATAAAAGCTGCTTCTCAATTTTCTGTTGGGACTTGAGAATGATAAAATAGGATTTGGAAAGTTATGGAATAGATGGAGATGGAAATAATATTTTGTTAACTCAAACTTCATCATTTTTCAGGTTGTGTTTGATAACGAATCCTACAGCAATATATCTTTTAGATTGCAGCAAAACCTTTAAATAGTAAACTTGAAAATTCTTTGTTATGCCGTCCATCTTTTACAGTTATTATATAAAATAACTGAAAAGGACAGGGAGAGTTTGATGAGAAGAATTCTCTAACTTTAATTATTTACTATTTTTTTTTTAAAAATTTTCATGTAAGGCATCTATGTGAGAAAAGGGAAAGATAAAGTTTTTAACTTTCATGATGCTGAAAATTTTATTGGAGCATCATTTACTTGAGAGTGTCGGTGGCCAAACAAAGCAAAGCAAAAAAAATGGATACACTATTTGCTCCTTTATAGATCTACAAAATTGTGGCGCTTAAATGAACAAATAATGTTTCACAATCACATGCCATTCATGACTCCTCCATTTGTCTTTAGGAAATATCAATCCAAATCTTTATATGTTTGCACTATAATATAATATCCATTTTAATTGGATGCGACACCACTAATAAAGAAAGTCCTCCAATTTATATTTAATAAACAATTATTTTTGTACACTGTTATACATTCTGTCCATTTCAATGAGCAACCCGGTGTATGTCGAAAATAATACGATGATGTGAAGCTGGATAGAAAAGAAACACGACAAGTATGAAGACGTCCATTTTCTATAAGAAAGATAATAAGCCTATGCTGAAAGAAAGGAACTTTCTCGGTATGAAGGACTATGAATCGTCTTAGGCATACTTGTTCAATTCTCTCGCTCTGTTAGATTCCGCTACATGTATAAATTAAAACAGGTCTCGAAATGTATGAAAGTTTTATTCAAAGTTTGTGTTTTGAGTGAGCAGGTCCCAAAAGCTGTTTGAAATAATCTGAAACACGTACTTATCCAAAGTTTTAGTCGTATATTAATTAATGACCCATATGGGCTGTTATAATACAATTCTCAAAACACAGCTCCTTTGACTCATCTGCCAGATTTCATTACTATAAAATTCTATCATTTTGAAGAGAAAAAAAGTGTCACGCTTGACATTTTTGGAATAACAAGAAAATCATTATCAATAAATGATACGATATTAAAAATATCCAAGAAAATTAATTGCTGATATTAAAAAGGTAATAATGTTTTACTTAATAGTTAAAGGCAAAAATGATATGATTTTTTTAGTGGTGATATGATACTAGATTAATTGCTGATATTAAGAAAGTGATAATGCATTGCTTAATCGGTGTGCATTATTCTAAAGTGACAAGTAAAAAAGAACTGCGGGAGCAGCAGGAAGGCGGAGATCCAACACTTGCTTCACAAAATGGCAACACAAAACTCCAAGCAAAATCACTCATCCCACGTGAGCGGTACCAACACAAATAAACTTGTGTGCTACCCATTTGCTTCTTCCATCTCTTTGTACTTTCAATAACCATTCCTATACTGTAAGATTACACTTAAAACTTAAACTTTCCAAGTAATATAGTCCAAAGTGGATCCAGAGTACCTTCTATTTTCCCCCCATTTTATTACAAACTATTAACATCAAACGGTACAGATAAAATAGAAGGCCCACATGTTTTAATTGAGATGTATGATCAAGATTTAACATAGCATGGAAAATGGTAGAGATGGATAGCAGGATTCTAGATCTGTCCAAAGTATGGGACAATTGTTAAGGACGTGAATTGTGAAAAGATAACATATTCAAGATATATAGCCGACATAAAAAGAGAAGAGACCAGCCTTATTAGTAGCATCCAAAACGTGGACCGTTGAATTTTTCATTAGGTAAAGTGGGAGATGACATTCACTGCTTGGTTAATTATACCATTTGTCTCTTACTTTGTATACAATGAGTGGTATAAACGGTAGCCTTTATGGATTTTTTCACATGAACACCACATGACCACATGAACAGGTAAATAATGGTTATATAAAAAAGAAGACGGGTCTCAAATGGGTCATTCTGCATAACTCAGAAGAAAATATAAAAAAAGGGTTGCACATGACTTCATTAATTATATCAAATTGCCAATAATTTATCTCTTGCGTATCTCAAGTAATTGTATTAAAGTATTTCTTTTAGGGTTATATATATATATATATATATATATATATATATATGGGGTTTATCTTAACCACATTACTCCTCCCACATGCACTTGTAAAAAGAAATAATCCCCAACCACCACCTTTCTTTATTATCATTAATTAAACCCCTCATCAACGCTATCCCTTCCCTTTCTTTATTTAAGCAACCCTACACTTGGAACCAAAGACTCACACTCCCACTCTAGCAGAAGAGACGATGAGTTCATCTTGGGCTACTCTCCTGATCATCTTCTTTGCTCTCCTCGCCTCTTCACCAGCCTTCACCAATGAAGCAGAGGAGGAGGGCACTGGGCTTGTGATGAACTTCTACAAGGACTCATGCCCACAGGCTGAGGACATCATCAGAGAGCAAGTGAAGCTCCTCTACAAGAGGCACAAGAACACTGCCTTCTCTTGGCTTAGAAACATCTTCCATGACTGTGCTGTCGAGGTCTGAAAATCAGTTAACCCAATAAAACTAAAAATAAAATCATACTAAATATGTTTAGATGTTAATTACTCCAATTTATATATAGTCATGTGATGCATCATTGCTGCTGGATTCAACAAGGAGGTCATTATCAGAGAAGGAGACCGATAGGAGCTTCGGTCTGAGGAACTTCAGGTACCTGGACACAATCAAGGAAGCTGTTGAAAGGGAGTGCCCTGAGGTGGTCTCCTGTGCTGATATCTTGGTGCTCTCTGCTAGAGACGGCATCGTCGCGGTATTCATCTCTCTTTCTCTTCTGATTAATTTGTAGCCTAAAACTTTATCTACTTCTTGGTGTGGTAGCATTGGTGCGTCCCCGCACACATTTTTTTAAAAAAAAGTTTTTATTCAAAACCTGAATGCCTGTATTTTTTGTTAGTTGTGTCTCTGTCTAGTTATCCTTGTCGTAAAGCAAGGCTCCATGAAAAGATTTGACAAAAAAATTTCTTTGGATGTCGATATATACGAATTAACAATGTCATAACCCAAGTGATTTTAGAATAAGATAATTTTTACCCTATAGCTGTACATTTTTATTCGACAAAAGAAGGAATCTCAAATTAAAAGCCTGATGGCTGACCTCATCGTTCTTGTAATTATCATGCACACAGAGAGCCGTTGATGGATAGCCTGTAGTCTTATCTTTCTGCTCCTCCTTTTGATTCCTGTGTAATTTGTTTTTTGACCCCACCAATGGCTAAACTTTGACAAGTTAGGGGTAACTTTTTTTTGGCTCATGCACATTTAAATCATATATATGACAGAAATTTCTAATATTTTCTTGTTCAGCATTGCCAGATCTCTATTATACCAAGTAATTAAGATATATTGTATTTTAGGATCCATTTTCTAAAGGTGTAAATGTGAAACTTATAATATGGATCCCCTGTATAGATCTCTGGCATGAAATTTAGTGTCAACTATTGAACTCCATCAAAAGCCTAGCCCTCCCTTGTTCTTTGTGTCATTGTCTAGCCGTTTGGAAATATTCTTTTTTCTACCGGACCTTGTCCCTTACCGGCATCCAACCAAGATGCTGCGAGAGCGAGTGACTGATTGATGGGATGAAGAACCCCAATCAATTAAAAACTCTCCTTGTTAAACCCTTGGTAGGATGCCGGTAATAGACAAAGGTTGATAGGTAAAACTGAAGTCGTTTGTTCGAGCATAATGATAAATTTTGGTTGGTTTACTAATTCATGGTATGCCATGATACTGTGACTTTTTAGGTCGGTGGGCCCTACATTCCTCTGAAAACAGGGAGAAGAGATGGGAGGAGGAGCAGGGCTGAAATGTTAGAGCAATACCTGCCAGATCACAACGAGAGCATCAGTGTGGTGTTGGATAAGTTTGCTGCCATGGGGATTGACACCCCTGGGGTTGTTGCTCTCCTTGGTAAAATTATAATTCTTCATCTTTGTCGAATCCTCGTATATTTCTCACATTCATTATGCACCTGCACATCACAAAAACACTTAGTATGCACCTTGCACAAGATAAATAACATACATTTTATAAATTACAAGTAATTTCCGTCATAGCCAACTTTTTTTTAAAAATTTATTACCATGCGCCCTTACAACGACATAACTACGTATACAAGAAAAGCTTGCGGTATTTTATTTTTCTGAAAGCTTGTGGTATTTTATTGAGATTTAAGCTTGGAAATAATTGATGCATCCAAAATTCCCAATATATGAACAGGCATTGTGCTATAATATCTAGCTGGTGAAAAGAGTGTTCTGCCCTTTCATGTCCTTGCTGTTCCCTACAATAATATAAGCACAAGGGGACCATCAGAACAGTACAAATCTGTCCTGGAATGTTACTGGTATTAAATGCTTTCTAGAGGGTAAAATGGACTTTCACAGCTATGAAATTAATAATTATTTTTGAAATTTCATGGTTTTTATCTGCAATTTGTATTTACCTAAAAAAAAGATTGATACTTCATGGTAGTTTAATGATATTTATTCAAACAGAGATCTGGCATTATATCAATCTTTATTTCCAATAATCAGGAGCACACAGTGTTGGTAGGACCCACTGTGTCAAGCTGGTCCACCGTCTCTACCCGGAAGTGGACTCAGAGCTGAACCCAGACCACATCCCACACATGCTGAAGAAGTGCCCCGACGCCATCCCTGACCCAAAGGCCGTCCAGTATGTTCGTAACGACCGGGGGACCCCCATGAAGCTTGACAATAACTACTACCGTAACATCCTTGATAACAAGGGCTTACTCCTGGTAGACCACCAGCTAGCCTATGACCCTAGAACGAAGCCGTATGTGAAGAAGATGGCAAAGAGCCAGGACTACTTCTTTCAGGAGTTTGCACGTGCCATTGCCCTGCTTTCTGAGAACAATCCGCTTACCGGGACGAAGGGGGAGATTAGGAAGCAGTGCAATGTGGCCAACAAGAACGATTGAGGAGTGATGTTGTGATTGTGAATAAGGCGGCGGAGGCCACTGAGTCACTGTATTGCGATGTTAGATATATGAGTTATTGTTTAGTGATCCTGAGACTGAATGTATATAGTATATAAAGGACGGTAGTGATTATGTAAAGGACGGTAGTGATTATGTAAATGGGGAAGGCGGCGCCATTTGATGTTTTGTTGGTAATAATTTTTTAGGGGTTTTGGATGGGAAATTGTGTTGTTTGTGTTAGAATGGTTGTTCTTAGTCTAAGAAAGAAGACAGGCAAATAATTCAAGCTTGATAAAAGCTTATTCGAACTTGTTCCTCTATGCAGACATAATCTAAACTCGATAAAAAATAAATGCAAAGGTTTTTTTTATCTCACCCCCAAACTTGATGTTCCATATTTCACCACCAAATTTTTGGTATTTTAATATTTCACCCGCAAACGTTTAGGTTGTTTAAAAATCTTCTCCTGTAAAAAAACAAAATACCCTCCAATTTAAAAAACAAGGGAGAGATTTTTAAACAGCTTAAAGGTTTTAGGGATAAAATACAGAAATGCAATTTTTTGGGGGTGACACATGGAAATATCAAATAATTCAGGGAGAAATATGGAAGTGTCAAGTTTTGGGGATGGGATATAAAAAAATACATGGTGCAAAAGAAAACAGAAAAAAAAAACATTAAAATAATTGAGAACAGGTAGATGATGCAATTGTAGTTTATGATAATTGAGAAGAGAGATGGTGATGATATTTTATGATGATGATAGATAGTGGTCCATGGATTTTGTTGCTTTGCTTGTTTTAATCAAAGCATACAGTGGTGGTGATGCAAGTGGGGGTTATTCTATTCACAGGTTTTGATAGGTGGGGTTTGGTGGGGCAGTATATTTTTTTGCTCTATAGACTCAATAATGTGCTTTGGGTCTCTAGCACTGTTTTGATACTTGTCATTTCCAGCTGTCCTTTAAATGGGTGAGTTCAGCTTTATCCATCAGCCGTTGTATCCGGCCGGTATCCTACCAGAGATCTAACATGAGGCTCTTTGATTTGTTCATCCCTTCATCCCCTAAATCAGACTCCGTCGCCCATTAATCGAACATGTGACTTCTCACATTGTCCAGGAAAACTTCACCGGGAGCCATGCTCCTTTGGTGGACAAAATTTAAGTAGGCTTTCAAACACAAGCTTATGAAAATTTTGGTAAAGTTTGAGAACCGACAGTTAATCGAAGTCAAACCTATTTCACTAATTGTAATATAATTTACCGAGGAATAAAGGATATGAAAAAGAGTTCTCTAATCCTAAAAGAATAATTGGTGTCTTCCGAATATCAAGTGTAACATATTGTACCTGACGGTAATGCAATACCGAGTGTGTACACGGCGACCAACCGTAGCTCCATCCATGCTTTTGATATTACTGTCGGCAAAACAAATTAAGACCATCACATTCTTGAAAATATTTAGATTGAATCAAACATAGCCGCTTAATAAATTTTAAAAAATATCAAATGCAGGACGATCACGAATATGATATTGGTAGATCGGAAATAGTACATGATTGCTTGTGACTTCTCACCAAACCAACCTCTGACAATGAGATATTATCATTAAAGAGAACCATCAAATTTCCTTTCCCCCAAGGACCACCTCTCGGCAAAATTTGCATTTGCAGTATATTTAGAGGAATCTAAAGCAATGTAGCATCAACATAGCCTTTCGTTTCGACTATCCGCAATCGATCATTCCGGCTCATGTATAAATGTTTCCGTTACAAAGAGAAAAAGAATAGACCGATCCGAATATTCTAAACAGTGAATATATATATATATATATATATATATATATATATATATATATATATATATATATATAAACACACACACACACTTCATAATCATACAGACCGCAGCCATCATATATAGCGAGTTCTTTGACTTATATTCCTTTAAATCTCTAAGCGTAGCTTAATAGCTAAAAGAGTAGTTGGAAATAATAATGAGGTTTGATAATAATGGCATCATTTTCCTCCTCCAATCACTGAAAGCAATCCAAAATTCCCACATGATACAGACCAGTCGTTCATATGAAATCAGATGCCTGGCATTATCGCTCACAATCTAGTGGCAATGTTGTATGTATGCGCAAGACAAAACAGGGCATATCCATGATGCTTTGATGCTTAAGTCAAGATAGATCCCTAAAAAAAAGACATAAAATGATAATTAGGTTCAATTGTGTACCTGACCATTGAAACTTACAATATGAAATCCAACTTGTATAATTTTGTAATAACAATATCATCCAACCCTGAAACTTGCTTTCAATTGTGAGGCGCTCCACGATTAGCTCCATCCGTCGTCACCACAACCACTATTGCCATAAGAAAATCAGGAACATTATATTGTTAAAGTTATTCAGATTATATCAAACAGTATGATTCAATATTGCTACAAATATATGATACATGATCATCACATCCATGAATATTATAACGTTAAATCGGAAATATTGCTACAAAGCATTCATCATTCTCACCAGCAACAGATCACCCTCAGATTCTTGGATCCCTCACTCCCTTCATCTCTCCAAGGACAAACCATGACTGAGATGTTATCAATAAAGAGTCAACAATAATTTTTGACCTGCTATATATTTCGAGGATTCTTTCATCTAGACATGCTTATAATATTCTAAGCAATGAGTATATACAAAGAAAATATCCACATCATACGCCAGAATACGAACCGTATATCGACTTCTTTGAGTTGTTGTCCTCTGACTCTCTAAAAAGTAGCTTTGATATATAAAAGAGTAGTTGGAATAAAAGATGAGGTTTGAAATAATGGAATCTCCTTTTGATAGTGGGATCAGATTCCACATAACATGCACCAAACTCACCCAACAAATCCTGTCTAAAATAAAAAGCCCCCACATCCAAAACATAAGCTTAAGCTCAAAACACAATGGCAAGTGAAGCAGTAGAGAGCAAGAGATGGGTAATGAAAGCCTATGTAGAGAGTGGGCTTCCATCAATGGAGCACTTGGAGCTGAGCGTGACAAAGGCGGTGATTGATACTGAGGTTATCGCCGACGGGCATGCAGTGATGCAGGTGCTATGGATCTCTGTTGACCCTTACCTCCGGTCTAGGATGACCGGTCGGCTCGACGGACTCCACTCCGAACCTTACAAACTTGGCGAGGTACCGACTATGGGTTCCCTTTGCTGTTCGTCTTCTTATAATTAATTTTAGCAGTCCTTAGAATTCTGATCATGATACTTTTCTCCCCTGTGAACGATCCTAAGATTAAGGAATTAAATATGTGATGTCTTGGAGAGAGAAAGATGGATGAAATGAACTTTTCATATGGTTGCTTTCACTGCGACATTAAGTATATATATTGCCTGACAGATGTTATCTATATACAATCATAAATTGTACGGAATGCCCTTTGCCGACAGTAATTCCATCAGAAATGCTTTGATTTTTTCGCCGGACAGTGCCTAAGAATAGCTTCTTAGATTCCATCGCACGATCATTCCCGACAAAAAACAAGGGCAATTGTCTAGATTATCCCCAGCAAGGTTATTAAGGGGAGAGAATTGCCTATGAACTTCCCAAGTATCTAGCCGATGCCTATGAGTATTCTGGCATAACGGACAAAGTTTTCCATTGGCATTTGGCAATGTTCTGCGATAGCTTCAAAGCTTTCACCATCACTGATACCTATTTCTAGTATTGCAAACTTAGGGCTGGTTTGGTTTTTTTTGTGTGTGTGTATTTAAAAATTTAATATATTAAAAAATAATCATAAAGCATAGAGGAGCCCGCCATTTTAAAAAAATTATGGGGGCCCACCATCTTCCCACTGAAAGGAAGATAAAAAAAATTTAATGTGGGGCCCACCATCTTCCCCGCCGCTCAATGAGCGGTGGGAAAAGCTTCCCACCCCTTGCTTTTCCCACCGCGCGGTGGGCGCCCATCATCGCTCCTCCCGAACGAGGGAGTAGCTAGCGTTGAGCGGCGGGCGCCGCTCAACCGAACGGGCCCTTAGTCTGCATGAACATCTTTATACTAAATAGATTAATAAGCTCATCGATATCATCCAATGACTTGAGAGATCTTGTTTGAGTTGGTTCACGATCTTTAGGAACACAAAGCTGCAGCAACTATCACAGAACACTGACTCATCTAAAACAACAGATCTTTATCCTAAGACTTTAGGGTTAAGATACATAAATCATTTTCTCCCATTCAGCTCTTCCAAAGTCTGCTTCCATAACTAAATTCGAATAACTCTACCAACAAAGTCTTAATATCAATGATTAGGTTACGACCTGACATTACTGTCCACACAACATCAAGCTTACATATAATATGATATTAAGACTGGTAGTGGTTGCACTAATATCCTCCTGCTCAGCCTTTAGCGAACCAAATTTGGCATTAATGTTTATTCTAACATGTACTTAGCATTAGTCCTTTCCTCATCTTAAATTATTATTCACCAACCATATAACAATGTCCTGAACTGCTACTATGACTAACTCAACAACATCTAAAACCAACTGGCTATTTAGGGTAAAAGTCTAAACATAACACCTAACAAAATAAGCTGTTGCTGCTTGAGATTATGCTCCATTATCTTTCAAGTAGTGTTAAAATAACTACAGGACGCCTATATCCAAAACCAAGAATTCAAAGGAATCACAAAGAGGTAGGACGAATGACAACTAAAGTAGAGGAAAGTAAGGGATTGGTAATGAAAACCTTTTCGAACATGGACTCCCAATGAGAGAGCATGTGGAGCTCCGCGAGTCCAACGTGATAGTTGGTGCAGAATCTATCCCTGACTCGCATGTAGAAATGCAAAATGTTATGGATCTCCGCTGACCCTTACCCCGATCTAAAATGAGCGGCCATAGAGATGACCTCGGCTTTGGAACACCACAAATTTGGCCAGGTTTGTATTTTTATTTTTTTTGAGTAAAAGGTGGAAAATTTCACCATGTTGCATTGAAAAGATCAGAATTATAAGAATATAACAATACATCCCTCAACTTTCATTAAAACTTCATAGCAACCCTGGTTCAAAGCCCATCAAGGGCATATTTCAAGACGATTAAATTAAAAAGATACCTGAAGAAGGCTGGGATCTCCTTTAGATGTTGTCCTCCGTCGATCTGTCGCGAGCGTTGATGAAGGATTGAGATTGGCGTTGGAGGTTGCCTCCTCGAGCGTGTGGATCTCAAGGGGCTTGTTTTGAGGCGAAACCGAGCTATCTGCAAAAAAAAGTCCCGGGATGGTTGTACCACCTTGGACGCTCCGATGATCAAGTTAGCCGAGAAATTTAGGCAGAATAACGGCTTATTGGAATAAAATTGTCTTACCTAAGTCGTCTGGGAGAAGGATTTTTATAGTGGTCGCTTGGAGCAAGCTGGCACGAGATGTTCACCGGCCGTTACGCCCCAGGCGTTACGCCTGCGTGAATGACGGGATCCCCCCATTAATGACGAGATACGCTCGTTAATGGGGGATACGGCGGCGTGGAACACGGGATGTTGGATGGCGGATATCTCGCTTCTGGAGAGATATGCGGAGCCGTGGCGGAGGCGCTTCGGCTCTGCGTCCTTGGTTGCTCGGTACAACCGGGGAATCTTAGCTCGGTGGGAGGCTCGAAGGCGAGCAGGAGGCCGAGAAAGCTCAGTTCTGTGATAGCTCGGAGACAAGCGGGGAGGGTTGAGGAAGCTCAGCATGTAGGAGGGCTCGGAGGCGAGCCGATGATTATTTACAAGGGCGAGCATAGGAGTGTTCAGGGGCCCGTAGAAGGTCGGGATACACCCCGGGACGATAACCCGGGAAGAGCCTCCAACGCATAATGCTTGCCCTGTTTGCGTGAGCCCCGGGACACGTCATTTGCCACGTGTCATGATCTGAGGAGTTTCCACTTGTGAGCATCATCATTAGCACCCCACTCTTGTCCCGACCTATTTATGGGTCGGGTCGAGAGTGGTCTGACCGGTCTCCCAGGCCCAGCCTGTAGTCAAGAACCTATCAGCGCGGATCTCTGAGACGGCTGGGCGTATCTTCGATGACGTCAACGGATCAGGAGGGAGATCGTGAATTAAAGAGGGAGCGCCGATTCGCGTGTACGTCTGTTGAGGCGCATGCCACGTGTCCGACGCAAATTAACGGACGTGATGGGCTGTCACTGTCGCCTGCGCCCGAAGAGATGTCTCCAATGGTCGTTTGACACGTGGGGCGTCGACGGCCAACATGCGCGAAGTTTCGTTTTGGTGGGAAACGATCTGAGCCGTTGGATATATCGCTCAAGTAGTATAAATAGAGGTGGGATCCCCCAGGGTCCACACTTTCGCCATTATTTTCCTTTTGCTGTGAGAGATTAGCTCGGCGCTCCGTCCTTTAGATTGGATCCCTCGCGCTCTTTCCTCGGAAGACTCCTTCCTTTGAATCAGGTTAGATGTCTTCCTCTGAGGAGTCTGTGGAAGTTGTTAGGGTAAAGTCGGACGATGAGATTTCAGTTGTTGGAGCCGAGTCCAAGGTGTCTTCTCCTGCTTCTTCCTCTGCCCCATCCGAGTTGGGTTCCCCTCATAGAGTTAGGACCACCCGCGTTGCTCGTCGTCAAGCGACGGTAAGGGTCCCCAAAGTGCGTATTAGGAACGCTCGCGATGCCCCCTCCCTCCTAATAAACGTGGACGAGCTCACTGAGATTCGGGCCCGTTTCCACATTCCCCCTAGTTATTCGCTTTGTTTAGCTAGGGAGGATGAAAAGGCGGATCGGGTGCAAGGCAAGGAGATTGCTTTGTACTTGGATGCATTCTGGGCTGGGATGCGTCTGCCCTTTACTCCCGAAGTATGTGGGGTACTACGTTGCTTCCAACTTGCCCCGGGCCAGCTAGTGCTGAACACGTGGAGAATTCTCCTCGGGTTCCTGCTCCGGTTGAGACCTGAAGAAATCCCTTTCAGACTGACTCTTCTCACTTCCTTCCTTTGTTACAAAAATCACCCCGGTACCCGTAAGGACGAGCCGAGCTGGGAATACATTTCCTTAAAAAACCGCAAGGGAGAGGCGGCCGAGTCAGGGGTCGTAGTTGTTCCTTCTTCCATTCACGAATGGAAGAAGAAGTTTGTATTCGTCGGGCTACCCGAGGGCGAGGATTGGCCTATGCCTATACAGTGACATAGGGCCGATTGCCCGCGGGTGAAACGGTCATCCTCTCCCGGGGCGAGGGCGGTGTCTATGTGGGAGCCGATCCAGCGAGCCGACGTTTTGCTTTCCGAGCAGGCCCTTAGCTGGGCTGGGCTCAGCCCCACTCAATTCGTGGGTGAGTTAGGAGCTTGGACGATCTGTTTAGACTTGAATATTTTTCTTTCGCTCTTTTCAGCGTCGCTAACTCTCTTTGTGTATTCTTCTTGCAACAGAGCCAATGGACCGATCCAAGTTCTTGGCTGCCATAGCCGCGAAGACAGGGAAGAAGACCGGGGCGCAAGCTCGTCCCGTCCTGGTTCGAGCTCGGCCTCAAAGCTAGCTGCACCAGCTAAGACAGCCGCCACGCCCCGAGCTCCGAAAACCAGCCACGGGGAGAGCCATAAGCACGCTTGGGAACCGCAGTCCAGGGTGAGGGAGGTGAGGGATGAGGCCGACCCTCCTGAGGTCCCCCTTAAGAGGTACAAGTGGACGGCTCCTCGATCTCCAGCCTCCCCGATCCCCGTGCAAAAGGAGGACGTCTCTTTCAAGGTGCCCTCGGGGCTTTCTGTCACCGATAGCTTGCTTTCGGATATGGAACGATCGGCCGGGTGCAAAATTCCCCGGGGGAACTTGAAGGCCCAAGTGGCCGCCATCGCTCAGGAGGCTGTTTAGGTCAGTATCTGCTTTTCGTTGAGGTTTCCGTCAAGCAATTTTTTCTCGGATCGGATACTTTTAACCCCTTTCTCTACTTTCCTCAGTTCCTCCAGCACTGCGCCCTCATCGTCAACATGGAGTCCGAGGAGATCGTCCCGGCGATGCGGAAGGCGGACGAGTCGTCCTTGCGGAAGGAGGACCTGTGCCTGGAGTTGTAGCAGGCGAAAGAGAGGATTGCCGCCCTCGAAACCCGAGTGGTCGCCGAGAGGTTGACGAATTCCAAATGCAAGGAGTCCCTTCGACTTCTGAGTGGATCTAATAAGGTCATCCAGACTAAATTGGAGGAGACTAAGGTGCTTAACGCAACGATGAAGAAGTCACGGGACACCTGCAAAAGGGAAACCCATGTGGCGCTTGACGCGGTGAAGCTTGCCGACCTCCGGGCTGTGAAGTCGGTGGAGAGGTACAGGACGTCGAACCAGTTCTACGCCGACCTTGCCGACGCATCGGCCATCGTTTGGTACCAGGCTCTCGACGCTGTCAAGGCGTTGATGCCGGGGTTTGCAGATGGCGAGCTTCGGCTCCAGTACCCCCTCTCCGAGGATGAGCCGCAGGGGGAGACCGCCGGGAGTGCCGGTGGGAGTACTGGAGATAAGGCTCCTGGTGGGAGCACCAACCCAAAAGCCATCGGCGTTGAGCATGTCGAGATCCTCCCCGGTCCCGAGTCCTGAGCCTTCCTGCCTTTTCCTCTCTTTTTTTATATTAATTTTGTAAGCCTCCGGGCACTTTTTGTATGGCTGAGGAGCCCATAATATCTTGTATAGACTCTCGGATCGTAAATAAAACTGTTGTTAATTCTTCTTCGTGGCAATGTTTTCTTATGCGAGCACTTGAGCTTGTTAGTCTCCTCGTTCCAAGAGTTAGGTTGTAGGTCGATGACCGGTCTTTTAGATGGCGATCGCCCGTCGAGTGTAAGCCAGTTAACCGCTAAGTGCAGGAAGGTCGATCCCCTCTTTCTTCCTGAGTTGAGGTGGCGATCGTTCGTTTAGGATATATCGGAAGATCCTTCAGTGTAGGAAGGTCGAGATTTGCCCATTCCTTTGAGTTGGACCAGCGACGGCTTCCCTTAGCGAAAGCTAAACAATAGCCAAGTTAGAATTGGTCGGCGTTGGCCGAGTAGTGAAGCTGCTCCATGGCATCTGGGTGAGGGCTTTGGATTCTTAGCGTAGGTGGGTAGGAAGTTACCCGCTAGGATCGACCGAGCAGAGAAGCTGCTCGATGGCCTCTTGATGAGGGATTCGATCCTTGGCGTCGGTGGGTAAGAAACTACCAGCCAAGGATTGACTGAGTAGGGAAGCTGCTCGGTGGCCTCTTGAGGAGGGCTTTGGATCCTTAGCGTAGGTGGGTAGGAAGTTACTCGCTAGGATCGACCGAGCAGAGAAGCTGCTCGGTGGCCTCGTGATGATGACTTCGATCCTTAGCGTCGGTGGGTAGGGAACTACCAGCCAGGATCGACCGAGCAGAGAAGCTGCTCGATGACCTCTTGACGAGAGCTTCGATCCTTAGTGTAGATGGGTAGGAAGTTACCCGCTAAGGATTGACCGAGCAGGAAAGCTGCTCGGTGGTGACCTCTTGATGATGTAGGGTGTTTTTCGTCACCCCATTGAGATGAGAATACGCGCGCGCTTGTCAGGCGTACTACAGATTCCCCCTGCGCAGGGTAGGCCGGGGTTTATTGATTGTGGGGATCCAAATCTCCGGCAGCCGCGGACTAAGCTGCCGTTAATTACCCCTCGCCTTTGGGGCGAGGGAACCTCCGATTAACGGGTTAAAATGGTCATGCGAACTCAATATGCAGTGTACGTGTGTTGTGTTTTGAAAGAGGGGTTTGGATATATCGGGAGCCACGCAGAGTTTTTACGGGGGTCCCGCTACCCGGATAGCGGGCTGGGGGTCAAGGGGGCTAGCAGCCCCCTTGCGGGGTGCGGGGCAGCGCCCCGTTAGAAATTTTTTCTAACAGGGACAGTGTCGCGGAGTATGTGTGTGTGTAAATATTTATACATATGTGTGTATATATATATATGTATATATATATATATAAAGGAAAGAGGAGGGAAAAGGCATCCAAAGGATGCGTGGGGCCAGCGCCTTGAGCGCTGTGCGCTTAGATGCTGTGCGCTCAGGCGCAAGCGCGCCACGTGTCGGCACGTGGACGCTTTGCGCTCGAGCGCAGTGCGCTCGAGCGCAGCACGCCACGTGGGCGCTTTGTGCTCGAGCGCAGTGCGCCTGAGCGCAAGCTCGCCACGTGTCGGCACGTGGGCGTTTTGCGCTCGAGCGCAGTGCGCCTGAGCGCAAGCGCGTCACATGTCGGCACGTGGGCGCGTTGCGCTCGAGCGCAGTGCGCCTGAGCGCAAGCGCGCCACGCGTCGGCACGTGGGCGTTTTGCGCTCGAGCGCTGGGCGCTGACGAGACAAAGGGACTTTTAGTCCCAGAATCAGAAGCTATGCTTCAGAAAGGAGATATTTATTATTATATATATATATCTATGTAAATATATGGAGTTAAACTCCTAAAATGTTTTGGTTGATGAAAGGGATTCTTCCTCTTCCTCCTCTGTTGGCTGGATCTTGATGATCAAGAGATGTGAGATCTAAAAATCTCTCCTTTCTGAGATCTAATGGGAGATCTGAGTTCCCCTTTGTGGGATTTGTGGTGGAAAACTACTTAGTTTTTGAAAAGAAAGAGTAAAACTCTTGATTCAATTCAAAAGAAATGAGAAGGTTTAGAACCTTGGAGAAGGAGCAGGAGGCACAAAGAACCCTAGATTTTTTTGGGGAATGAAAAGTTGTTTAGATATTTCATTATCTTTGCCTTTATAGGCCATACACTTTACACATAGCCCCTTGGGCTTCGCACAATGGCATTTTGCCTATCCCATGGCTCATGTGCCATTTTTTTTTGCACATAAGCCATGGGCTTTACAAAAATTTGGCTTTATGCCTATTTTTCTTACATTTATCCATAAAATAAAATAAAAGAAATGCAACAAAAATTATTTATTACAAATTTTTTATCTTGGCATGGGGGGAGGCCGGCCGCTTCATGTTCGGGCTCGACCCGGGCATGGGCCCACTGGATCTGGGCTTGGGCCTACTTGACTTGGGGTTGACTTTGATTTTGACTTGGTCAACCGGGGTGTAAATTTTTACCCCAACAAATTGCCCCCCATCAATAAATGCACACCACATATGTGGGTCGTGTGCATGAAATTGATGGATCCTCTTTTACTTGGAGGCGACCTGATTTGGTTCCCGCTTTTTGGGAAGCTAGCACTGCCCTTTTTACGACATGGACGGTCGGTTCTGCTATTTTAGCGACGTGGACGGTCGGTTCTGCCATTTTAGCGACGTGGACGGTCGGTTCTGCCATTTTAGCGACGTGGACGGTCGATGCTGCTCTTTTTATGACGTGGACGGTCGATGCTGTCATTTTAGCGACGTGGACGGTCGGTTCTGCCATTTTTGCGACTTGGACGGTCGATGCTGCCCTTTTAGCGACGTGGACGGTCGTTGCTGCCCTTTTAGCGACTTGGACGGTCGATGCTGCCCTTTTTGCGACTTGGACGGTCGGTGCTGCCCTTTTAGCGACTTGGACGGTCGGTGCTGCCCTTTTTGCGACGTGGACGGTCGTTGCTGCCCTTTTAGCGACTTGGACGGTCGATGCTGCCCTTTTTGCGACTTGGACGGTCGGTGCTGCCCTTTTAGCGACTTGGACGGTCGGTGCTGCCCTTTTTGCGACGTGGACGGTCGTTGCTGCCCTTTTAGCGACTTGGACGGTCGATGCTGCCCTTTTTGCGACTTGGACGGTCGGTGCTGCCCTTTTAGCAACTTGGACGGTCGGTGCTGCCCTTTTTGCGACGTGGACGGTCGTTGCTGCCCTTTTAGCGACTTGGACGGTCGATGCTTGATTTGACTTGCTCTGCTTCTTGCAGTGTCAGGGGTAGACTTGACTTGCTCCGCTTCTTGCGGTGTCGGGTGGAAGTTGACTTGTTGATTTTGATTGGGTTGACATCAGCATCGCTATACTGGAATATGGTACCAGGAGCGAACCATCATCTGTCATGGAGAGGATTTTGGGATTTTGGTTTTTGTTTGGCATCTGCATTGCTGCACTGGAATAATGCCAGGAGCAACTCATCATTTGCCCCGAGAGAATTTGAGAATTGATGGCTTAGGAGGCAGGTTTAGATCCCTATCACCTAAGACTTTTCAATTTTATGGGCCGTGAGGGTCCCATAAAAGCATTTTCTCCCTACGAGTCGAAAGAATCTCGTAGGCGTATTTTCTCCATAGGAGTCGTGGGGACTCCTAAGTGTGTTGCTCCTTTGTGAGTCGTAAGGATCTCACGCGGAAATTTCCTCCTCTCAAAGTCGAGAGGACTTTGAGAGTGCATTTCATCTTCTTTTCACGAGTTTGCGCCCTTTCAGGTTTTCACAAACTCGTCGGCAGTCCTGCTGTTTTTACTCACGGAGCCCTTTCGGGTTTTCCTCCGTGCCCATTTTGCTTGTGGACATACCCTTTTTTTTTTTTAGTGGGACTTTGAATGTGGTCTCACCGGTAGGACTTAGGAGAGATTGGGATTGTTTTACGCCCGTGGATTGTATACTGTTTTGCAGAATGTATGATCCAGACCGTAGGGCCAGAAAGATTTCAGGGATTTGTTGGCGTCTGCATCGCTGCACTGGAATGTGGTACCAGGAGCGACTCATCATTCACCGTTGGGGTATGGGATTTGGAATTTGGTTGGCGTCTGCATCGCTGCACTGGAATATGGTACCAGGAGCGACTCATCATTCGCCATTTGGGGACTTAGAATTTGGATCTTGTTTGGCATCAGCATTGCTGCACTGGAATAATGCCAGGAGCAACTCATCATATGCCTTGGGAGGACTTGGGATTTGGGTTTTTGGTCGGCATCAGCACCGCTAACACTGAAGCGAAATGCCAGGAGCGACTCATCATTTGCCGTTGCCCGTTGGGGAACGATGGCTTAGGAGATAGGTTTGGGTCCCTACCACCCAAGGCTTTTCAATTTTATGGGCCGTGAGGGTCCCATAAAAGCATTTTCTCCCTACGAGTCGTAAGGATCCCGCAGGTGTATTTTCTCCTTAGGAATCGTGAGGATTCCTAAGTGTGTTGCTCCTTTGCGAGTCGTAAGGATCTCACGCAGGGGTTTTCTCCTCGCAAGGTCGAGAGGGCTTTGCGAGTGTATTTCATCTCTTTTCACGAGTTTGCGCCCTTTCGGGTTTTCACAGACTCGCCGGTAGTCCTGCTGTTTTTACTCACGGAGCCCTTTCGGGTTTTCATCCGTGCCCGTTTTGCTTGTGGACATACCGTTTTTTTTTTGTTTTGTTTTGTTTTGTTTTTTTTTGCCGCTGGTGGGACTTTAAAAGTAGTCTCACCGGCAGGATTTGGGAGAAATAGGGGTCATTTACGCCCGTGGATTGTATACGGTTTTGCAGGATGTCTGATCCAGACCGTAGGGCCGATGTGCTCAATTCGCCTGCGACTTGGAGCATTCATGTGTAGTATTTCTTAAGATATCGGCCATTGATGGGTGGTATGGGCCTTTCTCCCTCGGCACTTATTAGTTGGTAGGATCCTCCGTCGAACACTTTCTCGATGACGTATGGTCCTTCCCAGTTCGGCTCGAATTTTCCCTTGGCATGTCGATTGGGGATGATCGGTCTTTTGAGGACCAACACCAATTCACCATTCTTGAAAGCGCGGAGACGGGTTATCTTGTCATAGGCCCGTGACATTTGGGCTCGGTATAGCTCCAGATTTTGCTGCACCGCGAGCCTCTTTTCTTCGAGGGCATCGAGTTCTTCAAGTCGAAGGAGCACGTTTTCTTCCTCCGTCAACTCATGTTGGACAGCCATTCTTAAGCTTGGAACTTCAACTTCGAGGGGGAGGACCGCCTCCACTCCGAAGAGCAATGAGTATGGAGTGGACTGAGTTAGAGTACGGTGTGTGGTACGATATGCCCACAACGCCTCGTGAAGTTTGAGATTCCAGTCTCTCTTGTTGGCTGAAGCATTTTTCCTCAGGAGCTTGCATAGAGTCTTATTGAAGGCTTCGGCTAGCCCGTTGGCTCTTGGATTATAGATGGAGGAATATCTCCAGTCTATCTTGTGCTGAGTAGCGAACCTTGAGACATTGAAGCTCTTGAAAGAAGGCCCGTTGTCAGAAATGATTCTTCTTGGTGTACCGAAGCGGTATAGAATATTATGCTGGAAGAATGTCAGAATATCCTTTGTCTTAACTTCTTTTAGCGGGACAGCTTCAGCCCATCTGGAGAAGTAGTCTGTCGCGGCCAGTATAAACCGATGGCCTTTGGATGACGGAGGATCAATTGGGCCAACAATGTCGGTGCCCCAGACTTCGAAGGGCCACGACGCCACTGTAGGATGCAATGGATTGGGATGCTTGTGAATAAAATCACCGTGAATTTGGCAGATATAACATTTCTTTGCATGCTCTCCGCAATCCCGTATCATGGTGGGCCAGTAATACCCAAGCCGTTTGATTTGAAGTCGCATCTTGGGGCCAGATTGGTGAGCACCGCAAACGCCCGAGTGGACATCTTTCATGACCTTTTGGGCTTCGGCCAATGACAGACACCTGAGCCATAGTTGGTCGTATGACCTGCGGTATAACGTGTCATTTACAAACACGTATCGGAGAGCTCTTTTCTTCAGCTGAATCCTCGCAGATTTTTCTTCGGGCAGCTTGTCGTATCGGAGGTACTCTATGAAGGGTTCTCTCCAATCGGGCTCGTCTTGGATGATCGAAGCTTCTTCCGCAGGACTGCTCTTCTGTTCCGCGCTTTCCTCTTCTCGTAGAGAGACTGGGGGTAGAATTTGCCGGCTCCTGACTGTGATCAGAATTTCGTCCATGTCAGGATCAGCCAGTTCCTTGGCCAGGCGAGCGAGTACATCAGCCTTCCCGTTCAACGCTCTAGGGACTCTCGTTAGTTCAATATGGGTGAACCGTTTCATGAGTTCCACCACTCGGCCTCTGTACCGAGCTAATTCGGGTTTGTATATCTTATAGTCGCCGCTTACTTGGTTGACGACAAGCTGGGAGTCACCGTAGACTCGTAGCCGACGGATTTCCATTTCTACGGCGAGCTCCAAACCAGCTATCAGAGCTTCATACTCAGCTTCGTTGTTTGTCCGAGGCTCGGTGAGAGCGAAAGAACGCCGTAGGGTTCCCATTGATGGTGTGATGAACACCAATCCTATCCCTGCTCTTATCTCCGGGATGCTTGATTTACTGGAGGTTCTTATGATGAGGCTCCATCGAAGTAGAGCTCCCAACATGGCCCATCTTCCTCGAGGTGTAGCACTTGTTCGTCGGGTAACTCACAATTTAGCGGCGACCCTTCTGGTATGGGATGAGCAGCGAGAAAGTCTGCAAGGGCTTGCCCTTTTACTGCTTTCTGAGGAGTATAAACTATATCAAACTCAAGTAGCATGACAGCCCATCTTGCCATCCTGCCGGCTAGGCTTGCTTTGGTCATCAAGTGTTTGAGCGGGTCGACCTTGGAGATCAGCATAACCCGATGAGCCAGCTGATAGTGCCTCAGCTTCTTCACAGCAAATATCAGAGCCAGGCATTGCTTTTCGATTGGGGAATAGTTGTGTTCCGCCCCGACTAGAGTTCGACTGAGGTAGTAGAGGGCATTTTCCTTTCCCTCCTCGTTATTCTGGGCGAGGAGCGCACCGAGTGACTCATCTAGCGCAGCAGTATAGAGAATCAACGGTTTATTTGGAATGGGAGCGGCCAGCACTGGAGGGTGCAACAAGTATTGTTTGATGCTTTCGAACGCTGCTTGACATTCGGTATCCCAGATAAAAGGAGCTCCTTTCTTCATGAGCTTTGAGAAGGGCCTACATCTCCCTGATAAATTTGAGATAAACCTCCGTATATAAGCAAGCTTGCCTTGAAAAGATCTTAGCTGCGTCAGACTCTTCGGAGGGGGCATCTCCATGATGGCCTTTATCTTTGATGGGTCAACTTCGATCCCTCGATGTCGGACTATGAAGCCCAGGAATTTTCCCGATGACACGCCAAAAGCGCACTTCAGAGGGTTCATCTTCAGATCGTATTCCCTCAGTCTGGTGAGAACGGTCCTGAGATCTTGGATATGATCGGCCTTGGCTTTAGTCTTGACGACCAGATCATCAACATAACATTCGACGACTTTATGGATTAGGTCATCAAAGATATTAGTCATCGCCCTTTGATATGTAGCACCTGCGTTCTTCAGTCCGAATGGCATTACCTTGTAGCAATATATTCCGATCGGGGTTCGAAATGCTGTGTGCTTCTCATCCTCAGGCGACATCTTGATCTGATTATATCCAGACGAGCCGTCCATAAAGGTGAACAGTTCGTAATTTGAGGTGTCATCGACCATCATTTCCATGACCGGTAGCGGGAAGTCATCTTTAGGACATGCCTTATTGAGGTCCCTGAAATCGACACAGACTCGGATCTGCCCATTTTTCTTCTTGACTGGGACTATGCATGCGATCCAGTCCGCATATTTCTCTTCTCTGATGAAGCCGGCATCGATGAGTTTCTTGGTTTCCTCGATGACCTTTTCTTCCAACTCCCTTCTCATTCTTCGAGGAGCTTGTTTGACTGGCTTAGCATCAGGAGATATAGCCAGCTTATGCACGGCTACCTCAGGGGAAAGGCCAGGCATTTCTTTGTATGTCCACGCGAAGCAGTCAACGAACTCACGCAACAGGGCAATTATCTGCTCTTTCATTTCCTCTGACAAGAGCGAGCTGATGTAGGTCGGCCTTGGATTATCGGGCGTTCCTAAGTCAATCTCGGTTAGCTCGTCAAAGGTTGCTTGTCCTCCATCTTCGAGCTCTTGAGGAGCTTCTTCTGGCTCGGCTATCTCGTCGTCATCATTTGATCTTTCGCCAGCTTCACCAACATGGATCATGTAGCACGCTCTGGAATCAGGTTGAATGTAACCTATTCCCCGTCTGTCTGGAATTCGTCCATCGATGAGTGCTCGGACCTGGGGAGGATGCCATAGCCCTTCGTAAAACTTTGCTTCGGACTCCGTTTGATATAACCGGCATCCGCACTTCTTAAAGTATTCCCGCATCTCGGGCGCATAGTATCTAGGATTGAGGACGGCTCTTATGCCTCTCTCATATGGAAGGCACGCGACAGACAAATCGTCCGGATGCGCAACGGGGTTTGACCCATAAAACAAGATGCCCTTCTGTCCACTTTTCCTCCCGGGAACGTAGAAAGTTTTCAGCTGGTCCACGGTGGAGATTGATAATGCATCGAGCTCTTTGCACATTTGCTCTGGTACCCTTGTAACGGCTAGGGATCCTTCTGCAACTTCGAAGGTCTCTCGCAGTTTCGCTTGTTGCGTGGGGGTCCAATCTGCACCGCTATTGCACGACAGGTCCTCCTCCTCTGACTCTTCAGTGTCGCTGCCAAGATGAGGGCGGACTTTACTGCTAGATGGGGCTTCAGTGACGGATTCATCCGTATCGCTGCCGAAACGAGGGCGAGTTTTATGGAAGGACGGGCTTCCAGCGTCGGACTCATCAGTGTCGCTACCGAAATGCGGGCGCACTTGGGCATTTTTGCTTTTGAAAGTGACAGCCGGCGCAGATTTGCTTTTGAGCCTTGGGGCTGGTCTATCCTCAGTCAGTTGTGGCTTAGTATTTTGGTGGTTCATAAAGTACCGAGAATCTTCATATCGGACTTCATGCACACCGAACGGTTGGATGTCTCCGTCAATACGTCTTTCTTCGCCATTTTTAGTATACTTCATGCATTGATGGAGAGTCGACGGAATGATGCCGTAATCATGGATCCACGGCCGCCCCAAGAGAATCTTATAAGATGTGTCGGCGTCGATCACGTATATCTTAGCTTCAGTTTGCAGATCCCCAAATTTGATTGGCGAAGCTATAGACCCTAGAACTTGCTGGCAATTTTGGTTGAACCCTTGAATGACAATCCTTTCCCTCGACAGGTGTCGGACGTCCATTGACAAACTCTTCAGAGTTCGCAAGTTCATGATATTCACTGAGGACCCCGGATCAATCAATATACGATTAATTCGATCTCCGTCGCTGTACCCGGTCACGTAAAGCGGCCGATTATGCTCAGCCGTTCCCAGTAGCAAGTCTTCATCCTTAAATGTGACTGCGGCGGCATGCAAAGCGTGCTGGGCTTCTTTCATATTAATTTCCGCAAAGTGAGCCTGATACCGCTCGGGGTTTTGTAGAGCGTGAATGAGAACGTCTCTAAGCTCCTTAGATAGGACCAAGGCGTCGTAGATGCTCAGGAGAGATGGAAGCTTCCGGAGATGTGCCAAGACATTATAGTCCACCGAGGAAGGACTTATGTTTTCATCGGCCGGTTCTCTGCCATCTTCTTCATTAGCGACATGTTTTTCCTTCCCTTTTGGGGCGTTGCCCTGATTTTGCGGTAGAGCTCTGCCGCTTCTGAGCTGGATTTGATTGGCCTTTGTGGTGAGCTCCTCGTCCTCTTCGGGAAAACAGAGATCATCCTCGGAGTCGCTGCCAAGATGGATGGCATAGCAGGTCACTACTGGGATCTCTTCATTGGAGTCTTCTTCTAACTCCTCCAGAATTTCAGCCGCTTGTATAGGGAAGAACTCCTTCAATTGAATCAATGTTCTTTCCTTTTGTTCATATTCTTCGAGGGAATCGATATATTTTTGAATGGTTGATCTCCCTGCAGACACTTTTTCGCGCCGAGCTGCACTTTTCTTCTTCTTGAGCTTCTTGGATTTTGAGCCTGAAGGAGCCGCATTGGCAGCTGGACTGGTAGGCTTCTTCTGTCCTTCCCATTCCATCCTGGGCTCTTTCTGAATCAGCTTTAGCATCTTCTTTGTCTTATTAGATATGTGCGTACTCCACGGAGGCTGCGATGAGTCGGTTTCGTTTGTCGGGGCAGCGGGTTCAGCTGTCTGCTCCCAGAAGGCTTCAACTTCTGTCTGTATAAAGTTGGCGGTCGCAACTTGATTGTTCACCAACACGCTTTTGGACAGCTCGATCTCTCCAGCCTTGTACTGCTTCTCGACCCAGTCTTTGAAGATATAGCAATCCTCGATCGCATGGCTCACTACTCGGTGGTACGGGCAATACAGAGGATTGTCGGTCATTTTTGCTTCTTGGGGTCTTTTCGACTCCGGCAATTGGAGGCCGTTGTTCAAGGCATCTTTAAATATCTTGCGGACTTTGTCCCTCCTGAAAGAGTAAACCTTGTTTTTTTTCTCCTCTAGGGAAGGCCCATCTCCTCCCAGCAATGGCTTTCGAGACCGGTTAGTTTTGGATTCGGCCGCCTTTCGCTTTTCTTCATTGTCGGACGCATTGAAGACATTGGTACTGCTGGAACTCCCGCTTCTACGGTTGTCGTCCCGCTTGCTTTTCCAAGTTTTCTCTCTCTGAGAGTCCGGCGGGGACTCTTGCTTTGAGCGTTCCAGCATTTGGACTTTCTTGGTTAGCTCCTGAAATGTCTTGAGGCCCGCTGTACACAAGAATGGGACCATCCAATTGCTGAGGTTCCCAATAAGAAGGCTGACGGACTGGTCCTGTTCCAGCGGCGGTTCGCACTTGACCGTGAGATTACGCCATCGGGCGATAAAGTCAGTGTTGCTTTCATTCCTCCCCGGCTTGGTCCTCACAAGGTCGGCAATGGAGATTTTATCACTGACGCTCATGAACCTTTGCCGGAACAGAGACTCCATTTGGGCAAAGGTAATGATGGACCCGTCTGGTATGCTCGCGTACCAGTCGAAAGCGACACCGGTCAGGCTGTTGACAAACTGACGAAGAAGGAGCGCGTCATTGCCCTCTGTATTTCCGCACGATGCTTTGAAGTGGGCGACGTGCTGATTTGCATTCCCCGTTCCATCAAATCTTCCGAACTTAGGAATGACGTAGCCGCTTGGGAACTCAATCAGATCGTACTGCGCGGGGTATGGCCGCCCACTACTGCCGATTTCTTTCTGAGCTTCAGCTTCGGCCACCAATGTTTTAACCTTGCTGGTGACCAAATCCATTATCCGATCCTGTGTTAGCGGGATAGTGCTATCTGGGGCCAAGGCGTCCCCAGAAGCGGAGTGTGGCCGGCTTTCATGTGGCTCGACCAGTCTTGGACCCGAAGGAACAGGCATTGGCTGCCTCGGATTGTCCTCACCCGGCTGAATAGTAGCGGCTTGCGCTTGATTAGGAGGCGCTCGAGCAATTTGAGCCGTAAGCTGCATCACCACATTCGTTAAGTCGTCAATCTTCGAATAGAGCTTGGCCATCTCTTTATCTTTGCTCCTGAGCTGTTTTCGAAGCTCTTGAAGCAGCTCTTGCTCCGCAGTCCTGGGGCGGAAAGTCGGCTCTTCCTCGCTGTCCGAGCTTGACTCTGCATGGACCGAGGGGTCTTTCTGCCTATCATCCTCATCGAGAGGGTTTTCTTCATCCAGCAGGGGCGGCTGTTCTTGGGCGGCGGCAACCACATTCAGGCTAGATTGGGCTTGGGATGTGGTGGCCCCGTCCTTGCTTTTGCTGCGAAGGTTGTCGCTGGGGCGCCCACCCGCCATATAGACCGTATGGATGATATATCCGGCCGTCTTTCTATCATTGGAAGTTGATTTCGTGGATCGCTGTCTTGACCCCCTTGTTTCGGTAGCTGGTAGTCGATTGAAGGCGTCTGGCTTAACCAGTTTCTTGAATGGTGCTGGCGCTTCTTTTCTGGGTTTTCCCCGCTGCTTTCGTGCGGCACAGAGTGCTTCATAGACTCTTGATGAGACAGTGTCATACTTTTTCTGTTGGGGCCGGGACACGTCTCTTTGCGGCACTGTTCGAACCGCTGTCTTCTTGATTCTGGCGGTCATGGCATTGTTCTGAACCCACTTTAGAGGCTCGAAGGAATTGCTGATTCTTACGTCCGACTCAGCCGTCGTCGCGGGGCAACCCTGCACTTGGAACTTCACACGATTCCATTTGGCCGAAGCCTTGACTCGCTTGTTGGCTCGATACCTGAGCCGCTTCTGCCTTAACTTTTCTGTTCTAAGCACCTGGCAGATTTCGGCTCTTCGGGAAGACACCGCAGACCGGGCGATGAAAGGCCTTGGAGATACGCTCGATTGTGCATTTGTTGGAGTCATCTCCTGAGCTCGTCCGCAACATTTGATGTTGCCCTTCGCACCGGAAGTCTTGCCCCCAGCTAGAGCGTCAGGAAATCGTTCAGACACCATCTTAAGTTTCGGTTGTGGTGCCTTAGCAATCACAACATTCGGCCTCTTGCCCCTTGGGACTGGCTTGGCCACCCGTTCCGCCGGGATTTCCGCCAGATGAGCGCTTCCGGCAGGGTAGATGATGACGGAGCCAAACTGGCGGGGAGGTTCCTCCCACTGTCGACTGAGGCTTGCAGGGAGAACCACACGAGCGTTGATCTTGACCACGTACGGAATCGGGATCACGTTGGAAGCTGAATTCGTCTGGAGAGACATTGTCGTCGAAGGTTGATTGCTTGAAAATCTGCATGAAAAAGCATTATTTTTAGTATAAATACAGGTATGTATATTGATTGAGTTCGCATGAACGTTTAACCCGAAATATGGGAGGAGAGCCGGTCCCACCGGACGTGCCAGATTCTGTAGGGTGTTTTTCGTCACCCCATTGAGATGAGAATACGCGCGCGCTTGTCAGGCGTACTACAGATCCCCCTGCCCAGGGTAGGCCGGGGTTTATTGATTGTGGGGATCCAAATCTCCGGCAGCCGCGGACTAAGCTGCCGTTAATTACCCCTCGCCTTTGGGGCGAGGGAACCTCCGATTAACGGGTTAAAATGGTCATGCGAACTCAATATGCAGTGTACGTGTGTTGTGTTTTGAAAAAGGGGTTTGGATATATCGGGAGCCACGCAGAGTTTTTACGGGGGTCCCGCTACCCGGATAGCGGGCTGGGGGTCAAGGGGGCTAGCAGCCCCCTTGCGGGGTGCGGGGCAGCGCCCCGTTAGAAATTTTTTCTAACAGGGACAGTGTCGCGGAGTATGTGTGTGTGTAAATATTTATACATATGTGTGTATATATATATGTATATATATATATAAAGGAAAGAGGGGGGAAAAGGCATCCAAAGGATGCGTGGGGCCAGCGCCTTGAGCGCTGTGCGCTTAGATGCTGTGCGCTCAGACGCAAGCGCGCCACGTGTCGGCACGTGGACGCTTTGCGCTCGAGCGCAGTGCGCCTGAGCGCAAGCGCGCCACGTGTCGGCACGTGGGCGCGTTGCGCTCGAGCGCAGTGCGCCTGAGCGCAAGCGCGCCACGCGTCGGCACGTGGGCGTTTTGCGCTCGAGCGCTGGGCGCTGGCGAGACAAAGGGACTTTTAGTCCCAGAATCAGAAGCTATGCTTCAGAAAGGAGATATTTATTATTATATATATAAATATCTATGTAAATATATGGAGTTAAACTCCTAAAATGTTTTGGTTGATGAAAGGGATTCTTCCTCTTCCTCCTCTGTTGGCTGGATCTTGATGATCAAGAGATGTGAGATCTAAAAATCTCTCCTTTCTGAGATCTAATGGGAGATCTGAGTTCCCCTTTGTGGGTTTTGTGGTGGAAAACTACTTAGTTTTTGAAAAGAAAGAGTAAAACTCTTGATTCAATTCAAAAGAAATGAGAAGGTTTAGAACCTTGGAGAAGGAGCAGGAGGCACAAAGAACCCTAGATTTTTTTGGGGAATGAAAAGTTGTTTAGATATTTCATTATCTTTGCCTTTATAGGCCATACACTTTACACATAGCCCCTTGGGCTTCGCAAAATGGCATTTTGCCTATCCCATGGCTCATGTGCCATTTTTTTTTTGCACATAAGCCATGGGCTTTACAAAAATTTGGCTTTATGCCTATTTTTCTTACATTTATCCATAAAATAAAATAAAAGAAATGCAACAAAAATTATTTATTACAAATTTTTTATCTTGGCATGGGGGGAGGCTGGCCGCTTCATGTTCGGGCTCGACCCGGGCATGGGCCCACTGGATCTGGGCTTGGGCCCACTTGACTTGGGGTTGACTTTGATTTTGACTTGGTCAACCGGGGTGTAAATTTTTACCCCAACAGATGAGAGCTTCAATCCTTAGCGTAGAGGGGTAGAAAGTTACCCCCTAAGGATTGACCGAGCAAGGAAGCTGCTCGATGGTCTTTTGATGAGGGCTTCGATCCTTGACGTCGGTGGGTAGGGAACTACCCGCTAAAGATTGACCGAGCAGGGAAGCCGCTCGGTGGCCTCTTGATAAGAGCTTCGATCCTTAGCGTAGATGGATAGGAAGTTACCCGCTAAGGATTGACCGAGCAGGAAAGCCGCTCAGTGGCATCTTGATAAGGGCTTCGATCCTTAGCGTGGATGGATAGAAAGTTACCCGCTAAGGATTGACCGAACAGGGAAGCCGCTCGGTGGCCTCTTGATGAGGGGTTTCGATCCTTAGCGTAGATGAATAGAAAGTTACCCGTTAAGGATTGACCGAGCAGGGAAGCCGCTCGGTGGCTTCTTGATGAGGGCTTCTTTGGTGTCGGTCCGTCTCCCTTGACCCATAAAATCTGGGGAGAGACACCGTCGAAAACAACACTTGGCAAAGACGCGTGGGAAGGCATGACTCTCCGTAGTGCGCGTCGTTCCAACTTCGGGATAGTTCTTCAACCCAGCCGCTCTGTCTTCCTTTTAGACGAGTTCGGAGATCTCGAACGACGTCTCTGTTAGCGACCTCGGCCTGCCCGTTGCATTGAAGATGCGCGACCGCGGCAAACATCATTAGTATGTGGTATTCGTTGCAGAATCGTTTGATTTTGTCGTTTTCAAAATTCGTCCCCTGGTGGGTAACAATACACCTCGGGATCACGAATCGGGATATTATGTTGTTCTGCAGGAATTTGATGGTCGTGGTGGCGTTCGATTTTCTGATGGGGCAGCCTCAATCCATTTCGTAAAATAGTCCACCGTAACAAGAATGTATTTGTGCCCGCCCGTACCAGTTGGGAGTTGGCCCACCATGTCCATCCCCTACTGGGCAAACGGCCAGGGGGAGGTTAAGGCCGTTAGCTTGGTAGCCGGAAGACGGGGTATCCTGCCTTGGAGTTGACAGCTTCTGCATCTTCGACGAGCTTTTGAGCGTCTTAGTGAATCGTCGGCCAATAGTACCCTTAGAGCAACGTTTTCTGGACTAACGTACATGCCCCTTGATGCGCTCCCCGACCCCTTCGTGTATCTCACGCAGGACGTAGTCGGCTTCATGGGGTCGACGCACCGGAGCAGAGGCTGAGTGTACGACTTCTTGTAGAAGATTCCATTGCTCCAGACAAAGTGGCTGTAGGGTGTTTTTCGTCACCCCATTGGGATGGGAATATGCGCGCGCCTGTCAGGCGCATTACGGATTCCCCCTGTTTAGGGTAGGCTGGGACTTATTGATTGCGGGGATCCGAATCTCCGGCAGCCGTGGACTAAGCTGCCGTTAATTACCCCTCGCCTTTGGAGCGAGGGAATCTCCGATTGACGGGTTAAACTGGTCATACGAACTCAATGTGCAGCGTGCGTGTTTTGAAGGGGTCTTGGATGTATCGGGAGCCCCGTAGAGGGACAGTGTTCTAGAGTATGTGTGTGTATGTATATATACATATATATATATATATATACATAAGGGAAAAGGGCATCCAAGGATGCATGGGAGAAAGCGCTCGGGCGCTAGCGCTTTGGACGCTAGCGCAAGAGCACAAGAGCGCTAGCGCCCCACGTGTCGGACACGTGGGCGCTCGGGCGCTAGCGCTTTGGGCGCTAGCGCAAGAGCGCTCGGGCGCTAGCACTTTGGACGCTAGCGTCCTACGTTTCGGACACGTGGGCGCTCGGGCGCTAGCGCTTTGGGCGCTAGCGCAAGAACGCTAGCGCTTTGAGCGCTAGAGAGGCAAAAGGGACTTGGTCCCTGCAATGGGAGTTGTACTCCCAGAAAGGAACACTTATTATTTGTGTATATATATATATATATATGTATGAGGAGTTAAACTCCTAAGATAATTTGAAGCTGATAGAAGGGGCTTCTCCCCTTGAGCCTTGAATCTTCCCCAAAGGGGGTTTCTGGAGATGGGTCTTCATCTTCTTCCTATCGTTTGGCTGGAACTTGGAGAGAGGGGGTGAGATTTAAAAATCTCCCTTTTTTTAGATCTAATGGAAGATCCAAGCTCCCCTTTATGGGTTTTATGGTGAAAAACTATTTAGTTTTGACAAAGGAAGAGTAAAACTCTTGAAACTGAATGAAATTCGTGTCGTGAAACGGACGTTCAGTTCAGAAACTGAATTTCCAGCCGCGAGCACTTAAAATGAAACGGCTGTAACTTGAATACCGGAAACCCGATCGAACTGAAACTAATTTTGGTGAACTGCTGACAGAGTGTGCTATTTATCGTATTTGTATCATTTCGTTGAATTCCGAATATATGAATTTATGCAAATTTTGTAAGTTGATGACGTGCATATTGGTCCATAACATACTTGGCTTGTTAATGGCATACATACACATATCTTACCCCATTTGCCATATACTTAGTGTTAGTGCGTGTTAGAGTCAGTGGACATTGCATTATCGTGCGTGATTGATGTTGGTTTAGGAGTGACGAGTACACCAATGGAAAGTGAACATTCGTGACAGTGATTGATACAGTGAACAATGATAAAACCGTGCCATTGGTATACTTGTACACGACTAAATCAAAATCATAAATAGTGTAAACCTGGGGAAAAGGGGAAATCGAAGTGGAAAGAGAATCGTATTTAGCGGGACCGTGTTTTAGAGGATGGTCATTCGAGCAGTGATATATATATATATATTAAGTAGGATCTAGCAATCCGGCTGACAGGGTTATGTCCCGGGCATGTGGGCCGTTGTCTCGGGTATGTACGAGACTCCTGTTAAACATGATCCTCCTTTCCACTATACGATTTCAAACATGACCTCGAGACTGATAGGGACACGGATCATACTTTGCATCATATAGTGACATAGCGATTACACGCATTGTACTTTCACTGTTATTACCTCATTTACATGTTTCACCTCTTTATAATAATATTGCTATTATGTCGCTCTGACGACCTGAGTATGCATGCTCAGATCCCGTGGAAGGACCAGCGCAGGAGACGGATCTATCTTTCGAATTCACGGAGATCTAGTCTGGTGTACTTTCTTTCTTTACTGCTTTCCATAGAAGAGATCGTGTAATTGAACTTGGTTAGTAACTGTTCTTGTTATTTGTAATTTGTGGACAATGGATTTTAATGTAATAATTTAGTGATGTACTTCCTTTACTACTGTGCTTTATTTACTGATTACCATGTAATGCTAGAAGCCGAAGTGTGACTACGGCGGGATTATTCCTTGACCGTAGAAGCATGGCTGGCCTAGTCATCCCTCGTTTCCGTATTTTGGGAAGCGGGGCGTGACAGACATGTCGGCAGGCGCCCAGGCGAACACGTCTGAGTTTTCTCGGAGAAAGTGGATCAAGTCTTCGCGCCGGGCTCCCGTTAAGAGGGAACCGATCTGGACAGTTCGTTCATTATTCCCCTCGACGAGGGGGACCTCTGTTAGCGCCTCCACCGGGGCCCCTCGGATTTCTTTTTGTTCGTCGCGGGTATCCAAGGACCCCTGAAAATCCGTCGCGCTTCACAGGTCGTCGCTTCGCTCCTCGGAAGTGGATGTCGCTATGAAGCAAATCTTGGCGATGTGCTGGTTCCCATAGGCCCGGCCTATTCCCCATTGATCCAATGGAAACTTGATCGTGAGGTGGTAGGTCGAGATTTGGGCCCTAAGGGAGTTTAGCGTCAGGCGTCCCAGGAGGATGTTGTAGGACAAGGGGATCCTGGCGACGATGAATTCCACCGGTACGATTCTCGTAAGGCCCGCCTTCCCAATGTTAAGGAGGAGGGTAACCACTCCCTCTGCATGGATGGAGTGGTTAGTAAACCCCGACGGAATATGGGTGGTTGGCTGCAAGTCTGATGGGCCGAGCCCCATACGCAGGAAGCAGTCATAGAAAAGGATGTCCGCCGAGCTTCCTGAGTCGACCGGTATCCTTTGGACCTCATTAGCGGCGGACCCGTGTCGTAATCATGAGGGGGTCGTTATGAGGCAAGGATATTCCGTGGAGGTCTTCGTCAGTAAAGGTGATGGGCTCGGCTGCTTTATTTTTCTTCCGGGGCTAGTCGCTGGTTCCATCGACCGGTAGGAGGCGACGAATCTCGCCGGCTCCATGTGCACCCCCCGAATAGACGACCATGATTTGGCCAATCGTTAATTCGCCGGGAGGCGGATGGTTTTCTTGCTCTCAGTCTGCCTGTCGTTTTTCCCGCAGGTACTTCGCCAGGTGGCCCGAGCGAATCAACTCTTCAATGTAGTCGCGGAGTTGTTTACGGTTCTCGGTAGGGTGTCCCTGAGACCTATGGAAGGCACAGTACGGGCCTCGAGTCCGTTTGGCCGCTTTATTGGTGAGCGGAGGGAGCTTGAAGAATCGCTCGTCCTTCGCCTCCTCCAACAGCTCAGTCTGAAAGATGTTGAGCAGAGTATACTCCTGGAACTTCGGGCAGTATGGCTTTGGCCGGTCAACCTTCTTCTTCCCTTCTCTGCCCTTCTTCTTTTGGTCGGCCCGGTCGCCCCGGGATAGATTTGCGTTTACCTCAGACTCGAGTTGGATTTCCCGCTCGGTCCAAACTTTTATCTCGGCCATGGTCCTAGGTTGCGCCAATGCAAAGGAGCGGAGCCACTCCTTCTGCCTAAGACCTGACCTCAGCGCTGTGATTACGGTCTCGTCCCGGTGTCGGGAACTTCAAGAAGAGCATTGTAGAAGCGAGTGACGTATCCTTTAAAGGATTCCTTGTCCCCGCTCTTTATAGTGAAAATGTAATCGACGGTCCGCTTCTGTCATCTGTTCCCGACGAAATGTCCGAGGAACTAGACGGCCAGCTCATCAAAGGTAGAGATGGAGCGTGGCGTGAGTCCTCGGAACCAGTCTCGTCTAGCCCGGATGAGAGTGGCGGGAAATGCTCAGCATTGGGCGGCGTCTGAGTTATCCTGGAAGCTCATGCCCGCCGTAAATGCGTCCAGATGGTCCTTCAGGTCAGACTTCCCGTCGAAGAGGGCCACTTTGAGAGGCTTGTTTCTGGACGAGACGCGGACAGCGAGCAGCTCTTCAGTGAAGGGCTTCGTAAGTGAGTCGGCGGCATACCTGGCCCCCTCGTTTGATGGATAGCTCACCCGATGTATACTCTCGATTTTCTTTTCGAGGGCGTCGAGACGGTTGTAGTACTCCGAGGATTCGGCGCAGTCGGAGTTGTCCTTTCCCACTGACGGCCTACGCCTGGATGCGGCTCCGGTTACGTTCTATCAGCTTCCTCTGGTCCCCTGATGAGGTCATTCTTGAGTCATCGCGGCGAAAGCCGCCCGCGCGACCCCGTCGAGAGAGAGGGTGTCGGCCATGCCTGGAAGCAGGCGAGCTGACCGACACCTCCTTAGGAGGGACGGAAGCGTGATGGGCCTCAGGGTGGGGGACTCTTTCACGAGACCTCGGCGTGGAGCTGTGAGGAGCCCAGCGGGTCATTGAATCGGTCGCCGCGGGGACCTATGGTCGCCGGAGATAGCAAGATGCTGTTCAGTGGTGCCAGCGTGGACAGTGTCATCTCTCACTTTGCGGAGGTCGTGATCCCGGGAAGGGGAACGACGACCTAGGGGGCTTGTCCCGCCATTTGGACGCGGACAAAGCCATCCACTATGGATGCGAGCCTGTCGATCCGTGCAAAGAGGGCGTGGATGGCGTTAGGGGAGGAGTGGATCCGTCCGTGTCTCTGTTGTGGGGAAGGCGGCGGCTTGTGCTGGGATTGCTATGGTCTTCGCTAGCCATGCAGTCGAGAGCGGAAGATCAACTTTTGATGAGTGGAAAGATTGCTAGTCCCCACAGACGACACCGACTGATGGAGGTGGGATCTCCTTCAGATGTTGTCCTCCGTCGATCTGTCGCGAGCGTTGATGAAGGGTTGAGATTGACGTTGGAGGTTGCTTCCTCAAGCGTGTGGATCTCAATGGGCTTGTTTTGAGGCAAAACCGAGCTATCTGCAAAAGAAGTCCCAGGGTGGTTGTACTACCTTAGACCCTCCGGCGATCAAGTTAGACGAGAAATTTGGACAGAGTAGCGGTTTATTAGAATAAAATTGCCTTATCTGAGTCGTCTGGGAGATGGGGTTTTATAGTGGTCACTTGGAGCGAGCTGATGCTAGATCTTCGCCGGCCCTTACGCCTGCGTGAATGACGGGATCCCCCATTAATGACGAGATACGCTTGTTAATGAGGGGATACGGCGGCGTGGAATGCGGGATGTTGGATGGCGGATATCTCGCTTTTGGAGAGATACGCGGAGCCATGGCGGAGGCGTTTCGGCTCTGCATCCTTGGTTGCTCGATAGAACCGGAAAGGCTTAGCTCGGCGGGAGGCGAGCGGGAGGCCAAGGAAGCTCGGTTATGTGATAGCTCGAAGGCGAGAGGGAAGCGCTGAGGAAGCTCAGCATGTAAGAGAGCTCGGAGGCGAGCCGAAGGTTATTTGCAAGGACAAGCATAGGAGTGTTCAGAGGCCCGTAAAAGGTCGGGATACACCCCAGGACGATAGACCGGAAAGAGCCTCCAACGTATAGTGCTTGCCCTGTTTGCGTGAGCCCCGGGACACGTCATCTGCCACATGTCATGATCTGGGGAGTTTCCACTTGTGAGCATCATCAATACCGCTGCACAAAAGCCTAAGTATCAGTCCATGGAATAGGCACCCCAGCACAAGGGACATGTTAGAATATAAAAAATTATCCATCAACCCTCATCGAAACTTAAGAATTTTGGCGCCGTGGTAGGGACTTTATAAAGAATGAGTTACTGAAACACCATACGTCGTAACAATGCCCTCTTTTTAAAAGATAAACGGTAATGTCATCTGCATACATAGCACATAAAGCGCAAAAAGCTAATACAGATGCTGACCACATTGAAAAGCTATTGAATCATGCCCTCTATAGCAGTGAAACTTAAATGTTTGTTTCCAATAAGCTTTCATATCATACTGATACAGTTGAAATTATAAAGCATATTGTATATTGTTAGTGACTGATTTTTGACATTTGTTCTAATATATCATCCGATCACTTGTTCTTATAGGTTATAACTGCATTCGGTGTTGGAAGGATCATCAAATCAAAGGATCCAAATTATAGTGAAGGAGATATTGTAATCTATCCTTTTTGCCCGGTTGAAGAATATTGCATAGTCCCAACATTCATGCTTCGCAAGATCGATATGAGAAAAGGAATTTCGCCACTGGATAATCTTAATGCTCTAGGTACTACTCTAAGTGCAATATGACCCAAAGCATCGGCTTATCAGTATATGTTGGTTTATTAAAATAATTCGCTAGATGTGTATATGATTCAAGAATTATTCCCTATTGACCCAAGATCAAGGACCCTACAACAACAACAACTGAGCCTTTTATCCCAAGCATATGGGGTAGGCTACATGAACCAACATGAGAATCACGCCGGGTCCAGCACATGAATCCTCCGCCTCCACTCACTCCTATCGAACAATATACTAAAATTTGAAGCATAGAAAAGTTTGCTTTTGCTGTGAGACATGTATGTGAAATATATGTTTTGTAATAACCATAATCGAGTACAACCTTTAATATGCAAGAAAAATAAATATAAAAGCACAAAATAACTTTAGCTCAGCATGCTTATGTCCATGTGACAGGTCACAAACTAATCAGAAAGAAAAGACTCAGAATAAAAACCTGTGACTATTAAATCTTGATTTCCATCACCCTAGTTAATTCAGTTGAGCCTCTCGATTCTTGACTAAAAACCCTTTTCTTTGTGTTTCTTCGATATTCTGCGAACCTTAGTCACCCAAAAAAGGTTTGTTTAAATAGCACCCGTCACCGCAGCATATGGTAACAAAATGCAGAAGGTCAAATAGCAATCCTATACGCAATCTCAAAAGAGTAATTAAGCAATCTCAAAAGAGTAATTGTTTATCTCCCTTAAATTTACTCTTATAGCATACAACACATAGAAATAAATTAATAGCACACATTAAGAGACCAGAACCTATTCCTTTTTCACACGATAATATAACACAGAAAATAAGTTAAGACTCAAAAATCTGCAGTTAACATTCACAGGATTTTCCTCGTTCGGGTAAATCTTGAACATAAACTAAACGACATGCTAAATATGTCAATTTCAATACATGGCTAAACTAGGTAGAGGCCTAAGGAATATTCTCAACTTTATGTCAGATCGATAACAGATACATTCTATCTAAAAACTTTGGTTTAAGTTTGAGTTTTATGTGGTTGCTACTTGCTTCAAATGTTGTTCACAACAGATGAAACTTACTTCTGAATTCTGACTTGTGCTTATTATGCTGATCAGGAATCCCTGGATTTGCAGCATGGGTAGGAATATACTTGATTGGGGACCCTAAACCCGGGGAAAATGTTTTCATATCTGCTGCTGCTGGAGCAACTGGAATGTTTGCGGGGCAGCTCGCTAAACTGAAGGGATGCAGGGTTGTAGGAAGTGCGGGAACAGATGAAAAGGTTCTTCTAAATTGCTTTCAAGATTTATTCATAGTACTAAACCAGCATACAGAATTAGTTTACGTAATAAATCATGGTTTCATTTGTTTGATAACTAAGAATAGGGCATCGTATGAAGTATAGTGAAATACCCAAAATTTCTTATTGTTTCATATGTGCCAAAATAAATTACTACTGTGATCGTTGTCGTTGTAGGTCTCCAAATTGATCAATATTTAGTAACAACCATCTTTGCTACTGTTTAACATTAATTCACAGGGTGTAAGACACCAGATGATTCGTCAAAATTCAAAATTTGTTCATACAGTTACCACGCATGCATACACACATATTTTCCATCTGCACAATGAATATTGAAGATAATATTAGAATCTACAACTTCCTTCAAAGAAAAACTTAATGCAAACATAGAATGCATGATGTTAAAGCAAATTCATCCAATATACATTGTAATCGATTGGACAAATTCATGAAACAGATGGACGCCCACCATGTCTGAAACCGGACAGGCACGTGTCAGAGCCAAAAGAGATAAATAGGACAAAATCTAGTACAACGGTCCAATATATCATAGATTCCTAGTCACTACTCAACTCAATTTGTCATGTGTGGACTATTTCTTTGTTAAATAATTAGTGAGTTTACGCCACACACACTTCTTGCTAGAGTAAATAGCGTGAGCTAAATGTTTCAAAGTTGCCACCATTGGAGAATTTCATGTGTTACTTTTATAGAGTACAACTATGAGAGGTAGGAGAAGTAGAAACACCTATAGTTCAAATCATAATGGAAATCTCTATGAGGAAATATAATTACAGACAGAAAAGGTAGACCTAGAAAGAATGAAAGATATCTCCCGCCAAACACATTGTGTCGGTAACAAAAAAAAATGAAAATAAAGATGTTGTCAACTATGCATCACATATAGTTTCTCTGATGTGCCATCAAGAATCATGATTTCCCCCTGTCAACTGTTTCTGTGCTTTTTATCATTTTCTTCATATAATGCTTCTCATATTTTTCTGCACTGTGATTGGATAGGTAAATCTTCTAAAGGAGGAATTCAAATTCGACGATGCTTTCAATTACAACAAAGAGACAGACTTTGATTTGGCTCTGAGCAAGTAAGCATAGCTCTCTCTTACCAAACTACCTTAAAGTTTTCGTTACAATATATTCCCTTTAGCTTTGGTTCTAAGAATTTGCCCCCTCACTAAATTACCCTTAAATATACCACTTTAAGGGAGCCTTTTGTAATTAGAACACTTTAAGGTAGTTCAGTGAAAAACAACAATAGGCAAGGGTACTTTAGTGTAATTTACCCTTTTGGAATATAAGGTGGTCTCTACCAAGCTCTGATTGCTCTCCTCTAAATTCCTTCTGGTATACAAACCTATAACCTATATACACGAATATTCCGCATGTAGTCTGTGATATATTTTTTTATATAACATAAATGTTACAGGTATTTTCCAAATGGTATTGATGTGTACTTCGACAATGTTGGTGGGGAAATGCTAGAAGCAGTCCTTAACCATGTCAATTTGCGAGCAAGAATACCACTGTGTGGAATGATCTCTCAGTACAACCAGGTCGGTGCATTTAGAAGCAATCATTAACCATGTAAATTTGATTGTTCCAGGAATTCTAAGTAGTACTTTATCTTCATTTTAGGTTTGGACTGAACGACATGGCGTAAGAAATTTACTGAACATGATTGGCAAAGAGGTCAGAATGGAGGGGTTCATGATAGGTTCTTATCTCCATTGTTTCGGTGATTTTGCCAACGAGATTGAAGGTTACATAAAAGAAGGCAAATTAGTTTCAAAGTTTAAAGTAAACCACGGCATTGAAAGCTTTCTGCCAAGCTTAGTCTCCATCTTCTCAAGTTCTAATATCGGAAAGGTTATTGTCGAAGTAAATAAATAGATAGCCAAGGAAACCTTCAAGAAGTGGCGTATTATTCTTAAGAAGAGTTCTCTCACTGCATTTTGTGTAATGTTTCTGATGGCTCAAATAATATTTACATTTTCATGTAGAACCATGACAAGATATTATTATGAGACCATCTAAATGGGTTAAGAGCTTCGTTTTTATGTTTATTGATAAAAGCCATGATTGTGTCATGATTTTGAGGGAGCCTGCAACTGATTCAGCATCTGAAAAAAGTCAAATGCATGATTTTTTTTTTGCAACAGATCATTAAAATAGAAAATATTCTCAGGAACATGTGTTCACAAACTAGCATAAACTAGAAAGAAGGAAGAAGAAAGGAAATTCTTTCGATTCACTTCCACCTTTTCTTGATTTTATCAGGAACTACAAGTCCATTATTGACGTATAGAAGATAAGAAGCAGCCCATATGCGTGTGTATTCATTCAACACAGTGGGAATTGTTGTTTCATTCATGCACTGGAGCTCTCTATAGAAAATCTAGCATCTGCCCGCTTCTTTAAGAAGATTTTGGATGACCCTAAGTCATTTAGTGTCATGATAAGCCGCTCTCTTAATACAAAAGTTTCCTCAGGCATGAATTTGACGCTAATAAACAGAAGGTGAACGTCACGTAAAAAAACATGTCATGAAATTTTAGTAAGATCTTTCGTTAAGCCTTGTTTCATCACCAGCTCTATTTTGCTTTGAAAAAGAAAGGCCTGAACATGATTGTCAACATATATAACATATGCAATCAACACACACAGAGGGAATAAATCATGTATAGTAACCGATAAAGAAAGCGAAAAAGAGCAAGAAGAAACAAGAGCCTTTCATATATCCTTAAAGCATAAAGAAGTCAAAGGAATTAACGATAATTATACCAGCATCACAGTTTGGATTCACAATCATACATCACACAAGCAATTGATGAAAACACTCCATCTCCAAAAATCTATCCCAAATCAATTGTTATATCAGTGAACCGGTAAGAAATTGACGCCGTCGAAAATCTAATATAGAATGGAAAAAATTGTCAAAAGATGGTAACTAGCATATGTGATATGGAGAATAAAATATAATGAATGTATCTATATATTTCACTATTTAAATTTTGACTCATTAGCCTCGTTTGGCAACGAGGTTCCGGTTTCCGAAATCATTGTTTCATGGGGTTTCAAGGGTAATTTCCAAAATTTTAGCCTGGTTTGTTTGGCAACCAAAATAGAGATTCCCAAATGGTGGTTTCGAAAAATTTCGAGGGCTCGAGGCCCTTTCTTTTATAGCTTCAACGAGGCTGGAATTTCACAAATTTTCAAGCTACCTCTTTTTTAAACCCTATTATTAATTGAAACCTTGGTTTCAAGACTATGTCCCCAAACAATCCTAAACTTACCGAAACCCCATTTTCTTGAGAATGCAACTAAATCATGAAAAGAAAGCAGGGAAAAGATTTTAGGGTCGAGAAAATTCTGTAGGGTTTTTGAGTGAGGAGATGAAACAGAGATTTAGGGCTGAGATCGAAATCGAAATACTCTAGGGTTAGGGTTTTGAAATATACCTCTTCGAAATTGAGATCATTCTTGCAACATTCCAACACAGCAGCATCTATTTTGGTTTTCTCATATGCCACCCCGATAATTTCATTTATTATTAAAATCACCTTGTTTTGGAAAGTGTGCTAAAACCAATTTTTTTAAACGCATCACACAGAATTTTCAGTATTATTTTTTCTTTTTTGTTTTCTATAGGAAAAGTTTATAAACTTCCAGGAGAAAAAAAATGTTTTTCTGCATATTTGGTTTCGATGGTTGTTCATTAGTGTTTGAAACAGGTATTTTCGCTTGGAAGAAAAACGACTAATCTGACCATGGATAGATAAAGAGAATCCTAATACGTCTTGAAATATTGAACCCGCTAATGTGGCGGAATACGAAAGAGGGAAGATCAACCAAGAAAAAACAAGGTTTTTAAAATCACCCATGGAAAACTTAATTGTTATCTACGATTCCTGCTTTATTAGATAAATGAGTTCAACTAAACACATTTCGGTTAGGTCCCTAAACTGTCTTTTTTTTTTCTATATCTTCTCAACCCAGCTTGGCCTAGTATCAAGATCTTATCGCCAAAGCCAACGACACCACTTGATCTTTTCTCTATCCCCTCACTTCTTCTTTCTCTCAAACCGCAACTCTTCGCTTCAAGCCCATTACTGCATTTTGCGAAAAAGATCCGCAGTCTGTCCATAACAAAAGAAAACAGTTTAATCCAAAAATCTTTGGAATAAATTTGTTTAATAAATCATTTTGCGTGTGTGTGTTGGGGTAGAAAAAGAGAGAGGAAGCTTATGGAGAAAAAAAAAAGCAGAAAATTGAAAAAAGATGCTCGGAAGAAAAGAAGAACAGCCCCTTTAAATCACAAAACTAGCCATTTTAGAGGTAGTATGCTGCCTTCTAAAGTCTATTATCATTGGATTGGGATTCTTTCCAATTATTAAAAAGACTGATTCCTAAATGAACATGATCCGTCTTTATTTGATGCATATAGGTGGTTAATCCTCAATCCTCATACTACCAGATATTATGAGATTACTCTCCAATTTGAGAGCTTGCAGGTTCGATTTCCGAAAGAGTTTGATTTCAAAAAGAATATTATGAGATATTATCTTTTTTCATGTTCATATTCAAGAATTGGTCTCTTCTGTAATATCGGAGAGGATCCAAATCTATATTTAATGGTGGCTTTACCCTCCTCCAAATGCAGAGTTTTTAAATGTTTTCTTAAATATCAAGCTTTTAATGGTTTTTTTTCCGTTTAAGTAAATATTAAAGCTTTTCAATTATAGTTTACCATATCCATAACATATTTACATACGTTTATTCTCTACCTTACTATAATCATCCACTAACTTACTATATTTTACCCAATTTCAATCAATTTGATCAATAAACAGGATTGTTTTCTTTTCTTTCGTATATAAATCATTTCTGTTCCCCCTCTCACTCAAAAGCAAAACAAACTCAGTCAGCTCGCTAAAACCCTAAGCTCACCGAATGGCATGGTCCATGGCTGCCAGATCGATGATGACGTCGTCGTCCTCGCCGGCCGTCGATCTCCGCCGCCCTTTCGCTGGGCCTTTTCGCCGCCGCCGGCCTCTGATGCGTCTCGATGGCGGGCTCCAAGTTCCTGCGCTCTGCTTCTCTCTCAGCCTCTCGCCCCTTGCCCTGCGCCTGCGCCTCCGCCTCCGCCTCCATCTCCGCCTCTGCAATCGGTGACATTTGCAGAAAAGCCCTTCCTTTTTTCTATCTATTGCAGTTTATATCTCTAATTTGTTGTTGAAGGTTGCATCTTTGTGTGTGTGGGGGTGGGGGGTGGGGGGCTGATTTACATGAAATTTGGGTTTGCCCTAATCCCCTAACCCTAAGCTGAGTTAGGGTGGGATGTCATCTTGTGCTAGGTCAAGAGTAAAATGCTATCTTTTTGTTGTGAAAGTATAAAAATTTCTATATGACAATGCAACAACTCTTTGATGTCCTTCTCAACTTTCTGCAAACTGATATCGAAAAAGTAGAAGGAACAGAATAAAGCAAACCCAAAAAGAAATGTTGACATCTTAAAGGGTATATGAAACAACAAGGGTGTACAAGCCATACTGTTATCGCCTTGTTTTAAATAAAAAAAACTAATGTGTAATTTTTATAATATTAAATGACTGCTTTGGTCTTGATTATTGAGCTCCTAAAATTTAATTAGAATCCACGCACTACTTGCAGTCAACATAGCAAACTACACAAACATAGATAGCATAAAGTTTACCAGGATGTCAATTAGTAACGGGCTAACAAATTTTTGTGATATACTTGAAAATAAGCTGAATAAATATTGAGGACTGCTGGCATACTGAAATAGAGCATATTGGGGGCGTGCTTCTCTGCAATAAAACTAAAAGCCTCTGTATTTGTGTGATCACATTCTAGGAGGGATCATTTTGATAATCTTTTTCTTTAAGCATGCAGATGAGGCACTTGCTCTCTGTCTAATAAATGGAAGCTCATTTGTGCGAGTTAAATTGTGTTTCACTGTCTTCAAATACTAAAGTGAATTCTTTTCTATGTGTTAGATAAGAAAGAAGCTGTTCAAACGGAGAAGGCACCTGCAGCATTGGGACCTTATTCTCAGGCTATTAAAGATAATAGCATGCTTTTTGTCTCTGGTGTTCCCAGTCTTGTTCCTGAGGTTTGTCTCTCGCCACAATTTCATGGAGTAAAATCTGCATCATACCAAGCAATGATGCACATTTACTCCTGTAATATCTCATTTTCCTTGTGATACATCTAATTATATATTTTTAAATTTTCCATATACAGACAGGAAAATTCATTTCTGAAAGTGTGGAGGATCAGACTGAGCACGTAAATGAAGGTGCTTAAAACGTAAGGTTTAAAAATGGAAAAGAAATATGTCTCATTATTTCAAATGGGCAAATATTCAAGTCGTTTCTGTAATTTATATACTCAAAGAATGTCAACAGTTTCTGAGCCGGAAATTTCTTACCCGGTGGCACACAATTCTGCAATTGTTATGATTTGAGGTTTTCTGTTAACTTGCAGGCGCTGAAGAACATGGGGGAGATACTGAAAGCTAGTGGTGCCAGCTATTCTTCGGTTGTGAAGACAACCATCATGTACAATATGAAACTCTTCTTATATCCTATTTGTTAAATTTGATCCTAAATTTGATGCTTGGCGTGTATAAATGTTTTCTTCAGGTTGGCTGACCTAAAGGATTTCAAGAAAGTGAATGAAATTTATGCTAAATGTGAGGTTTCTAAACTGATATCCTCTGCTTTTGTTAATTAAATGATCCGTATTTGCAAATAGGATAGCAATGTTTCATACGGGAAAGTATAAAGTAACTATTGAACATATTCATTAAGGGGATCTTAAATGAATTTTGTTAGAAATGTTTAATTATGCTTTCTCAAGAGATTGGGTCTCAGCTACTCTATGAAAATCATCACTTTTAGTTGATAGATATGTATAACTTAAAATGATTGATCACGTGATCACCTTTTATTCATTCTCTTATCTTGATTAATTATCTGAATATGGATTTTTTTTTCTCCGAATGCTTTTTATGGTTGAAAAGGTACATTTTTGTATTTGTTTTTCAGATACCTGTCAAACTGCAAATGAATTGAATTGCTGTGGGCTGACGCACAAACACATAAGTTTTTCTTTGGCATATCCTAAGCAAATGTGCAACATTTGAAATTGATATAAATGTTTTCTCCAGGTTGGCTGACCTAAAGGATTTCAAGAAAGTGAATGAAATTTATGCTAAATGTGAGGTTTCTAAACTGATATCCTCTGCTTTTGTTTTTTAAATGATCCCTATTTGCAAATAGGATAACAATGATTCATACAGGAAAGTATAAAGTAACTATTGAACATATTCATTAAGGGGATCTTAAATGAATTTTATTAGAAATGTTTAATTATGCTTTCTCAAGAGATTGGGTCTCTATGACAATGCTGCTCTATGAAAATGCTCACTTTTAGCTGATAGACATGTATAACTTAAAATGATTGATTACGTGATCACCATTTATTCATTCTCTTATCTTGATTAACTATCTGGATATGGAATTTTTTTTCTCTGAATGCTTTTTATGGTTGAAAAGGTACATTTTTGTATTTGTTTTTCAGATACCCGTCAAACTGCAAATGAATTGAATTGTTGTGGGCTGACGCACAAACACATAAGTTTTTCTTTGGCATGTCCTATGCAAATGTGCAACATTTGAAATTGATTAAGTGTAGATAAAGATAACATTTAAATCAGGAACAAGTTATTTTCAAATGCAAATTTTGTTAAATTTTAGGGCTTGTACTAAAATGAGATTAGATAATAGATACAAATTTGATTTTTGGATAATAACATATGTTGTAAAGTAAGGAATTTTCTCCTCCCTCCCCACCCCCACTCCCATATAAGAATAGGATGTGGATGTGCCACTCAATCTAGATGTGGATGTGCCACTCAATCTAGCTTTGAGATGATCTTGTAATTGTGTATCTGCTTCTAAGGGGTTTGCATTATATAATAGCAAAAATAAATATATCAAGCTTAGGTTGGTCCTTCTGTCAAAATGTGAACTTTTTAATGCTGTACTTTCTGACTTGGTTCATATTGTCTATTTGCGAAAGGAAAAAGGTTCTCTTAATATTATCTTTGATCAAGGCAAAGATGTATCTATTTTAACAAGTGTATGAATTCTTTCCGTAGATTTTTCAGCACCAGCTCCAGCACGTTCAACTTACCAAGTAGCAGCACTTCCATTGGATGCCAAGATCAAGATCGAGTGCATCGCAGCCTTATAAAGCTACTTCTCCCATTTATTATCCGAACCTATATTGAATAAAGCTTTAGAGAAGGATGACTAATTTCAGATTGTGAAATTAGCTTGATAGGGCTTCTGTTTATTTGCGGGGTGTTTATTTGAGGGGACCAAGTATCTCAGATATAAACCATGTGATATTGAAGGAATTAACTTTCTTATATTGTCTTCTGTTGACGTTGTAGTGTTTTATTCAGTCAAATTTTAGGCTTGATGTTTGCTTGAGTTTCTGTTACATGTTAGATTTCCTATGAGACTAACTCTGCTCTTGTTTTTCTATTATTTTGATATATTATGGTCTCTTATAATTTTAATATTTTGTGGTTAACAATTGTAGTGTTCCATTAGCGAATATAAATATGGTAATATTCTTGTTTGTTCCCCGTCTCTTGCATGCAATTATGGTCTAATGGTAAAGGTTTCGCAGTTGAGCAAGAGGTTTAGGGTCATGGAGAACTATTGCCGAGGAACCACCATACGTGGTCATAACTGTTGTCTATAACCTCGGAGCTTGCGGGCATATGTGCGTTTTTCGAAAACTGACTCCATACCTCGTCTCCGAAAGTCTTGCTTTCCTTCCATCTCAGATGCGAAAAGTTTAGGTTTGTCAATGTTCCAAGCAAAATCAATCCTGATACTTACGGCAATGTAAGCATCAAAGTTTTCAGGATAATCCATGTCTTCTTCATCGAGCTGGCCGTTGGAAAAAAATGGCATATTTTGCCAGTGGATGTTTAGTTTTCTTGGAAATTATTTTCCTTCAAGCCTTGCTCCCATCATGAGCATGGTTATATATATATATATATATATATATCTTGGGCATATGTTGAATTTAAAATAATTGAGGTTAAAAGTATGTACCTGGTTTCAAATAATTGAGGTCCCAGTATTCATATAGCCTAAATTATAATTTTGATTAAAGATAGAAGTCTTTTGAGTGCCCACTTGTTTTTTGAAAATATTAACTTTTACAAAAATACCTTGCACATTCAGTGTTTTCAAGAGAAAATCCTAAACTTTGTATTTACAAATAATTACTCTGAAAGTGGTAAATCTCAAATAATATCTAGGACTTCCGGTGTTCTTCAATACCTTACGCAGTCAAACTTCCATTGTTCATCAAATTGAAGATACAGATTGTTTGGCAAGGAATATAAAGTCCTCACAAACGAGGCGATGGAGACCCCAAACTCCAGGACAACAGTGATTCGTAACTACAAACCACAGCTTATGAATATGCAATATATGATCCGACGAAATTAATATCTTATTTTACAATAAAGTGGAGTTCAAATTCATAAATTTTTTGTTCGCAGCTTCGCAACTGTACAATATCGAGAGTGCAAACTAGACTACCTTTCTCGTACAGTTCAAGTCATCGTAGGGATTTAAAAGCGGAAGACACTTCATACAATTGTAATCGGAAAGGAAATTTGGAAGAACAAAATGATACTAGCAGTTCAAACAAATAGGCTAACTTCACCATGGCTTCGGAATAATATTATTATTGCGTATGTCTATTATATAATGGTCTAGTCATAATTGTCCTTGAATTATAAATTGCTTGAAATAGAATCATGCCAGTCGAGAAGTACATTTAACTTCAAAGCAGAGATTTTAATTAAAGAAAGAGTCAACTAATTACTGATTACTGGAAATGCTCCATTATGTTCTACAAATTAAGTTTTAATTGTTTATAATAAAGAAAACAATAATTTTACATTGTTACAACAACAAACTTCATTTAAATTGAGTGCATTATTTCCAACCCGATTGGGAGGCAACTTTGAAGATGAAATAATAGTACTTTTACTACTTATATTCTTGAAAATTCACATGCCCAGTTGCTTGTGCATGCTCCACAGCCTCCTGCATGTTGCAAGATGATTAATTAGTTACAAAATAAATAATTGAATCATCATATAAGCCTAAATTTTTCCAGGACAGGGAAATTTTATTTTTAAAAAGGGGGGGGGGGGGGGAAATGACAGATTTGCGATATGAAATATGTCAAATTCTAATGCACAAATAATGTTAGGAGCGAATGAAGATCCGTTCTCACAGATTAAATGAGTAAATGTAAATAAAATGCCATAATAGACGCAGTGTAAGAAAAAATCAAGAAGAATATTTAATGGTAATCATATCAACCTTTTGGCCGACCAAACCAGCTTGGCATACTCCACAGCGCAAGGTGAAATTTGCAGTATCCGTGAAACTCCTCTTTCTGAAACGTAGTAAACATGAAGATAAATTAGTATATAGAAACAATTAAACAAGGGGTCTTATTAATTCTAGATTATTTGAAGAAATACATCAAGTTCACAAAAATAACATTGTTTTGTTACTATCATTCTTTCTTATTTGGAAAGCAATAAGTTTAGCTGCTAAGCCATAGTATCTCGCCGTTCATCTCAAAAATCCGATTTCAGCTATGCTCATCTTTGCTTTACTGAACTAGTATTTTCATTATATGCACATGGTATTAGACGAATGGACTGTGTGTTCAATTTATCTAAAGCCCACTTTGATCGTAGTTAATGCATTCTTCAATGTGCATCATGTGTCTGTGCATGTATAATCTTTAATTTCATTTTACCAAACTTAGCAGTTAGATAACAGTGGTTACCACATCTGTATGATTAACAAATTTAAGATAAACTGTTTTTTTAATATTAAAAAAATATTAAACAGGTATAGAGAAGAACTGCTAACAATGCCAAGTAGTAGAAGTTTAATTTTACCTATTAGCTTCTTTAACAAGATTGAGAGCAAGAGTTTCTACAGCGCTGATGGTTTGATGTTTATTTACAGCGAAAATGGTTTGATCAAACTCTTCAGGTGCTTCTTCAAATGGAGACATCTGAAAGATATTTGTGAATATAAGAACCTAAATGATACTTCATCTAATCCTTCATAAGTAATATTACTAATAAAAATATTACTAATAAAAGCTCTGTTGAGACTTGAGACTCCCATATGAAAACTTACAGCCAATGCATCATAATGAAGGCCGTCATAAATAAGCATAACCCTTTCTTGATATTTTTCTTCCTGTTACCATTAAAAACAGGTGCATCATAAATCTCAAAAAGATCTTGAGAGCAAATGTCTAGTTTTCAGTATTCAACCAACTCGCCTGGCCATATAAATCACAACGCATTGTTTGAATGTCATATGCTGCGATTTCACGGCCATAATATTTTGATAATATCGAAAGCTCAATGGCACCTGTAACATCATAGCAATGGGAATTAAAAACTTAAATAGATATTAGGAGTAACTTAAAGAAACAAGAAATTGTTAAGAAATAAAAAAAAGGCACGCTTACCAAGAAAAACAGAAACAGAATAGGACATGCGAACAAAAATGATGCAGGCAATATATAGTTATAGATATATCTTGACAAGAAAGGTTCTGAAATACCCGTATTAAAAGTTAAGAATTGCCTCGATTAAAACTTTCTTTGAATGTAAATAAAGTAAGAACGATCCACTGTTTGGAGATTATCTTGTATTCAAAGCTAAAGACACGTCAAGACTTTCCAGGTTTACAAAAATTTTAATGACAGAAAGAAATGCATATTAAACTCACCTCCCCACTTATCGGGATCCAGAATCCACGCACAATACTCTTCGGTTGGCTTGCCAAGAAATGCTTCATTATATTTGCCGGGATCACTTGTCACCGTCGCAGCAATAACCTTTAGCAGAGAAACAAGGTATTTGTGCAAGTAGGTTTGGATAAAGTAACAAGCATAAGAATGAAGGCTAAGGCAGCATATAAATGACAATTGAACTTATGTCGGTACTCTTTTGTTGAAGGGCGTTTGAGCTTCCAATCCTAACGCATAAGAAGAAAACTAGGAGGGACCCACCATGGGCAGAGAGAGAGAGAGAGAGAGAACCAAGCTGACCGACTGAGATTACTGGCTAGAAGAACCCCTTTCAAAGCATTTATAATGTGTGGCATGTAAGATTTGCAACATTACTAGTCGGAAAACAATGTAAATTCCTAAGTTGGCTTTATAAAGTAGTTATCTGCCAACCATTCCCTAGCTTAAGCTTCAAGGTTAGGTGGTTGCCAACACTAGAGGCGTTGTTTAGAGCAGCAATATGAGAAGGCTATTTAATTGCGATAGGTCAAGTCAGCCAAATAAGAGTTCCTTAAGCCGATAGTCCCTCCATCCCTTTTTACTCTTGTTACTTGACGTTTTAGAGGAATGCACACCGATTAAGGAAAGCATTATCACTTTCTTAATATTACCAATTAATCTACTGTCCCCTCACCACTAAAAAAATCATATCATTTCTGCCCTCAACTATTTTGGAAAGCATTAATGATATATAATCACCGTTAGTAATTTTCTAGGCTATTTTTGGTACTGTATCATTTATTGATATCTTTATCATTAATGATTTCCTCGTTATTCCAAAACGTCAAGCAGAGTGGGACACCTTTTTCTCTCCAAAACGTCAAGTAAAAAGGGACGGAGTGAGTACATGATAAAATACACAGGATACTTTTTCTTAAGCAAGCAAGCAATTTTAGGTCTTCTAGTGATAATGTAGTACAATTTAGCATATATTTCCAGCCAGACCTTGATGTTGAGGGCTATTATACATAGTCTGCAAGCAGTTGCTTTGGCAATTCCAAAGGCGCATGAAGTATTACCAAATTGCTCCAAAAGGAGAGAATTTGTAATAGAGCGCTATGAAATGAGGGAAAATCATTCGCCTGTATATTAGCAAACTAATAATGCACAAATAGGGGGAAATTACAATGATGCGGTTCCATATACATATAGGGATTTTCTGTCATAAAATTAATCGCATGTAGTCTCCATAGAAAAAGATTAGACCGTCTACATTTGACTGTAAAATCGCAATTAGCGCCATATTTGTGACTTGATGTATTGGATAAAGACCAAATCAGACTAGCCTTCATGACTGCATGAAGCTCAATTTCTTTTTAAAAATCCCTTGTTAATAGTCATCAATTTGGAGTTGCAAGGAAAAGAACCTTCATGAACATAAATTAAGAAAAGCATTGAACAAGACAGGCCACTTGATCTACAAATTCTCATGTTCATTCATATTTAATGGTCAAATAAGCAATTGAGTGAAAGAACCAAAATGAAAAAATAAAAAAAATGTAAGAAATGCAACTTCACTGGCCGATAACCAGTAAAAAAACCTGTCTTAATTCTGCAGCTTTGTGCTTGTCATGATCCATCACATATCTGCAACATAATATATGCATCTGTTTAATCCTTTGACACTTTTATAACCCATTAGCCAATATAAACCGGCAAAGTTGTGATACATACCCAACAGCATTGAAAAGGCAACTATTATCTGAAGGAATTACTCTCCTCACAACTATTCCTTCCATTCTACCGAATTGCCACCTGAAGAAAATAAAATAAAAATGGGAAAAAACGATTTTAGCTCCAACAATTAGTGCATTTCTGGAAACGGTTGAAATCCCAAAATAAATAATAACCCAAATATTGCGTAAACAAACGAAAAACCAGAGACATCACTGAAAAAAGTCATGTAGTAAATACAACGATCTCAGTAGATTAGCCAAAAAAATTGGTATAGAGAACATATGTATTGGTTTCAGCCTAAATTCCCTAGAGAAACCCGATAACGGAACCTCAAAGAGAGAGCTCAGCTCTTTATATATTTCATATTAACCAGTTACCGCCTAAGTGGCCAAGTATAAGGGAGAAAACATTGAATTGTTATATCGCGCACAAAATATTAGACAGAACGCCGATCAGAAGGTGGCCAACGAGTCCTCATCTATTTCTATATGATATATATCAATCTCTGGGACAGAGGCAAAATTTGGAGCTCCACTCACTGAAATTTTCTCCTGATTAATGTTTCTACTAATCTTTGAATCTTTGTTAACCAGCTTGAGTTCCATATACTTAATTACAATAGCCAAGCTAAACCTAAACAAGATTATCAATTTGAAAGGAGCAAGTCTCATGATGAAATTTATGCCAAAGATTTGAAGTTTTCGATACAAATAGACAACACTTGCACAAAGCAAATATCTAGTTTTACAAAGCAAATATCAACCTCCTATTTATTTATCTTATCAAATTCAAGCAAAGAAAATTTTCTGGTAAAACTTCCCATAAAATATTCGCCATGAAATTGAGAAAATCAAACCTCCAAAACAAACATTGGGAAAAAATATATAATTTTCACATATGCTTCTAAATCTCTCAAATCTCCTCCTCCTCTATATTCTTACTCTCAATGCTTGTAGCTTTCCTTGACTTCTAAATTTAAAGAGCAATCTCTTGGTCAATTCTATACATAAGAGAGATCAAAATCCTAACTAATAGATACCTAAAAAAAGAAACCCAAATGAGATTTCCCCCAAATTTTCAGATCCCAAAATGAATCTAAGCTATTGGGAGATAAATCACAAAACCCATTAATAAACAGAAGAACAAATTAAAAAACTCACCAAGATCTCTGTCTGTTTGGAGCCCTCGGGTCTTATCGTTTCTTCTGGAAAATTGTAATATAAATTGATGTTATTTGTGATTTTTATTATTATTATGACGTAGGGAAGCGTGCGGAAAAGCCATCGTGTTTCTATTTTATTGCACTTTTCTTGCAAGTGTGGAGAGGAATAAACTTTTTGGTGAATAATGTACGTGGAGCTAAATTGGGAAACTAGGAGGTTGTAATTGTAAAGTAATAGGGTTTTTGGTAAAATTAGCTAAATTGGGAAACTAGGAGGTTGTAATTGTAAAGTGATAGGAATTTTGGTAAGCTTTTGGTAACACACAATCCAAGTTAATAACTTTATCCGATTTTTATCAGATACGGATAGTAATTTTCTTATATGATAATTATGCGAATCTGTATCCGTATCAGCATATGCCGATAGCTGACGAATGGATATGGTAACACCTATATTCCTTCCATATTCACATTCAATACCAAATATAGTAATTTTTTGGATTCAATGAGTATATCCATTCTAACTCCGCATAGGGTAAGTATATTTTTCATATTCGTGTCCGTACCAGACTTCTACCAAATATAGATAATCATTTCCGATAACCATCTGTATTTGTATTCGAATGCGTCTAGAATTGCCCGATATGGACATAGTAACATCTATATCTGATTCGTTTGCATTTCTATTTACTTTGCCCATTTGCATTAGCTCATAAGACATATATTCATTCTAGTAGGGATGAACTTATTCAGCCATCCAATCCAAATGGTTAAAAACAGGCAGGCTTGTTTTAGCCTTAATTTAAGATTTTGATTTGCCAAAAAGGCTCTAATAAGAAATTGAATTGATGGCCAAAAAAAGAATAAAATTTAATACATACTTATCTGAAAGGATAAAGCATCAAGCAATCGCATCACAAAAGATTGTTGGCCAAGCAGTTATTCTCCATATAATGTCCACATGAATCTGCCCCACTAGACAATAAGTATGTATCGGGAACTTTAGGCTTGTGTAGCAACGATGTTAAGGTTTTTGAAACCTCGGTTTCGTAAAGCTTTGAAACTAAATTCAAAAAATTGAAATTGTGGCTGTCATATTCCGCTTTCCAAAAACGAGAAACGGGAGCAACGAGCCCGCAACATATTCTTATCGAGAAGCACTGTTTTTCGACATGAATATGCTAAACATCTATATAAACAGTAAAGGAGATTATAGTACAAGATTTTTTTTTTTAAACTTATAAAATATCCGATAATATTTATAATAGTCCCAAAAACGATAATTGAAAACAGTTTGAAAATTCAAGAACCTAGAAATGAAAGATAGTTTTGAACAAAAAAATATGTTTACTGAAAATGAAAACTAGAGCTCGGCCTGACTTGAAAAATATTGACTGTCCTCTTCGATTGGTAGCACATCGTACCTGACCTCGTCACCTGTCTCAAAGTCGTCTGACGACATTCCCAAGAAAAAAAAACATGAAAACAGGAATGCCGTCGGCGAACTAAAGTTCGATAAGTTCTCATTTTATTAGAAAACAATATTCTTCTATGTTTAACAGTATTTAAACTGAAACATGATATTTTAGATACAATTTAGTTATTAATGTTTATAATCCAATATGTTTAATATATGGTTTCAATCAGTTGGAACAAATGTAACACAATAATAATATTTGTTTAATTTATAGAAAACCGTAATAATAAAGTTTTGTAATTTAGGAATAACAATATATATAGGGTTGCTATTAACATCATCAAAAGGTAACAAGATATAAAGATTCATGATTATAAAAAATATATAAGGTATATTTTATTTTAGAATTATTTGATGATAAATTAGTTTAGTAAAGTATTATATCATACTAACAAGAATGTAGTGTAGAATTATTTTTGTTATACTAGTTAAATTATGGTGTATTAATATAATTATTAAACGATATTTGGTACGAAATATGGTATACATAATAATATGTATGAGAATAATTGTAAACAGTAAACGGTGGTGTGCATGTCAAATAAACAACATGTTTTATAATCAGTACAATGTAACTAGAGTATCACGATATTCGATATTTTAGTGCCGGTAACTATAAGTATAAGCTCGATTGTGGGAGTTTTATTATGTAACCAGGACATTCCGTAATATTACGAAACAATAACACGAGATTCACGGGATTCCAGATATTCATTAGATTCACGATATTCATGATATATATATAATGCGATCCTCACGTTTTTCTCCGGTACCACGAGAAACAAGATATGATCCTCCATTACACAAAAATACTCTCATTTTCAAGCTACCTCATCCCCATGATGTATGTGTGTGTGTGCGCGCGCATGTCATATTCACGACATTCAAGATATTCATTAGATTCACGAGATTCAAGATATTCAAGTGGTTCATGTCAGGTTCAAGTCAAGATAGTATAATCTAACGCATGAGTATTCACAAACTCAAGGCTGTCATCTAGGGACAAGGAAACACGTGCCTACTCATGAGTAATGGGACTCCAACCGCCGCCGGAGTATTCACGGGCCCAAGACTATCATTCAGGGCCAAAGAAATACGGGCCCATTCATGAGTTAGTAATGGGTGTAACGACTCTGAAATCTTAGTACGGAAATTCTTCTGTTAAAATACAGAATAGAGTTTCACAGCCTGAGTACAAGTTATAAGTTAATCTTATTTAAGAACAGCAAGAAATAACTTTTAGCTCATTAGTAAAGCCCTTGCACTGCTGTAACATAGCCCATGTGTTCAAATCCCATTAGACACATTATTTTTCTAATTTTATTTTTTAAATTTTTTGGAAGCCCAAAAGTTTACACGTGCAATGCACACAAAAATGAAAAGTCTGAAGAAATAAATATGTACAAAAGAGTATTAATACAGAGAGGAATACAGAAATGAAAAATATGAAGAAATAAAAATGTGCAAAAGAGTATTAATACAGAGAGGAATACGTGGCTCAAATCCACCGGCCCCCTCACCCAAACGACCAGCGAGATTGCTCCCTAGGCCGGCACCGACGGTCCTTCCGTAGCCAAGGAGGTCTGGGCTTTGCACACTTGAACTTTCCCCTACCCCTAACTCCCCTACACTGTTTGATTGCTCTTAAAGACCCTTCAATTCCCCATTTATTCTCATGTTAATGCATTTTAATTTATCTTTTTAATTCCAAAACCCTAATTCCACACTATAAATACTACTCATGCCCTAGCCCTTCATCATTCTGAAAATTCTAGCCAAAATTCTCAAAATTTCTCAAGTACAAATGAAGTACAAGTGGAGTTAGCAAGCGGTCAACTTCCGACGAAGAATCGAAGCAATTCCGACGACCCCACGACACCACGACGACAACAATCTCTCATCCTACCTCTTCTTAATATAACCAAGCGGTAAGTCCCTTCCAATCCCCATTCTTCTTCTCTAAAAATTCTTTTTCAAAACATATGTCAGAAGTGGAGTTAATACCGATATTTTCTTCTATACTATATAAAATCCACTTTTTCTTACATATTTGGCATCCATATCCTTACACAAAATTTGTAATAATAAAACTAATATTTAGAACCAACTTTCTCTCAAATATGTCATATAACATAACTTTAATTTAACTTTTACATTAAAATACCATGAACTTTGTATATACCATCTTTATTTGTTTTGCTTAAACATACTTTTAGAAAAATTCACGAGGTAACGACCTACCTCTCACATACACATGGTTCCATAGCACGATACTCTTCGAACGTATTTTTAGTTACGAACATGAGATTATATTAAAATACCATTTACTATAAAAAACGGTTTTCTTTTGAATTTTATTTTAAAATTCCTTTGCAAATAAGGCTCTACAACCCTTTTTAAGGGACCCGCTATTATATGATGCGGATTATCGCACATTCTTGGGCTAGTAGAGCTAGATACAGACCTCCTCACGGAGCATTCAGTCTCGAAAGGTTTTAAATACGGTTTTTAAGAAAAACGCATTTTTCTACTTTAATAAAATTTAATATTTAATAATTATATAAATATTACAAATCCATTTATTTTTCAAAAAATAATAAACTTACATTTTTCTAAAAGATGAAAGTTCACAAATTTCATCAAAATACCATCAAGATATCAATACTAGACCAGCTTTACAGTAAAATATCACGAACTTTCCAAACTAAGTTATTATCACTAAAATACCTCAAATCCCTAAAATTCACATCCATGGAAACTGTAACACCCGAGCCCAATGCTACTGTTTTTCAGTTACTGTTTGAGCATTAGTGTGGTACTCATTTCATTTATCTTACTTGTTTGTGGCTTACTGTAAAATTTTACCCGGCAAAGTCATTTCTGCATATAATATTTTTTGGCATCTAAATTAAAATTAAAAATATCTATCTTGGCCTACTAGACACCCCTAGCCTTGTGGTAGCGTCCGTGTATTGTGTTTTCGTCCCGTTCAGTGAAACGAACGGGTTTGGACGGCTACGCGCACGTACATGTGTCCGTTTTGGGGGTACGCTTTTTAATCATAAGACACTTAATTTTAAAATTTGGAACCCGCTTAAAATCCTATTATTTAAATTTTAAATTTTTGGACCCAACCCGGACGCGATTTAGAAATGTTTTATTTGGCGCCAAAATCCCAAATTTTAATATTTTAAAACCTTCGAATATATTTCATTAACTATACGAACCTTACTGTTAATTTAAATCTTTAAAATCTTTTATATTTTTTCTTAACCAAAATTTCCCCCCATTCAACAAATCCCATCCCTCCTTTAATCTCCCGTGGGCCCCATCTCATAACTATCTCTCTCTCTTTCTCTCTCTCTCTACCCCTCAAATCTCTCTCTCTCTCTAACTTCATTCTCTTTTCTCTCTCTTCTTTTTAAATCTTTCCCTCCCCATAATTTTCCTCACGAGAACCTAACGAGCCCTCGCGCAGACCCTAGCTTCATCCCCATCACCACCGTAGCCCCACGCCGGCGCCACTGTCGCCTGCGCCCGCACCTCCTCACCTCATCAAGCCCCTCTTCCTCCTTCCCGTGCGCCTGCACCCTCACCGCGACCTTTCCCTCGCCGCTGCAGCCACCTGCTCACCACCCGCGACTACCTGCGCCGCCCCTGGTTGTCGCCGACGATCACCGGACCACCTGTGATCGCCTCTGTAAGTCTTCCTCTTCTCTCCTCCTCTCCTTCTTCCCTTCTTCTCCCTTTTCTGTTCTGTCCCGATTCTTGATGGCCGTAGTTCCTCGCAGGCAAAGCACCGGAGCTCCGTCGACGTGGTCGGCAATCACCATCCCTCCACAGATCCTCGTGAGCCCCCTCGTCTCTATCCTTCTTCTCTTCCCTCTTCTTGATTCTCCATTTGGTCGTTCATGAATTCTTGAAATTGTAGTTTCGCTGTTCGCCGGAATCCGGCCGTGCCGGTGACGTGTCCCGACGATCCAGCGAGGTACCCCGACCCGCGGGGTTCCATTGTTCGTTGTTTGGGGTCAATCCGTGAACCGTGCGTCCGTCGCGAGTTTTCCCGCCGACATTTACGTCCCGTTTTTCCCGGTTCGCGACCCGTCGAGGCAAGTACCCCTTGCTACATGCTATACAATATTTATATATATGTATTGACACCCTAAACCTGTAAAATTTAACTTGGTACAATCGTTTCCCATTTTCGGTTACAGTATTGTATTATATCATTTTACTGTTAAGCATGGAACTTACAGTTTGCAAATTGAACCTAATAATCAAATCTACCTGTTCAATCACATTTTACTGTTAAAATGGCTGGTGGCATTTATCCCTGTAGTTCTGTTACATTCGGACACTCGTATGCATTTAACCTGAAATAACTGTATTGCAAAATTGAATGAAACTGCCTCTTACTTAATTCATTGCTTATCTCATGTTGTGATACCCATGTTTGATTATATATCTGATTGTGAGCACACCCGCAATATTGTTTACATCTTGACCTGACATTGCTACACACACACACACACACACACATATATATATATATATATATATATATATATATTGATACATCTGGCATGGTACCGTATACTGTTGACTTGACCCGATGTACCATGACCTGACCGTCACCTGATCTTGTGTCTAATGCCAACAAACCTGACATGTAGTCCTCATGAACCGTACCTGTTGTCTATCCAGACAAACCTGTTCTTACCTGATCCTGTGTTGGCATTAGTTCTTGATTACTGAATACCTGACTTGACATACATAACTTGGGGGTATGGGGAAATCAAAGGTGAAACCTGACTTGTAACTCAACATTTCGATACTTGTTCTGATCAGTCTTACGGGCTAGGCCAGCCCCGGAGTGATGATGCTGACATCACTCGCCCATCCTGCTACCTGTTACTGCCTAGCGGCACGTCTTGGATTCAGCCCCGAGGGTCTTGACCGTGGTCCCGAGCATGCACGGGATACTATTGAGTTACATCGACGATTCATCAATTGATTTCAAAGACTTTGGAATAGAAAACCTGATAGAACAGTTTAGTTACCCACTGCACACTATCCTGCACTGCTTGATTCACATTATTGCTACTCTCGTTTTATTCATGTTTATTTTGTATTGCCTGTTACATTGTTCATATTATATTACTTGTTGACATGACGCGCTGACGTCTGGGTTTTGCATAGCCCAGATTCTGTACCGCTGTCGCAGTCCGAGCAGGAGTACTTCAGCCAGCAGGCTGAGCTGTGAGTTCAGTAGTAGTTAGTTTTATTTCCTGCATTTATTTCCTGATGTGAGCCCGCATTATGGGACATACTTTTCAGTTATTTGTATTGGATTATTTGCTTCCGCATTTATTTATTATTGACTCCTGTTATTCTGGATTTTGGACATGTTTTAGATAGTTTTATTTTGTTCTTGATATCTCTACAGCCGTAATGTGACTGTGGATGGATACTTCCTACCCACAGGTAGCATGGTTGGCTATGTCACGTGCCCAATCTAGCGTACTCTGGGAAGCGGGGCGTGATATGGTTCTTTTGGTATCAGAGCCATAGGTTAGTTGGGTTGATTCTTTTGTAGTTGGGTATTGTACCCAATACACGAATCAGAATGCCCGTGTTTAGGAAACATGTCCTGCCACTTTGCCGTTTACCATTCTTGAATCACATTCTTCCTGATTATATCTTTTACGACGTGCAAACTTCCTTTGCATGTCGACTCGAAAAACATGATTTCTTGTTATCTCTAGGACTTAGGCGACTTGGGCGGAGTTAAGTAATTGTGGCTATGATACCGCGGCATAGTTACAATGCGGTACTCTATTTAAGTATCTTGGAGTTCTGGCCTTGATCTATATATTGAATCTATCATCATGCTAATGTCGGGTGTTTTGATTTCAGGAATATGGCAGATAATAATTTCAAGACGTACCAGAGATGTGTGGACGAAGCCGCCTGCTTGGAGTGATAAGAGGAATGCTGGAAAATCAAAAGAGACAGACCGAGCTGATCCAGCAGCAAGCAGACTCGTTCCAGGAAGGTTTGCAGATCGTTCAGCAGTCTGTAAACAACGTTGGAGCTAAAGCAGTTGACCGAGTAGGGACCGTGGCAGACTTCAGGCGTTTGGGTCCGTCTACATTTACTGGTTTGGAGGAGCCGTTGCCAGCCGAGCAGTGGCTAGTTGACACGGAGAATTTGTTGACTGCAGCACAGGTTCCAGATGACAAAAGAGTTGATGTGGTACGCATTCAGTTAGTGGACTACGCCCGAGAATGGTGGCTTGTGGAGGAGACCCACTTGCCCAAGCCGATCAAGTGGGCGGATTTTTCTAAGAGTTTCCTGGAGAAGTTCTTCCCGCGGACTGCACGGGAGGAAATGGAAGAGAAGTTTATTGGGCTAAGGCAGAATGGAGCACCCGTGGATGTGCATGCAGCAGAATGGACGAGACTCAGCAGATTCGCTGGACCTTTAGTCGCCAATGATGCAGATAGGGCACGAAGGTTCATGCGCAGTTTGGATGTGGACATCCAGAGGCAGATTGCCTCCCTGGGTTTGACCACTTTCTCACAGGTTCTTACGGCAGCCCGGGAACAGCAGAGCTTATCTGGGATGAAAGGGAGCTTGCAGCAGACAGCAGTTGCGGCCAGGAAGCCCGCATTTGTACCTAACCGAGCTCATGGTCGCAGAGGTATTCCAGTGGACCGTCGAAGTGTAGCACCCATGAAGAAGCCTGTGATTGTTGATCGAAGAAAGAGCGTGATTTGTGACTACTGCCGTTTACCGAGACACATGCAGAAGGAGTGTCGAAGGAGGCTGGGACTTTGTTTGGTTTGTGGAGCGGCTGATCACGCAGTTGGTGCTTGTCCGTCGAAGCTTTGTACGAGGGATGATATTCAGAAGCCTCCGCAGAAACCGTTCCAAGGGCAAAAACAGCTGACTCAAGGACCTAATCAGGCTCGAACTTTTACCTTGACAGCAGAAGAAGCTAAGGCATCAGGAGAAGTCGTTTCCGGTACTTTACTCGTTCATGGTTTTCCCGCATTGGCATTATTTGATTCTGGTGCATCCCATTGTTTTATGTCATCCAAGTTTATGACTACACACTCGATTACCTACACGACCCTGTCTAGTTTCTGGGACATACACACTGGGAATGGGAAAATCATATCTAGTAGGGAGTGTAAAGATTGTACAGTTGTTGTGGGCGGACGGGAACTTTTTGCAGATTTCTTGGTGATTGATACGGGAAGCTACGAGGTCGTCTTGGGAATGGATTTTCTTGGCACTTTCCACGCTCACATTGACTGTAGGGCAAAGAAAGTAATTTTCCAGATTCCCGGACATCCTGAGTTTACCTTCACTGGAGGAAGCAGTTCGGTCGGGCCAGTCGAGTTTAGCGCCAGGCCGACAAACAATACTCTTGCAGCAATGGAAGTGGATAGTAGTGGTGAGCTGGCTGTTGTTCGTGATTTTATGGATGTGTTTGAAGATATATCGGGTTTACCGCCGAAGCGAGATGTGGAGTTCGCAATTGATCTTATTCCTGGTGCAGCGCCAGTATCCAAAGCGTATTATCCAATGTCACCAGTAGAGTTGGAAGAAGTTAAGAAACAGGTTGCTGAATTGCTTGAGAAGGGTTGGATTCGAAGCAGTAACTCGCCTTGGGGAGCTCCAGTTCTTCTAGTAAAGAAGAAGGATGGCACAAGAAGGATGTGCATCGACTATCGAGAATTAAACCGGGTGATTATTAAGAACAAGTACCCGATCCCTCGTATTGGAGAACTTTTTGAGCAGCTTAGTGGCGCGAGGGTATTCTCGAAGCTGGATTTACGATCCGGATATCATCAGGTCCGAGTGAAAACAGAAGATATTTGCAAGACGGCGTTCTGAACTCGGTATGGACATTACGAGTGCTTAGTGATGCCCTTCGGAGTAACGAATGCGCCGGCAGTATTCATGGATTTGATGAACCGAATCTTTTCACCGTTCTTGGACCAGTTTATTATGGTGTTCATTGACGATATTCTGGTTTACTCGAAAAGTTTTGAGAAGCATGCTGAGCATTTAAAGATCGCACTGCAGACGTTGAGACAGGAGAAATTGTATGCGAAGATGAGTAAGTGCGAGTTTTGGCTGGAGGAAGTGAAGTTTTTAGGGCATGTTGTGTCTGGCGATGGAATTGCCGTCGATCCAGAAAAGATTGCAGCAGTTCGAGATTGGCCGATTCCAAAGAATGTTGCCGAGATAAGAAGTTTCCTTAGATTAGCCGGATAGTACAGGAGATTTGTGGAGAACTTTGCTCGTCTGGCAGAGCCGTTGACCAAGCTTACGCGTAAAGAGGTACCTTTTGTATGGACAGATAAATGTGCGTTAGCTTTTGAGACGTTGAAGCAGAAGTTGATAACCGCCCCTATTCTGACCGTGCCAGACAATTCCGGAGGATTGGTGATTCACAGCGACGCATCTGGGAAAGGATTGGGATGTGTTTTGATGCAGCATGGGAAGGTTGTAGCGTACGCATCGAGACAACTGAAGACCCATGAGAAGAATTATCCAACTCATGACTTGGAGCTTGCGGCTGTGATTTTCGCTTTGAAGATTTGGAGACACTACCTTTTGGGCGAAAGAGTCGAAGTTTTTACAGATCATAAGAGCTTGAAGTACGTGTTCACACAGAAGGAGCTTAACATGTGGCAGCGTAGATGGTTGGAGCTGATGGCTGACTACGATCTTGATCTTAAGTACCATCCGGGGAAGGTTAATGTTGTGCCGGATGCGCTTAGTCGGTTACCAGCAATTCAGGTGTTAACTACGCAGAAGGAGATCGTTGCAGATTTTCGAAGATCTGACTTGGAAGTTGTGCTACCGCGTTATACGGGGCAGTTGATGCAGCTACAAGTACATTCGTCATTGATTGAGAATATTAAAGCAGCACAATCGCAGGATCCTAGACTGCAAAAGTTTCAAGAGCAAGTTGAAGCCGGACTACGAACAGATTTACTGATCCACGAAGATGGTTCGTTGAGGTATGGTAGCCGTTTGTGTGTGCCAAGGGGTGATGTTCGTGAAGAGCTTATGAATGAGGCACACAGTTCAGCTTATTCTGTATATCCAGGAGGCACAAAGATGTACCGAGATATTCGACAGCATTTCTGGTGGGAAGGCATGAAACGGGAGATTGCTCGATTTGTGGCTAAGTGCTTGGTGTGTCAGCAAGTTAAGGCTGAACATCAAAGGGTTTCTGGTTTATTGCAACCACTTCCAATTCCTCAATGGAAGTGGGAACATATAACCATGGATTTCGTGATGGCTTTACCGCGGAGTCCAAAGGGCAACAATGCAGTATGGGTAATTGTTGATCGATTGACCAAGGCAGCTCACTTTATTCCTTTCCGGGTTGGTCAATCAACAGAGACTTTGGCAGAGCGGTACATGCAGGAGATTGTAAGATTGCATGGGGTACCGGTGAGCATCGTGTCCGATTGGGACACTCGGTTCTTATCACACTTCTGGAGGAGTTTACAGGAAAGTTTGGGGACTCGATTGAAGTTTAGTACAGCTTATCATCCTCAAACTGATGGCCAGTCGGAGAGAACGATCCAAACTCTTGAAGACATGTTGAGAGCATGCATGTTGGACTTCAAGGGTTCTTGGAAGGATCATCTACACTTGGTGGAGTTTTCTTACAACAACAGTTTTCAGGCAACTATCCAGATGGCTCCGTTTGAAGCTTTGTATGGTCGTAAATGCCGTTCACCTGTTTGTTGGGATGATGTCGGTGAACGAAGATTGTTGGGACCAGATTTGGTGGTGCAGACAGTTGAAAAGGTTAACACTATCAGGAATAATATGAAGGCAGCTCAAGACCGACAGAAGAGTTGGGCAGACACATCAAGAAGACCTCTAGAGTTCGCCGTGGGTGATTTGGTGTTCTTGAAGATATCACCGACTAGAGGGTTGATTCGTTTTGGGAGTCGAGGAAAGCTTAGTCCTCGATTCGTTGGACCCTTTGAGATCCTGGAGCGTGTTGGTGAGGTAGCGTACCGTTTGGCGTTACCGCAGTCCTTAGCAAGTGTGCACGATGTGTTTCACGTATCTCAACTCCGTATGTATGTTCGAGATGAAACACACGTTTTGGATCATTCGGAGTTAACAGTACGAGAAGACTTGACTTTTGAGGAGCGACCGATTGAAATCGTGGATCGAAGGGAAAAGGTTCTTAAGAACAAGGTTATCCCCCTTATGCTTGTCTCTTGGGGTAATCGCTCGCATGGAGAGTCCACTTGGGAACGAGAAGATGAAATCCGACAGAAGCTTCCTCATCTCTTCTTGTAGTTTTTTTTGTATTCTTGGAATTTCGAGGACGAAATTCTTTTTGTAGTTGGGTATAATGTAACACCTGAGCCCAATACTACTGTTTTTCAGTTACTGTTTGAGCATTAGTGTGGTACTCATTTCATTTATCTTACTTGTTTGTGGCTTACTGTAAAATTTTACCCGACAAAGTCATTTCTGCATATAACATTTTTTGGCATCTAAATTAAAATTAAAAATATCCATCTTGGCCTACTAGACACCCCTAGCCTTGTGGTAGCGTCCGTGTATTGTGTTCTCGTCCCGTTCAGTGAAACGAGCGAGTTTGGACGGCTACGCGCGCGTACATGTGTCCGTTTTGGGGGTACGCTTTTTAATCATAAGACACTTAATTTTAAAATTTGGAACCCGCTTAAAATCCTATTATTTAAATTTCAAATTTTTGGACCCAACCCGGGCGCGATTTGAAAATGTTTTATTTGGCGCCAAAATCCCAAATTTTAATATTTTAAAACCTTCGAATATATTTCATTAACTATACGAACCTTACTGTTAATTTAAATCTTTAAAATCTTTTATATTTTTTCTTAACCAAAATTCTCCCCCCATTCAACCAATCCCATCCCTCCTTTAATCTCCCGTGGGCCCCATCTCATTGCTATCTCTCTCTCTTTCTCTCTCTCTCTCTACCCCTCAAATCTCTCTCTCTCTAACTTCATTCTCTTTTCTCTCTCTTCTTTTTAAATCTTTCCCTCCCCATAATTTTCCTCACGAGAACCCAACGAGCCCTCGCGCAGACCCTAGCTTCATCCCCATCACCACAGCAGCCCCACGCCGGCGCCACCGTCGCCTGCGCCCGCACCTCCTCACCTCATCAAGCCCCTCTTCCTCCTTCCCGTGTGCCTGCACCCTCACCGCGACTTTGCCCTCGCCGCTGCAGCCACCTGCTCACCACCCGCGACCACCTGCGCCGCCCCTGGTCGTCGCCGACGATCACCGGACCACCTGTGATCGCCTATGTAAGTCTTCCTCTTCTCTCCTCCTCTCCTTCTTCCCTTCTTCTCCCTTTTCTGTTCTGTCCCGATTCTTGATGGCCGTAGTTCCTCACAGGCAAAGCACCGGAGCTCCATCGACGTGGTCGGCAATCACCATCCCTCCACAGATCCTCGTGAGCCCCCTCGTCTCTATCCTTCTTCTCTTCCCTCTTCTTGATTCTCCATTTAGTCGTTCATGAATTCTTGAAATTGTAGTTTCGCTGTTCGCCGGAATCCGGCCGTGCCGGTGACGTGTCCCGACGATCCAGCGAGGTACCCCGACCCGCGTGGTTCCATTGTTCGTTGTTTGGGGTCAATCCGTGAACCGTGCGTCCGTCGCGAGTTTTCCCGCCGACATTTACGTCCCGTTTTTCCCGGTTCGCGACCCGTCGAGGCAAGTACCCCTTGCTACATGCTATACAATATTTATATATATGTATTGACACCCTAAACCTGTAAAATTTAACTTGGTACAATCGTTTCCCATTTTCGGTTACAGTATTGCATTATATCATTTTACTGTTAAGCATGGAACTTACAGTTTGCAAATTGAACCTAATAATAAAATCTACCTGTTCAATCACATTTTACTGTTAAAATAGCCGGTGGCATTTATCCCTGTAGTTCTGTTACATTCGGACACTCGTATGCATTTAACCTGAAATAACTGTATTGCAAAATTGAATGAAACTGCCTCTTACTTAATTCATTGCTTATCTCGTGTTGCGATGTCCATGTTTGATTATATATCTGATTGTGAGCACACCCGCGATATTGTTTACATCTTGACCTGACATTGCTACACACACACACACACACACATATATATATATATATATTGATACATCTGGCATGGTACCGTATACTGTTGACTTGACCCGATGTACCATGACCTGACCGTCACCTGATCTTGTGTCTAATGCCAACAAACCTGACATGTACTCCTCATGGACCGTACCTGTTGTCTATCCAGACAAACCTGTTCTTACCTGATCCTGTGTTGGCATTAGTTCTTGATTACTGAATAGCTGACTCGACATACATAACTTGGGGGTATGGGGAAATCAAAGGTGAAACCTGACTTGTAACTCAATAGTTCGATACCTGTTCTGATCAGTCTTACGGGCTAGGCCAGCCCCGGAGTGATGATGCTGACATCACTCGCCCATCCTGCTACCTGTTACTGCCTAGCGGCACGTCTCGGATTCAGCCCCGAGGGTCTTGACCGTGGTCCCGGGCATGCACGGGATACTATTGAGTTACATCGACGATTCATCAATTGATTTCAAAGACTTTAGAATAGAAAACCTGATAGAACAGTTTAGTTACCCACTGCACACTATCCTGCACTGCTTGATTCACATTATTGCTACTCTCGTTTTATTCATGTTTATTTTGTATTGCCTGTTACATTGTTCATATTATATTACTTGTTGACATGACGCGCTGACGTCTGGGTTTTGCATAGCCCAGATTCTGTACCGCTGTCGCAGTCCGAGCAGGAGTACTTCAGCCAGCAGGCTGAGCTGTGAGTTCAGTAGTAGTTAGTTTTATTTCCTGCATTTATTTCCTGATGTGAGCCCGTATTATGGGACATACTTTTCAGTTATTTGTATTGGATCATTTGCTTCCGCATTTATTTATTATTGACTCCTTTTATTCTGGATTTTGGACATATTTTAGATAGTTTTATCTTGTTCTTGATATCTCTACAGCCGTAATGTGACTGTGGATGGATACTTCCTACCCATAGGTAGCATGGTTGGCTATGTCACGTGCCCAATCTAGCGTACTCTGGGAAGCGGGGCGTGACAGAAACCCTAAATAATATAAATAATTTCTCGAGATTATTTTGAAACTATATATTAAAAATATTTTCATAAAAACCTCTCGAGTTATATAAAACTATATTTAAAGACTTTGGTAAATATAGGTTTAAGCGGGATCAATTCTCTTGAACCCCAGGGAGCCGGAGAAAGTGAGTGCTTGCCTATTTAAGGTAGAAAACTTAACGATGTTATCAATGGTAATTGTCTTGGAAAAAGACACAAATCCTGTCATCCATGTGCAGCGGTTACCAATAACTCCCGAACCCAATTCAGGATCTAAATCAGTTACAAGTGTCTGACTCAAGTCTGAATCCAAACTCAAAACCTGAATCTAAAACCAAATACGAATACTTGATCTTGAACTTGAATACACGAAATCAATATTGAACTCAAACAAGTATACTTGACTATTGATCATGAATCGGAACACTTGAACTTGACTAAAGTGAAACATGAATATTTGAACACTATGACTTGACTCGAACCATGAATATAACTTGATATGAATACATGTGACATGAATACTTGATATATACATGAACTCAATCTTGCAACTTAATGTATTCATGGATTCGAGCAAGACTGGTAATTTTAACTGTAACGTAGAATACACGGGGTGTTAGAGTAGTTTATGCGTGAATCCAACGAAATCTTAGGAGTCCCACTAGAGTATGAATCCATGTCTACTAACACAAGAAAGTTATCATGAGAGCCCGTGTTTCCTTGCTCCTGGATTACAGCCTGTTGAGTTTGGAATACTTCAACACTAGGTTGAAGTCCCGTTACTAACACTTGATTCAGGCCCGTAGTTCCTTACCCCTGGATTACAGCCTGTTGGATTCGAGAACAACACTCTTGAGATTGGTTGACATCCACTCTTGAACTTATGTTAAATTAGTGTATACCCAAGTAGAGACCTGTTAAGACACTTACATTCACTGCATGTTCACCATATCTACACTACACGGCCGTGTTATAATTGTTTGCCATGCTCATGCTATATTGTCATGTTTACCTACTTGTCATATATATTACCATACTTGTAAACATATATTACCATAGAACTGCATGCTAAATAAAATTGCCGTGTTTACATAATATGACATGCTGAGACGACATAATCAATTGTTTATGATATACCCTTCCTTTATTATTACACTTTATATTTCACTTCATATCTTGGGGACTTACCGAGCGAAAGTTTGCCGACGGGCATTCCACGCACCTTTCTTTTCTTGGAATGTTCGTCAGATACAGTGGAGACTGAGGAGGTAGACATCTCAGAGGAGGAGCACGATCAGATCGCGACCCAAGCTTAAACTAGTTATCTTCTTCTCAGTTTATATATGCCACCTGTTTAGGCATTTCTTTTCTTGTATTTCCTTTCAGTTGAAATCATATATTGTAAATGAATCAAGTTGAATGTAATTAAAGTTGTTGAAGTTTTAATCTCATGTTAATTTTCTTATCATTTTATATTGCTTCTTTTACGCTTAGCGTATTTATTCCGGGAAATGACCTTCTCGAAATAAATACGTCGCGGGCCTTGTCACGTCTTCGCTTCCGTACACTGGGAAACGGGGCGTGACAATGGGGCTCCTGAGTTGCCGTTGAGTGCGAGTGTTAACTACCAGGAGTATTCACAGACCCAAGCCTATCATCCAGGGGCCAGAAAACATAGGGCCACTCATGAGTAATGGGACTCCAACCACCGCTGGAGTATTCACAGACCCAAGTCTATCATCCAGGGACCAGGAAACACGGGCCCATTCATGAGTTGGTTATGGGACTCCTGAGAATACAGATCAAGTCCTAAATACAAATTTAAGTCTCTACATATATAGAACAAGCAGGTAATACTAATTCAATTTCAAGCTAGAAATAAGTATAAGTTCACATACAGAAATCTATGGTTTTGGTTTAGAATTAGGGAATCTTATATAAAGAATAAATTGTAGTTCAGAGAGTCGTGTAAATAACGAGACCAAGTTTGCCTCGATCAGGGTTTCTGGTGAGAGAGGAACGGAAGTTTTCGTAACGCTGCGCAGAGCAGGTCGGTACAGATTTCAGAATTCGTACACTGATAGTATTTTATATTTTTGGTAGGTTTTGCTCCAGATTTTGGTTTTCCCTATTAGACAGAATATTTAGCGTTCGTGGGTCGTGAACGATTCTGAACAAGAAAATTCAGATTACGATAAACGAGTAGAGTGTTATACCTATTTTATTACAACCACATAGATAATTTCTACTGCAGCTCAGATTCGTCACATTTTGTTAGGATCCTATTTCTATAAACTTTTATAACTTTTCAGGTAAATTAACCTATAAATAAAATGTAGCTAGCTCTCTGTAGATGTTCCAGCAACTTTAGTTTGCTCAAATTGAAATCCAGAGTTAGGAGATATGTCTATTCTAAGACAGGTGTAATCAGTTTCAGCATATCCATAAATTCACATTTCATAAATAAAACAACAAAACAATACAATCCGAATTAACTTAAATTATGGATTTCGTGCTGACCACGGGAAGACGTCATCGCTCATGGGTTAGATAACTATGACAAACGGTCGCTGGATCATTACGAAACCATAATCATAGTTGAGTCTTCCATATATGAAAATATAGGGATATGTATATATGTAATATAAGATTGAAATCACTACTAATATATACGACTGTTAAGTAAAATATGGTGGGTGAATATCCAGTAGTAAATATAGTCTATGATAATAAAAATAACAAGTGAGAATAAGTGAGAATTACAATAAAAAAATGCATAGAGGATAGATGATTATAATACATGGAAGAGATAAAGTGCAATAAATATGCAGAAGTGAGTAAAGATAAGACCAAATCACAACATTGACATATTTCATGTTATAATTATACAAATAGTTAAAATAGTGTTAGGTAAATCTGAAACAATGAGATTGCTAAAGAATTGGAACCTAAATTATATATAATTTAGGGAGTTCATGCATTGATTTATTGAATACACCGTAATATAAAATTAATAGTAGTTTAACTATCTTATATCATATCTATTACCTTACTAACAACTTGTAATATACTAAACTGATTAGAACTTCCACATACTTTATTATACTTATCAATGTAGAAATGATTTATGACAAATACTGCCACTGCTATATAATCAAACTCCATGAATAACTGACAGCGTTTATTGTTAAAAATTTACATGTGATATAGAAATAATCCTACAATGAGAAGTTAAGGGAGAACTTAAGAACATGTATAATTCGGAATTACGCATAAGTATGAATGGTTAAATATGTTATAATTATTTAATCTATATGATCATTGTCACTAATTTAAAAACATGATATTATATAAAATTACTAATGTCACTAGTATCAACTGTAACACAATATGCGATCTCACTTGAAATGTTTAATAAACCAAATATAATTTCTGCATCATGCACATTTTCACACATATAATTAATTACCATGCAATGTGCAAGTCTATTTTATACGCTTGGATAACCATTGATTACCTTATTGTTAATTTAAGTAACCCTTATAAATTTTCGTGCCTGATAAATATTTCATAAAATTACTATTAACAATAACATATTTATTTTATAAAAACTAGGGTTTTTTTCTTCTTTATATTGTTCAAAGAGTAAGAGAAGGGAGCGAGAGGGGGAGAGGAACTTACAACTAGCAACTTGATCTCAATATCAAATTGCTAAAAAAACGTGTAGAGTTAGCCTCGAAGTTTGATTTCAACTCTCTCGTTGGTGAACCAGCGAGCCTTTCTTTTCTCTTGGCGATCGTCTCCTTAATCTTTTAAGGAATGAGTATATGATGACAAGGAAGAAGCATAGGGGTTTTGGTCTTTTCAGAGTTAGGAAAATAAATATACGGCAGTGAAAAGAAAGGAATATTTATTATTAGTATTGTTATGATTTGTTTAGCTCTTATATCAAAATTAAATAACCTTAACTACTGCAAAAAAAAAATAATATACAAAACAAATAAAAAATAAAAACATATATATATATATATATATATATATATATATATATATATATATATATATATATATATATATATATGATATGATTTTACGGTTGTAATTGCATAAACTATTTCCTAGTGCTAATTATGCTTTTTACATGCAGATCTTAATATAATATAATACTTAGAAAGTAGTTATAATATATCAAACTGATGTCACTATGTACAATAAACAGTGTATGTAGTAATGTGGCCAAAAAAATGAAACAGATAAATAAAATACTCAAAAATAATAGATAATAATTATATTATAAAATGTTGTTAAAACTTTATACAAGTAGTTAAATATTTTTAGCATAAAGTTATAGATAATGAGAAAATATGTAATGATTATTAATAGTATCTAGACAAATATTAAGTGGTTGTTTACGAGACTAATGGGGTGGCAATGCAGCGTCTCAACCAATAAAATACAAATAATAATCATGTACAAATTTTGAAAAGAAAATACACATATGGATATTTAAAGAAAAATAATTTTTTTTATTGAAAGAAAGGAAATACAAAAAAAAAGGTATATGGATTTTGTGGACGTTACCGTGGCTTTTATAACATCCAAAATAAACTTTACTCAAAGGCAGTTTCAAAAAGTTTCATGTCTCGAAATCTCCAAAAAAGTAGAGTTTTAAACAGTTTTGTGTCGTCTCTCTCTATTCTCTCTCTCGTACTTGGAAATAAGTTAAGTGCAACAAAACCTTGGTTTTAGGAAACCCCAATTTTATTGAAACCACGGTTTGCAGACATGCAAACCGTACTTTCGCTTTAAATCAATCGAAACCATGCATGGTTTGGAAAACCTTATTGCCAAATTGGCGGAACACTGCAAAAATATAAATTATATTTCTAGATCCTCATCTGATCATCATAACTTGGGAGATGTGATGCAATGGCACCTTGGCAGGGACATTCATGTAGCACTCCTCTCTATAACAACAAAACATTTAAATTGCACAAAGAATTAGCACACATTAACAACACAATTCAACAGCCAAGCCAACTATGGTGAACACCAACTCTTGTCTTCAGATTGAAGAATCTCACAGGGAACTCAGACCTGAGCCTACACACTAAAAGAAACTCAAAATAAATATCAAGCCTAAAATTTAACTGAATATACATGACAATATTATATAATCAGCAGAAACATTAAGAAAGATTGTCTTCCATTGGAAACTCAACAAAGAAATTTCTTTCTTACTCTGTGTCTATTCTGTGACAATGTGTTCTGGTTTGCTTTGATTTTCTCTTCTTATTTTTTCTTTTTTATAAAGTAAATTATTCCATAGTGTAGCAAATTTTACATGCCAACAGATCATTTAGGTCATTTAGCATTAGATTATCATTATTTATTTATGTTGTAACTGATCAATCATGACCAAGGTTGCAGGAGGCTGTCGGGGATGCACAGGTAACTGGGCAAGTGATCTAGTTTTCAAGAATTTCGATGGAGATGATGAAGAATCTTGCTAACATATATACGTGTGCATCGCACGTGCAAAAAGCAGATGATGCGGGGAACTTTTTTCTCGTTTTTCTAGGGGTGTGGGTGGGGTGGGGGTGGGGGTGGGGGGTTGTGAATCAATTTATTAAGAGACCGGCACATGCCCTCCACCTCTTCCAGTAATAATAGCAGAGTTTTGTTATTTTAAGCAAAATTTAAAGTTGTTTCTTTGTTACAAGACAAATTAAAACTTAATTTTTGCAGGACACAATAGTGTATTTCAATTAATCAGGAATCAGTTGCTATGTTCTATGTACATGACTCCATGTTCCTGCAGCTTATAATCCAATGTACCTTTAATTCTAGAACATGCAATAGTAACTTGTGTAATGCAATGGTTTTTTATTCACATTGCAATCACTTGTAAAGGGATTTGGGGACCCTGTTATTATTTCCCTACTGGTTACTGTTGTATATGATACATAAATTCAAACTAAATTGTCCTGTTCGAATTTTCGTGGGCCTCAAATACTTATGCAAGGTGAAGGGGTAGTGCCCTGTTAGAAAATTTTATCCTCATAATCTTTAGGAATCCCCTGACAAATTTTTTTGCACATTCCTTTCCTTGATTGGTGGAGATTTGAAGATATATGACCGTTTCTATTATTATCGCGTTAGCTTTTGGTTTTGGTAACGAAAATAAAAGCACTCCTTTTTCGTCAGATTCAATTACGCGTCATTCATGATCGATTGCAGAATCTTTGGATTATTGTCTTGCTATTAAATTTCTATTCAATAGCCTCCTGCATTCTCAAAGAAAAACACAAAGAAAACTCCTTTGATCTCTAGAATCGCCCTTCTTCAATAATCTTTCTTTGGCTCTGACATCAAGTATTTGAAAGTGTTGCAAGTTCCTGTACCCGCCGTGGTGAGTGTACATTTGCGGTGAAGACACCGAATCACCTGTGAGTCATTGCGCCATCCTTTACATCGAGGTTCTATCTCCGAGGGGCGGAAATTTGACTTTAAGGGAAGTGAACACACGATCCGATTTGATAATCAATTTAAGTTTCAACCTTTCTTGGGTAATATTCTAACAGTTACATGCTATTATAAGATCCTAGCCTCTCATCATAGATCAAAATACAACAAACATGTGGGCTTCCTTGTTTTACCCTAACTCTTGTAGTTGGATTTAATAGCATATAATAGGATAGGAGGGGCGAAATAAAGCAAGGACCCCAAAAACCTTGTGAAGTTTCCTGATGCTAGTTGTTTGTGGTCGGAGATATAATGCATGTTCCATCACATATACTAGATCCAACTACTGAATTTCCAACTATTGCAGAAATCATGTGAATGACTGTTGTTGAGTAACAACGATCTAAGATAAAGAAAACAAATTGTAACAGGTATCTAAAAACATCAAATATAAATAAGTACTGTATACATCTCCAAAAATTCAGGCTAACATAAATTAGGGGTGAAAATTTTATACATCACAGAGAGGGGGGGGGGGGGGGGAATCATGAGAGACAACAGTAGTTATAGACGTAATTCCAAACAAACTGCCAACTATTTTGGCGAAATTACGAGAAACTATCAAATTATTGTTAAATACACAAGACAATACCTCAAATCAATCTTTCAAAAACTACAAGAAACTATTCCAAAACTAGAAAACTACCATAAATAAGCTGTCATGTCAACAATTGCAAGAAACTACCACAAAACTATCAAAGCATGGTAGTTTTCTTATAATTTTGAGAGAATTTAGTAGTTTTTGGTAACTTGGTAAAAAATTTGGTAGTTTTTTTTTTTTTGGAATTAAGCCATAATAATTATAAGCATGCATTGATTGATTCCAGCTCTAGCTCCAGCTTGTTGCAGGCCTTGGCCTAGGGATACCAAGCTCTGCTTGTAACAAACAATTTGTAACTGTGATCCCTCATGGAAGAAGTGAAGACCACACTTTTTCTGGTTGTAAAAAGCCAAATCCTTAGAAATTCGAACATATGGTTCCAATATTTTTGTTTGAGGGTTATAGTAGGCCAAATGATATTCTTCACCACAACCAATCTTGATCAGAAGCTTTCCATTATGAGTTAAAGCAAGAGGCAACACAAGCTTTGCTGGTTGCATCAGAGTTAAACTCAAGTAGGGAATCCATTCAGCAACTTCATCGTCAAGTTTGGAATTACTAGTATTCCATAGGCCGTATCTTCTCCCGTCTTCGGATCAAAGAACCAGACATGGATTATCGTGGAGATTCACGATGGTTATATAGATGTAAGTAGACATTGACAACCCGAAACCTTTCGTATCTGAGATCAAAGGAAAGCAAGGCTTTTGGAGACAAGGTATGGAGTCTGTTTTCAATACTGAAAAGAATACACTCCCCATGGATCTGGGACAACGGAAACTACAAATCGGGTACGGTGGATCCTCGGCAGTAGTTCGCCATGACCGAGAATCTGTTCCCAGGGTAAAGACTTCTAAGCCTAAGCTGCAGGTTCGCTTTTCAAAATAATGTGACCGGTAAAAGATTTGGCATATTTTGTAAGAATTGTTATGTGCTACGAAACCGAAACCAGCCCTATATGACGGTCTGCCTATCTTGTGGAAATAAGTTAGTGTGTTGGGGTTTCCCTGTGGTAAAGCAATGGACTCTTTGGTACTCGGATTGCAAACGACCAATTATGATCTCGTGTTCAGGAGCAACAAACCGTTGCAATGATGAGGCGGGAATAAGATCCTCGGTACTCCCGAAAATTCTATCTGAAATAAATGTCTTGTAGTGTTCCTTCCCTTGTGTTTTTCTTCATGTAGATGATATGAATACAGATTAATTTCCCGCCCTGGCCCGTGCTTGTCGGTAAAAGTTGCAATGATAAGCTCTTGTTTTTCCTGATTCTGCATATGTGAAGCGATGAAGGAAGGGTCTGATATTAAGGCATGCCAAGGCTTGCATACCGCCTTACACCTGTTCACTTGATAAAACTGCACATTTGTATTACATTTTTCCTACCATTTTCATATTAAAAAAGGACTTTATTATAATATATTATACATATGAGGGTTTATGTGTAAAAATACCATTTTCCATGTGTTAATATATTTTAATTAGCATTTGGTAGGAAAATGTATGCAAATAATTTCATTGACCAAATCCTAGCAGAACAAAGTCTACTAAATCTTATTTGAGTTGTTGTGCAGAATTTTTCCAAGTTGTGCAGAATTTTTCAAGACTAGAATCAAGGAGATCAATTTATTGAAGAAGACTTGCCTAATTAAGAAAGCAAAACTTGAAGACCAAGTCTGGCAGCAACCACGAGAAGATTTCCATGATACAAAGGTTCCAGAGAAGTCCACATGTCACAAAGACAGAGCCCCAGAAAATTGATGGAGGGTTGAGATCAAATGGCCGCGGATCCGCGGCCATACCCCCACTTGGGCCGCGGATCCGCGGCAAGATATGAGAGTTAGAGGATGAGATTTTGTGACATGAATCTCTGCTGAATTTTACCTAATTTTGAAGCAAATGATTCTGGCTTTGCACTATAAAAAGGCACCGTGAGCCTCTTGGAAAATTTATTAAGCCGACGCGATCACGAAGTCCCAGACGGCTCACGCATCCAGGCTGATCATCAACGGCTCGTCTACCTCCTTGGAAGAGATCGAGAAGCAAACTAGTATTTGTAATCATTTTCTAAGGAATCAAAGTGTAGATTGTTCAAGTTGATTAATAAAGGTAGTTGTTTTATTTAATTCTTTTGCATTTTACATTATGTTTTCCCTCTCTATCTTTTCATCTTCTTTTCCCAACATGCGCGAGTAATTCTCCGCTTGTTAGGGTTCGTAGGATTAGGGTAGGCTAATGGATGATGAACATCCCTAAACCCCTTTTAAGTCCTATAAAGTTTATGAACTTTATCAAAAGAATCATTAACATCCTAATCGGGCGCGCTAACAATTCTTTGTTAGTTCCGACCGCGATTAGAGATTAGATTAATGATTGTTTTGATAAAGGCTAGATATGAACGGAGTTCCGTGTCGAGATAAGGGTTAAGAATGGGATTCCTTTTCCCTCCAGAAACCCTAATCTACATGCATCACCGTCGTTCTAGTTTTAAATCTATTAATGGATAAAAAGTGTAATCTTTAATTAATCGTCCATAACTACTAAATCCTAACGAACCCTACAAGCCCCCTTATTATAGTAACTACATCCTTAAAATAATCTAGATCTATATTTTACAATCTTGTTTAACGTAGATCTAGAAACCATTCTATAAAATTCTTTATCCCTCCTCTCTTTTTCAACACATCTAAAGTAAGAGTAAAAGGTTCCACGTTTCCCAGAGGACGACCCGTACTCATCTCGGTCTAGCTACACGCGACACCATTATTGATTGCGGTTAACTACTATAAACAAACACACTTTTTCGCAGCAATCAAATGGCGCCGTTGCCGGGGAATACGTGCGTAATTTTTTTATTCTTACTATTTGTGATGAATTCTTAGACGATTCATATCATTATTAAAACAAAACTGCAAATTGCATATTTAACGATTTGTGTGTGAATTTTGCGAGGGAATCTGGAGTCACGGACTTGAGGAAACAGGAGATCTAGGGTTTCACACTTCTCTGGTATCTTTCTTAACTCCTTCTCTCTCCTCTCAAATCCAATAAAATCTATTTTCTGCAGGATTCTTTGCAAAATAGCGCCGCTCAAAATTTTTTTTGCAAAAGTTTTGTGATTGGTTTTTTTTTTTTTTGCATATTTTAATACGGACTTTAAGAGGCAAAGACCAAATCAAGATTAGGTGGGGATTTCATCACCCTTCCTAAGCCCCATAAATCACAAACCGAGCATCTAGATCTACCCTTCATTAATTTAAAAAATATCTAGACCAGACTCTAAGGACTGTCGCGCTCAATAAGGACAGAGGAAGATCGTGGGTAATCTATCGTTTATCCGCATTACTTTTGTAGTGCCTAGGCAAGTGTGACAAAGGCTAGTGGTTTTTAATTAGGCCCACTACTGTGGTTCCTTCCCACTTTCCTGGCACTTACCTGGCTGCAAGGGTAGTACGGAGGCGGTAGAGGATTTATCCCGCGGCTTGTCCTTTGGAAGTCTAGGAGCGGTCTAAAGACTGGACCTAGGTGACTTAGTTCTAGGGTTGCTTGTGCATCTTAGGGTGATTTGTCTTGAGTCCCACTTTTTCAAAACAAACCAATTTTAAAAATCACACACACGCTGCCACTTGCACTAAATCCGCTTAGTGCATGCTCGGCTGGACACGGGATCCTAGTGCCCGTCTTGTCCGCGTTCCTGCTATCGACGCCGAAGTCGGTACTTCTTCATCTTCTTTTCCCCCACCACACACCACGACCGAGATGGACGGCACTCCATCAGATTATAACACCACACTGCCACCGCCCGTAGGTGCGCAGAATCCACCGCGCATCTCTCTCCAAGAGAGATGCTATCCTATCCGTGGTCCCCTTCCTACTTGTCTATCTCTTCCACCACCTAACGGGGATAATTTCGAAATTAAACCCCACTACATCAATCTGCTGCCCAAATTTCACGGGCGTGAGTCGGAAGACGCGTACGTTTTCATCACCAAATTCGAAAACGTATGCGCAATGATGGGTACTTCACAATTGACTTTAGATGCTATGCGCTTATGTCTTCTCCCATTCACACTGTGCGACTTGGCAGAAAAATGGCTTTATAATACTGCCGCACACTCTATCACTAATTGGGATGAATTTATCATAGCATTTCTTAAGAAGTTTTACCCAAACCATAAGACTGCCCACATTAGGAGCGAGATCAACCAGTTCACCCAGCTTCCCAATGAACCATTTTGGAAGTGCTTTGAACGTTTCAAAGATCTGCTTGTCCAATGCCCCCATCACGGAATACAAAGATGGGATTTATGTCAGATTATATATGAGGGCATTAATCCAGCGACAAAGCAGATGCTTGAAACAATGTGTCAATGCAATTTCATGTCTAAAGATGACGGTGAAGCGTGGAAATATCTGGAAGATCTCGCAGGAAGCACTTTGCAGTGGGAAAGCGTAAGACCACCTTCAACTAAGGGAGGTATTCACCAGCTCGATGTTTCTATCGCAGTAAAAGCCGAAATGGCAGCGATACAGAAGAAACTCGATGCTATTGAAAACAAGTTCTCATCATTCTCCCTAAATCAGGTCACGCTTCCTAAGACCGTCTGTGGTTGCTGTTCGGATCCTTCACACTTAACGGAAGAATGTCCTATGAATGCATCGTTTCAAGCTAATGCTGCTTTTCAGCAGCGACCTAGAAACGACCCTTATTCTTCCACGTACAATCAAGAATGGAGGAATCATCCTAACTTTGCTTGGAGTCAAAACCAACAAAGCAATTATCAAAAACCTCCTCCACAGCAACCACAACCACAGAATCAGCCCCCCTTTCAGTCACAAAATTTCCAAAATCCGGTCAACATTTCTACACCACAAGTGGTCGGTACTGACAACTCACTTGCACAAACTTTGGATATGTTCATGAAACAATCTATGCAAATTTCGGCTGAGATGAGGTCTTTTATTGATACCATAACGAAAAACTCAGCCTCCCATAGTGAGAGTATTAAATCATTAGAAAACCAAATCGCACAGTTAAACGCCGCAATGAGTGCGAGAGAGAAAGGAAAACTCCCATCTCAACCCATACCTAATCCTGACCACTCACAAAGTTATAATGTGAGTGCCGTTACTACGTTGAGATCGGGAAAAGTGCTGAATAACCGAGTGGGTGAGCAATGTGATGATAGTGACACCAATGATACCCCAGCTTCTTCTTTTTCCCCTAATTCGTCTAGTCTCCCACCTTCACCCGAGCCTATTCTCCGTTTTCCCCAAGGTTCGAACCCTTCGCCTATTTCGCCAAATCTATCTAAGTCGATTCCCACTTCAGTTTTGGGATCGAATCCGTCCCCACAATCCTCTCCAATGTTGGACCAAACCCTTATTGATAAAGCACCTTATCCAAACAGGTTAAGAGGCAACAGACCAAGTCCACAAATGGAGAAGATTATGGAAATTTTTAAGCAAGTTAACATAAACATTCCTCTCCTAGATGCTATTCAACAAGTTCCGTCATATGCGAAAATCCTAAAGGACTTGTGCACTAGGAAGAGAAAAGTTCAAGTACCTAAAAAAGTTTTCCTTGCGAGTAATGTGAGCACTGCTTTTACGCAACAACTACCCAAGAAACGAAAGGACCCCGGAAGTCCTACAATTTCTATTTCTATTGGGGGTAAAAATATCAATCGTGCTCTACTCGATTTAGGTGATAGTGTTAACTTGCTTCCGTATTCTGTTTATGAGCAATTAGGGATCGGAGAGTTAAAACCTGCGCATTGCACTCTTTAGATGGCCGATCGATCTATCACCCAACCTAGGGGTGAGCTAGAGGATGTGTTAATCAAAGTCGGGGAATTCATATTCCCTGTGGACTTTATCGTTATAGATACACAACCTGTGGCAAATCCATGCAATCAAATCCCGGTGATACCCGGTCGACCCTTTTTGGCCACTTCCAACGCAGTAATCAATTGTAGAAACGGCTCTATGACCCTATCCTTTGGAAAGAAGTCAATTAAGCTTAACATTTACAAGTTGGGAAGTGAACCCTCTGAACCCTATGCTCATGTGTGTTCTGTCGAATTAATGGATGTCGACAGCAGTGAATATGATCAACCTCATAATTCTGACTCTTTTCATATGTTGTTGTTTGACACGGACTCTTCCGGGTCAACATCTAACGCTGATAAGGAACTTTTTATAGAGTCTGACGATCACCCCATTTTTTCTGATGACATTATTTTTCGGGGTATCGATGAAAGCTTTGAGGAAATTTTCGCTGATGAACTCGCATTTTTACAAGACACGGGTGTTGAGATGAATCAACTCCAAGATGAAGAAATTGTACCTCCGCCCCCTCTTTTGGACAATCATGATAATGCGAGTAATCCATCATTACTATCACTGTGTCGTCTCTCCAAATTGAGACGCAATCCTTTTCCATTACACCTCTTATCACCTCCCCACTTCTTCACGTCGAAAGGTGACATGTTCTTCCACCAACCTTGGTGCTTCATCGATAAATTTTTTGAATGGTTAGTGTTGACCTTCGGTCTTTGCAAAGCTTGGCATTGACCAATAACCTTGACCTCCTCGTGTGATTTTAAAAGATTAAAATTGTTTAACTCAAGTTTGGGGGGGAGGTATATTTTGGCTCTTGAAAGAAAATGATTTTGATAAAATTGTGAGCCTAAAATAAGTTTAGGGGAGGATTTTCACTTTCATATATTCTTGCCCCCATTAATAATTTCCTCCTAAGTCTACAGGTTTTTGAGCTTAACGGATGACATCAGTGGGGACACTGCTGTAAACAGGGTTGGGAGATGTTTGTGCTTACTTACACATCAATTTGCATCATATTTTGCATAAGCACAACATTTTAAAAAATTTTAAATTTTTTTTCTTTTATAACAAAAGAGTAGAAAGTGAAAAATTACATCCAAAAGATAGGAATAGTTTAAGAAAACCAAGAAAATTAGAAGTTTTCTTAAACGAACTAGTAATAAGTAGTTATGAGCTGTTGTCCCAAGGGTTAGTAAAATGAAGGAAGTCACTAATCTGAGGATAAAAATAAGTCTGAAAAATAGTTTCTATTCTGGAAGCCGAACATTTGAATGTTGATACCCTACTATATGCACTTACACACGTCTTGAAACTCGGGATAGTAGAGGATACCTTGAAATACTCTTGTCTAAAAGCCAAAGTATGAAGGAAATAATAAATGAAGAAAATATAAAAATGGTGAAAAGAAAAAAATGAACACTGGTTTTGTATCGCCAAGGCAGCAATAAAAAAATATAGCGAGGGTGCCTCTTCACCTAGTGCCCTAAGGCCAACTGGTCTGAGAGTCACTGCTAAGTCTTAGGTGGTGCAAGACGAGGAAAATATTATCACCTAATCAGCAAGCACATGAGTAATCGGTCGGTTAGTACTTCAAGAAGTATTAACGGTCGCATGAAAATGTGTGAGCAAATCTAAATATTCATAAAATTAAAAAGTACTGAGGCAGATGGACAAGAGTATGATAGCTTGAATTGAATTCTCCGAGTGTAGGGATGTTCTTTACACACACGTGGGGTTATATAATCAATGTTTGGATGAAAGGTGGGAATGAAGAATAAAGACGATATTTTATTGAGGGATGATGTGATTTCTAACATTTTTTCATGACTATTAAGATAGGGCTCATGACAACTGAAAAACTAGTATAGTTGGAAACTCTTATATTCAAAGTCTTTTTTAATGGTTCTTATCTTTATATATAAATTTCACCATCTCTCTTTTGTTATAGGATTTTGTGGGTGTAATCCGCTGAAAACCCTCAGGAGACAACACTCCTCCTACTAGGGACACCTAGAGGTTTAACGGCTTGTTGCACGTGCTCAGTGCAATCGTGTCTGCCTACGAAAGTGTGCATAGTTTTCTCCTTTCTTTTTCTCCTCTTGAATAAACTAGTTTGCTCGGGACGATCAAAAATAAGTTTGGGGGTATTTGTTCACTTGATAAAACTGCACATTTGTATTACATTTTTCCTACCATTTTCATATTAAAAAAGGACTTTATTATAATATATTATACATATGAGGGTTTATGTGTAAAAATACCATTTTCCATGTGTTAATATATTTTAATTAGCATTTGGTAGGAAAATGTATGCAAATAATTTCATTGACCAAATCCTAGTAGAACAAAGTCTACTAAATCTTATTTGAGTTGTTGTGCAGAATTTTTTCAAGTTGTGCAGAATTTTTCAAGACTAGAATCAAGGAGATCAATTTATTGAAGAAGACTTGCCTAATTAAGAAAGCAAAACTTGGAGACCAAGTCTGGCAGCAACCACGAGAAGATTTCCATGATACAAAGGTTCCAGAGAAGTCCACATGTCACAAAGACAGAGCCCCAGAAAATTGATGGAGGGTTGAGATCAAATGGCCGCGGATCCGCGGCCATACCCCCACTTGGGCCGCGGATCCGCGGCAAGATATGAGAGTTAGAGGATGAGATTTTGTGGCATGAATCTCTGCTGAATTTTACCTAATTTTGAAGCAAATGATTCTGGCTTTGCACTATAAAAAGGCACCGTGAGCCTCTTGGAAAATTTATCAAGCCGACGCGATCACGAAGTCCCAGACGGTTCATGCATCCAGGCTGATCATCAACGGTTCGTCTACCTCCTTGGAAGAGATCGAGAAGCAAACTAGTCTTTGTAATTATTTTCTAAGGAATCAAAGTGTAGATTGTTCAAGTTGATTAATAAAGGTAGTTGTTTTATTTAATTTTTTTGAATTTTACATTATGTTTTCCCTCTCTGTGTTTTCATCTTCTTTTCCCAACATGCGTGAGTAATTCTCCGCTTGTTAGGGTTCGTAGGATTAGAGTAGGCTAATGGATGATGAACATCCCTAAACCCTTTTTAAGTCCTATAAAGTTTATGAACTTTATCAAAAGAATCATTAACATCCTAATCGGGCACGCTAACAATTCTTTGTTAGTTCCGACCGCGATTAGAGATTAGATTAATGATTGTTTTGGTAAAGGCTAGATATGAACGGAGTTCCGTGTCGAGATAAGGGTTAAGAATGGGATTCATTTTCCCTCCAGAAACCCTAATCTACATGCATCACCGTCGTTCTAGTTTTAAATCTATTAATGGATAAAAAGGGTAATCTTTAATTAATCGTCCATAACTACTAAATCCTAACGAACCCTACAAGCCCCCTTATTATAGTAACTACATCCTTAAAATAATCTAGATCTATATTTTACAATCTTGTTTAACGTAGATCTAGAAACCATTCTATAAAATTCTTTATCCCTCCTCTCTTTTTCAACACATCTAAAGTATGAGTAAAAGGTTCCACGTTTCCCAGAGGACGACCCGTACTCATCTCGGTCTAACTACAAGCGACACCGTTATTGATTGCGGTTAACTACTACAAACAAACACACTTTTTCGCAACAATCAACACCTCAAAAGGGTTTTCACCGGGAGCCTTGTAAGTATCTCACAAGCGACAGACTCATCATTCTTATGCCTAAGACCATGACCACAATTACGGCGCTTTTCAGCCTCATTCTTATGCCTAAGATCATAACCACAATTACGACGCTTTTCAGCCACGTTCTTCTGCCTTGTATAATGACTTTTTCCGTTCTTGTGCAATGCTCATGATAGATTCAATTTCTACTCGACTGTCAAGAACATTGCTGCCCCTTTGTCGACCTCTTCTGCATCTCTTCATCGGCAATGTTAAACGATGATCATAGGACACTTTGCCCATATACATGGAATAGCTAGCTAGACCCTTAATTCTTCTGCAGAAGAAATAAAGTACACTACTACATATCCCCCTATGGTAACGGCCCTATCCGTTACCAAAACTAATTTGGGTAGCAGGTACGATCGTTATAGACCCGTTACCTAAAACCCCGTAACCATAGGTCCGGTAACGAATTCAACCGTTACCATAGTTATCTATGATAACGGTTTAATGCGTTACCATAGAGGAGGCATTACCAATATTGGTTCAGAACATTGAACCAATTCTGGGTGGGGCCCACATCTATGGCAACGGTAATAACCGTTCCCATTTGAAAAGGTAACGGTTTAAACCGTTACATTTAGAAAGATATGGTAACAGTTGTCACCACTACCATATGTTGTAAGCTAACTGATACCTAATTTCTTTCATGTCTCAGTTAGCTGATGCCCCCTATAGTAACGGTTATACCCGTGACCATAGGATATCGGTCATGGTTATAATCGTTATCACTGAAGAACTATTTTTTTAAAAACAGAAAATTCCGTCCTACATGTGATGCTTTCAATCACAAACAACAACAGATAATAATATTTAGAATATCAAATCTCACACAATTATAATAAGCAACAAGTAATATTAATCGAATCGCAAACAATAACAAACAAAAATATATATACAATATATAGAATCACCAAATCAACCGGCAAACAAATGTTTGAATCAACAAAAAAAATAAGTTCATGATTCACGGGATGATCCACCTCTATCGTCCCATGGCCTGAAGAAACTCCCTAACTCCTCCCGTATGGTATGGCGGATAGACTCGGTGTGCGGGTGCCTCAGATCCCGGACCTCCACCGTAAGGTTTTGCATCTGCTCCCGCGTCTACTGATAGTCGTGCTGATGCTGCGCCACCTGGTCGCGGAACTGACGGATCTCCTCCCGCGACGCAGCTGTCGCATCCGTCCGCGTCGGGATCACGGTATACTCGTGGACGAACGCACGCCTAGCAAAGTGTCAGTGGGCTCCGACCAACCCCACGCTCAAAGCCGCCATGATGCCCGCTGGATAGAGAATCCAGGACAGGAATAACGGCGGTAATCGAGTCGTCGAGCCAAATCCTAAGACGTCCGTCCTCTTCTGGAACTGGGTCTGTAAAAAATACACACATGTGTTAACTTCAAATAAAAGATTGACTTAATTATATGAAACTTACCATGTACTCGTCCGTGCCCCTGTGTAATGCGGACCATCCCTTGGCAGTTGTTCCCTCATGGGAACTGAATAAAGCAGCAAAGAAATACACAAGAGAAGTATCACGTGTCCACAAGTGATAGGGCATTACGTGGGGACACGTGACCTTCTATGGGCAAAATTATAGGCGCTGAGATACATAACTTGAGATGGAGTCACGTGCCAACACGTGATGGGCCTTTAAGCCCACTGAAAGGAATTAAAAGGTATAATAAAACAGCAAGAGAAAACCCTAATGGGGAATCACGTGTTCACACGTGACCAAGGGTGACGTGCAAACACGTGATAAGTTCCTGAATTCTTTAAAACAACATAATTAAATTCTGGTTAAATGCTTAATCAGAGGGTCACGTGCCAACACGTGATGGGTTTCTAAGATCTCTGAATTAATAATTGAATTCTAATTAAATGGTCAATCAGTGGGGTCACATGCTAACACGTAACAGGCTCTTAAACCTTCTGAACTAATAGAATTAAATTCTAATTAAGAGAAATCGAACACCCTAGTTAAAAAAATATTTCCTTAGATCTTTCCAAAATAAAAAGATTGCGCTCTGTAAAGCAGAGCACCGTTGGATTAAAAATCCAATGGTGATTAAAAATCACCAATTTATAGAAAGATTCTATATAAGGAAAGATTTCCCTCAAATTTACCAAGAATAACAGACAGAATATCTTTAGGATTAAAAATCCAATGGCGAATAAAATTCACTGAGTGGTCTAAAAGATCATGTTGGCTACAAAATTAATTAAAATCTTTCAATGAAAGATTGATTAAACAAACTGATTCTTTTCTTTCTCCTATAAATAGAAGCCAAGAAGAGAAGAGAAAAGGAGGGATATACAACAACAACAGAGAGAAAAAAAGAAGAGAATTTAATTCTCCAGAAAGAAAAGAAAATTTCCTCAGAAGAGAAAAAAACCCTAGGTGAGAAAGGGAAAGAGATCATAAGCTCCACAAAACAAAAAAAGAATTTAATTCTCAAACTAAGAGTTTAACCCTTCTGAATAAGAACTTAGTTCTTCTTTTGGTTGAAAATCTGCAGAAGCAGATCTCCCCATAAATTGAGAATTTAATTCTCATCGGGGAGATTCTGCCATGCAGATCCAAAATTTAGAGGGAGAATTGAGTTTAAAGAATTTAATTCTTCCAAATACTTAAGAAATTTAATTCCTCCAAATACTTAGGAATTTAATTCCTCCAACAGAGACATGGTTTAACCCTTAAAACAAGAACTTAGTTCTTCTTCATGGTTGAAGATCTGCAGAAGCAGATCTCCCCATAAGTTGAGAATTTAATTCTCATCGGGGAGATTCTGCCATGCAGATCCAAAACTTAGAGGGAAAGTTGGGTTCAAAGAATTTAATTCTTCCATATACATAGGAATTTAATTCCTCTAAATAAAATTAGGGTTTATCCCTACCAAATAATTTAATTCTTAAATAAAGGACTTAAAACTCTCCATGCACGTAAAGAAATCAGTACCCAACTTGATCACGTATGTCCATGTGACACCTCTCCTCGGTGATCAAAAGAGAATGAATGAAATTGGGTCACGTGCTCTCACGTGACCCCTGACAAACACTATTTTAAAGATGGGGTAAAGCTGAAGGATTAAATATCCAACGCATGGGTGCCTTCACGTGTCCCCACGTGACCCCTAATAAATCTTATTAATATCCAGTGCATAGGTGCCCATCACATGCCCGTACGTGATGGCCATGAAGACTAAAAGTGTTCAACACTTATTTGAATATTCTGAGAACAAAATAAAGGAAGTTTGGGCCCAACACTCAAGCGTCTCATGTGACCCTACGTGAGCACTTCTTTTTTTTTAGTGTTTAACACTATTTTGGGCGCTGCACCCCTAGTGTTTAACACTATTCTGAGCGCATCACGTAGCAGCACATGATAGTTGAGTTTACTTTAGTGTTTAACACTATATGCAAACCAGTCTTAGTCCAAATTGGCTAAGTCTTCCAGAGGCAATACCCCTTTTTGACCGAACCTCAAACACACTTTTGTCTTCCAAAATTGATCATCTCATACGAGTGCTTAGCACTCAATACAAGACAAAATATGGTCAGAACCCAGACCCATGCTTAACATTGCTAAATAATGGGGGGCTAAGCCCAGACAAATGTTCGACAGTCCAAACAATGGTCCAACATTTTAAACCTAATTGGACTTAACCCAAGTTGGCCATAAGTCCTCAATTCAGATTTAACTGAGTTTATGTGCTCATAATCTAATTAATTGATCCTAGTCCTAAATTGGACTACAGATTTCCCAATCAACATTAGTTCAGGGGTACATCTCTTCACTCCTTTGATATTTGTCGTTGTAATCCTTCAACGTCTTCAAAGAGGTGATGGGTCCCGATAACCAATCATTCTATGGACTGTGGGGTCCTTAAACTCATGGACTATGATGTCCTTAAACTTTATAAACTATGATGTCTTTAAACTACGGACTGTGGGGTCCTTAAGCCCATGGACTATGACGTCCTTAACCTCGGACTGTGGGGTCCTTAAGCTCATGGACTATGATATTCTTAACCTTTACAGACTATGATGTCTTTAAACTAGACCGAGATGTCCTTAAACTAACATTGGGCCGTAATGTCCTTAAACCAACCTTGGACCGCAATGTCCCTAAACTAAACAATTGAGCCCAAATACTCTTTTGTTGGATCTAAACGATCCCGTTAAGTTGATCTTAGTCTGAAATTAGACTAACGTATCCTTAATATATGTTTAAGTTGATCTTAGTCTTAAATGAGACTAACGTATCCTTAAACCCAACCCCAAACCCAAATCTATGAAAATACGGATTTGGACTAATCCACGCCCTATGGGCGACAACATAAATTAGTCTCCGTATACAATCCACGGGTAACCAAAAACAAAACAAACACACACGACACGAAGTGATCTTCTGGAGAAGGAGAAAGTGATTACCGCGATGCGGTAGCGTAATTAACTGCAGGGGCTTGCGCCTGCTGGGAAGAGCGTCTCCACAATCAAAAACCCCTCAACGAGGGGGAATCTGACGAAGTCTGCTATATCGGCCGCATCCGTTTAACCTCCGATACATGGTGCCATAAATCAACTTGGTATCTTCAGAGAGGTGGACAGATAGCACCAATTAGCATCTGCCATCGGAATTCAGGCCCGGACGTCCCAATGTCCCGGTCGCGTCTTTCGGCGGAGAACAGATTCTGGCACGCCCGGTGGGAGCTTTTCCTCTTTCCACTCCACACTTCGTAGGTCATGTTCGCGAATGAATCACGGTTTAATATGGTTGCCCTTGGATTCGAAGTACTAAGATTTGGTTTTGCTCCCATGCAGAAAAAGAATAGCAATGGCCTCTAACTCCTCCAGCTGCAACTGCAACTCCCATTCCGCCTCATCTGGAGAAGTAACTTACAGGCCCTAAGCGGCCTCCCTTTTCACAATGCCGGTAGAACAGGTGACTCAGGCCACCACTGGATTGTTCTTCGGGACCATGCTCCCACCGATGAGCTTCAACGCCCCTGTACCATCGCAAGAAGCTCAGAAGAAGTCGGTCTTTGATCGGCTTACCACTACTGCGGCCTCTCTTAACGGGTCGCCCAAACCAAGCGCCTCAGTTTTCAGCAGACTAGGCCAAAGCTCCAACGGGCCCGTGAAGAAGCCCGCAATACCATAAGGCGTTATCCCGAAGTGGATAGCCATTCCTATTCCTGAAGTCACCAAGGAGGCTTCTCCGGCTAAGGGGTCGGTCTTCACAAGACTCACCGTTTCAGCTCCCACTCCGGGTGAAGTAACCAAAGCTGTTTCCCCCGCACGAAAATCGGCCTTTTCAAGATTGGCCATTCCCTCTCAACGGGCATCGGTCTTTGACAGGCTAACGACGACAACATTCCATCATCAAAGCAGGGGGGCATGAAGAAGTTCATCCAACAGCGGAGGTGATCCTGGCCGCACGACATGCTCGACGGCGCCACTGGCGCCGAGTGAGGAAGGCTGGAGGCAGTTCCCCTTCTGGACTGACTCCGCCAGCTTCAATGGTGGAAGTTGATGCTGCTATTCCAACCGGGAACAGCTTTGAATTACTTAACAGGGTGCGCAGGAATTCGCCAACTGCTGTGCTAAAAAGATCTCCTCCACTTATGGAGAGTGCCCTAAAGGCGAAGCTGGAGCAGCCCCCTCAGCGGCTGTCCTCTAAAATTTACAAGGTTTGGCGTCAAGTCCAAGACTCGGTGATTGATCCAAATTACTCCCGCCGACAGAAAAAGATAAAGGTTTGGCAAGAAGAGGACCATCCTATCAAGCCACAGAAGACGACAGCTACTTGGGTGCCCACTGCAACGGCCCCCTCAACTTCGACCATCCACAAGAGGAGAAGGCCGGAGAAAATCCCTGAGTCTGCAACGAATCGCAAGACCACTGAACCCAAATGCCCTAAGTCTGGGGGCTTGATGGTACACACCCTCTATATGGCATCCGGAAAAGAGGATAGCCGTATCTCCACAGGTCATCGACCGCTTACGCAATTAGTGACTAAGGATCAGGAGAAACAACAACAAAAGCTCCAAGAAATGCTAACAGCCAAGGCCGCATTCACGGGACCGAAAGCAAGCCCGGAGATATCCTCGGAGCAGCGCCGTGAGCAGGAAACTGATACTGGATTCCTTCGGAGAATACTTGAGAAGAAGGACAAAGAGGCCGCGGAATAAGCGGCCAATATAAAACAAATGGCCCTTCTATTCCAAGATATGGTGGGCATGATGATCCAGCCGGACCCTCCAGCCGAAGACCCTCCAGTAATAATTGAAGATGATAAAGGAGAGACATCAAATCCTCTGCCAGCAGCCAAGGAGGAGACCATCTCTAAAGCCGCCCTGGATGATTACATCGCTCAGCAGATACGAGCTCATCAGGCGAATGAAGTGGCTGGGAAAATTGTTAAAACTGGACAACCCTATCCGGGTTGGTACGACCAAATAAAGTACTCGCCGGGATACACGATCCCCAAATTCCACGTATATAAGGGGACGGGAAATCCGCAACAGCACGTCGCTCAATCCAGAGCCTTGTGCGGCAACACTAGAGGTGACGATAAGCTACTGCTTCGCCAATTCGTTGGAAGCTTGTCGGAAATAACATTCGAGTGGTATTCTGAACTCCCAAATGACCCTGTCAAGACATTTGCAGAGATGGAGTTGCTATTCACCCAACATTTCGCAAGTGCTAGCGAACGCACCCTAATCACGGCATTGATCAATGCCAAGGTGAAGCCTGGAGAAACATGGGTTCAGTATGCAATGCGGTGGCGGAATCTATGGTCAAAATGCGAGCAGCGCATCGAAGAAGTGCCTGCGGTAGGCATGTTCATGGGTACTCTCGACCCTCAAGCGATCATTTCCCAATTCATGATGTTTTTCAAGCCGACCACTTTCCAGGCCTTGATTGACAAGCTGGCCCAAATGGACCAGATGAGCCGCAGGCCTTCCTCTTCGAAGTCGGAGCCTCGAAACGAAAAAGGGAAGGGGAAAGCGACCTTCGTCGCCAATGCTCAACAGCAGCCCAGTGGCCCAAAACTAACTGATCGCCTAGACGAGAGACGACGATTCTTTAATGAGAAAATGAAGTGTCCTTATTCGTTTCCCCGGGACAAAACGAGGAGATTGTTCGAGCTGGCAGTGCGCAACAGGCTCATCAATTTGCCGAATCCAAAACACCCATTGCAACCCGGTGAGGCTAATAATCCCAATTATTGCCCCTATCACCAAGCGATAGGTCATCCAATCGAAGATTGCTTCATCTTCAAAGACTGGTTTGAAGACCAATACCAACAGGACAAATTTGCATTGTCCGATAATTGGAAAGTAAGCCCGCCTCAACCGCACGCTCATAAAAGGGGGGACACACCGGGGGCATCGTGCTCTTTTGTCGAAGAAGCTCCATGGGAGGTCGCTCTTTCAACCAAAATGAAAAGAATGTTGAAGGATCTTCAAGCATGCCCAGCGATCAGGTGGAAAAATCGGCTAGAACCCGAGATCATCGAGGGAATGCTGAAGCCGCGCCCGACGCCAAAGATTGGTAGCGATAATCAAAACGCTCAGGTCCAGCCGTCAAAGTCTTCGAAGAAAAAGAAGAAAACCAAAAAGCCGATGAATCCTGCTGACAAGCGCACGGACCTGCAAAAACATATCGACACGTTGGAAGAATATAATCTGAAGGCACGGACCCCAGTCACACTCCAAGAATTTCTCAGCCACGTCCTTAAGAACGGAGATGATGACAATGGAGAAGACTCGTCGGTTGAACCTGAGGATTATGTGGCAAGCTGCCATGTGATCTCTCACACGTTAATAAACGGTGGAGAAGCTCTGGATACAAAGAAACTAGGGGCAGATCCTGAGCCGGAACTTCTAGGACCATCAGACGAAATGATTGATGCATTCCTGAACAAAGCTCTTCTGAAAAGCAAAGCTGATCGAGAGCGCGAAATGGCCATATTTGAAAAGGCCAAACGCCGGCGACTAGACGAAAGGGTTGAAACACTCCCACCAGATTAGAGTGCATCCGCCGCAAATAAAAACAGGTTCAAGACAAGGAAAAGGTTTGCTAAAGTGTAATACCCAGCCCCTTTTTATACCAATATCCGTATTTCTCTTTAACTTATAAAATTTTATTTTATTTATAATTATTTATTTATTTTAAAATTCTATTAAACCCAAACCCTTCAAATTTATTCAGAAACCCCAGCCCAAATATCCCTCATCAGCCCATTCCCTTTTCAAATAAACTTATTTCTTTTTTTCCCTTCAAACTCCAGCCCAACTAATTCTCTCAGCCCATTCTTTTTTTTAATTAAATTTAAATCCTTTCTCTGGCCTAGGCCCAATTTCCTTCAGCCCGCTTCACCAACCCGACCCGCCCCGCCTTCAAATCCTTCCTTCTTCCCCAACGGCTCCTTCCTTTTCCCCCGCTCATGCGATCCGTTTCCTTTGCCAACGCTCACGCCCACGTCGCAGGGCCGTTGCCCACGCCCCCGCGACCTCAACCATGACTCCTTCGATTTCCTCCCCTCTCCTCGTCACTAACCCTATCTCCCCCCATCAAGAATCGAGTCTCAAACCTCTCTCGTTCACCCAACCCACTGCCTCGAGCCCCTCACGCCGCTCGACCCTCACCGACGACGACGACCCCACCACCTCGTACTCCCCCTCGCTCAATCCTCCTGCACCAACAGAACCCCTCACCACTTCACTCCACCAACCCAAGCACCCCTGCCGATCACCTCCACCGCCTCACCCATTCACTGCACACCCGAGCCCATCGCCATTCGCCGGAAACTCCTCAACGGCGCCCCGTTGCCGCCACCAAATCCTCCACCATCAATCTCGTCATCATCTCCCCCTTCACTCCATCGCACAACACCGAGCTCCCCATACCGCCATCACCACCGACCACCGACCCGCTCCCGGCGAGCTCCTCATCGACGCCCGCCAACCATCGTCGACCCCTTCGTCGTCGCCAGTTAGATCTCTCTATCTCTCTCTGTAAATCTCTCTCTCTCTATCTCTCTCTGCCTCTCTCTCAATCTCTCCATCTCTCTCTCTCAATCTCTCTGTCTCTCTCTTTCTCACTCTCTCTCTCTCTGATTCTCTCCCTCCATCTCTCTATATCTCTATTTCTCTCTCTCTAATCCTCTCTCTCTCCCTCTCTGTGTGTGTTTCCCTCTCTCTCTAAGTCTCTCAATCTCTCAATCTCTAAATCTCTCTCTCTCTCCCCTCCTCCTCCTCCTTCGAACACCATTGCCATTCCCTTGCCGTCATCACCTTCTCATTCGACAGCCGCAGCCCTCCAACCGCCAGCCCGCACCCACGAGCCCCCTTGTTGCGCCGCATCAACATCAAATCCAAGCTCGAGCCAAGGTCAAGACTTTTGTCACTAGTGGGCCGTGCCGTGCCGGAATCGTCGTTGTTGTGCCGCGCGTGTGTCGTTGCCACTGCCGTGCGTCTCCAGGCAAGTATTTTACTTGCTACATGCTAATATATTCATGTTACAAACTTAATTCGTATAGATTACAAATTTACAATTTCCGGTAGATTATGTGGCATACCTGTTCGATGCATGATCCAAATGAAAATACTCATCTAATTTGACGGAACTGGATTGTTTATGTTGGCCCGTGTAGTGACGAATATCTTGTATGAATCTCACTGGAAAATACGACTGTTAGTGACTAAAATGAATACCCCAAATATACCCGTAAAACTAGAAATTTCCCGTATCTGAAAATTTTTAAAATCACCATAAATTATGTACATATTTAAATGATGCGTTCGAGGGCTTAAATCGAAGCCGACTCGACGAACTTTAACCCTATGCAAGTTTCTAATAGTTTCTGTACTTAAATTGTGACGATATTTGGATCGGAGTGCGACTCTGGACTGCAGTCCAGAGCGACTCTGGTTACTGGTTACTGTCCCGTAATGCGTACCACCTTGCTTCCTGAACTCGTATATTGCGGAACTCCACAGTTTAATAAAGGTGAATCTATTAGCTGGATAACACAAGTGGTTTCATTTTGTTTCATCGTCGTTTGCTATTTAAATTGTAAATTAAAAGAGCTGGACGTATAACAGTCCAGAACAGATTCAGAAGTGACAAACTAGTGATAAACAGTGTGTAACTTTCGACGTACTGATGCGATTGAGAATCCGTCTATTTTGTTGAATACCCTACTGAAAACCCTAGATATCATTCAACTGTAGCGTCGCTAAATTCTGATCCCAACTGGGGTTAAAATGCGTTGCGAAACGGACTTCCGATTCTGAAACCGGATTTCCAGCCGTGAACGCGTAAAATGAAATGGCCATATCTAGTGATCCTGAAACCCGATTGACGTGAAACCAAATTCTTTGGATAGATAATTACACATACTACTTATCCCCTGTTCATTGTTTCACTAAATTTTGGCATATATTATTTATGATAAATTATGCAAGTGGTAGGACACCGACACATGACATCCTAATACTGCCTTACATACTGTTTTCTTATCATATCATATGTATATGTTATTGCATTGGTAGCCTAGTGATCATGTGCATTATCCAGTGTTAGGTATTAGTGATGATTATGGCAAGTACGTTAGTGTTCGTGCATGAGTGGATAAGTGAAAGTGACACGTACTTGTACACAATCAGTGAGCCCTATTATTCTATTGCATTGTCGACGTCTGTGGGACGCGTGTAAATGTGACTATAAGTGGTATGGGACACTTATGGAAGCTCTTGCATGGGTGTCACAGATAAGGCACCAGACACTGTCCATTTATCTTGGGTATTAGTCGGGACATGCTTGATGGAGATCCTGTCTCCAGTTCTCACGCAGACTTGTCATGGACCGACCGGTATTTGAGGTTGTGGTTGGCGTTTGATATAGACCACGGGGTATGGGGTAGTTTGATTGTGAGTTCAACAGAATCTCGGGAGTCCCATGCCGGCTTATATATATGGAGATATATGGAGATTTACAGGGTACATGATTATTACCGCGAATTATATTTTAGGCCCGTGGTCCCTTGCCCTTGGGTCCTTCCTTGGGTGGAGGACACTCATGAGTGGTTGACTCTCACACTTGGACTGACGATAGGCTTAGTGACCTGTACAGTGAGACTTACTGCATTGATATACATTACTTACTGTGTTGACATACCTTGCATACTATTTTACTGCTTTACCGTTCCCCTGATCTATTGGACACTTCATTGGTTACTGCATGTTCATATCTATACCGTCTTGATTCACTGTTATATAAATCTATTATCACTGTTCGAGTTGCCACTTGCATTTATATATTATATTACTATCGTGTCGCTCTGACGACCTGAGTATGCATGCTCAGAGTGAGGAGTGGATCTAGCCTAGACCAGGACCAGACGTGCATCGCGTACATCTTGATCAGCTATCCAGAGTTACACTCTTTTACCTCCATCAGGTCAGTTATTTGTATTTGTTTTATTTCCGTTACTGCATTTCTCATTACCTGTGCATTGTTTACTGATTACCACGTAAAGCTAGAAGCCGAAGTGTGACTACGGCAGGACATTTCCTTGACCGTAGGAGCATGGCTGGCCTTGTCAACCCCTCGTATTCCGTATTTTGGGAAGCGGGGCGTGACATGGTTTTGTTGGTATCAGAGCCAGGTTTTGCTTCGTTTAGGATTGCAGTTCCGTGTAGTGTTTGACAATCTGAGACATCCTTCAGTCTGGATTATGAAGTTGTTATTCTTGATCTTGATTCACATAATGTATTCGGCTATGCACTTTGATCTATCTGCTAGGGTTTGAGTGACTTGGAGTTCTACAGTGATTTCCACTTGTAATAAATTTCATCCCATCTGATATTCTTGAATCCTTGCCTAATCCATATTATATTTTGATTCTTATAGCTTGTGCCTTATATCGTCCTCAAAATTATTGTTTCAGGACCATGACTTCCAACGACTCTTCCTCTATCTCCACTCCCCAGAATCAGACCGTTGAGATTCTGAGTGTACTGCAAGGTCTGAAGGAAGCCCAGGAGCGAACAAACGACTTGTTAGCTGAAGGACTGAGAAGGCAGGTGAATCAGACACCAGCTGGAGTCTCCAATCGTAAAGGGATCCCTATTAGACGAGGAAAAGAGAAGAAGATGAAGCGCCCAATTGTTTCCCCGAAACAGAAGCAGCAGAAGACCCAATGTTGTGGGTACTGCAGGAGGCCAGGACATCTTCAGAGGGATTGTCGCCGCGCCCAGGGGAAATTCCTGATCTGCGGATCCAGCGAACACTTTATCAATAGTTGCCCTAAAAGGAAGGAGCTACAAGGAGGAGACTCGTCCACACTCTCCACTTCTGCCAAGTGATGATTATTTCGTAGATCGAGCTTCGAGAATAGTGCGGACCCAGCTTAGGATTCAACCCGTGTGACGAGATTGCAACGGTCCAGAAATCAAAGAAGAGTTATTAGGTTTTCTACTTTCAATAATAATGCTGTTATCCCTTTTGTAAAATTTTCCTTTCGTTTGAAATCTTGTATCCGTTGAACTCTTGGTTGGATGCAATAAAACTTTGAGTCATGATGTATGTATCATTCTCTTGCTACCTCTCTCATTTATACTATTCATTACAACCGCATTTTTATTTTGATTTTTCAGTCCTTGCCTACCGCATATTTTCTTGTACTCTGTATCCTGGGTTATTTTCTCAATGTGTCCCACTATCTAATCATGACTCTTTCTTTTCAGGCCATGGCCCACCCTGGAGCAGCGCCGCATCTAGATGAGGATGCACGGTCATGCGTCTCCTTAGACCGCATGCCGGTGAGTTCTGACGATGGGATCAACGGCCCCCGGGTCATTTTCGGAAACAGCGATTCCGAGGATGAAGGATCCGCCGCCCCAGAAGTTGACATAATCAGCGATTCCGACGAGGAGGAAGGAGACCCTGGAGAGAACCCGATAGAGAAAGATCACGAGGAAGACCCGATAGAAGAAAATCCAGTGGAGGAAAATCCCATGGAAGAGAATCCAGAAGAAGAGAATCACATGGAAGCAGATCTCGATGAAGAAGTTCCAGCCGAGGAAGAAGGACCAGAAGAACAAGACCCTGTGGTGGAAGAACTCCCAATGGCGATCCCTGCGAGGCGATATGGGAATGGACGCCCCTACCTGAGCGCGCGAGCCTACCGCAACCTGCTGAACCTCCACAACCGCGACTGACGGAATTTTTTTTGATGTTGTCTTCTCTGACCAAATAAATCTATGTATAGTTTAGGGCCATCTGTTACTTTTCGAGGGTGCCTTGTTTCAAATTTTCTAGAATGAAATAAACTTTCTGAATTCGCTAACCTTTTGATTACTGATTCACTTGATTCTTTGACTTTTCCCCTACCGTTATTTCCTCTTGAGACCCCTGACTGTTCACCCCTGTACCTTGTGCGGTTTCGACTCTCACTTAGATTAACAAGTACCGCACCCTGATCTTTGGAATGGGCGACCCTTCATCTTTCGTTTATGCCTCGTTTGAGATCCTTCTGGGAGGAGAATATTATAGTGAAATTTCCGTGTTCGCTGACCCGTCGGATTTTCTTGTTTCGCATGATGTGTCGACCGTTTTCCTTCCCATACCTCCCTCTTTCCCCTGTGGTCCTTTGCTGCTTACCCTTACTTTCCGTGCTGACCCGATCCCAATCTCTTTGACCTTCAGTCTAAAGCCGTCACACTCTGACCTTTTGAATGAGCCACACTCCATTGTAATCTCTACCCTAGCTAGCCCTATACATTTTTGTGCTTTTCCCTGTTACCCCAATTATATTTGGGGACATCTTTATTCGAAAATTTAGTTTTCATTATTTTGTATTTATCGAGGAGTGCGTGTTATTGATTACTCCGTTTTATGTATTTTAAGTACACTACTACTTTTCTCATTTTTTTCGGTAGCGCGACCATATGTACTACACATATTATTTTGGTGCTATGCTTCTTATTTTCACCACGTAGTTTTCTAAGTTATGTTAAAATGGTTTGATTGATACGTTATTCTAAAAAATGTTTTAAACCACCGACAAGTCCTTCACTGCTTCATTATAATTATGCCTTATGCTTATAATTCCTGCTGTGCTACTTTTAATATACTTATATGTGCACATATTTGGGTTTCGGTTTTATCGAACACGCCTTGAATATTATTGTTCGTTATTGTCATTTATATTCTCGTATACAAGTAGTTTGTCCTTATAGTTGTTCCTGCCTTATACTTATTTAGACCTATCCTTTTGTATGTTGTTCTTAGATATATATACCTTCAAAATTTAATCCACCCGTTTTGAGTAAATCACTATGTATTAGTGTTCGATTTGGTAACTTTTCGCTTATTATTTTATAGCTTGTCGTTTCTTTTAAATTTCGAGAACGAAATTTTTGTAAGGGTGGTATGATGTAATACCCAGCCCCTTTTTATACCAATATCCGTATTTCTCTTTAACTTATAAAATTTTATTTTATTTATAATTATTTATTTATTTTAAAATCCTATTAAACCCAAACCCTTCAAATTTATTCAGAAACCCCAGCCCAAATATCCCTCATCAGCCCATTCCCTTTTCAAATAAACTTATTTCTTTTTTTCCTTCAAACTCCAGCCCAACTAATTCTCTCAGCCCATTCTTTTTTTTATATTAAATTTAAACCCTTTCTCTGGCCCAAGCCCAATTTCCTTCAGCCCGCTTCACCAACCCGACCCGGCCCGCCTTCAAATCCTTCCTTCTTTCCCAACGGCTCTTTCTTTTTCCCCCGCTCACGCGATCCGTTTCCTTCGCCAACGCTCGTGCCCACGTCGCAGCGCCGTTGCCCACGCCCCCGCGCCCTCAACCATGACTCCCTCGATTTCCTCCCCTCTCCTCGTCACTAACCCTCTCTCCCCCCATCAAGAATCGAGTCTCAAACCTCTCTCGTTCACCCAACCCACTGCCTCGAGCCCCTCACGCCGCTCGACCCTCACCGACGACGATGACCCCACCACATCGTACTCCCCCTCGCTCACTCCTCCTGCACCAACAGAACCCCTCACCACTACACTCCACCAACCCAAGCACCCCTGCCGATCACCTCCACCGCCTCACCCATTCACTGCACACCCGAGACCATCGCCCTTCGCCGGAGACTCCTCACCGGTGCCCTGTTGCCGCCACCATCAATCTCGTCATCATCTCCCCCTTCACTCCATCACACAACACCGAGCTCCCCATACCGCCATCACCATCGACCACCGACCCGCTCCCGGCGAGCTCCTCATCGACGCCCGCCAACCATCGTCGACCCCTTCGTCGTCGCCAGTTAGAGATCTCTCTCTCTCTGTAAATCTCTTTCTCTCTCTATCTCTCTCTGCCTCTCTCTCAATCTCTCCATCTCTCTCTCTCAATCTCTCTGTCTCTCTCTTTCTCACTCTCTCTCTCTCTCTCTGGTTCTCTCCCTCCCTCTCTCTATATCTTTATTTCTCTCTCTCTCTCTCTAATCCTCTCTCTCTCTCTCTGTTTCCCTCTCTCTCTAAGTCTCTCAATCTCTCAATCTCTAAATCTCTCTCTCTCCCCTCCTCCTCTTCCTTCGAACACCATTGCCATTCCCTTGCCGTCATCACCTTCTCATTCGACAGCCGCAGCCCTCCAACCGCCAGCCCGCACCCACGAGCCCCCTTGTTGCGCCGCATCAACATCAAATCCAAGCTCGAGCCAAGGTCAAGACTTTTGTCACTAGTGGGCCATGCCGTGCCGGAATCGTCGTTGCTGTGCCGCGCGTGTGTCGTTGCCACTGCCGTGCGTCTCCAGGCAAGTATTTTACTTGCTACATGCTAATATATTCATGTTACAAACTTAATTCATATAGATTACAAATTTACAATTTCCGGTAGATTATGTGGCATACCTGTTCGATGCATGATCCCAATAAAAATACTCACCTAATTTGACGGAACTGGATTTTTTATGTTGGCCCGTGTAATGACGAATATCTTGTATGAATCTCACTGGAAAATACGACTGTTAGTGACTAAAATGAATACCCCAAATATACCCGTAAAACTAGAAATTTCCCGTATCTGAATTTTTTTAAAATCACCATAAATTATGTACATATTTAAATGATGCGTTCGAGGGCTTAAATCGAAGCCGACTCGACGAACTTTAACCCTATGCAAGTTTCTAATGGTTTCTGTACTTAAATTGTGACGATATTTGGATCGGAGTGCGACTCTGGACTGCAGTCCAGAGCGACTCTGGACTGCAGTCCAGAGCGACTCTGGTTACTGGTTACTGTCCCGTAATGCGTACCACCTTGCTTCCTGAACTCATATGTTGCGGAACTCCGCAGTTTAATAAAGGTGAATCTGTTAGATGGATAACACAAGTGGTTTAATTCTGTTTCATCGTCGTTTGCTATTTAAATTGTAAATTAAAAGAGCTGGACGTATAACAGTCCAGAACAGATTCAGAAGTGACAAACTAGTGATAAACAGTGTGTAACTTTCGACGTACTCACGCGATTGAGAATACGTCTATTGAGTTGAATACCCTACTGAAAACCCTAGATATCATTCAATTGTAGCGTCGCTAAATTCTGATCCTAACTGGGGTTAAAATGCGTTGCGAAACGGACTTCCGATTCTGAAACCGGATTTCCAGCCGTGAACGCGTAAAATGAAATGGCCATATCTAGTGATCCTGAAACCCGATTGACATGAAACCAAATTCGCTGGATAGATAATTACACATACTACTTATCCCCTGTTCATTGTTTCACTAAATTTTGGCATATATTATTTATGATAAATTATGCAAGTGGTAGGACACCGATACATGACATCCTAATATTGCCTTATATACTGTTTTCTTATCATATCATATGTATATGTTATTGCATTGGTAGCCTAGTGATCATGTGCATTACCCAGTGTTAGGTATTAGTGATGATTGTGGGAAGTACGTTAGTATTCGTACATGAGTGGATAAGTGAAAGTGACACGTATTTGTACACAATCAGTGAGCCCTATTATTCTATTGCATTGTCGACGTCTGTGGGACGCGTGTAAGTGTGACTATAAGTGGTATGGGACACTTATGGAAGCTCTTGCATGGGTGTCACAGATAAGGCACCAGACACTGTCCATTTATCTTGGGTATTAGTCGGGACGTGCTTGATGGAGATCCTGTCTCCAGTTCTCGCGCAGACTTGTCATGGACCGACCGGTATTTGAGGTTGTGGTTGGCGTTTGATGTAGATTACGGGGTGTGGGGTAGTTTGAGTGTGAGTTCAACAGAATCTCGGGAGTCTCATGCCGGCTTATATATATGGAGATATATGGAGATTTACAGGATACATGATTATTACCGTGAGTTATATTTTGGGCCCGTGGTCCCTTGCCCTTGGGTCCTACCCTTGGGTGGAGGACACTCACGAGTGGTTAACTCTCACACTTGGACTGACGATAGGCTTAGTGACCTGTACAGTGAGACTTAGAGACTGATAGGGATAATGATATTGATATACATTACTTACTGTGTTGACATACCTTGCATACTATTTTACTGCTTTACCGTTCCCCTGATCTATTGGACACTTCATTGGTTACTGCATGTTCATATCTATACCGTCTTGATTCACTGTTATATATATCTATTATCACTGTTCGAGTTGCCACTTGCATTTATATATTATATTACTATCGTGTCGCTCTGACGACCTGAGTATGCATGCTCAGAGTGAGGAGTGGATCTAGCCTAGACCAGGACCAGACGTGCATCGCGTACATCTTGATCAGCTATCCAGAGTTACACTCTTTTACCTCCATCAGGTCAGTTATTTGTATTTGGTTTGTTTCCGTTACTGCATTTCTCATTACCCGTGCATTGTTTACTGATTACCACATAAAGCTAGAAGCCGAAGTGTGACTACGGCAGGACATTTCCTTGACCGTAGGAGCATGGCTGGCCTTGTCAACCCCTCGTATTCTGTATTTTGGGAAGCGCGGCGTGACATAAAGCCATATCGATGGGAATGAAGCTGCCACCCTCCGAAGGAAACACTTCTGATGAGACACACCTTAATGAAGAGGATGTGCATCCTAATTACTGTTTATATCATCGAAGGATTGCGCACCCTACTGAAGAGTGCAACGCCTTTAAAAATTGGTGGCGAGGGTATGTCGCTCACAGGCAACACTTCAAGAGGGTGAAGCATGAAGCTCGCCGACAACGTAAAAATACGACAGACGAACGTGGAAGTGCTGCCGATAACTGTCATTTGGTTGATAGCGGGGGATCACAAGTTCTCACCTTCGGGAGTGATTTTGAAGAAGAAATGACTCTCGGCCCTCTCTTCAAAGAATCCATCTCAGGAAAAGAGGAAGAACCGAAAAGCTGCGAGAACATTCAGCTGCGCAATCGCACGCTACCTGAAAAGAATCTCGGACCTGCAAATAAGGGGTCGAACAAAAAGAATAAGGGAAAAGAAAAGGTCCCTGAGGATATCATCCTCGATGACCAAGTCGTCGAAGAGCTGACAGCCAAGGACCCGCCCAAGGAAAACAAGGTCGATTACAACGTTCTGGCACACCTGAGGAAGATCCCCTCACAGCTAAGCATTCTCGACGCCCTTCTGCTATCTAAAGAGGCAAGAGATTCTTTGATCAAGGCACTACAAGTGCCCGAGCAGTTCCAAGCTTTCCTCGCCGAAGAAAAGATGAAGGACGAGCTGGAAGAAGTGCACACGGCCGATATCACTTTCGGCGATGAAGATCTCCTCCTCAGGACGTGCGAGCATAACCGTCCCCTCTATGTCTCCGGGTACTGTCATGATATCAAGATAGGCAAAATCCTGGTCGATAATGGGTCCTCTGTCAACCTTCTCAATATAAGAGTGTTGAAGGAAATCTGTATGAGCGTTCAGCACCTCGCTCGTGATAAAATCATCATCTCCGGGTTTTACTCCCAGTTATCACGGACGCTCAGGTTTGTGATATTGACATTACGCTTTGGGCTACTCGTCACGGACATCAAGTTCCACGTCATTGACGCGAAGACTTGCTACAACGCTTTGCTCGGCAGACCTTGGTTACACGAGTACAACATCATCCCTTCTACACAACATCAGTGTATGAAGTATTTCAAGGATGGTCTCGAATACATCGTGACAGGGGAACTGAACCCATTCTCCGTGAATGAAGTCCGAAAGTACGAAGATGCAAAATACTTCTTACCAGATTTCGAAGGCACGGAAAGATGCCACAAACCGAAGAACAAACCTATCACCACTATTCCGGTCTTCGAGAGTGATACCGAGGAGGAAGAAGAGATAGTCTATTCAGGGCCGCCCCAATGCAACAAGCCGGGACCGTCCACCCCTATGTTGATCTTCGGAAGCGACTCGGAAGATGAGGTCAATGCCGTATTTTCTGTTCGGCCATCAATACAAGCCTTCGCTGGCGATGATCAGAGTTTGCAAATCGCCATGGTCCCGCAGGAGCATTACAAAGAACTCGACACACTTAAAACCTACAGTGTGGAAGAACTGCAGACATTCTACGTCCCTCCCAGGCGAAGAGATGAAAAGGCGATCCTCTTTTATCAATCCACGGAAACCAAAGTGGAGAAAGAAGTCTGGCATGGTGCTGACTCGACACTTGACAGATTTCAGCCCATCCGACTGCCCAGATACTACACAGAAGGATTGAAGAGGCTGTTGAGGCGCCAAGACGTACCCTTCAAACAGACTGCTTGACAAGCTCAGTTCTACAATAGGATCTGGGATGTCCCCGGAACTCAGCAAAAATTGCCCAACGGGAGAATGGAAACGATCGGGCTTGGATATGTTCAATCCAAGAAACGGGAACGATTCCATGACTGCTACGTTATACATGACTTCGATGAAGAAGGAAATGCTCTGTTAGAAGACGATAACCCTGAACCAAAACGAGGTCTCGCCATCAAAATGCCAAGTCCGTCGTTTGAAGAACAGATGGACAAGCTAATAAGGGAAGCGAGTCAAAAGGTCCGGGATGATCATAGCCGCGAAATGGCCATCTACGAGAAGGCTAGGACGCAGCGCCTCCTTCAGCAGGCTGCGAAGAATGACGACGCCCTTTGTCGTCAACTGTTCATACCAGAATATTACATTTTATACCGCCCATTCTTACGCTCGTGTGTTTATAGGTAGGTGCTTTTGATCAGTGTTTGCTATATATTTGCAGAATACAGGTTCTCGGCTCTGAACAGTGAAATCCATGAAAAGTACGACAAATTCTGGATTACTGCCAACAACAGATAAAACACGGTCTCCGCTCTCTATCCGTGTGTTGCCACATACCAGTTTAAGGGACAAGATGGCAAATCAATTGTCATGTCATGCACAAAGCTCTAGGTCAACACAAAATCCAAGAAATCTACGCGGAGCTCGAGGAAATCATGGCAAAAGATCCACATCACATCACATTGTTGTTCTACTAAAATTCTGGAATAATTATGAAGAGTTTCTGAGAAAAGTCATATACCACACTGAAGAGGACAAGAAACCAGGAAAGCACCCAAAAGACGACAATCCAAATCATCAAGACGGCCGCGGATCCGCGGCCAAAGGGGGGTCTTGGCCGCGGATCCGCGGCCATGTGGTCTCCTCTCTGCGTCAATTTTCAGGGGTAGTTTGGTACTTTTGTTTATGTGCAGATGGTTGCCCTAGGTTTCCCATTCCCCTCCTATAAATACTCCAGAACTGAGCAAAGCAAGGGTTCATTCTTTGTTCTTCTTTTTATTAGGATTTAGTCTTTTTCTTCTTCTTCTTCATTCTTTTTCCATGAAAATTGTAGTGAGAGCTTTTTGAGTGGGAGATCAATGAAGATGAGGGCCTTTTGTATCATTCTTTCTTGTTTCTTCTTCCCCTTGAGATTCTTGCTTTCTCTTGATCATTCAACCTCTTCATTGAGCTTGAATGGTTAAGGGTTAGTTATTGATCTCAAGGGTCGTATTCTTTCATGGAATTAGCACTTCATTTCACATGCGTTCTCTACCCTTCCCTTGATCTTGCAACCTCTTGATTGAGCTTGCAAGTTTAAGGGTTGGCTATTGATCACATGCTTGTCTTGAGTCCTAGTTTCTTGTTCTTTTTATCGCTTTTTATTACTTGCTTATTATCTTCCTTTTCTTTCTTGCAATTTTATTCATGCACTTAATTACTTGTAATCTTTTCTTTTCTTTGTTCTTTTCTTTTTGTTCTCTCTTTTTGGTTCTTTCTTGTGAATGAATGTAATTATTATTGTTAAGAAAAAAATACGGTATTATAAGTTAACGTTTCTTTGCCCATTTCCTTTTCCCGTATTTTCCATTGAACTCCGCCCAAACAATACGCAAGCGCTCCGTTAGGCACCGTACCCTGACAAGGTAACGGTGATTCCTAACCGCGACCGGTTGCGTTCGGTTTAGCCGGAGGCGAAAGCAAGAGACAAGAACGGAAGGACAAGGGTAAGTAAGCCGTATTCCACGAATACCGCGCTTAAATCCCCTAATCCACGTTGTTGCCGATTGCTCTAGCTTCAATTGGTCAAGATTCGGCTCAAAGGTTTTGAGTACGAATTTCTTTAGCTTATAATCTCGTATCTTTTTCTTAACAACTTTATACTTGCAAATAATACACTTAGGATAGAATCGAACAACTCATACACAAATTCTTTATTGACTCGTCTAAAACAAGAGCGGAAACACAACCATCTCCCTGTGGATCGACCCGTGCTCAACCGGCTAGCTGCATAGCGACACCGTCCTGATCGCGGTAAACTTTAGAACTTTGAACATCCGACACGCCAAAAGCGTGCGATCAAATGGCGCCGTTGCCGGGGAGACGGTAGCGTATTTTCTTTCTTGTTATTCGGGTTAATATTCTTTTTGTATATATATAAATAAAAAAAAATCTTTTTATTATTTTTGATAATTTTTATGGGCAAGTGTGCAGATTTTTGCGTATTTGCAAACTACGATTGTGGGGAGCAAATTGTGCACTCAAGGCAAAGGTGATTACGAAGTACAGTGCCAAAGATCCGGGTAGTTTGACCCGCGTAAGCGAACCTTTCAAGCTTACCGGATTTGATTCAACGGGGGTTTCCTAACCCAAAACTTAACGGTACGTACTTTACTGACACCTTCTTCTCAAATCCGACGCATCCAATATACTATTCTTTGCAGGATTCTTTGCAAGTTCGCTAGCAAACGCTAAAAATTGACTAACCCGTATTTGTTGTAGTGCCGCGCTTAAACTAAAAAACGATTGTTTGATTCTTTATTGAATTTTTATTGAATTGCGCATTGCATACATTAATACGGACTTAAGGGCAAGCGAACCCCACAACATACGGTAAAGGATTTCATCACCTTTTCCGTGGCCCACAAATCACGAACTTGAGCATAACGATTACCCGCACAAATTTTAAAAGAAATTAGACTTTAAGCCTTAAGGACTTCGCGCTCAGTAGGAGAAGTTAACTGTGTTTAGAACCTCGCTTAACGGTATATTGTTTACGGGGTGTCTAGGAAAGTGTGAACGGCGAAACCGCCAAAAGAGAAAGGGTTATTTAATTAAGGAACTTCGCGAAAGCGTTGGAAAACCTCCCCTTATCTCTGCACTTACCTGGCCTCGTGATCAGTGTATCTTGAGCCCGTTTCTCGACACAGTTTTACTTCGACAATCAAGTTCTGGAGCAGGTCTAGTTGACCTAGGTAAAACTTAGAACGATTAGGTGTGTGGTATTTTTGTGTCGTGATTGTTTTTGTCCAGATTCTTTTTGTGTGTATATTTCATTCTTTTGTTAATATCTAAAAAAAAAAATTTTAAAAAAAAAATCACATTTTTCCCCCTCCTTTTCTCTGCCTTCCTTTCTTTCTCTCTTCATATCATGGGTACTCCACCTCGCAAAACTCTTGCCGAACTTTGGTACCCACAACCAGACATTACTTCTTACGGTTCTTGCTTTGGCCGAACATCGAACGATCCCTCCATGCCCAAAATCTCTTTGAAAGATCGGATAGACGCGTCTAGGACAAACACTTGCCCTCCGCAATCCACTTTGTATCAACCTTTTCCACCTCCCCCACCCTCTTATGTTGATACCCCTTTTGCAAGTCGTCCTTTGTCCATCGCTGAACGTATTGAACAATCCCGTAGCCGATCTTTCACTCCTTTCACCACTTCAAATTCTTGGGATCAACAATTCCATTCACCTTCCTATCCAAATGTTGATCCTGCTCCTGTCCAGCCATTCAATTCCTACCAATCCTACCCTACTTTTTCACCTTCCCTAGACATTGCTTCAGAACCGCCATTTGGGAGTTTCCAGTATCCAAACAACTTTGAATCTTTTACTGAAACCCCATCACAACCCATGTCTAGTCTGGAACAGTCATTGGAAGATTTTAGGGTAGCGTCAAGCCAACAGATGATGGATTTGAATGCGTCCATGGCCGCTCTCGTACAACCTAGTGACCCGGTAGCTAGTTTTCAACTAGTTCCAAATTTTCCAATGTATGAAGAGGCGGTAGGACAGGTTGAGAATTTGAGTGGAGTGAGTGAGCTGTACCCCCTTCCGAATCAAGCCTACCCGTTTCAACTTGCATCCCACAACTCCTGTGTTGAAAGTCTATCAAGTGTCCCAAATGAATTATCAGTTGAAGATAGAATGTTTAATGAGTTGTGCGACTTTGTAGTGTTTGATTTGCCAGATTGTGAAGGGACCTTGCCAAGTGAAACCACAAACAATCCTTTTGACCTCTACACCTCCATCTTAGAACCTGAATTGATTGAAATCCATGCTTTTGATGAGATGTCGGAGAAAATTGACTTTCACTTGATTAAGGATATTGACGCCGGGAATATTTTGGATGATGAACCTGTAGATCTGGCAGAGTTTTTCTCTCCAATTCATCATCCCGAGTCATTAACTGTTCTTCCCGAACCCCATATGCGTCTGAATTTTGAAGAGAAATGCATGGATGTGCTAAATTTTGAGGAGAATTTTGAGGATAGCTTTGAGGATGAACCAGTTTTAATTGATGAGTCGGATTTTCTAATTCATCCTGTTCCTTTCATTGACTGTGTGCACCCTCCCGAAACCTTAACCGATACCCCTCCTCGATCACTTTCCTCCATCCTTTCCATCGTTCCGACCTTGCAAGAACCCGTCTCACTTACACTTCATATGTCTGGTTTACCAAGTTCGGCGTACCCATGGTTTCTCACGAATCTTGAGGGATTTGACCCCATTTCTCGATGGGTAAATATATTAGCACAATCACTTTTCACACATCGGTCATTACAAATTGTGCTAATCTATTTACTCCATTTGCACCCTCAAGTTCGTCTTCCACTTCTTTTTCCCTTCCGCCATTCTTCTTCCTCTCATATACCGAGACCGTATACCACTTCTATCTCCATACGGTCTTGCGTATTCTCCATTTCTTTTCTCTACGCCTTCTTTCACCAGCCACTACTTTATCACGATAAAATCTTTGAATGGTTGGTGTTAACTTTTGGCCTGTGTAAGGCCTTGTATAGCTTGATACTGTTCTTTCCCCCCTAATCCTGAACTTCAACGCTTAACAGTGGAAACACTGTTTTACTTAAGTTTGGGGGGGACTCTTTTCTGTATATATTTTTTGTTTTCCTTTTTGTTTTGTATATAATTTGTTTCTAGGGAGCGCCGACAATTTTGACCCTCTTGGTGTAGCCTGACAGTGAGGGCACTGTCAAGTTTAAGTTTGGGGGTGTGCTCGGTAAGTTTTCTCCTTCGCATTCATTTGTATATTTTGCATTTGCATACCTTATTAAAAACCCACAAAAATCAAAAAAATTTCAAAAAAATATAAAAACTTTGTCGTCAAGTTAGCTAATAGGGTAACTTAGATCTTTATTCCGAAAGATTAGTTGATATGATAGAAATAACTAAATTCTAGGCTTAGGAATTGAAAACCCTAAAAATAACCCTCATTCTGTTTAAACTTGGTAAGTATACGTCCTTACAGTTTTTTTTTGAGAAATAAGTAATCTTGAGTTCAGTTCTTGAGTTAAGTCAAGATGAAGGGAAAGTATTGAAGCTTTACCGGAGGATAAGTCTGAAAAATAGTTTCTTTTCTTGAGTTCAAATTTAGGAAGTATATACCCTACAAACTGCACTTACACGCACCTTGAAACTTGGGATAGTAGAGGATACCTAGAAATACTCTTGCCTGAAAGCCTAGTATGAAAGAAAAAACGGTATTTAAAGCTAAACACCAAAAGAGCATGTTGAAAGATATATCCGGTCTTGAAAAAGAAAAAGAAAAAGAAAAAGAAAAAGAAAAAAATAGAATAAAGTCAAGACCTGGAAACTGCTATTTACGCTTTAAGTTCACATATTCAGTAATTGGCCGTTAGTGCCTCAGGAAGCATTAATAGTCGCATGAAAGGTGTGTGAGCAAAACCGTCCATCCTTAATAAAAAGAAGTAGTATTAGGTATTAGGGCAAGGGTATTATAGCTTGAATTGAATTCTTGAGTGTAGGGGTGCAAATATACACACACGTAGGGGTATACAATCGATGTTTGAATAAAAGATAGAAATGAAGGATAAGACTTATGTCTTCTGTAAAGTTGATAAAAATCCCTGATTTGAGGCCTCACTTTAGAAGGAAAACTCAGGAGAACCGACATCTTTCTAAACTTTTTTGGAACGTATAGGATCCAAGGTTAAATAGATAGAAGGTGTGAAAAATAAGGGTTGGATATTTCTAACTTAGGATGATAGAGTTTCTAACGTAAATACTAAACTGTAGGAGTAGAATCGACGTTAACTTATGACACTAGCTTGACGGGATTTTGTGGGTAGTATCCGCTGAAAACCCTCAGGAGACAACACTCCTCCTACTAGGGACACCTAGAGGTTTAACGGCTTGTTGCACGTGCTCAGTGCAATCGCGTTCCCTGCGAAAGTGCGGTTAGGATTTTATTTTTGTGAATAATTGGTTTTGCTCGGGACGAGCAAAGGTTAAGTTTGGGGGTATTTGTTCATACCAGAATATTACATTTTATACCGCCCATTCTTACGCTCGTGTGTTTATAGGTAGGTGCTTTTGATCAGTGTTTGCTACATATTTGCAGAATACAGGTTCTCGGCTCTGAACAGTGAAATCCATGAAAAGTATGACAAATTCTGGATTACTGCCAACAACAGATAAAACACGGTCTCCGCTCTCTATCCGTGTGTTGCCACATACCAGTTTAAGGGACAAGATGGCAAATCAATTGTCATGTCATGCACAAAACTCTAGGTCAACACAAAATCCAAGAAATCTACGCGGAGCTCGAGGAAATCATGGCAAAAGATCCACATCACATCACATTGTTGTTCTACTAAAATTCTGGAATAATTATGAAGAGTTTCTGAGAAAAGTCATATACCACACTGAAGAGGACAAGAAACCAGGAAAGCACCCAAAAGACGACAATCCAAATCATCAAGACGGCCGCGGATCCGCGGCCAAAGGGGGGTCTTGGCCGCGGATCCGCGGCCATGTGGTCTCCTCTCTGCGTCAATTTTCAGGGGTAGTTTGGTACTTTTGTTTATGTGCAGATGGTTGCCCTAGGTTTCCCATTCCCCTCCTATAAATACTCCAGAACTGAGCAAAGCAAGGGTTCATTCTTTGTTCTTCTTTTTATTAGGATTTAGTCTTTTTCTTCTTCTTCTTCATTCTTTTTCCATGAAAATTGTAGTGAGAGCTTTTTGAGTGGGAGATCAATGAAGATGAGGGCCTTTTGTATCATTCTTTCTTGTTTCTTCTTCCCCTTGAGATTCTTGCTTTCTCTTGATCATTCAACCTCTTCATTGAGCTTGAATGGTTAAGGGTTAGTTATTGATCTCAAGGGTCGTATTCTTTCATGGAATTAGCACTTCATTTCACATGCGTTCTCTACCCTTCCCTTGATCTTGCAACCTTTTGATTGAGCTTGCAAGTTTAAGGGTTGGCTATTGATCACATGCTTGTCTTGAGTCCTAGTTTCTTGTTCTTTTTATCGTTTTTTATTACTTGCTTATTATCTTCCTTTTCTTTCTTGCAATTTTATTCATGCACTTAATTACTTGTAATCTTTTCTTTTCTTTGTTCTTTTCTTTTTGTTCTCTCTTTTTGGTTCTTTCTTGTGAATGAATGTAATTATTATTGTTAAGAAAAAAATACGGTATTATAAGTTAACGTTTCTTTGCCCATTTCCTTTTCCCGTATTTTCCATTGAACTCCGCCCAAACCATACGCAAGCGCTCCGTTAGGCACCGTACCCTGACAAGGTAACGGTGATTCCTAACAGCGACCGGTTGCATTCGGTTTGGCCGGAGGCGAAAGCAAGAGACAAGAACGGAAGGACAAGGGTAAATAAGCCGTATTCCACGAATACCGCGCTTAAATCCCCTAATCCACGTTGTTGCCGATTGCTCTAGCTTCAATTGGTCAAGATTCGGCTCAAAGGTTTTGAGTACGGATTTCTTTAGCTTATAATCTCGTATCTTTTTCTTAACAACTTTATACTTGCAAATAATACACTTAGGATAGAATCGAACAACTCATACACAAATTCTTTATTGACTCGTCTAAAACAAGAGCGGAAACACAACCATCTCCCTGTGGATCGACCCGTGCTCAACCGGCTAGCTGCATAGCGACACCGTCCTGATCGCGGTAAACTTTAGAACTTTGAACATCCGACACGCCAAAAGCGTGCGATCATCAACCTATCACACAGAAGACCCGACGCAGAGGTAAAAACAAGCTAGAGAATAGAAAAAATGTTCGAAAGCGGCAAAGCGGGTCTGAGAAGCCACGCGATCGAGAATCGAGCAGCCGGGATCCGTCTCTTATAAAGAAGATGGGTCGAGAATATTCTTTTCCCCAAGATAAGACAAAGAAGATATTTGATCTTGTCATGAAACATCAAATGATGACACTCCCGGAGTCCAAGCATCCCGAGCAAGCAGACGAGGTCTCCCATCCAGACTATTGCTTCTATCACCGAGCAATAGAACATCCTCTCAAAGACTGCTTCATATTCAAAAACTGGGTTGAAAACCAGTATCAACTTGGCAGATTCGCTCTATCCAGATGGTAAGTCCACCACGGAAGCATGAATCAAAAGCCACTTATGCGATGAGAGTAGAACTAGATCAACATCGGTCTTGGAAACGATCTCGAACCTGTCACGTGATAACGCCGTCAGAAGAAGAACCCGAGAATATGGATGACCTCCCCTGGTGCTTCGAAAACAATAAAGATGAGTTGATCTCAGAATTTCCACCGACGCCAAAAGAGCTGGAAGATGGGATACATACTACTGCAGATGACCTCAGAAAAATTGACTTGGGGACGGCAAACGACCCGCGGCCGACGTTCGTCAGTGAACTATTGTCTGAAGAAAAGGTGGCTACGCTTAAAGGCGTGCTCATGCAGTATAAAGAATGTTTCGCATGGAACTATTCCGAGATGCCGGAACTAGATTCAGAGATTGCTGTGTACAAATTGGCGATATCTTCGGACGTCAAGCCGATCAAACAAGCATCGAGAAGAATGCGGCTCGAGCTTGAGATGAGCATCAACGCCGAGGTCAAGAAGCTAATCGACTCCGGATTCATCCAAGAGGTTCAGTATCCTGACTGGATCGCCAACATTGTCCCAATAATGAAGAAAAATGGGACGGTGCGCATATGTGTGGACTTTCGGGATCTCAACAAAGCTTTCCCGAAGGACGACTTTCTAGTACCAGTCACTGAGTTGATGATAGATAATACGTCCACTCACAAAGTTTTCTCCTTCATGGACGGCTCATCAGGATACAATCAGATAAAGATGCATCCCGAGGACCAGAAGCATACCGCTTTTCGGACCCCTTTGGGCATATTCTGCTACAAGGTGATGCCTTTTGGTCTAAAGAACGCTGGTGCCACCTATCAGAGGGCCATGACGAAGATTTTCGATGACCCCATACATGAAATCGTCGAATGCTATATTGACGACTTCGTAATTAAAAGCAAATCATACGAGGAACATTTAAAGCATCTGAAGATCGTGTTTCAGCGCCTTCGGAAATACAACTTGAAGATGAACCCTCTCAAATGCACGTTCGGAGTTTCCTCAGGCAAGTTCCTAGGATTCGTCGTCCGACACCGAGGCATCGAGATAGACCCGTCGAAGATCAAGGCGATTATGGAAATGCCTCCGCCAAGGACTCTCAAGCAACTACGGTCTCTCCAAGGGAAGCTCGCGTATATTCGGCGATTTATAGCCAATCTCTCAGGCAAGTGCCGTCCTTACAGTCACCTAATGAAGAAGGGAACCCCGTTCGTCTGGGATCGCAAATGCCAAAGCGCACTCGACGAAATCAAGCAATACCTGCAGAATCCGCCAGTACTGGCTGCTCCTGTTAAAGGAAAACCTCTCGTCCTGTATACAACAGCCCTCGAAGGTTCTCTAGGCGCATTATGGGCACAAGAGAACGACCAAGGGAAGGAGAAAGCCCTCTACTATTTGAGTCGAGTTCTCCTGGGGGCAGAAAACAATTATTCCCCCATTGAATAACACTGCCTGGCGTTGATCTTCGCGATAACGAAGCTCAGACAATATGCGTTGGTACATGAGGTCTATCTCATATCAAAGGTGGATCCTCTCAAATATTTGATGTCAAAGGCCATATTAACGGGACAGCTCGCTAAGTGGGCCCTACTTTTAATGGAATTCTCGGTGACATACCGACCCCTCAAGGCAGTGAAAGGCCAAGCCATCGCTGACTTCATCGCTGAGCATCCGATACCTGCCGATTCTCCTTTGAACTGCGAATTGCTCGACAAGCACGCGTTTGACATGATCGACGAGGAGAAAAGAGAGAATTATATCCAGTAAGAACTCTATTTCGATGGAGCATCTTCTATGAAGAAGCGCAAACAAAGCACCCCCATAATCAAATTAGGGATAGGCCTCATCTTCGTGACTCCACAACGAGGGATAATGCGCTTTGCCTTCTCCTTCACAGAGCCAAGGACAAACAATGAAACCGAGTATGAAGCCTTGATAGCAGGTCTTGAGATCGGTGTCGATATGGGAATTGAAAGCCTTCTCATACACGGAGACTCCCAACTGGTCGTTAGCCAAGTAAACGGCATCTATCAGACGTGCAAACTGGAGTTGGTAAGGTACGGCGAAAGGGTACAACAATTGCTGGCTCAAATTCCCACCTATGCCCTGGAAAATATACCGCGTGCGGAAAATAGCAAGGCGGATGCATTAGCCAAGCTCGCTAAGGAATTGGCTGACGAGAACCTCGATGACGTGAGGATCGTTGTGCAAAGCCGTCGGGTTCTTACACCGGCAGAAATGTCTCCAGAGTCGTCCGAAGAAAAAGGAGCGACCGAGCAAACGACTCTACAAATAAAAGACCAGGAAAAGGCTAAGGATTGGAGAGAAGTCTTTATAGACTACTTCAAATCCCGTCGACACCTGAAGATACATTCTCAAGACATCAGCTCATGAAACGAGCTCTGTCTTTCGCCTTCGTCAATGATACTCTGTACAAGAGATCGTTCAACTCTTTATGGATAAGATGCCTGGGGCCGGAAGAAGCAAAGAGAGCCGTCCAAGAAACTCACGATGGACTCTGCGGTTCTCATCAAGCCGGGCCAAAAATGAAACTGAAGATCAAAAAGATGGGCTACTATTGGCCCATGATGATCCAAGACTGCCTAGAATACGCGAAGCAGTGCCACTCATGCCAAATTCACGGGGATTTTATCCACCAGCATCCAAATCCATTACATCCAACGGTGGCTAGCTGGTCGTTCGAAATGTAGGGAACTGACATAATCGGCCCCATCGAATCAGCATCGTCCAGAGGACATCGGTTCATACTAGAAACAACCGATTACTTCTCCAAGTGGGCAGAAGAAATACCACTAAGAGAAGTGAAGACGGAGAATATCCTCCATTTCTTCAAGACACACGTCATTTATCGGTTCGGCACTCCGCGATGGATTATCTCCAATAACGGGCCAGCCTATAGAAGCCACAAGATCAGCCGCTTCGCACAACAGCATAATATAGACTGGAGATACTCTTCGGTCTATAATCCCCGAGCTAATGGTCTAGCTGAGGCTTTCAACAAGACCTTGACGAAGATCGTGAAAAAGACGGTGTCTCGAAATAAGAGGGACTGGCATGAGAGACAGCATGAAGCTCTCTGGGCATATCGAACTACGTTTAAAACAGCCACGAACACAATGCCGTATGCATTGGTATTCAGCACAGAAGCGGTACTTCCCCTTGAGATAGAGTTACCCTCTCTACGAGTGGAGGTTCACTACGAGCTAACAGACGAAGAAAATGCTCATCTTCGGCTTGAGAAACTTGATGCCCTCGACGAAACTCGGCTCATGGCGCAACAAAACTTGGAGGCTTATAAAACGAAGATGACGCGCTCATATGAAAGATTGACTAGGCCGAGAATATTCCGCCAAGGCGAACTCGTGCTAGTGGTCAAAAGACCTATGATCCCCAATCGTGCCAAGCGGGGGAAATTCGAGCCGAACTATGAAGGCCCGTTTATCATAGACAAAGTTTACCAGGGTGGTGCCTATCTACTCATGGACATGCATGGTGAAAGACCTTTCAAGCCAATAAACGGTCGCTTTCTGAAAAAATACTACGCCTGACGAGTCACGGTATAGGTCAACAATAGATGACGACGCCTATGTCAGCTCGCTATCTTCCTAAGCCCAAACTTATAAGCAGTAACCGGCTACGGACTGAAACGTCCTTAAAGTAACGATGGACCACTATGTCCTAAAACTGGCTGTTGATCGAGACGTCGATAAACTACTACGGACCGCAGCATCCCAAGGCTGACACAAAAAAAAAAAGAAAACGGTATGTCCATAAGAAAAATAGGCATGGATGAAAACCCGAAAGGGCTCTGTGAGTAAAAACAGCAGGGCTACTGGCGAGTTTTGTGAAAAGCCGAAAGGGCGCAATCTCGTTAAAAGATACTTGCAAGGCCCTCTCGACCTTGTGAGGAGACCACCCGCGTGAGATCCTTACGACCCACAAGGGACCAACACACTTAGGGATCTCCACGATTCCTAAGGAGAAATTACACTTACGAGATCCTCACGACTCGTAAGGAGAATTCCCCTTTGAGACCCTCACGGCTCATAGGATTCAAAAGCCTTAAGCTACAGAGATCTGAACCTGTTTTTAAGCCATCACAACCTCCAGTGTTGCCCTACAAGTGGTTCAGTATTGACCCTTGTACACAGTCCATGGGCGCGAATAAACATCTCCTTGACAAAGTCTCACCCGCGACTGGGGATATGCTCATATTGCGAACAACCCTTGTAAGTCCTCTCGACTTATAAGGAGAAAATACTCTTGTAAGATCCTTACGACTTATAAGAGACCATACACTTAAGACTCCTCACGATTCTTAAGAAGAAAACGCACATACGAGATCCTCACGACTTGTAGGGAGAAATACTTTTATAAGACCCTTACGGCTCATGAATTCAAAAGCCTTAGTCAACAGGATCCTAACCCTGTTTACTTAGCCACCTTTGTTCGACATCGACAAAGGCAAATGATGATTCGCTCCTGGCAATATCCCAGTTGTAGCGATACTGATGCCTAAATCGGTATCAAATCCTAAACTCGCAGCGAAAAGTCAGCGAGACACAAATGCATATGAAATAGCCGAAATGATGGGGCAACTTGCAACAAAATCGGCAAGTAAAATATATGCATGCAAAATAGCCGAAATGATTGGGCAACTCGCAATAAAAAGCAGCGAGTAAATAAAACAAATAACTGAAATGATTGGGCACCGCGAAAAATAGTCGAAATGATTGGGTAATCGCGGCTTTCGCGATATTGAAGCTGAAATGATAGAACATCGCGGAAAGAAAAATATATAAAATGAAACTTTTTGCCCTGCAGGTGAGATCACATTGATCCCTGTATACAATCCAGGGGCACAAACAAAGAGGGAACCATACCTTCCCACCAGGCTCCATCAGAAAAAGAAGCCAAATCTCGACGGTTCACAAACAGCCTGGAGATCATCTCAACATTCGTCTCATTACAACAGACGCAACATCAACAAATCGGAGCCGCGGCAAAGTTCCCAGTTCCATGACTCGGCGATGCACAGACGACCGAGAGTCAACCCATCCTGGTCCAGTGGAACACGGCTAATATCAATCCTGACCTCGTGGGAAGCGCCCAGAGTAAATCCTAGTCCCGTGGAACACGGCTAATGTCAATCCTGACCCCGTGGGAAGCGCCCAGAGTAAATCCTGGTCCCGTGGAACATGGCTAATGTCAATCCCGACCCCGTGGAAAACGCCCAGAGCAAATCCTGGTCCCGTGGAACACGGCTAATGTCAATCCTGACCCCGTGGGAAGCGCCCAGAGCAAATCCTGGTCCCGTGGAACACGGATAATATCAATCCTGACCCCGTGGGAAGCGCCCAGAGCAAATCCTGGTCTCGTGGAACACGGCTAATATCAATCGTAACCCCGTGGGAAGCGCCCAGAGCAAATCCTGGTCCCGTGGAACACGGCTAATGTCAATCCTGACCCCATGGGAAACGCCCAGAGCAAATCCTGGTCTCGTGGAACACGGCTAATGTCAATCCTGACCCCGTGGGAAGCGTCCAGAGTTGATCCTGGTCCTGTAGAACACGGCTAATGTCAATCCTGACCCCGTGGGAAGCGTCCAGAGAAAATCTTAGTCCCGTTGAACACGACCAATGTCAATCCTGACCCCGTGGGAAACGCCCAGAGCAAATCCTGGTCTCGTGGAACACGGCTAATGTCAATCCTGACCCCGTGGGAAGCGTCCAGAGCAAATCCTGGTCCTGTGGAACACGACTAATGTCAATCCTGATCCCGTGGGAAGCGCCCAGAGCACCTCCTGGTCCCGTGGAACACGGCTAAAGTCAATCTTGACCTCGTGGGAAATGGCCAGAGCAACTCCTGACTCCGTGAAATTCGGATAAAGTCAACCCCTGACTCCGTGAAATGCGGATAAAGTCAACCCTCAACTTCCTCGTCAAAGCAATTTTTTGATTCGGGAGCAAGTCAACTCATCAATCACTTACGGGTCCTCTCGACTTGTAAGGAAGAAAATTCTCTTATGAGATCCTTACGACTCTCAAGAGAAAATGCACTTAGGAATCCTCACGATTCCTAAGAAGAAGATACACCTACAGGATCCTCTCGACCAGTAAGGAGAAAATTCTTTATGAGACCCTCACGGCTCATAAAGTTGAAAAGTCTTAGGTGGCAGATCCTAACTCTGTCTCCCAAGCCATCATTGCCTCATAGAGAGGTCAAGGTAGATTTTCTACAAGCCACATTCTCCGACAAGAAAGGAAACAATCACTTACGGGTCCTCTCGATCGTAAGAAAGAAAATTCTCTTCTGAGATCTTTACGACTCACAAGAGAAGAACACACTTAGGGATCCTCACGATTCCTAAGGAGAAATTACACTTACGAGATTCTCACGACTCGTAAGGAGAAATACCTTTATGGAACCCTCACGGCTCATAAAGTTGGAAAGCCTTAGGAGGCAAATCTGAACCTGACTCCTAAGCCATCGCTGTCCTACAAGGAAATCAAAATAAATTATCCACAAAATGCATTTACTAAAATGGACACACCACCATGAAGCAAAATATGTCTTTTATTCATTAGTCAAAATGAATACAAAGTATAATTTATGAAAGAATCAAAAAATACCCCCATTCAGGAGTATGTACAAAAGAAGAATAAAAAGAAAAAATATACAATTCTTCAAGCCTGCAGACAGTTCAATAGATTTGCCAGTTCACTCTTTTTCCGCTGGGCCTCGGCTTCATGATTCATTATCGCTAAGAAACGGGCCTCCGCTTGAAACTGTTGGGCCTGATATGAGGCAAGCCGACTTTCAAGCTCCTTTTCAGTAACCTTATGAGCTTCGACCATTTCGCGAGTGAAAATGACGGCTTTATCAATGGCTACCACCTCCCTGATAGCTTCTTGAAGCACCCACCAAAGTTCATACGCCTGAGTGGTCTTGGCCGTAAGGTTAGCTTGAAGTTCCCCCAGCGCAGTTGAAGCCAGCTTCCTCTCTGAAAATTTTCGGCTAAGCCTCTTCTCGCATGACAGCATATTAGTAGCGCACCGTTCGATCATACCCCGCAAGCTCGCCTTTGCAGCTACAACCTCTGAAGGAAGACGCGAGCACTCAAGGCTATGTAAGCAAGCCTCCACCCGACGACAAAACTCAACCCAGACTTGCACCAATGTTTCGCTATGGTAAGCAGCAAGAAAGGGGAGAGAACTGTTGGCTTCAGCGGCAAATTCTTCGGCTGTGATCAAACTACCAGCACGAAGGTCTTCGATCAGAGCTGGCAAAGAGTGAAGGCTTAGCTTTGCCATCCGTTCCGAGACACGTAGAGTATAGGGGTCGGGCGGCATAACGATGCGAGATTCCAGCGTGGTAAGAACTGGCAAAGCTGTTAAGATTCATAAAAAGAAATCAGTGAGACTTGCAAGCAAAGAGCAGGTGGTACAACGTCGAAACTTTACTTACCCACAGTCATGAAAGAAGGGTCTGAAGGATCCCCAGGCGCGTCAAGAATCTCAACTTCGTCATCGGCTTCCAGAACTGCAGAAGACATCAATATCATTATATGAAATAATAATAATGCCATGAGGAGAAGGCAAATAACGCTAACCTTGCCCGGAAGAGAGGACGATGCGTTGAGAGGATATCGCCCGCGGAGCGGCCATTTCTAGCAAACGCTGAAAGGATTTTCTGGGAGACAGATCAGCGTTAGACGCCGCCAACCCGCGCAATTCTGAAAAGACAGAAAGGTTCAGATAATGGAGAGACTATTAAAATAAAATATAGAAGGCTACCTTCGATGCTCCTCCCGCTCTGGACTGGAGGGATAGGAGCTTCGGCGGCCTCCTCCATTCCCCCAGGCATATCATCGGGGACATGGGCCGGTATAACAACTTCCAATTGAGGAACAGTGGCCATCGCTGCAGGCTCCAATGAAATGATGGTGGCCTCGACTACCTGTCCCATAGTCTCCGGGCCGTTCCCAGAAAGATCTATTGAACCCGTGGCCAATGAAGATGCCTCTTCCGGGAGAGCAAGCACCGGGGGAACGGAAATCACCAATGGGAGCTCCATGGCAGGAAGAACAGCTGTATCGACCCCCTCCATACTTACTAGTGTCTCATCAGGGATGTTTACAGAGTCCATAATCAAGGCGCGACTCGAACACAGATCCTCTGCCATTTTCGAAGTCCCTGCAAAGTTTTCATGAAGATAAGGATATATATATGTATATGAGCAGTGCAAAATACTACAAAAAGATATATAAGTATACGAATGCGCAAAGGAGCTTCTAATATGGCTTTTTCAAGCCGGCGTTCCTTCTCAAGAATTCGTGCTCGTCGGGGTGCGAGGGTAGACTCGTGGCCACCAGTCCACAATGACAACGCATCTTCGGCATCGGCCAAGATAGGCTGCTTAAGGTCTATCTCGCCTCCCTCTTCAAAAGGACCTATAAATATCCGCCGTATCGATGGAGGATCTTCGTAGAAGATGACGACAGGATAAGGCCTCTGCGGGACCCTTACATTTTCAGTCTCATCCTGAGAGCATCTTATAGCCTCAGCCAATTGTGTGGCTTCCTCGGTAAATGAACCGGGAAAAAGAAGACCACCATCCGGCTCTTGCATAGCTGTTGACTTGTCCTGAAAGATAGGCTCGGATTCCACTAAAAAGTCGAGCAGATTGGTGACCGTCTTCCTTCGTCTCTTTGACCCAGAACTAACACCAGAAGACGACCGTTTCTTTCCCTTCGGCGCTTTGCTGCGGCATTGACCCACTTTGCCTTCAGTATCCTCTCTCGGCGGTGCTACTGATGAGGATACTGCCATCGCTGACGCCGCAGCCGATGAAACTGCTACCGGCGCCTTATCAGAAGTCCTTGCCTGAGCTCTAGTGCGCATCGGCATTCCAACTGTCGGGGTCAAGTCCACATCCATCGCCTCAAGAATAAGTACGATACCAGTATCCCTCAAGGGAGGGCGAACCATTGTCCGCGGTCGCGGCGGGACTCCCGTAGCCTGAAGCGGGGCGGGAGCTCTAAGCCCAAAAAGTATCCTCCTCTCTTCAGCAATGATTGGATTAACCCGGTGTCGGTACCAACCCGTGAAAGCCCCCACGCACCTCGGAATGTAGTCGGCCTCGGGGATCATGAAATGAGAACTGCTGTTCAGCCTCATGAAATGGTGGGTGGCGTCACGAACAGTTTCCAAAGAAGGGCTGGGTTCCACTGTGAAGGCTTCAAAGGGAACACCCTGGTCATAGCCCAATTGTCGAGCAAAGCGGTGTGGATTGTACCGCATAAAGAGAGCCGCATTATTTCGACGAAACACCAGATAACCGGGTCTGATTGAATACAAGTGCATGGCTTCCTTGGGCTTCAAGGAGGGTGCTCCCTTTTTCGACAAGTCAAAAAGCTGTTGAACAGGTCCCGAGGGAGAAGAGAGGATTCGATCATTAAATACCATTCCACCTTCGTTGGCATACGGATTGAGCAGCACACGAAGAGCCTTTAATTGAGTCAGGTTAGGAGCAGAAGCGTCCACCAACCTCATGAGCCGCGGAAAGGTATAGGCATCATAAAAGCCGGGTCTCTGATGCGCGACAAATGCCCCTAGCACGTGCATCTCAATCCATGACGTAAAGTAATGGAGAGAGAAACTCACTACGTTCACGCCTGGGGGTTGAGGTATTAGCTGCACTGCTTAGCCCATGGTACAGATGCGACAGCCCTGCAATGCCCACGGCTAGTCGCGTCCCTTCGGCGATGCGATGAGCTGGGTAAATGACTGAGGCTCTCATGAATCGACGATGCGTTGGAACGACAAACCAGCTGAGCCAGACGCTAATAAAGCCGATGAAGAAAGTTTCTTCATCCATGCCAGGAGCTGCGATCGACTCGAAAGGTACAGCTGACAAGATTGGAATGTAGAATTGGGGCAAATCCTCTTCTCTACCCGATAGCCTATTTAAACCAAACCCAAAGGGGTCGTTGATATTCGCAAACTTCGGAGCCGCCTATGATAGAACGTCTTCATGAAGGAAGCAGGCGATAAAGCTTTTAAAAGTGACGCCCTATTCTTCTGACTCCGTGAACAGCTTCTCAAAAATCCCCAGCGTCTTAATTAGACTCGGGTACTTGTGGCGGACGGCATTTTCAGTCGATAAGCTGTCAAGCAAAGCGGGCATAGTCTCGAAAACATACTCGTCAGGGGGAAACAATTCTTCGTAAGGCGTTCCCCTGATCGGTAAACCCGATATCTCGCGAAACTCTTCCAAAAAGATCGAAACTTCGCGGTCCCCTAACAAGAAAGTATTGGTGGGAAAATTCCATTGATTTAAGAAAGCTTTAACCCACCATACATGGGGAGATTGATAATGGAAGAGGGACGCATACACCGCTTGGTAAATCCCGACCCTCTGCAGTCGCGCATGATGAGCGGACAAGATGTAACGAGCCCAGAGAAGGTAGCCCGTGGGATGGCGAGAGGTAAGCCCTATCTTGTAAACTTGTCTCCAAGGCTGGGCTTCACTTTGGCAGATACGACGGCCCAAGATGTCTATGGCCGGCACAGGCTGATTTGGTATCCCAGTTGTCGACGGTTCGAGCCGGCCGGTAGGGGTCCAATTTGCCACCTCTACAGCAAAAGCAGTCCGCGGACGGTCCATCGGCAAGAATGGGCGGATAGGCTCCGTTGGTACCTCACAAAGAAAGTTTCGATGACCGCGGATGATATGACCGTACCAGGTCCCCCATAAAAGTAAATTGGTGCAATCAGGCTTGTGAGCTCTAATCGCCATCACCTCTTCGTCAGACGGTGACTGAGGAAAGGCAGCCTCCGAGCGGGTGAGAGGAAAGTATGGAACAGAAGCCATTGTGTCTGAAATAAAGGAAGGAGAAACTGTTAGTGAAGCCTACATGTGTATATATATTTATAAATATATATATAAGAAGACAGTGGAAGAAGGAGACAAACAACTTATTTTTATGGGACCATTGGTTACAAAACACATGGGCCCTACAAAATCAATATGGCGGCTCACTAATGATGATGCTGAGCAATCATCATGAGGACAAAAGGAAGATTCCCAATAAATTCAAATGACTCTACACATTTCCCCAAGGAGAAAACCCATTACAGGAATTCTGTGCAAATCGAGAAGGATCTCTGCAAGAACAACTCAGGATGAAAAATCACAAGAAGACTTCTTTTAAGAACTAAGTTCTTTACAGGAATTAAATTCCTTTTGAACAGAGCAATTAAATTCCCAGAAAAATTTTCAGAGCTAAAGCTCTTTGAAATGGAATTAAATTCCAGAGGAAGGACAAGTACCATCATCAATCCCCTAAGATCAGAGAAACCCTAACAAAAAGGGTTTATTATTTAAAGATTGGACATATTTTTTAAAAGAACTTGGAGAGATGGGTTCTTGTTAAAAGGAAAAACCCTTGGTGTGGATTTAAAATCCAAAGAAAATTTCTACAAGAAGTTCCTTGGCCGTTCAAGATCCTTACCTGAAAAAGGAAATCTTTTGTTGACAGAGTTAAACTCTGAAAATTTTTGGAACAGAGAACTGAGCTCTGAGGAAGAGAATTAAATTCTCAAAGGAAAATGAACAAGGAAGAAGATGAAATAGTGGAGGCGCTTCTGAAGAGACCCCTGCATTTATAGGATGTGATGGGAAACGGTTCATCTACCCGCTTCCCTAGGCAGATCCAACGGCCACAAAAGATGACAGCGTTGCACTCACGTGAAAACACGTGAGAACGACGCTGTGGGGCAATTTGTTCCTTCATGGGAACTGAATAAAGCAGCAAAGAAATACATAAGAGAAGTATCGCTTGTCCACACGTGATCGGGCATCACGTGGGGACACGTGACCTTCTATGGGCAAAGTTATAGGCGCTGAGATACATAACTTGAGATGGAGTCACATGCCAACATGTGATGGGCCTTTAAACCCACTGAAAGGAATTAAAAGGTATAATAAAACAGCAAGAGAAAACCCCAATGGGGAATCACGTGTTCACACGTGACCAAGGGTCATGTGCTGACACGTGATAAGTTCCCGAGTTCTTTAAAACAATAGAATTAAATTCTGGTTAAATGCTTAATCAGAGGGTCACGTGCCAACACGTGATGGGTTCCTAAGATCTCTGAATTAATAATTGAATTGTAATTAAATGGTCAATCAATGGGGTCACATGCTAACACGTGACAGGCTCTTAAACCTTCTGAACAAATAGAATTAAATTCTAATTAAGGGAAATCGAACACCCTAGTTAAAAAAATATTTCCTTAGATCTTTCCAAAACAAAAAGATTGCGCTCTGTAAAGCGGAGCACTGTTGGATTAAAAATCCAATGGTGATTAAAAATCACCAATTTATAGAAAGATTCTATACAAGAAAAGATTTCCCTGAAATTTACCAAGAATAACAGACAGAATATCTTTTGGATTAAAAATCCAATAGTGAATAAAATTCACTGAGTGGTCTAAAAGATCATGTTTTTTACAAAATCAATTAAAATCTTTCAATGAAAGATTGATTAAACAAACCGATTTTTTTCTTTCTCCTATAAATAGAAGCCAAGAAGAGAAGAGAAAAGAAGGAGGGATATACAACAACAACAGAGAGAAAAAAAAGAAGAGAATTTAATTCTCCAGAAAGAAAAGAAGATTTCCTCAAAAGAGAAAGAAACCATAGGTGAGAAAGGGACAGAGATCATAAGCTCCACAAAACAAAAAAAGAATTTAATTCTCAAACTAAGAGTTTAACCCTTCTGAATAAGAACTTAGTTCTTCCTTTGGTTGAAAATCTGCAGAAGCAGATCTTCCCATAAATTGAGAATTTAATTCTCATCGGGGAGATTCTGCCATGCAGATCCAAAACTTAGAGGGAGAATTGAGTTTAAAGAATTTAATTCTTCCAAATACTTAAGGAATTTAATTCCTCCAAATACTTAGGAATTTAATTCCTCCAACAGAGACATGGTTTAACCCTTAAAACAAGAACTTAGTTCTTCTTCATGGTTGAAGATCTGCAGAAGCATATCTCCCCATAAGTTGAGAATTTAATTCTCATCGGGGAGATTCTGCCATGCAGATCCAAAACTTAGAGGAAAAGTTGGGTTCAAAGAATTTAATTCTTCCATATACATAGGAATTTAATTCCTCTAAATAAAATTAGGGTTTAACCCTACCAAACAATTTAATTCTTAAATAAAGGACTTAAAACTCTCCATGCACGTAAAGAAATCAGTACCCAACTTGATCACGTGTGTCCACGTGACTCCTCTCTTCGGTGATCAAAAGAGAATGAATGAAATTGGGTCACGTGCTCCCACGTGACTCCTCTCTTCGGTGATCAAAAGAGAATGAATGAAATTGGGTCACGTGCTCCCACGTGACCCCTAACAAACACTATTTTAAAGATGGGGTAAAGCTGAAGGATTAAATATCCAGCGCATGGGCGTCCTCACGTGTCCCCACGTGACCCCTAACAAATCTTATTAATATCCAGTGCATAGGTGCCCATCACCACACGTGATGTCCATGAAGACTAAAAGTGTTCAACACTTATTTGAATATTCTAAGAACAAAATAAAGGAAGTTTGGGCCCAACACTCAAGCGTCTCACGCGACCCCACGTGAGCGCTTCGTTTTTTTAGTGTTTAACACTATTTTGGGTGCTGCACCCCTAGTGTTTAACACTATTCTGAGCGCATCATGTGGGAGCACGTCATAGCTGAGTTTACTTTAGTGTTTAACACTATATGCAAACCAGTCTTAGTCTAAATTGGCTAAGTCTTCCAGAGGCAATACCCCTTTTTGACTGAACCTCAAACACACTTTTGTCTTCCAAAATTGATCATCTCATACGAGTGCTTAGCACTCAATACAAGACAAAATATGGTCAGAACCCAGACCTATGCTTAGCATTGCTAAATAATAGGGGGCTGAGCCCAGACAAATATTCGACAGTCCAAACAAAGGTCCAACATTTTAAACCTAATTGGACTTAGCCCAAGTTGGCCATAAGTCCTCAATTCAGATTTAACTGAGCCCATGTGCTCATAATCTAATTAATTGATCCTAGTCCCAAATTGGGCTACAGATTTCCCAATCAACATTGGTTCAAGGGTACATCTCTTCACTCCTTTGATATTTATCGTTGTAATCCTTCAACGTCTTTAGAGAGGTGACGGGTCCCGATAACCAATCATTCCATGGACTGTGGGGTCCTTAAACTCATGGACTATGATGCCCTTACACTTTATAGACTATGATGTCTTTAAACTACGAACTGTAGGGTCCTTAAGCCCATGGACTATGATGTTCTTAACCTCGGACTGTGGGGTCCTTAGGCTCATGGACTATGATGTCCTTAACCTTTACAGACTATGATGTCTTTAAAATGGACCGAGATGTCCTTAAACTAACATTGGACCGTAATGTCCTTAAATTAACATTGGACCGCAATGTCCTTAAACTAACCATAGAGCCCAAATGCTCTTTTGTTGGATCTAAACGACCCCGTTAAGTTGATCTTAGTCTGAAATTAGACTAACGTATCCTTAACATACGTTTAAGTTGATCTTAGTCTCAAATGAGACTAACGTATCCTTAAACCCAACCCCAAATCCAAATCTAAGAAAATACGGATTTGGACTAATCCACGCCCTACGGGCGACAACATAAATTAGTCTCTGTATACAATCCACGGGCAACCAAAAACAAAAAAATATACACGACACGAAGTGACCATCTGGAGAAGGAGAAAGTGGTTACCGCGATGCGGTAGCGTAATTAACTGCAGGGGCTTGCGCCTGCAGGGAAGAGCGTCTCCACAATCAAAAACCCCTCAACGAGGGGGGATCTGACGAAGTCTGCTATATCGGCCGCATCCGTTTAAACCTCCGATACATGGTGCCATAAATCAACTTGGCATTTTCGGAGAGGTGGACGGATAGCACCAATTAGCATCTGCCCTAGGAATTCAGGCTCGGAAGTCCCAACGTCCTGATTGCGTCTTTCGGCGGAGAACAGCAGTATTGTAGTTGGTGGGATCTTTTCGTTTCTGCGATAAAATTAGGATTCATTTTAGTAAGTAATTTGCGACAAAGAAAACTTATATTCTTAAACGTCGAAATACTCACGAGCCGGTGCTAAGCGCTAGCCTGCGAGCGCTTTCTTTGGATCGGGACAACGCGGTTTCTGACGCCGTTGTTCTGGTTCTCCTTATTGCGAACCGCCGCCGCCTTGTAAATATAAAAAAAGATTATATTATATAATTCAAAATATGATTTCATGTTGTATTATTATAATCTTAAAACGTAAATTTATACCTGAACTTCCTCACGCTTAAAAGTTCCTAGTGCTCTCGCCGCTAATCCGCAGCCAATGCAGAATTCAAAAACGAAAAATTTCATGGCACTAGAAACTTATACCCAAGAATCTAAACCAAACACCTAAACTAGCAAGCACAAAAGGATATAAATCACAACCTTTGTAGCGTCTTCATTTCATCCAATTGGGTTGGACTCTAGTATACCCTCAAGAGCTCCAGACCGCACTTGCAAGACGGTCTTCCTTCGTCTAAGATGATCTATCCGAGAGAACCAAGTTCAAACTTCAACTTCATCAATGAAGTAAGTAAAGATCCTAGGTTGCTAATTTAGGACGCTTAATGATGTGTGTGAGTGTTCTAACATTTTTCTATATTTTTATCTTCATGATTCTCAACTCATGAGATGAGAGGGTTGAAGATGAAGAAGAAGAAGGAGCCATGGAAGAATGAGAGGCTAAATGGTAAAATGGAAAAAGTCACTTACAAATTCAAGCATACTTCATATCTTTTGTTAAAAGAATTTTCTCCTTTTAAAAATTACAACCATGCTTGAATAGTGTGTGCAAATGAATTAATAATTCATTTGCCCATACCCTCCACCATTTCTTTCTTCCACCTAATTTCTTAATTTTTAAAAAAGAAATAAAAACCTAAAAATGAGGTGTCCTCTTTTTACAAGCATTCTTGTATAAATACAAGAATACGTCCCCGCAAATACATGCCCGTATTCGTATTAAAATACGAATACTCAGGAGATAGAAAAATACAATAAACATAATACTAGAATATACATATCGAAATATATATGTAAATTATTAAATCAAAACTTGATTTAATAATCTGGCTTAATACTAAGCCGGCTTGTAATATCATCCGTCCGATTAAAGTCCGTGTGGTTAACACACATACCTAATTGGAACCTTGCATGTATTAATATACGGCCACTGCATCATTTTGCCTGAACTGGGAAAACTCTATGTGTGGGACTCTAAAGACTCGTCAATATGCTGGCAGTAGATTTAACCATAAGTACGTCAGCGACACTACCTGTACGTAACGGCTATTTAGGTATTGAGCAAAAGGAAGACCGACGAGCAAACTCATCCGTACCCCTACTGAGCATGTCTGTGACAATCTCCGTATAGTCCGATCTCTTCGTCTGAGATAATCGCATACTGGGTTTAGGGGTGGATAACGTCAAAACCCTGTTGTAACGACCCTAAAATTCCTATATCTTCGTATTGACATTCTTTAATAAAATACTGTAATGATTTGTTTTTGGTATTTTCAGTATATTTTGTTTTCTATTATATGTTATTTTGTTATTTATGTTTTTATTCCCCATCTTTAAATCTTTCATGTATATTTCAAATAAAACCCAACAGCCCAAACCCATTTATATTTTTATTAAAACTAAAATAAAACCATAACCCAAACTCAACTCATAACCCAAGCCTACATGCTCCCAAAACCACTTCCTATTTCCTTTTTCTTTTTTTTGCCTTTTGTTTTCCTTAGAAGCATACATGAGCCATAAGACTAATTCTCCTTCTTTTCTTGATGTGCAGACTAAACTCCTTTCCTCTTATTCTTTATTTCCCTATTAAACCCATTTCTATGATATTAAATAAAATCCTAACCCACTACCCTTTCAATTTCCTTCACAAGGAAACCGACTCCCACTGTTCATCTCGTTGAAATGCACGGGCCATTAAACCGAGCCCCCACACTCTCTCCCCTCCACTTCTTCCTCCAACTCTCTCTCTCTCTCTCATGCTTAGCCGTGAATAAGTTCTACAGAGATAGTCTCTCTCTCCCCCTTCCCCTCTCTTCTTAAACATTTCTTTTAAATTAATTCATTTTGAAGACCATCTCCCATCTCCTCTCTCTCTTCCCCTCCATGGCCGGCCACCTCCCTTGGCCGAGCACAGAAATTCCATCCGCAACGATCGTCTCGCAATCTGTCACGCCTCGCTTCCTAAAATACGGACTACGAGGGGTGACAAGGCCAGCCATGCTCCTACGGTCAAGGAAATATCCTGCCGTAGTTACACTTCGACTTCTAGCATTATGTGGTAATCAGTAATCATAGCACAAGTAATGAGAAATGCAGTCACTAATTCTATCAAACAGATGTACTAAAAGGATAGAGTCAAAGGAAAGGATAGTGCTGACATCGCTGATCTAGATGTCCGCAATATTCTCGAGGTAAGGAAAGTCCTGAACCGAGCTAATTCCACTTCTCACTCTGAGCATGCAAACTTAGGTCGTCAGAGCGACACCATAGCAATGTATATAAATATGCAATATGTGCAATGATGATGAACATGAAGCAGTAATCATAAGGTAATGACCTGAGCATGAAATAATCGGTACATGTCAACAGTAAAGCATGTGTATCGAATCAGTAATCAATGCAATGACCATGTCACTAAAGCAATCAGTCTCTAAGTCTCAATGTCCAAGTTACTAAACTTATCGTCAGTCTAAGTGTGAGCGTCAAGTCACTAAACTTATCGTCAGTCCAAGTGTGAGCGTCAACCACCGTAGAAGTATCCCTAACCTAAGGGTAAGCCCCAGGGATATGGGAACACGGGCCCGAATCACTATCAGTACACGGGCCCGAATCACTATCAGTAAGAATTAAAAACACTATCAGTACAAATCCCGAAATCACTACTGTCACGCCCCGCTTCCCAGAGTACGCTAGATTGGGCACGTGACATAGCCAACCATGCTACCTGTGGGCAGGAAGTATCCATCCACAGTCACATTACGGCTGTAGAGATATCAAGAACAAGATAAGACTATCTAAAAACATGTCCATAATCCAGAATACAAGAGTCAATAATAAATAAATGCGGAAGCAAATGATCCAATACAAATAACTGAAAAGTATGTCCTGTTCCCCTCCGAAGGACGGCGCACAGGACCGCGGTGTCCTGGCACTGAGATTCGGGGCAGATGCTATTTGGTTTTATCCGTCTACCTCTCCGAAGATGCCAAGTTGATTTATGGCACCGTGTATCGAAGGTTTAAACGGATGCGGCCGATGTAGCAGACTTTATCAGATTCCCCCTCGCTTGAGGGGTTTTTGATTGTGGGGACGCTCTTCCCTACAGGCGTAAGCCCCTGCAGTTAATTACGCTACCGCATCGCGGTAGCCATTTTCTCCTTCTCCAGAATTTCACTTCGTGTCGTGTGTGTTTGTTTTGTTTGTAGTTGCCCGTGGATTGTATACAGAGATTGAGTAATGCCGTCGCCCGTAGGACGTGAATTAGTCCAAATCCGTATTTAATTAGATTTGGGTTTGGTGTTTTTAGTTTAAGGATGCATTAGGCGCGTTGCGGCTAAGATTAACTTAAACGTTCGTTAAGGATACGTTAGTCCTGTTTGAGACTAAGATCTACTTAACGTGGTGATCCATTTAATATAGGGCCGTCGGGACTCGTCGTCACTCTGACATCGTTGAAGGATTACAACGATAGGTGTCAGAGGAGTTCAGAGATGTACCCTTGAACCAAAGTTGATTTGGAGTTTTATAGTCCATTTGAGTGTTTAAGGATACGTTAGCCGCTTTTGGGGCTAAGATCAACTTAAACGGGACCGTTTAGATCCGGCAAAAGAGCATTAGGAGGCTCTATTGTTCCAGTATAGGGACGTAGTGGTCCATAGGTAGTTTAGGGACACTGCGGTCCATGCTCCAGTTTAGGGACGTGGTGGTCCTTCGTTCCAGTTTAGGGACGGCTCGGTCCGATATTAGTTTAGGGACGTCTCGGTCCGACATTAGTTTTAGGACGTCTCGGTCCAATAATAGTTTAAGGACGTTTCGGTCCACGAGTTTAAGGACCCCGCAGTCCATATTGATGTATGGTCGTTGGGACCCGTCACCTCTTTGACGTCGTTGAGGAATTACAACGATGGATGTCAAAGGAGTTCGGAGATGTACCCTCGAACCGATTGTAAATTGATTTAGTAGAGCAATTTTGCTCAGTCAATTTAATTTAAGGACTTATGGCCAAAATTGGGCTAAGTCCAATTGAGAATGTTCAACATTTTATTTGCTTTTGCATTGCATTTCTTTTTATTTTTATTTAGGCTTTGCCCAGAAAGGATGCAGAGCATCAATTTGTTTTGGGCTCTGTTTTTTTTAAGAATGATGCAAGGCATCAATTTTATTTGGGCTCTGCCCTTGTATAAAGGATGCAAAGCATCAATTTATTTGGGCTCTGCCCATTTATTGCCTTGCAATTTATTTTGGCCTGTCAGGTCATTTTGATTTGGGCCTGGCCCTTTAAGTAATGCATTGCATTTGTGCAAAGCACTGTTAATTTGAGAATCTTTTAGATTCAAGAACCGATGGTTCATAAAAGAAGTGCAAAGCACAATTTGATTTAGATCTAAGAAAAAAACAAGTTTTTTCTTCTTTTTCTTCTCTCAGAGAACCAAAGGTTCATAAAAGTGCAAAGCACTATTAATTTAAGAACCTTTTAGATTCAAGAACCGATGGTTCATAAAACAAGTGCAAAACACTATTTGATTTAGATCTAAGAAAAAACAAGTTTTTTTTTCTTGTTTTTCTTCTCTCAGAGAACCAAAGGTTCATAAAAGTGCAAAGCACTATTAATTTAAGGACCTTTTAGGTTCAAGAACCGATGGTTCATAAAACAAGTGCAAGGCACTATTTTTTTATTTATTTATTTATTTATTGTTGAAGATCCATGATCTTGTTCTTAGATCAATGATCTGTTCATAAGAGAATTTTCTTTTCTTTTAAAGGTTTTTACCTTTTTTTTTATTCTTCAAGAGTTCTCAAGAGTTCTATTCTCTTTTTTTTTTAGCAAGATGTTGATGATTTTGAAATGAGGTCTGGGGTCCTTTTTATAGTGCTCATAAATTAGTTAAATTTGTTAAAGAGATTTTTTTCTGAGTGATTTGGGGAATTTTCCCCACCGTTGGATTTTTGATCCTAAGGCCCCTGTTTTACAGAAGAAATTTTCTTGTTTTAACAAGAACAGAAAAGATTTCATTAAATCTTCATTCTGTTTTTGCGCAACTCCCCAGCGCGTGACACGTGTTGCGCAACGCAGCGCTTGCGCAACTGCGCAGACACGTGTCACGCAACTAATTTTTTTTTTTTTTAGCGCGCAGCGCGTCCTGCGCAGATGCGCACTGCGCGCTGCGCCGTTGCGCCCTGCGCGCTGCGCAGGTGCGCTTTGCGCAAATTTTTTTTTTTTTTTTTTAACTGCGCAGCTTGCGCAGTTGCGCACTGAGCATTTTTTTTTTTTTTTGAAATTTGCTCTGATGGAGTACGCTACCTTGGGCGCTGCGCTCCTTGCGCTACTGTGTCTGATTTTGACACGTGGCGCTCTGTGTGCAGCGCAGGAGATCTGAAGCGTTACTTCATTTATTTTAATTTTAATTTTTACTTTAATTTTCAAGACAGAGCTTTGCTCTGATTGGAGAAAAACAGAAGCATTGCTTCTTTTACCACCTTGGAATTTGAACAGAGCTTTGGTCTGATTGGGGTAAACAGATGCCCCCCCACCGTTGCGCTTACGTGGCCTCCTAACGTGAGCGCAGCGGTGGCAGACTCCCAACCGTCGCGGTACCTTTTGGCAGTTGAAGAGACACTTGATGCCTATAAATAGGACCTTTGGTCCCTTAGATGATTCTCATCTCCAAAATTTTACTTTCAGAACTCAGAGCCCTGCTCTTTATTTTCAAGAACTTTAAGAGTTAAATTCTTAAAACTTTTAGGTGAAAATTTTAATTTGGATTAAATTAAATTAAATTAATTTTCATTGATAGAGCCTCGCTCTCAATAGATCCCTGATCTAAAGGAAACCTATTTAGGGTTTCACTTAGCAGAGCTTTGCTCTACAGGTCTTAAAGGGATCTAAAGAGAACTAAAGGGGACCCTACTAGGGTTCCATAGAGATCTGCTCTCTGAAAGATTTTCCTTGGATTTTCTTAATTCATTAATGGAGCTTTGCTCCTCCTAAATCATATAGAAGAACTCTTAAGAATTCTTCATGGATCTTGGAACTTAAAGATGACATTTTATTCCTCAGTGCATTATATCGTTTTGCTTAATCAGTCTTCCTGATAATTCTGTTGATCCTCTTTCACAGGAACAATGAACGCCCACATGTATGCTCTTAACGAGATCATCTCTCATGAGGACATCCGCCGACTTGGCCGCTCTCAAAATCAGGAGTCCACAAAAGAGAAGTGTGCTGAAATAATGAGTCGCTTCGACGCATACAATGGTCCACTGCTTCCCCGACGTTCCTCTCTTCTTAAACTTATCGTGGGAGCTATCTGGGAAGCGCTTCCCCTATTCTGTTCCGGCGTGCTGCTTAGGGCGTTGGATGCCGCTGAGGACAATGAGCACTCTGTGTACCTATTGAACTTTATCTCGAAGAGACGGCGAGACAGTCTTATCGACCTCTTGCACGAGGTCTTTCAACAGTCTGTCATACTCGCTGCTTATCGGAGGGTGGAAGACATCGGAAGGGACCCTGACGCTTGTGCTCGCGAAATGAAGCACACTAGGATGGTCCGCGAGGCTTGGAAAGTCATAGATAGGCTCGCTTTTGAATTCCTCAATCCATGCCCTGGATCTGAGGTTATTCCATTGTAACTTTCGTTTATTGTTTTTATGACTGTAAGAATTTCGGGCAATATTAATGGAATTTTTTTTTATCCCAGCTTGTCTTTATTATATATCTTTTGTCCTGAGTCTTTTTGTCCATGCATGAATGAATGTGCCTTGAACGCTTGATCAAATGTAAATCGGATGCTCTTTCTGTTGCTTTTCCTCTTTTTCAGCATGTCGTCACAATTAGCAGGTAATAGAGTAAGCTTCTTGATTTCTTCACGAGATAGCGAGGGCTTAGGTCGCAGGTTTAGATCTGCTGCCTAAGACTTTTCAACTCTATGAGCCGTGAGGGTCTCATAGAGACTTTTCTCCCTACGGATCGAGAGGATCTCGTAGGTGGGTTTTTCTCCTTAGGAATCGTGAGGATTCCTAAGTGTGGTTTTCTCTTGTAAGTCATAAGGATCCTACAAGAGAATTTTTCCCTCTTACGAGTCGAGAGGACTTGTAAGCGGTTGTTTCCCTCCTTGTCGAAGTTCGACGTTGGAGAGTGAGACCCGTGGATGGTATGCAAGAGACCGTTTTGGGCCAACTTGCGGGGTCCCAATACTTAGGAAACAGGCTTCTTTTATGCCCACTGCCTAAGGTTTTATCTCACGAATCGAGCCGCCTCGACAATTTTTCACAAGTCGAGACGAATCGAACGTTTCTCGCAAGGACATCTTAACGTCGCATTTAACCTCTGCTCTTTACGACAGAAGCCCGTTAAGGTTGGTGGTACTTAGGGTTTTGGCCATCGTACCGTCGCATAAGCTGATATAGTCCTCGATAGGCAATCGTGCTGTTCGAGTAGCCCTGCGACTGCCGTGTCTCTGATCCCTTCGGGGCTGGACAAGACGTCTTCAAGCAATCCTCCTTGGCAGTTTGACCGTCGGAAGAGCAAGCGTTAGGAATTTGCCATGTCGCTTTTTACTTGAGGTTAGGCTTATTTTGGTGAGCCCCGATGAGTCATAACCACTCCGCGCTGGTGTGGGGATGATCTCCGATAGTCTTTCGGGCTTTATATGAGTTGCCGTCAAGACCCTGAAGCTAGGAATTTGGCCTTTGCTTCGTTTCCTGGCATTGCGTCTGCTGTATCGAGACGAATGTTGCGGTGGGAACTAAGGATTTTGCCGTGGCTCCGTTTGTTTGATGACGTTGCGTCTGCTGTGTCGAGACGAATGTTGGGGTGACATCTCGTCTGCTGTATCGAGACGGACGTCGAGGTTGTCTCTAGGTTGCTGGTGAACCGCCGAGGTTTGGAACTAGGGATTTTGCCGTGACGAACGTTAGGGTGACATCTCATCTGCTGTATCGAGACGGACGTCGAGGTGGTGACCATTCTGTGCTGGTGCGAGACGATCTCCGATTGTCTTTCCGGTTTTATATAAGTTACCGTCAAGACGTCAAAGTTAGGAATGTGACCTTCGCTTCGTTTGCTTTGGTGTGTCCAAATCCTGTTGGAGGAAGAACGCTGGGGTCGACATTTCGTCTGCTGTATCTGTAAGTGCACGGCGGCGCCCCGGCCGTCAATCCGACGGCCAAATGTGGAAGCGGTGATAAACTTTAATTTTGCGAACTTAGCAAACCGGCACCACCGCGCACTAAACCCCGGATCGGGCCATTAAACTAGATCTAGCTAACAACAAGACGGGTTAGAGATATACCGACTGATCCGAGTCCTCCGGTCTTCATCTCCACTCCTCGCGGAAAATCCGGTCGTCGCCTCCTCGCCGGAAGGGCACAACATCGCCTGTATCTTTTACGGGCTCCCACCTCAATACCGAGGCAACTCGGGCGCGAAGTTGGCTGCCCGACGCGTCCAAGATTTGCTGTAGAATAGTGTAGCAAGCGGGTCTCTTTGGGGTTTATGAGGTTGCCAAGTTGGAGGAATTTGTGGACAAGAATTTTCCATGGATGCTTAAGAAAAAATGGAGCATCCATACATCATTGAGCTCGGCCAAAAATTTTGGTGTTCTGTCAAAGACTTTGTAGCAAGTGGTGATATTTATGCTTAGGAAAAAGAAATCAATTCTCTGGAAAAAGCAATCTAGGGAAATTAATCCCTCAACTCACAAAATGTGGGGGCCACGAAATTTCCATGCAAATAAAACCACTCCCCACACACAGCGAGTGGCCGGCCTCAAATTCCAAGAACCAAGTGGGAAAAATGAATGGAATATTTCAAGTGGAAAAAGGAATTAATAAAGATAAGGTCACACCAATTTCCAACTCAAATTCACATCAAAACCCATACCCTCTCTTATCTCAATTAATGCATGAATAGCAAAGAAGATTTCATAATCAATCCTTTTGCAATAAACCCCTCCACAAAGTGTTATTTGCAAACTTGCAAATAACCCCCTCCAACAAAAAGTCCGGCCGTGAAGGAACAATGAAAAACCGGCCGGAACGGAATGTAAACTGGCAACCCCAGAAAACTGGTCCCATAATAAATTACAGGAAAACCCCGATACTGTGCATACACACCCGCATCTGTATTCCGTCCGGATACAAATGCAAAAAGACAAAACTACACTGTCAAATACTAGGATCCGGCTTAAGCCAAAGCCGGCTAGTAAAAACCGTCCGATCACCATCCGTGCAATACCGCACGTATCTGATCGAACCCTGCCATATCTCCATACGGCCTCTACAGCGTTTCGCCCGAAAGCTGAGTAACTAAAAGTGTGGTGGACTCTAAAGACTCGTCAATACTATGGCTGTGGATTTAACCACTAGCACGTCAGAGGTATAAGCCAATACGTAATGGGCCACCAGCTATTGACCAAAAGGGACGTCGATGAGCGAACTCATCCTGACACCCTACTGAGCCTGTCAGTGACAATATCCGTACAGTCCGGTCCGTTCGTCTATGAGCATCGCATGTCGGGCCTAGGGGGTGGGTAAAAGTCAGACCCCCAAAAGCGGTACAAGTCGTGTCGGAGTGTAGCCCAGAACACCCTGAGATACTACTGGAATACCTACCAGTAAATCTCCTGCCTTGGCCAAGGACTTTGTGTAATGGCTCTCCTAGACACAGCGCGACCTCACCCCCAATACCGGGAGAGACGAACCCCCGAAGATCCGCTCACTGCCTCCATGTGGCTCGGGACTGTACCCAACTAAAACCTGTTTGCACGACTCCTTTGAGCCGTGGTAGGGTAGTAATCAAAGTACAGTGGGAACTCACACGAGACAAATGACGATCCCCAGGTCGATGAACTAACCTGTACACATGTCACCAGGGAACTGCTATCTGACGTCAGGTATAAGACCAACTAGCATGTTCCCTGCGAGTCCTGTCCGGTGTACTCATAACCCAATGAGCACCTGTATACATCTTAGGTGATCCAACTGACACCAGTGGCCTGTGAGACCGGCCACCGCCCCTCGTCGGGGTCTCGACTGTATACACTAGTCTACTCTGGAGAATCGATGCCCTGTCTCGAAACTCCCACGACTAGGGACCATTTAAGGATGTGCTTATAGACTACCAGCTCCCACTTATATGATCGCCCTCATACTGCTGGTGGTCAAGCAAGAATCCTAGGGGCTCTATCAACGTGTAATAGCGACCTGTAAGGTCACCTGAAACAGTACACGATGATAAAGGTAAACCAGATAGCATACTATCATCTCGAGTAAGACTGTTCTACCGGGATAGGTCCTCCCTCAATCATTGCAATCACGTGCCTGTGATCCAATAATTGACTCTGAGGGCACTATCTCCAACAATCTCCCATTTGCACTCAAAACTAATTATTGCGATGTCGCATACTCACAGCCCGTGTGATACCGAACACCCAACTCCTCTACTAGTCAGTCTCACAAAGCCTGTTTCGGAGACTATTGCGTTCGAGGAATAGCCTCAGTGAGTGGATCCGCCATGAAGTTTCTTTCTATGTCTCTCTATATCTCAAGTTCGCGGAGAAATCTATCTCCCGAAATGAGCAATACCTGTCTTAGAATGTCTGGATGTCTGATGGGACTTAGCTCATAAATGAACTCCAAATCCAAATTTCTTAGACTGTATCGCCAACTGAACTTAATCAGTATCCTGCGCCATGCCACCCTCAGTATTTCCTTGGACCACCTGTCCAATATACTGTCCCTCATCAGAAGGAAAACTAAAACTCTGACAACCTCCTTGTCGTCGATGTCATCTTGGAAGCCTGGAATGATAACTGTCTCCCAAATGAGGCTGTCGTTATCATATCCCTAGAACATCCACTTGTGTTCTAAAGCTACTTCCGACTGTTTCTCCAGGATTGGATCAATATCAACTTATTGCACCTACTGCAAGAACAACATCTGGTGTGGTACTTGACATCTCATGATTGACTCAATTGCCTAAGCAAGTGATCTGCCAATCATGCACATCCCTCTCTACTTTAGTCTATAAGACACCTTTAGAGAGGGTGACTCCATCACCTGCAGGTATACTACCGTGCCAAGAGTCGTCCATTCTAAATACTCTTAGAATGCTGTCAAAGTACCCTGATTGGGAAACCACCCAAATCTAGATCTAAAACCATAGATCTAGTAACCAGTATGTCTGATATAATGTCCAAGTCCCATGTGGAGAAACCACTGTGTGACGACCAAAATATAACCGATCGTAGTATAGGAATATCACTTCCTACTACCTTCTCAACAGATCCATCCCCTATTCTGATGACGTCAAACCTATGACTGTCACATCAGAAACAGATGATCTAACTCTGCTATATCTGCTTTAGTCTATAAATAGACATAAGCCTGATGTCCACCAATGCTTCCGCTGCTCCCACTGACTACGAAAACCCTCTGGCAGAGTCATATAGACGTGCACTTCTAAAGCTAGTTTAGAACGATGCTATACTCATCCTCCCACCGGGTCTCGCAGCCTGGAACAACAACAATGGTAAGTGTGGGTAAACAAGAACTTCCCTGTCACCGTCCTTGAGGCTACCGGAGTACCTCTCGGGTGCCTGAAGTTACCCACCTTATCTGCGGAGTGGCCAATGGAATGTCAAATCAGATTGAATCTTTAGGTTCCTTATCAAATCTTCAGTAATCGTTTGCGGTTCTGGAATCACTTCCAGTTCTACCATACTCCCACTACTGTTTTTGAAAAAAAATCAATTTTTATTAAAACTGTGGCGAGTCAAGAACAATATCACTATTGATCTTTCTTATGGTAGAAAGTCAACCCTCGTCATAGCCTGGGTCAACCCACAAACAGCCATTACAGAAACGTGCCTTGTGTTGTCCAGTGTCTGGTTTTAATCATAAGCCGGACAACTCCCCGTACCTTAACATCGTTAAGATATGAACTGTACTATATCCAATATAGAACCAGAGGCACTGATTTAATTGAACCAGATTCAAATCATGCAGCTGTCTCCAGTGCATGTAAACTAAATGGAGAGAGGCCGATCAGCGTTACTCAACTTAGGAATGCTTCCAATTATGAGTAACCTGAAAGAGAAGCAATTTCTCTTTATGATTACTATCAACTGAATACCATACACAAGTATCTACATCTTCGATCACCTTGAAGAATCCCGATACTTGCTACACCTGGTTCTCTACTCTATTCAAATACCTATAACTCCTCAAAACTTAGACCCTGTGTTTCAACGAAACACATGTCTAAGAACTAGAGAAGTTAAAAGTAAACAGAATATAGTATGAGGACCAACCCCTCTGTCCTCATGGACACTGGACAACATACAATACTCTGTATAAGTCCGCTGAGTCTGACAACTCTTTCACTGTGTGTCGTAGGGTGAAAACTGTACTTATGGTTAAGAAGAATTACACCGCTGTTCAATGCTCCTTACCTAACCATCCACTGATATAGGTAAATGTCAACGACATAATATCAAAAGGTATATCTCACTCTATTAAAATAGACGTACAGATATATCAATTTGAAATTGGTGCACAACAGCGGATATTCAAAACCAAATATTTGCCGACCGGCAAACAGCCCAGGCGATCTCCTCAAATATCACCGATTACAACGAATCTCGATATAATGAGGATGATCACCCAATTTCCAATAACTTACTCCCACTCATCATCTGTAAAACCATACAGATGTGAGAATCAACCTGGTAAATACATACCCTGGAGCTAGTGTCTAATCGGGAAATCAGTTTTCTTTTAACAGTACACAGCTGAACTGAAACACTGAAATGTTTCGATGGGGTATCCTGGTATTCCTAGTAATGCCTCTACCATTATCCAGATTCACAACTATAACCGTATAATTCTTTGCCACCTCTCCAAATCCCTTTATATGTCTTTAGTCATTACCTTCTGCACACCCCTTAGGCCAAATGGTTTTCTTCCTTCCCTACCGTTCGGCACCAGCCTATGGTTTGGAAGAAGACTATCCAATAAGCATAATGGGTGTACTGTCCTAGTCCTAGGAGCACTCGCAATACGAGAGAAGGTGAAGATAAAAGACAACTGAATAAACTTTATTCCTATTTCTCCTGGACCAGAATCCATCCCCGAACTGGAACAAGTTCCTTTCGAGTTCGTATATAACCATACGATGGATTATCCAATAAACTGTGGATCTTTGTAGTGATACGGAGTGTCCTGGAGAAATACAAAGGTGATTTAGGATTGGCGAAGAAATACTTGGTTTGGTCGTGAATATCAGTCGCAATTTACTTTGCCCCCTTACTAATCCCTTGCTTTGTCTGAACTTAATACCTTCTGCACACCATCGTTATGCTAATTGGTTTTCTTCATTCCATACCGGTCGACACCAGCCTAAGGTTTGGAAGAAAACTATCCAATTTGCGTAATAGGTGTACTATCCCCTAAACCAAGGAGTACTCGCAACCTGAGAGAAGGTAAAAGGAAAAGACAACTGAATAATCCTATCCGTTTCCTCCAAAACCTGAAACCATCCTCGAATTCCTTCGAGTTCGTATCTAACCATACGATGGTTTTGTCCAATGGAAGTGGACGTTCACAGTAATACGGGGTGTCCTGGAGAAAAGGGTAAAAGTAGGAGTGGCAATGAGGTCTGCAACTCTGACAATCCAAAAGCCGGTGTAAAGAAGGTTCGGTCATCTTGGTCACTGAGTCATAGTCTTAGGGTCGGGTCAATGGTCGCTGCGAAAGAGAGAGAGAAAAGAAACACTCAGCGTGCACTCTAACCAAGATCAGAATGGTTACCAATTTATCTAATCTGGAAAGCTCCCACTGTACCTCAAATTCTCCTCCAAACCTGAAAGAAGAATTAGTCGGGGTCACCCGAGGAGTAAACCAACTCATCAGTGGGAATCGGGATCCAACTATCATCGCATGATAACGTGACGGAATCCGCTCACGGTATTACACTCCAGAAGGTATGCGCATATCTGGCAAGTTTCAGTTCTTTTGAAACCCCCGATGTGATTTCTGCCCCATGCTCTTATGACCTTGACTTTGGCCAACAAATCATAAGTCACATGTCAAGTTCTGCCCGTCATTCTCCAGGTTAATTTGAGCCCATCCGTACAAGCCCTTGACTTTGGCCAACAAGGCTATACGACTGCCCCAAACCAACGCATCTATCTATGCTGCATATGAATAACCAACAGCTACCAAACACCGTGCCTTGACTTTGGCCAACAAACACAGCTTGAATACTATTGACTACCCATATGAAACGACGGAGGGCTACGAATGGTTTCTGGCGAAAACCTTTAACGTAATGAACTTGATATCGTTGAAGGAACTGATAGCTTTTTAGAAAATATAGTGACGAAAACCTTTACTAAAGAGGTCACTCCCGGTGAAGGGATCTCGGCTCTTTCCCCGTAGAATGGGGTGCAGGATATTCCAACTGAATACCACGGTGCAAAGCAAAAGTAATCGGCTATAGTGAAGTTAATGCCCTGACGCAAACTTCTGTCCAAGGGGTCACTCCCGGTGAAGGGATCTCGGCCCTTGCCTCGTCGACTGAGGAGCAGGATATTCCAAATGAATACCACGATGCAAAACAAAAGTGAACGTCCTTGCAATAACAGCTTTTTGAAAAGTGTTCCAACAACATCAGAATAGGTTTGTTTAACTTGCATTGATCCGAATCAACGCAGTCCCATCAATTGATCACACCACAAAGAACGAAAATATACTGACGTACGTATATGCCATCCGTATTCGCCACTGGGTCCCGTCATCACCCGTTAGGTTAGCTAACTAACGGCAGAGCGGGGACTGGACTAGCGCGGATGAAAAACATATACAACATCTACTAATATATATACCAATATATAGTATTTCGCTCAAGGCGTGATAAAATGCAACATCACAGAAATGTACAGCATCACAGAACAATACAGATATCTGGGATCCCCGGGTTTCACAGAGCCACTACTGAAACCCGACATTCCCCTGGTCGTGTGGATAGCCTGTGCAATGAAATCCTAGACCCCTACGGGCGCGGCAAGTCACCCGACAAAACCTGAAGCGAGGCAGCCCCCTTCAGCACCGTGAATGGACCACCCAGCACTTCACGGAATCCGGTAACTTGGGCACCCCTCCTGGGTCAACCTGTACCCCCTACGAGTGCGGCGAATAGCCCGCCAATTCTAGAGCAAAGCCCCTTCCGTCCCAATGCCATGAGATGCGGGCTTGTTGCCCTCCAGAACCCGGCTATCCGTGCACCCCACCGCGGGGCAATCCTAGTACAGAAAGTAAAATATACATACAACGGGTACATCGACCGCAACCAGGTCGTGCCCCAAAAGAATAAAACAAACAGGCAGTGACGGCAGTCCACATGTCGGACGCTCTCCCCGCAACAACAAATGTACATAATACAACAACACTGTACTAGCATTGCATCCAGGCTATCCCCCACGACCGATCCGCAACATCACAGCAAAACACAGAACATCAACGTGAAAGTCACGTTCGCAAATCCGTCTAACCGGGCTATAGCAGTTAGACCGGATTTACCGATCGAGTGACATTCACGGTCGCAGATATAATGTAAATACTGTGAAATAATGTGTTTAAAATATCCGATCGATCAAAAATTAACAAGTGGGCCCCCAAGCAATACTGTAGCAGATCAAGAAATTCTGGGCCCAATATTAATATTCCAAAACCCCTAAAATTAACCCAGAAGCCCACTGGAAAAACCTGACCCATTGATCCTTTCATGTTGCGGCGGAACCGCGGCCCAAAGTGGGTATTGGCCGCGGTTCCGCGCTCTTGATGAAAGATCAATGACTCGGATTTCTGCAGTTGTCTTAGGTTTTCATGTACATCACATTTTTGCAACCTGAAAAATTTTTGGACATCAAAAAATTTCAACAGAAAACTGATGTAAGCTAAAATTGGATTTTTGGAATTTTGGTCGATCGGAACTGAAAAACACATCAAACGAAGCTAGACGAAGTTAATGGCGAGGCTCTGATACCACTGTAAGTGCACGGCGGCGCCCCGGCCGTCAATCCGACGGCCAAATGCGGAAGCGGTGATAAACTTTAATTTTGCGAACTTAGCAAACCGGCACCACCGCGCACTAAACCCCGGATCGGGCCATTAAACTAGATCTAGCTAACAACAAGACGGGTTAGAGATATACCGACTGATCCGAGTCCTCCGGTCTTCATCTCCACTCCTCGCGGAAAATCCGGTCGTCGCCTCCTCGCCGGAAGGGCACCACATCGCCTGTATCTTTTACGGGCTCCCACCTCAATACAGAGGCAACTCGGGCGGGAAGTTGGCTGCCCGACGCGTCCAAGATTTGCTGTAGAATAGTGTAGCAAGCGGGTCTCTTTGGGGTTTATGAGGTTGCCAAGTTGGAGGAATTTGTGGACAAGAATTTTCCATGGATGCTTAATAAAAAATGGAGCATCCATACATCATTGAGCTCGGCCAAAAATTTTGGTGCTCTGTCAAAGACTTTGTAGCAAGTGGTGATATTTATGCTTAGGAAAAAGAAATCAATTCTCTGGAAAAAGCAATCTAGGGAAATTAATCCCTCAACTCACAAAATGTGGGGGCCACGAAATTTCCATGCAAATAAAACCACTCCCCACACACAGCAAGTGGCCGGCCTCAAATTCCAAGAACCAAGTGGGAAAAATGAATGGAATATTTCAAGTGGAAAAAGGAATTAATAAAGATAAGGTCACACCAATTTCCAACTCAAATTCACATCAAAACCCATACCCTCTCTTATCTCAATTAATGCATGAATAGCAAAGAAGATTTCATAATCAATCCTTTTGCAATAAACCCCTCCACAAAGTGTTATTTGCAAACTTGCAAATAACCCCCTCCAACGAAAAGTCCGGCCGTGAAGGAACAATGAAAAACCGGCCGGAACGGAATGTAAACTGGCAACCCCAGAAAACTGGTCCCATAATAAATTACAGGAAAACCCCGATACTGTGCATACACACCCGCATCTGTATTCCGTCCGGATACAAATGCAAAAAGACAAAACTACACTGTCAAATACTAGGATCCGGCTTAAGCCAAAGCCGGCTAGTAAAAACCGTCCGATCACCATCCGTGCAATACCGCACGTATCTGATCGAACCCTGCCATATCTCCATACGGCCTCTACAGCGTTTCGCCCGAAAGCTGAGTAACTGAAAGTGTGGTGGACTCTAAAGACTCGTCAATACTATGGCTGTGGATTTAACCACTAGCACGTCAGAGGTATAAGCCAATACGTAACGGGCCACCAGCTATTGACCAAAAGGGACGTCGATGAGCGAACTCATCCTGACACCCTACTGAGCCTGTCAGTGACAATATCCGTACAGTCCGGTCCGTTCGTCTATGAGCATCGCATGTCGGGCCTAGGGGGTGGGTAAAAGTCAGACTCCCAAAAGCGGTACAAGTCGTGTCGGAGTGTAGCCCAGAACACCCTGAGATACTACTGGAATACCTACCAGTAAATCTCCTGCCTTGGCCAAGGACTTTGTGTAATGGCTCTCCTAGACACAGCGCGACCTCACCCCCAATACCGGGAGAGACGAACCCCCGAAGATCCGCTCACTGCCTCCATGTGGCTCGGGACTGTACCCAACTAAAACCTGTTTGCACGACTCCTTTGAGCCGTGGTAGGGTAGTAATCAAAGTACAGTGGGAACTCACACGAGACAAATGACGATCCCCAGGTCGATGAACTAACCTGTACACATGTCACCAGGGAACTGCTATCTGACGTCAGGTATAAGACCAACTAGCATGTTCCCTGCGAGTCCTGTCCGGTGTACTCATAACCCAATGAGCACCTGTATACATCTTAGGTGATCCAACTGACACCAGTGGCCTGTGAGACCGGCCACCGCCCCTCGTCGGGGTCTCGACTGTATACACTAGTCTACTCTGGAGAATCGATGCCCTGTCTCGAAACTCCCACGACTAGGGACCATTTAAGGATGTGCTTATAGACTACCAGCTCCCACTTATATGATCGCCCTCATACTGCTGGTGGTCAAGCAAGAATCCTAGGGGCTCTATCAACGTGTAATAGCGACCTGTAAGGTCACCTGAAACAGTACACGATGATAAAGGTAAACCAGATAGCATACTATCATCTCGAGTAAGACTGTTCTACCGGGATAGGTCCTCCCTCAATCATTGCAATCACGTGCCTGTGATCCAATAATTGACTCTGAGGGCACTATCTCCAACAGTATCGAGACGAACGTCAAGGTGGTGACCACTCTGTGCTGATGCGAGATGATCTCCGATTGTCTTTCCGGTTTTATATGAGTTATCGTAAAGATCTTGAAGCTAGGAATTTGGCCTTCGCTTCATTTGCTCACACTGCGTCTGGTGTATTGAGACGAATGCTGAGGTGGAGCTGGGATTTTGCCATCACTCCGCTTTGTTTCGACCATGGGGTCTTTTGTTAACTTTGCATGTACACCCTGCTGGGCTGCGAAGGAACGCCGTTGTTGACATTGCGTCTGCTGTAACGAGACGAATGCTAAGGTGGAGTTTGGATTTTGCCGTTACTCCGCTTTGTTTCGACCGTGAGGTCTTTTGTTGACGTTGCATCTGCCTCCAGCTGGACTGCGGAGGAACGCTGTTGTTGACATTGCGTCTACTGTATCGAGACGAATGCAGAGGTGAAGCTGGGATTTTGCCATCGCTCCGCTTGATGGTGTAATATCTGTGTCCTGCTGGAATGAGGAGGCACACCGTTGGTGATCTCTAAGTTGTCGATGTTGACGTCGAGACCCTGAAGCTCGAGATCTTCGTTTGCTTCATTTGTTGACATCGTGTCTGTAATATTGCGATAAATGTCGAGATGGTCTCTAGGTTGTCTATGAACCGTCGAGATTTGGCTTCGCTTTCTGATGGAGCCTGTTGGGAAGGTATGGTTCCCTCTTTATCTGTACCCCTGAATTGTATACAGAGATCGATGTGATTTTACCTGTAGGGCAAAAAGTTTCATTCTTTCATTTTTTTTATTCTTTCCGCGATGCTCTATCGTTTCAGCTTTTATATCGCGAAGGTCGCGATTGCCCAATCATTTCGGCTATTTATTTTATTTTTACTCGCTGCTTTTTTTTCTCTTTTTTTTTTTTTTTTTTTGAGTTGCCCCATCATTTCGGCTATTTCGCATGCATACATTTTACTTGCTGCTTTTTTTATTGCAAGTTGCCCTATCATTTCGGCTATTTCATATGCATTTTTGGCTCGCTGATTTTTTTTTATCGCGAGTGTGGGATTTGGGATCTGATACCAATCTTAGCATCAGCATCGCTGCGACCGGAATATTGCCAGGAGCGAATCATCATTTGCCGTAAAAGGACTTAGAATTTGATACCGTTTTAGGCATCAGCATTGGTACCACTGGGATATTACCAGGAGCGAATCATCATTTGCCTCTGTCGTGGTCGAACAAAGGAGGCTTAGCGACCAGGGTTAAGGTCCTGTCGACTAAGGCTTTTGATTTCATGAGCCGTAAGGGTCTCACAAAGGTATTTCTCCCTACAAGTCGTGAGGATCTTATAAGTGTATTTTCTCCTTAGGAATCGTGAGGGTTCCTAAGTGTTTTGTTCCTCTGTAAGTCGTAAGGATCTTACAGGAGGGTTTTCTCCTTGTAAATCGAGAGGATTTACAAGGGTTGTTCACCATGCAAACATATCCCTAGTCTCGGATGGGACTTAGTTAGGGAAATATTTATTCGCGCCCGTGGATTGTATACAAGGGTCAATATTGGACTACTTGTAGGGCAATGTCGAAAGTTGTGGGGGTTGCTTAAGCACAGGTTTAGGCCTCTGTAACTTAAGACTTTCAAATCTTATGAGCCGTAAGGGTCCCATAAGAGAGTTCTCCTTACGAGTCGTGAGGATCTCGCAAATGTATTTTCTCCTTAGGAATCGTGGGGATCCCTAAGTGTGTTGTTCCTTTGTGAGTCGTAAGGATCTCACGCAGGTGGTTTCTCCTTACAGGGTCGAGAGGACCCTATAAGTGTTTCTTAACGAGGTTGCGCCCTTTCGGGTTTTCACAAACACTCGCCGGTAGTCCTGCTGTTTTTACTCACGGAGCCCTTTCAGGTTTTCATCCGTGCCCATTTTACTTATGGACTTACCTTTTTTTTATTCTTTTTATTCCTTTTATTTTTTTCTCTTTCTCTTTTTTTTTACGAGGTCGCGCCCTTTCGGGTTTTCACGAACACTCGCCGGTAGCCCTGCTGTTTTTACTCACGGAGCCCTTTCGGGTTTTCATCCGTGCCCTCTTTGCTTATGGACATACCGTTTTTTTTATTATTATTTATTTTTTTATATATTTTTTTTATCTCGTCAGCCTAAGGATGCTGCGGTAGTAGTTTAAAGACGTTTCGGTCATTTGCAAGTTTTAGGACATTGCGGTCCATCATTAGTTTAAGGACATCTCGGTCCGCCGTCGCCGTATTTGAGGCGAATATCTAGTTTATTGACTTTTCGGTCTATGGGTCCTTCCCCATGAATGAGCATGATGCCCCCGGTGTATCCATCTTCTTCGGAGCGTGCGGTTGTGGCGGACTCACCTTCCAGTTCTCAGACAGCGCAAACTTGCCCTGTTGGTATTGGTCTTCAACCCAGTTTTTGAAGACGTAGCAGTCCTCGATCCGGTGACCTACTGTTTGGTGGTAAGGGCAATAATTAGGATTATTAATATCGCCTGGCCGCAACGGACGTTTTGGACCCGGCAGATTGATGAGTCTGTCGTACACTGCCAGCTCGAACAGTCCCCTTGTTTTATCTTGCGGAAACGAGTAAGGACGTTTCAACTTTTCTTGGAGGGGTTACCGCTTGTTGCTTTGGCGAGCAACCGGTCTAGGGTCACCTGATTGTTGTTGAGCGCTGGCGACGAGGGCCGTTTTCCCTTTTCCTTTATTCTTTTTGTTCGGTCCCTTGTTTACGGGGCCGAGATTTTTTTCGAATAGCGTGCGATTACATGGCTGAACGTTCTCGCAGCTTCTCAATTCCTTTATTTTCGAAATAGATTCCCCGAGGGAAAAGTTAGGGATAGCTTCTTCGTCAGAGTCGCTTCCAAAGGTGATAATTTGTGATCCCTTGAAGTCGGCTATATGACAGTTTGCGGCGGCTCCTTTGCGCTCATATATCGTATTTTTCCGATGTCCACAAGCTTCACACTTTGTCCTGTCGAAGTGTTGCTTTTGAGCGACATACCCTTGCCACCAACAGTTAAAGGACTCGCAGTCTTCGGTAGGATGTATGATCTTCTGATGATATAAACAGAAGTTAGGGTGCATCTCTACCTCAGAGAAAGAATTTTCTTCAGAGGGCGGTAGCTTCATTCCTACTGATAGAGCTTTGGCGAACCGTTTCCTCGTCTTGAATTTGTTTTTACCCGCAGTGTATGGCTTTTGATTTGACGGGAATACCTTGGTTCTTTCTAGTATGGCCATTTCACGCTCTTGATTGGCTTTTTCTTTCAGACGAATTTCACTTAGGAAGACATCGATCAACTCGTCTGATGGCTGTAGAATCTCCGGCTCAGGATTCGCCATTGGTTTCTCAGCGCAAGGAGCCTCTTTATCATCCGTCAGTGAATGAGAAATCATATGACAAGTCGCTACGTAGTCTTCGGATTCATCCGATGAGTTTTCTCCATTGTTTTCATCCTTGTCTAAAGAACAAGCTGCCCCCGGCGTGTCCGTCTTCTTTGGAGAGTGCGGCTGTGGTGGGTTTACCTTCCAGCTTTCAGACAGCGCGAACTTGCCTTGTAGGTATTGATCCTCGATCCATCCCTTAAAGACGAAACAATCCTCAATCGGGTGACTTACCGTTTGGTGGTAAGGGCAATAATTGGGATTATTAAGATCGCCTGGCTGCGACAGACGCTTTGGACTCGGCAGATTAATGAGTCTGTTGCGCACTGCCAGCTCGAACAGTCTTCCCGTTTTATTCTGAGGAAACGAGTAAGAACGTCCTAGCCTCTCTTCGAGGGATGGACGTGGACGCGCGTTGTTTTGGCGAACGACCGGCTTTGAGTTGCTCGACTGTTGTTGAGCATTGGCGACGACGATCGCTTTCCCTTTTCCTTTCTCATCTCGGGAATCTGATTTTGGAGGAGACGGTCTATGGCCCATCTGGTCCATTTGGGCTAATTTGTCAATCAAGGCCTGGAAGGTGGTCGGCCTGAAGAACATCATGAATTGTGAGATGGTCGCCTGCGGATCGAGAGTGCCCACAAACATGCCTACTGCAGGTGCCTCTTCTATGCATTGTTCGCATTTCGACCATAGGTTCCGCCATCGTGTTGCGTATTGAACCCACGTTTCGCTTGGCCTTATCCTGGCATTTATTAGTGCTGTTATCGGGGTGCGTTCACTAGCACTCGCGAATCTTTGTGTAAACAGCAGTTCCATCTCTGCAAATGTTTTGACAGAGTCGTTAGGTAGCTCCGAATACCATTCAAAGGCTGTTTCTGCTAAGCTGCCGACGAATTGACATAGCAACAATTTGTCATCGCCTCCAGTATTGCCGCATAAGGCCCTGAATTGAGCGACATGCTGATGCGGATTCCCTGTCCCTTTATATACGTGGAATTTAGGGATCGTATATCCTGGCGGGTAACTGATTTGGTCATACCAGCCCAGATATGGTCGTCCGGTTCTAACAATTTGCCCAGCCGCTTCATTCGCCTGATGAACCCGGATCTGCTGAGCTATATATTCGTCTAGGTCAACTTTGGAGATTGCCTCCTCCTTGGCTGTTGACAGAGCCGGCGGAGGATTTGACGTTTCTCCCCTGTCGTCTTCAAGGATGATCGGAGGATCTTCAGCAGGAGGGTCCGGCTGTAACATCATCCCTACCATATCTTGGAAGAGGAGCGCCATCTGTTTTATGTTAGCCGCTTGCTCTGCAGCTTCTTTGTCCCTCTTTTCGAGGACTCTGCGTAAAAAGTCAGCGTCGGTTTCTTGTTCTTGACGCTCATCCGAAGACGTTTCAGAGCTTTCTTTTGGCTCAGTGAGTGCAGCCATTGCAGTCATCATTTCCTGAAGCTTTTGTTGTTGCTCCTGGGCTTTCGTCACGGATCGGGTGAGCGGTCGGTGGCCCGTAGAAGTGCGGCTTTCCTCCTTTCCAGAAGCCATATAAACAGTGTGCACTACCATGCCCCCAGATTTGGGGCGTTTGTGTTCAGTGTCTTTGCGATTTGCCAAAGACACAGGGGTTTTTTGCGGCCTCCTTTTTTGAGTGATTGGAGTTAAGGGAGCCGTTGTAGTGGGCATCCAAGTAGCTTTTGTTTTTTGTGGCTTGACAGAGTAATCCTTCTCCTGCCGCACCTTCATCTTTCTCTGTCGATGAAGATGGTTTTCATTAATCACTGACTCCTGGACCTGTCGCCAGACCTTGTAAATTTTAGAGGACAGCCGTTGAGGGGGCTGCTCTAGCTTCTTCTCTAGAATATTCTTCATAGATGAAGGAGTTCGCTTTAGCACCACAGTAGGAGAGTTTCTGCGCACCTTGTTGAGCAGTTCAAAGCTATTCTTGGTTGGAACAGCAGCATCGATCCTCACCATCGGAGCTGACGGAGTTATCCCAGAGGGGAAGTTGCCCCCAGCCTTCCTTACTCGACGCCAGTGGCGACGTCGGGCGTGTCTTGCGGATGGAGTTGTTTCAGCTACAAGGGTGACTTCGTCGTGCCCCCTGCTTTGAGGAGAGACTGTTATTGGTGCTAGCCTATCGAAGGCTGACACCCGTTGAGAAGTAATGTCTAATCTGTCAAAGACAGATCTCTGGGCAGGGGAAGCAGCTTTGAGGATCTCGCCTGGAGCAGCAACTGGAATGGCCGGCCTTGTAAAAACTGACTTCTTGGAAGGAGGGGCCTTTCCAATGATTTCGTCCGCTTGAGCCGGGATGGCTATCCACTTTGGGATGGCAACTTCGGGTATCGCGGGCTTTTGCATGGGCCCGTTGGAGCTCTGACCTAGCCTATTAAAAACCGAGGCAGTGGAGTTGGGCGACCCATTGAGAGGGGTCGCAGTAGTAGCAAGCCGATCGAATGCCAACTTCTTGGGAGCTTCTTGCGATGCCATTGGGGCATTGACGCTCATCGGTAGGATCATGGTCCCAAAGAACAGCCCAGTGGTGGCCTGAGTTACCTGTTCCACCGGCATAGCGAAGATGGAGGCCGTCTGAGGCCCATAAGTCACTCCTCTGGACGGGATGGAGCGAGAGTTGCAGTTGCAGGTAGTGCAGTTTGAAGCCATTGATCTTCTGTTTTCTGCACGGAGCAAGACACCAAATCTTAGTACCTCGAATCCACAGGCAACCACAGCAAACCGCGATTCGTTCGCGAACACGACATACGAAGTGTGGAGTGGAAAGAGGAAAAGGTCCCACCGGGCGTGCCAGAATCTGTTCCCCTCCGAAAGACGGCGCACAGGACCGCGATGTCCTGGCACTGAGATTCGGGGCAGATGCTATTTGGTTTTATTCGTCTACCTCTCTGAAGATGCCAAGTTGATTTATGGCACCGTGTATCGAAGGTTTAGACGGATGCGGCCGATGTAGCAGACTTTGTCAGATTCCCCCTCGCTTGAAGGGTTTTTGATTGTGGGGACGCTCTTCCCTGCAGGCGCAAGCCCCTGCAGTTAATTACGCTACCGCATCGCGGTAGCCACTTTCTCCTTCTCCAGAATTTCACTTCGTGTCGTGTGTGTTTGTTTTGTTTGTGGTTTCCCGTGGATTGTATACGGAGACTGAGTAATGCCGTCGCCCGTAGGACGTGGATTGGTCCAAATCCGTATTTAATTAGATTTGGGTTTGGTGTTTTTAGTTTAAGGATGCATTAGGCGCGTTGCGGCTAAGATCAACTTAAACGTTCGTTAAGGATACGTTAGTCCTGTTTGAGACTAAGATCTACTTAACGTGGTGATCCATTTAATATAGGGCCGTCGGGACTCGTCGCCTCTCTGACATCGTTGAAGGATTACAACGATAGGTGTCAGAGGAGTTCAGAGATGTACCCTTGAACCAAAGTTGATTTGGAGTTTTATAGTCCATTTGAGTGTTTAAGGATACGTTAGCCGCGTTTGGGGCTAAGATCAACTTAAACGGGACCGTTTAGATCCGGAAAAAGAGCATTAGGAGGCTCTATTGTTCCAGTTTAGGGACGTAGTGGTCCATAGGTAGTTTAGGGACACTGCGGTCCATGCTCCAGTTTAGGGGCGTGGTGGTCCATCGTTCCAGTTTAGGGACGTCTCGGTCCGATATTAGTTTAGGGACGTCTCGGTCCGATATTAGTTTAGGGACGTCTCGGTCCGATATTAGTTTAAGGACGTTTCGGTCCGATATTAGTTTAAGGACGTCTCGGTCCAATATTAGTTTAAGGACGTTTCGGTCCACGAGTTTAAGGACCCCGCAGTCCATATTGATGTATGGTCGTTGGGACCCGTCACCTCTTTGACGTCGTTGAGGAATTACAACGATGGATGTCAAAGGAGTTCGGAGATGTACCCTCGAACCGATTGTAAATTGATTTAGTAGAGCAATTTTGCTCAGTCAATTTAATTTAAGGACTTATGGCCAAAATTGGGCTAAGTCCAATTGAGAATGTTCAACATTTTATTTGCTTTTGCATTGCATTTCTTTTTATTTTTATTTAGGTTTTGCCCAGAAAGGATGCAGAGCATCAATTTGTTTTGGGCTCTGTTTTTTTTAAGAATGATGCAAGGCATCAATTTTATTTGGGCTCTGCCCTTGTATAAAGGATGCAAAGCATCAATTTATTTGGGCTCTGCCCATTTATTGCCTTGCAATTTATTTTGGCCTGTCAGGTCATTTTGATTTGGGCCTGGCCCTTTAAGTAATGCATTGCATTTGTGCAAAGCACCGTTAATTTGAGAATCTTTTAGATTCAAGAACCGATGGTTCATAAAAGAAGTGCAAAGCAATATTTGATTTAGATCTAAGAAAAAAACAAGTTTTTTCTTGTTTTTCTTCTCTCAGAGAACCAAAGGTTCATAAAAGTGCAAAGCACTATTAATTTAAGAACCTTTTAGATTAAAGAACCGATGGTTCATAAAACAAGTGCAAAGCACTATTTGATTTAGATCTAAGAAAAAAACAAGTTATTTTTTCTTGTTTTTCTTCTCTCAGAGAACCAAAGGTTCATAAAAGTGCAAAGCACTATTAATTTAAGAACCTTTTAGGTTCAAGAACCGATGGTTCATAAAACAAGTGCAAGGCACTATTTTTTTTTATATTTATTTATTTATTTATTGTTGAAGATCCATGATCTTGTTCTTAGATCAATGATCTGTTCATAATAGAATTTTCTCTTCTTTTAAAGGTTTTTACCTTTTTTTTTTATTCTTCAAGAGTTCTCAAGAGTTCTCTTCTCTTTTTTTTTTAGTAAGATGTTGATGATTTTGAAATGAGGTCTGGGGTCCTTTTTATAGTGCTCATAAATTAGTTAAATTTGTTAAAGAGATCTTTTTCTGAGTGATTTGGGGAATTTTCCCCACCGTTAGATTTTTGATCCAAAGGCCCCTGTTTTACAGAAGAAATCTTCTTGTTTTAATAAGAACAGAAAATATTTTATTAAATCTTCATTCTGTTTTTGCGCAACTCCCCAGCGCGTGACACGTGTCACGCAACGCAGCGTTTGCGCAACTGCGCAGACACGTGTCGCGCAACAATTTTTTTTTTTTTAGCGCGCCCTGCGCAGATGCGCACTGCGCGCTGCGCAGGTGCACGCTGCGCTTTGCGCAATTTTTTTTTTTTTTTGCGCAAGCTGCGCACTGCGCAGTTGCGCTTTGCGCATTTTTTTTTTAACTGCGCAGCGCACAGCGCAGCTTGCGCAGTTGCGCACATCGCATTTTTTTTTTTTGAAATTTGCTCTGATGGAGTACGCTACCTTGGGCGCTGCGCTCCTTGCGCTACTGTGTCTGATTTTGACACGTGGCGCTCTGCGTGCAGCGCAGGAGATCTGAAGCATTACTTCATTTATTTTAATTTTAATTTTCACTTTAATTTTCAAGACAGAGCTTTGCTCTGATTGAAGAAAAACAGAAGCATTGCTTCTTTTACCACCTTGGAATTTGAACAGAGCTTTGGTCTGATTGGGGTAAACATGTCCCATAATGCGGGCTCACATCAGGAAATAAATGCAGGAAATAAAACTAACTACTACTGAACTCACAGATCAGCCTGCTGGCTGAAGTACTCCTGCTCAGACTGCAACAGCGGTACGGAATCTGGGCCATGCAAAACCCAGACGTCAGCGCGTCATGTCATCAAGTATATAATATGAACAGTGTAGCAGGCAATGCAAAATAAATATGAATAAAACGAGAGTAGCAGTAATGTGAATCAAGCAGTGCAGGGTAGTGTGCAGTGGGTAACTAAACTGTTCTATCAGGTTGTCTATTCTAAAGTCTTTGAAATCAATTGATGAATCGTCGATATAACTCAATAGTATCCCGTGCATGCCCGGGACCACGGTCAAGATCCTTGCGGCTGAATCCGAGACGTGCCGCTAGGCAGTAACAGGTAGCAGGATGGGCGAGTGATGTCAGCATCATCACTCCGGGGCTGGCCTAGCCCGTAAGACTGATCAGAACAGGTATCGAACTGCTGAGTTACAAGTCAGGTTTCACCTTTGATTTCCCCATACCCCCAAGTTATGTATGTTGAGTCAGGTATTCAGTATTCAAGAACTAATGCCAACACAGGATCAGGTAAAAGCAGGTTTGTCTGGATAGACAACAGGAACGGTCCATGAGGATTACATGTCAGATTTGTTGGCATTAGACACAAGATCAGGTAACGGGTCAGGTCATGGTACATCAGGTCAAGTCGACAGTATACGGTACCATGTTAGGTGCATCAATATATACATAAGTGTAGCAATGTCAGGTCAAGATGCAAACAATATCGTGGGTGTGCTCACAATCAGATATATAATCAAACATGGGTATTAACAACATGAGATAAGCAATGAATTACATAATAAGCAGTTTCATTCAAATTTCAAGAGTGCAGTAAGACGATATAGCCGTTTAGTCATGTTAACAGGTTTAAGCACCCTTAGCGGTGCAATAATTTATGTAACGGTTCAATACAGTTTTTCAGGTTAAAAGCATACGAGTGTCCGAATGTAACAGAACTACAGGGATAAATGCTACCAGCTATTCTAACAGTAAAATGTGATTGAACAGGTAGATATGATTATTAGGTTCAATTTGCAAATTGTAAGTTCCATGTTTAACAGTAAAATGATATAATGCAGTATTGTAACCGAAAATGGGAAACGATTATACCAAGTTAAATTTTACAGGTTTAGGGTGTCAATACGTATATGTAAATATTGTATAGCATGTAGCAAAGGGTACTTGCCTCGACGGGTCGCGAACCGGGAAAAACGGAACGTAACGTCGGCGGGAAACTCGCGACGGGCGCACGGTTCACGGATTGAACCCAAACAACGAACAATGGAACCACGCGGATTGGGTACCTCGCTGAATCGTCGGGACACGTCACCGGCACGGCCGGATTCCGGCGAGCACGTGAACAGTGAAAGAAACATCATGGTTTGAAACAAGAAAGCAAGGAAATACAAGGAAAATACAAGGAAAGGGGAAAGAAGAAGAAGATGGGGGATACTTACTGGGTCTCAGAGGGCACTAGCAACGACGGCGAGATCGACGGCGGCGAGAACGACATCTCCGGCGATCTGCAGAATTGATCCAACCGGGTTTCATTTCAGTTTGAAAACGAAGAGAGGAAGGATGAGATGGAGAAGCACTTACAAGGTGTTCTGGGGTGGTCGGGTGATCGTCGGCGACGACCAGGGGCGGCACAGGTGCCGCGACGATGGCTGCAGCGGCGAGGGCAGGGGTCGCGGCTGAGGGTGCAGGTGGTTGGGCACGCGGAAAAAAGGAGGAAGAGAGCTGTGGGTGAGACGAGGAGGTGCGGGCGCAGGCGACGGTGGTGCCGACGTCGGGGTTGCGGCGGCGATGGGTGAAGGTGGCTAGGGTTCTCGCGAGGGCTCGTGGGGTTTTCTGGGTTCTCTCGTTGCTGAAGGAAAAGAAAAGGAAGAAGAAAATATATAGAGTAGAGAGAGAGAGAGAAAGAGACGGGAGAGAGAGAGGAGAGATGTAGAGAGAGTTAGAGAGAGATACGGGGAGAGAGAGAGAGGCGTAGGAAAATTCTAGTGGGGCCCAGGGAGTTAATCCTTCGCTGATTGGCTGAATGAAGGGTTTTTAATCGTTTAGAAAAACTAAAAAGATTTAAAGATTTATACTAACAGTAAGATTTGTAAAGTGAATGAAATATATTATGGTTTAAATATTATTAAAAATTTGGGATTTTGGCGCCAAACAAAACATTTCCAAATCGCGCCCGGGTCGGGTCCAAAAATTCGAAATTGAAATAATAGGATTTTAAGCGGGTTCCAAATTTTAAAATTAAGTGTTTTATGATTAAAAAGCATACCCCCAAGACGGACACATGTACGCGCGCGTAGCCGTCCAAACTCGCTCGTTTCACTGAACGGGACGAGATCACAATACACGGACGCTACCACAAGGCTAGGGGTGTCAAGTAGGCCAAGATGAATATTTTTAATTTTATTTTAGATGCCAAAAATTGTTATATGTAGAAATGACTTTGCCGGGTAAAATTTTGCAGTAAGTCACAAACAAGTAAGATAAATGAAATGAGTACCACATATGCTCAAACAGTAACAGAAATTAGTAGTATCGGGCTCGGGTGTTACATTATACCCAACTACAAAAGAATTTCTTCCTCGAAATTCCAAGAATACAAAGATAGATAACTACAAGAAAATGTGAGGAAACTTCTGCCGGATTTCATCTTCTCGTTCCCAAGTGGACTCTCCATGCGATCGATTACCCCAAGAAACAAGCACAAGGGGGATAACCTTGTTCTTGAGAATCTTTTCCCTTCGATCCACGATTTCAACCGGTCGCTCCTCAAAAGTCAAGTCTTCCCGTAATGTTAACTCCGAATGATCCAAAATGTGTGTTTCATCTCGAATATACCTTCGTAGTTGAGATACGTGAAACACATCGTGCACACTTGCCAAGGTCTGCGGTAACGCCAAACGGTACGCTACCACACCAACACGCTCCAAGATCTCAAAGGGTCCAACGAATCGAGAACTAAGCTTTCCTCGACTCCCAAAACGAATCACCCCTCTAGTCGGTGATATCTTCAAGAATACCAAATCACCCACGGCGAACTCTAGAGGTCTTCTTGACGTGTCAGCCCAACTCTTCTGTCTGTCTTGTGTTGCCTTCATATGATTTCTGATAGTGTTAACCTTCTCAACTGTCTGCACCACCAAATCTGGTCCCAACAATCTTCGTTCACCGACATCATCCCAACAAACAGGCGAACGGCATTTACGACCATACAAAGCTTCAAACGGAGCCATCTGGATAGTTGCTTGAAAACTGTTGTTGTAAGAAAACTCCACCAAGTGTAGATGATCCTCCCAAGAACCCTTGAAGTCCAACATGCACGCTCTCAACATGTCTTCAAGAGTTTGGATCGTTCTCTCCGACTGACCATCAATTTGAGGATGATAAGCTGTGCTAAACTTCAATCGAGTCCCCAAACTTTCCTGTAAACTCCTCCAGAAGTGTGATAAGAACCGAGTGTCCCGATCGGACACGATGCACACCGGTACTCCATGCAATCTCACAATCTCCTGCATGTACCGCTCTGCCAAAGTCTCTGTTGATTGACCAACCCGGAAAGGAACAAAGTGAGCAGCCTTGGTCAACCGATCAACAATCACCCATACAGCATTGTTGCCTTTTGGACTCCGCGGTAAAGCCGTCACGAAATCCATGGTTATATGTTCCCACTTCCATTGAGGAATCGGAAGTGGTTGCAATAAACCAGCAACCCTTTGATGTTCAGCCTTAACTTGCTGACACACCAAGCACTTAGCCACAAAGCGAGCAATCTCCCGTTTCATGCCTTCCCACCAGAAATGCTGTCGAATATCTCGGTACATGTTTGTGCCTCCTGGATGTACAGAATAAGCTGAACTGTGTGCCTCCTTCATAAGCTCTTCACGAACATCTCCCTTTGGCACACACAAACGGCTACCATACCTCAACGAACCATCTTCGTGGATCAGTAAATCTGTTCGTAGTCCAGCTTCAACCTGCTCTCGAAACTTTTGTAGTCTAGGATCCTGCGATTGTGCTGCTTTAATATTCTCGATCAATGACGAATGTACTTGCAGCTGCATCAACTGTCCCGTAGAACGCGGTAGCACAACCTCCAATTCAAATCTTCAAAAATCTGCAACGATCTCCTTCTGCGTAGTTAACACCTGAACTGCTGGTAACCGACTAAGCGCATCCGGCACAACATTAACCTTCCCCGGATGGTACTTAAGATCAAGATCGTAGTCAGCCATCAGCTCCAACCATCTACGCTGCCTCATATTAAGCTCCTTCTGTCTGAACACGTACTTCAAGCTCTTATGATCTGTAAAAACTTCGACTCTTTCGCCCAAAAGGTAGTGTCTCCAAATCTTCAAAGAGAAAATCACAGCCGCAAGCTCCAAGTCATGAGTCGGATAATTCTTCTCGTGGGTCTTCAATTGTCTCGATGCGTATGCTACAACCTTCCCATGTTGCATCAAAACACATCCCAATCCTTTCCCAGATGCGTCGCTGTGAATCACCAATTCTCCGGAATTGTCTGGCACGGTCAGAATAGGGGCGGTTATCAACTTCTGCTTCAACGTCTCAAAAGCTAACGCACATTTATCCGTCCATACAAAAGGTACCTCCTTACGCGTAAGCTTGGTCAACGGCTCTGCCAGACGAGCAAAGTTCTCCACAAATCTCCGGTAGTATCCGGCTAATCCAAGAAAACTTCTTATCTCAGCAATATTCTTTGGAATAGGCCAATCTCGAACTGCTGCAATCTTTTCTGGATCGACGACGATTCCATCGCCCGACACAACATGTCCCAAGAACTTCACTTCCTCCAGCCAAAACTCGCACTTACTCATCTTCGCATAATGCTTCTTCTGTCTCAATATCTACAGTGCGATCTTCAAATGCTCAGCATGCTCCTTAAAACTCTTCGAGTAAACCAGAATATCGTCAATGAAGACCACGATAAACTGGTCCAAGAACGGTGAAAAGATTCAGTTCATCAAGTCCATGAATACTGCCGGCGCATTCGTTACTCCGAAGGGCATCATTAAGTACTCGTAATGTCCATACCGAGTTCGGAACGCCGTCTTGCAAATATCTTCTGCTTTCACTCGAACCTGATGATATCCGGATCGCAAATCCAGTTTCGAGAATACCCTCGCGCCACTAAGCTGCTCAAAAAGTTCTCTAATGCGAGGGATCGGGTACTTGTTCTTGATAGTCACACGGTTTAATTCTCGATAGTCGATGCATGTAACAACTCCAATTTTTGTATACCAAAATTTGCTTTTATATGATGTATACTTGGAGTATTGATGTTGCTGGAAATAATTTAAGTATCTAATTCTTTACAATAATTAAAAGAAGGAGCTTGTAGCTCATTGGTAATAGCTTGCACTGCTGAACCAAGCCACCAGAGTTCGAATCCCATGCCCCACATAATTTTTATATCATTTTTGTTTTAATTTTTTTGGGAAGTCAAACGGTCAAACAGCCATAACTCACAATTTATTACAAATTATAAAAAATAAAGTATACTAAAATCTCCCCCAGACCAAACCCCACCCGACGGCACCTGACTCGGCCCTGACTCGGCCGAATCGTCAACACGAAAAATCTTCGTGTTGACTTGGTCTTCATCTCTGCATACTCCATTTTCTCTGTACTGTTACAAAATTCTCATTAAAGCTCTTTTAAGTCCAAAATTAATGAATTTTTAATGAATTTTACATTTTTTTAAAATATTTTTTTAATCCAAACCCTAACCCTAGCCTAGCCCTATATAAAGACCCCTATCCTCTACCATTTCACCTCACCACTCTAAGTCCACTCTCCCAAATTCTCGAGAACTCGGTGCAAAGAGCGAGAAGCGAAGGGCTGCCGAAACCGACGATGGATTCCGTTGACCGGATCAGAACCTTCGCGACGTTTTCGACGCATCGACAATCACCACCTTCTTTAGCCCCCTTAGCTTGTCCAAACCCGTAAGTCCCATCTCTTCTATCTCACTTTTCTTTAACGTAAAAATATGACTTTTGGAACCCGACGGAAATCGGAACAAAACGATTTCCGATTCGGTTTTTCTATAAATTTCCACTTGTCACCTAATACATAATACCTAAACTTATGTATGATGACTATTAATCACCTAGAAACCAATTTAAATAAATTTACTCACATGAAATGATAGCTTCTTTACAATATCGTATTCTTTTCATAAAAATACCATAAAGTTTATTTTTCTTGTTCTAATTAATTACCTCACTCCTAAATATATTTATCTTGATCACTAAACTTGTAGAAACCAATTTGAATAAAATTTCACACATGAAATGATAACGTTTTCGAATACCGTATTCTTGCGCTTTAATACCTTCAAGTTTAATATATCTTGTTTAACCTCTAAACTTCATCAAAACTTAAAATAAGTCACGAGGTAATGACCTACCTCTACACACACACAAATATAACCCTAATTGATATATGTCAAAACATAGAATACGAAATTACAGGACTTTTCACTAAAATACCATATTCTTTATAATCTTTTCTTGAAAGTTTTAAGTTGTAAACATTTCTAAATAAAATCTTTTATAAAATGAAAATACGATATGTCATGGATATTGATCGTTTATCTAAACTGACTTTGTGGTGTCTAGGCTAGGCAAGTGAGCTTGGGTAACTTTAAAAGGCCCGTCTCATGATTCGTGAGCGGATCCCTCCCTCCTCACTTGTACTTACCTGGCCACAATTGGCGGTGAAGAGGCGATTTGAGACTTCTAATGACTCATCGTTTAGACCTTAGAAATATGGTAGTTGGCTTAGGAAACCCTAACAACTAAAATACGGAAAACTATACTCTTTTGCAAATAAATACCCTATATTTATAAAACCGTTTTCCTAAATGAATAGTATTTATAAAACCTAAGCAAAGTGCCGCTACAACCCACTTTTAGGAAACCTGTTAGGGATAGTACGGTTCATCGTGCACCCGCAGGCTAGTAGTGCGAGATTCAGACCTCCGCAAGGAGCATTCGGTCTCGAAAGGTTTAAAATACGACATTTGAGAAAAATGAGATTTTAGAGATTAAAATATTTATTTAAAATTATTCTTGTGTTAATATATATATAATTATCATTTAAACACCTATTTTATCATAATATAAAGTTTCCACTTTTTCCCCAAAACTCCAAGATTTAAAAATTACAAGAAAATACCATGAATTTCAGATAAAACAATTAATATTTTTATTAGGATATATTCATTAGAATAACACAAATAAAATTCACACTCATTATAACTATAAAGACGAATAATAAATACTTGAGGTGTATTTTGAAAACTATACGAAGGTACTTTTTACATAAAACCCCCTCAAGTTTTATAAATTACAATAAGGTCCCTAACTAATGTTGAACTTCAAATTATCTTTCTTTTAGTCTGACTCGGGTTAGAGTCTGACTATTTCTGGCTTGAATATGATTCAAGTCAATCTATATTCTCTTATATTCCAACACAATTTGAATACATGAATCCCAGAATCCAGTTAACAATATATTCATTTTGACTGAATCAAACCATGGATATTCATCCATTATCCTGATATTCCATTTACCTGATTATACAGTTACAACATGTTTACTGATATCATGCTTTTGGTCAGTCACCCAACTGACATATTCCAATACAACAATACTGTTAAAACACTACGGGGTTTAAGGGGTAGATTGGTACGGAAGGTGTTAAAGGTGGCACGAGATGGTCAGATTAAGACACCTAACCTGAATCCCATTGCTGTTGTACCGTGGCATAACGGTTCCTTGTACCTTCCTTTTGTCTTGATCTCTAGCATATAGAGATCCCCCTCGTATACACTGGCATCCTTCTGTACCAAGCTACAAACAACAGCGTTAACTCAATGTTCCATAATATTCAACAATATAATACTTTAGATAATACTTTTACACTGTCTTTCTAATTCTTCCTTATCTTTGGGACTTACCGAGCGACCTGTTCGCTGACGACATTCTATTTCTTTCTTCTTTGAATGTCGTCAGATGCGTTGGACCAAGCTGAGATCGAGCCCACCGGTGAAGATTTGGAGCAGTTCCAAGAAGATCCCGAGCTTTAGATATTGTACCTTGTTCTTTCCAGTATTTTCATTTCCTGTTATGCCACTGTTTAGGCATTGCTTTTCATTTCAGATGTATTTTCCTTTCATGTATTGTACAAAGAATGTTATTAATAAAAGTTGCTGTTATTTCTATACCTTTCGTCTCTTGTGATTTATTTTATATTGCTTAGCTACGCTTAGCGTATGTACTTCTGAGTACATACGTAGCGGACCTTGTCGCGTCCACTTCGCCGTACACTGGGAAGCGGGGCGTGACAGGTTTTGTTGGTGGCCCATGCAGGTCAGAGCTGTATGAATCCCTGTCATGCAGTTCTGGTCTGCGTGAACAACCTAAGCAATATAACACAAGAAGCAGCAACTAAGACATTCTTTATAATTCATGTTTTTTGAATCTTGCAAATCTCTATTCCTTGAATCTTATCATTTCATGTATTTGAATCTGTCCTAATCCAAATTTTTCTTCAGGGTCATGGATTCCCCAAACAACACCAGCACTAACGTCAACAACACCCCTCCGGCACTACCTCTCACACCAGTTGTTCCTGCACCACCCACTGAGCAAACGATGCTATTCGAGGCGATCCGCAGCCTTCTCGAGGGACAACAACAACTTTTGAACCGTCCTGATAACGATGCACCGGGAGTAAAGCAATTCAGGGCTTTGCACCCAAAGCAGTTCTCTGGTAAAGGAAGCCCTCTTGAAGCGGAAGAATGGGCACAAAGCATCGAAGACGATCTGGCAGCAACTCAAGTGCCAGACCACGCTTGGGTCCGTGTAGCAAAACTACAGCTCACGGATAATGCTCGCAATTGGTGGAAGGCGGAAGAAACCCGTCTAGCACAGCCGATTGAATGGAAGACATTTCGCGAGAAGTTCGACGCGAAATATTTCCCTGTGACTGCCAGGTTTGCAATGGAGCAGCAGTTTATTCATCTACAACAAGGATCAATGTGGGACAAATCGGTAGATGAATACGACGCTGAGTTCACCATGTTGAGCCGGTAAGATATGTCACAATAGTTCAATTTTTAGTTATCACATACTACACAGCTAACACAATCTTTAAACAGATTCGCGGCACATCTGATACCGACGGACGAGATCAGAGCCCGTCGCTTTCAGCAAGGTTTGGACACAGAGATTAAGGCTGCTCTAGCCACAGGAAAGTTTTTGACTCATGAGGAAGCCCTGGAAGCTGCCCGCAGTTATGAGGCAGTAATAAAAGAGAGGGGCAGACCTCAGTCTGCAGGAGTCAGGCGCCCTGCCAACTAGATGGCAGGTGGAGCCACGTCCAGACCATCTTTCGTGCCAAGGCGACCTGGAGTACCAACTCATCGTCCTAGCCCAGCCTTTTGCACTTACTGCAAGAGAACTGGACATATGATGAAGGACTGCCGTCGAGCCAACCGCCTCTGCTTAATCTGCGGTTCAGCCACTCACGGTATTGGATCTTGTCCCCAAAGACAGAACACAGTTGCTGCACCCAGGCCAGCAAATACCTATCAGCAGCGACCAGCTCTTCAGGCACCTGCTACCAGACTTGCACTACCTGCACCACCTAGGGGACCACAAGCTGCACCACCTCCTCAACAGTTCCATCAAGCTCAAAGGAACTGTTTCCTGATTTAAAATCAGGAAAGCCTACGGAAAAGGCTTCAGGAAAGGGTCACGTGCTTACACGTGACCAGCAGTCACGTGTTGGCACGTGACATCTAAAAGCATCGGCAAGGCAAATTCAGCTTCCCGACTATATCAATGAAAAGGGCTTCAGAAAGGGTCACGTGCTCTCATGTGACCTGGGTCATGTGTTGGCACATGACAATTAAAAACGGCTTCAAAGGCAAACCGGTTCCCTGATCAAATCAAGGAAAAGGCTTCAGAAGAGGTCACGTGCTCCCACGTGACCAGGGTCACGTGTTGGCACGTGATAATCAAAAGCAGCAGATCTGTTCTCCGGTTAAACCAAGAAAAAGGCTCCAGACGAGGGTCACGTGCTCACATGTGACCAGGGGTCACGTGGTGGCACGTGACGGTTAAGCAGCGACCAGAAAGCAGAGCGCAAAAAGAAAGAAAAGGGCTCGTTCCAAGGGGGGTCACGTGCCCACACGTGACCAAGGGTCACGTGGTCATACGTGACCGACTTCAAAGCCCATTTGTTAACAGAATTAAATTCTGAGAAAAGACCTCTCAAATCTTCCCAAAAGCAACCGATTGCATTAAAGATTTAAAAGTGATTAAATATCATCTATCTATGGGGAAATCTCAAATTTGGGAAGATTTCCCCGTAAAATCTAACCGAAATAACAAAGGAGAATCTCTGGATTTAAAATCCAATGGTGAATAAAATTCACCTAATAATCCAAAGGTCCAAAACGAATGATGGATGCAAATCAAATCTCTCAATGAAAGATTCATCAAAAACTAATTGACTCGGCTGCTTCTCCTATAAATAGGAGCCAAGAGACACAAAAAAAAAAGATATAGGCAGAGGGAAGAAAAGAGAGAGAGCCTTGATACTTTAGAGGAATTTGGATCTTCTGCAAAAGAAAACCCTAGGTAAGAAAGGGAAGGTTTCATTGAAAGAAAAGAGAATTTAATTCTCAACAGAGTTTAACTCTGATATAAAACAGAAGGACATATTTCTTCTCTCTTTGATGGAGAATCTGTAAAGTGCACATCTCCCCTTGAATTGAGAATTTAATTCTCAATGGGTTGAGATCCTGCCATGCAGATCCAAAGCATAGAGAGGGAATGGAAGCACGAGAATTTAATTCTCACAGAACTATAGGAATTTAATTCCTTCAAAATAAAATTAGGGTTTGACCCTGTGTTATGGGAATTTAATTCCTTCAGAATGAAAAGAATCAGGGTTTAACCCTAGTTAAGAACTTAGTTCTGTTAAAACAACAAGAATTTAATTCCCTTAATCTTATTCCCCAGAATAATTCTCTAACAGAGAGTGGGGGTTTAATTCCTTAAAGCTTGTATTAGGGTTTAACCCTATTCAGTTCCTCACATATATGAGGAATTTAATTCCTACAGAAAATTCAGAGTTCAACTCTTCAAAAGGAATTAGGAATTTAATTCCTCTGAAATTATTGTTAGGGTTCAACCCTACTAGGGATTTAATTCCTGAAAGGGATTAACAGATCTTCTAAACAACTACAGAAAAGCAGGGTCACGTGTCACCACGTGACCCCCCCAAAGGATCTATAGAAAGCCCTTTGAGGCAGTGCCTCACGTGACCCACGTGACCCTTGGCAGAGGCTTTAACATACTCCATTCAAACACCCATCACGTAATGACACGTGATGCTCCAAAAGATGCGATCTTCTCAGCAGAACAAACGAAGGGAGGGCGCCCTCACGTGCTACCACGTGACCCCTCTTGCCTCAGCGTCTAACGCTAAATTGGAACCCCTGAATTCAGTGTTAAAACGTTGTTTGGCCTTAGTGTTCAACACTAAGCAAAGAACTTTATTTGCAGTGTTCAACATTGATTACCTTAGTGTTCAACACTAATTTGGGACTTCTGTTGCCAGTGTTTAACACTGGTCTGTTTTAGTGTTTAACACTAATTTGAAGGCCTTGTTGCTGGTGTTTGACACCAACTATCTCCTGGTGTTAAACACTGACTTATCAATCTCATTCTCAGTGTTCAACACTGATTGGTCTTTTGTGTTTAACACTAGGCATTGGCCAGAGGCAAAGCCTCTCCTTCAAGGGACCAACAGGAGGGCCGATGTCCCAGACATGATTGGACTTAGCCCAAGCTGGCCATAAGTCCTCAATTCGTAATTAACTGGGCTAATGGGCTCATAACATAATTAATTGGTCTTGATCCCAAATTGGGCCAAAGACTATTTAATCCACTCCGGTTCCAGGGTACATCTCTTCATTCCTTTGATACTTGGCGTTGTAATCCCTCAACGTCTTCAAAGAGGTGACGGGTCCCGATGACCACACATTGATATGGACTGTAGGGTCCTTAAACCCATGGACTACGATGTCCTTAACCTTGACCGAGATGTCTTAAAACTAACAATGGACTGTGGGGTCCTTAAACCCATGGACTACGACGTCCTTAACCTTGACCGAGATGTCTTAAAACTAACAATGGACCGTAATGTCCTTAAACTACCCATGGACCGCAATGTCCTTAAACTAGCGACGGACCACCACGTCCCTAAACTGGAACAATAGAGCCCCAAATGCTCTTTTGTCGGATCTAAACGATCCTGTTTAAGTTGATCTTAGCCTCAAATATGGCTAACGTATCCTTAAACCTTCAAACAGACTTTAGTCCCAAATTGGACTATAAATCCCCAAATCAACTTTGGTTCAAGGGTACATCTCTGAACTTCTCTGACATCTGTCGTTGTAATCCTTCAACGTCGTCAGAGAGGTGACGGGTCCCGACGGCCATACATGCAATGGACCACCATGTCCCTAAACTGGAACAATCGAGCCCCCAAACGCTCTTTTGTCGGATCTAAACGATCCCGTTAAGTTGATCTTAGTCTCAGGTTAGACTAACGTATCCTTAACAAACGTTTGAGTGGATCTTAGCCTTAAATATGACTAACGTATCCTCAAACCAAACCCCCAAACCCAAATCTAAGATAATACGGATTTGGACTAGTCCACGCCCTACGGGCGACGACATAACTCGGTCTCCGTAAACAATCCACGGGCAACAAAACACAAAATAAACACCCACGACACGAAGTGACCATCTGGAGAAGGAGAAAGTTGTTACCGCGACGCGGTAGCGTAATTAACTGCAGGGGCTTGCGCCTGCAGGGAAGAGCGTCCCCACAATCAAAACCCCCTCAAGCGAGGGGGAATCTGACGAAGTCTGCTACATCGGACGCATCCGTTCAGACCTTCGATACATGGTGCCATAAATTAACTTGGCATCTTCGGAGAGGTGGACGGATAGCACCAATTAGCATCTGCCCCGAATCTCAGGCGAGACGTCCCGCGTCTCGGCCGCCGTTCGGAGGGGAACAGGAACGTTCAGAGAAATGCTCCTCAGGCCAGGAGGAATGTGCCGAAGCGCCAGGCTTTCATGATGTCTGTGGAAGAAGCTGAACCCACTGGCCAAGTCATTACTAGTAATCTTTCTTTCTCAAACTTATCTTTTAGTTTGGTTACCTGCACACTTTCCCTATACCTAAAACCTATCCTATATACCTCAGGTACAATCCTAGTAGCTTCACTACCTGCACTTGCACTGTTTAATACTGGAGCATCCCACTGCTTTATGTCGCAACGGTTTGTCCGAACCCATGCGATTCCAGTCTCACCGCTTGTATCCAGCTGGAATGTCAGTTCCGGAAATGGTGTTCTAAAGGCAACTATGGGATACAGCATGTGTCCAGTCGTCGTCTGCAGTCGAGAGTTTTACGCTGACTTCAAGGTACTGGACATACCAAACTTCGATGTGGTTCTAGGAATGGACTGGCTTGGAACCTTTTATGCTACCATCGACTGTCGTCAAAGGAAGGTAGTATTTGAGATTCCAGATCATCCGGTCTTCTATTTCAAGAGTGGAGACCGTACACTAGAGCCAAGTACTTACAAAGCAAAGCCAAGAGAAGCAGTAGTTGCAGCAGCTCAGGCAGAGGAAGAATCAAGACCGGAGGTAGTTCGGGAGTTCGACGATGTATTCCCTGACGATATATCAGGTTTGCCTCCCGATCGAGCTCTTGAATTCAGTATTGACTTAGTACCAGGAGCACAACCAGTGATCAAAGCACCTTATAGACTAAGTCCGGAAGGATTAAAGGAAGTCCGAATACAGTTGGACGAATTACTGGCGAAAGGATGGATTCGTCCCAGTACTTCAAGTTGGGGAGCACATGTACTACTGGTAAAAAAGAAGGAAGGTTCATACAGAATGTGCATCGATTATAGGGCCTTGAACGAAGTTACTATAAAGAACAAATATCCACTTCCGCGCATCGACGATTTATTCGATCAGCTAAGTGGATCTTATGTCTTCTCTAAATTAGATCTTCGTTCAGGCTATCATCAAGTGAAAGTCAAGGAAGCTGATATTCACAAAACAGCTTTCAGAACTCGTTATGGACATTACGAATTCCTAGTAATGCCATTTGGAGTGACCAATGCACCAGCAATCTTCATGAACCTTATGAATCAAGTTTTCCGGGAGTATTTAGACAGGTTCGTTGTCATCTTCATCGACGACATCCTGGTATATTCTAAGAATCGGGAAGAGCATGCGGAGCATCTACGAATTGTCCTGGAAACTCTTCGTCAACATCAGATTTATGCCAAGTACAGTAAGTGCGAGTTTTGGCTAAATCAAGTTGGTTTTCTTGGACACATCGTATCAGGAGAAGGAATTTGTGTGGATCCAGCAAAAGTTTCAGCAGTCAGCGAATGGCCTACACCAAAATCAGTGAAGGATATACGGAGTTTCTTGGGCTTAGCTGGATATTACAGAAGATTCATTGAAGGCTTTTCGAAGATAGCAACACCCCTGACCAAGCTCACACGAAAAGATGAAGAATTTGTGTGGTCAGAAGCATGCGAGCAAGCTTTCGTAGAACTCAAGTCAAGACTGACATCTGCACCTATTCTCGTCATACCGGATCAATCTGGAGGATTCGAAGTGCATTGTGATGCATCTGGTAAGAGACTAGGATGTGTTTTACATCAGCACGGTAAGGTTGTAGCTTATGCTTCAAGACAACTGAAGACTCATGAGCGCAATTATCCGACGCATGATCCAGAGTTGGCAGCCGTCATTTTTGCTCTCAAGATTTGGCGCCATTACTTACTTGGTGAACGAGTGAACATCTACACAGATCATAAAAGTCTGAAGTATGTGTTTACTCAGAAGGAGTTGAATATGCGGCAGAGAAGATGGTTAGAACTTATGGCGGACTTTGACATCAATTTGCAATATCATCCAGGAAAGGTGAACGTAGTACCTGATGCTCTTAGTCGCCAACCATTAGCAATGAATCTCACCGCCCAGTGGAAGCTTCAGCAAGACCTACATCAGATGGAGATTGAACTAGATATGCCAGGTGATATTTCAAATTTGATGAATCTACAAGTCCAATCAACTATCGTCAATCAGATCAAAGCAGCTCAAGCCAGCGATGCTAAGTTGTAAAGGATCAGAGAACAAGTGGAGAATGGACTCAGAACAGATTTCATCATCCATGAAGACGGATCTTTGAGATACGGCAGCAGATTGTGTGTACCAAAGGGTCCTGTTCGGGAAGAATTAATGAAAGAAGCTCACAGCTCTCCCTATTCAGTACATCCTGGAGGTACCAAAATGTACAAGGATCTACGTCAGAATTATTGGTGGCATGGAATGAAGTGTGAAGTAGCCAGAAGTGTCGCAAAATGTTTGGTGTGTCAGCAAGTAAAGGCTGAACATCACAGGACAGCTGGACTACTTCAACCGTTACCAATACCAGAATGGAAGTGGCAGCACATCACGATGGACTTTGTAACTGCTCTCCCTCGCAGCAAAAAGGGTAACGATGCGATTTGGGTCATTGTGGATCGACTCACAAAGTCGGCTCACTTCATCCCATTTCGAGTTGGCCAATCAACTGAAACACTAGCGAAGAAGTACATGGAGGTAATAATCTAAATTAGATTTAAAAACTCGTCATAATGTACTATCTCTGATACCCATGAACTCGTACAGGAAATTGTGAGACTTCATGGAGTACCGGTCTGCATTGTCTCCGATCGTGACACCAGGTTTCGATCGCAATTTTGGCAGAGTCTGCAAGCTAGCTTGGGAACAAGTCTGAACTTCAGCACGGCTTATCATCCACAAACAGATGGTCAGTCGGAACGAACTATTCAGATCTTGGAGGATATGCTCAGAGCATGTATGCTCGACTTCAAAGGATCGTGGGAAGATCACCTGCATCTTGTGGAGTTCGCATACAACAACAGCTACCAAGCAAGCATAGGAATGGCACCTTTTGCAGCATTATATGGAAGGAAGTGTTGATCGCCATTAAGTTGGGACGACATCGGAGATAGAGAACTCCTTGGACCAGAGATGATAGTAGCGACCGTTGACGTGGTTCGTACTATCAGGGAAAGAATGCGCATAGCCCAAGATAGACAGAAATACTGGGCTGATACGAAGAGACGACACTTGGAGTTCCAGCCAGGAGATCATGTATTCCTGAAAATCTCTCTGAACCGCGGAGTGATCAGATTTGGAAGACGGGGAAAGTTGAGTCCAAGATACATTGGACCGTTCGACATACTCGAACGAGTCGGTGAAGTGGCATATCGTTTAGCGCTTCTACCCTCATTGGAAGGAGTGCATAACGTGTTCCACATATCCCAACTCAGAAGGTATGTGAGTTACCCCAGCCATGTACTTGATCATTCCGAGCTCACGATACAGCCCGATTTGTCTTGTGAGCAACAACCTGTGGAGATTCTGGACAGGAAAGTGAAGACACTTCGGAACAAAGAAGTTAATTTAGTCCGGCTAATGTGGAGGAAAGACACTCCAGGAGAATCCACGTGGGAAAGGGAGGATGAGATGCGTGCAAGATATCCGCACCTTTTTGTAAACTAGTCCTCAAATAAAAAAATTGTAAATTTCGAGGACGAAATTTTTGTAAGGAGGGTAGATTGTAACAACTCCAATTTTTGTATATCAAAATTTGCTTTAAATATGATGTATACTTGGAGTATTGATGTTGCTGGAAACAATTTAAGTATCTAATTCCTTACAATAATTACAAGAAGGAGCTTGTAGCTCATTGATAATAGCTTGCACTGCTGAACCAAGCCACCAGAGTTCGAATCTCATGCCCCACATAATTTTTATATCATTTTTGTTTTAATTTTTTTGGGAAGTCAAACGGTCAAACAGCCATAACTCACAATTTATTACGAATTATAAAAAATAAAGTATACTAAAATCTCCCCCAGACCAAACCCCACCCGACGGCACCCGACTCGGCCCTGACTCGGCCGAGTCGGCCTGCGACTCGGCCGGTCGGCCGAGTCGTCAACACGAAAAATCTTCGTGTTGACTTGGTCTTCATCCCTGCATACTCCATTTTCTCTGTACAGTTACAAAATTCTCATTAAAGCTCTTTTAAGTCCAAAATTAATGAATTTTTAATGAATTTTACATTTTTAAAATATTTTTTTAATCTAAACCCTAACCCTAGCCTAGCCCTATATAAAGACCCCTATCCTCTACCATTTCACCTCACCACTCTAAGTCCACTCTCCCAAATTCTCGAGAACTCGGTGCAAAGAGCGAGAAGCGAAGCGCTGCCGAAACCGACGACGGATTCCGGCGACCGGATCAGAACCTTCGCGACGTTTTCGATGCATCGACAATCACCACCTTCTTTAACCACCTTAGCTTGTCCAAACCCGTAAGTCCCATCTCTTCTATCTCTCTTTTCTTTAACGTAAAAATACGACTTTTGGAACCCGACGGAAATCGGAACAAAACGATTTCCGATTCGGTTTTTCTATAAATTTCCACTTATCACCTAATACATAATACCTAAACTTATGTATGATGACTATTAATCACCTAGAAACCAATTTAAATAAAGTTACTCACATGAAATGATAGCTTCTTTACAATATCGTATTCTTTTCATAAAAATACCATAAAGTTTATTTTTCTTGTTCTAATTAATTACCTCTTTCCTAAATATGTTTATCTTGATCACTAAACTTGTAGAAACCAATTTGAATGAAATTTCACGCATGAAATGATAACGTTTTCGAATACCGTATTCTTGCGCTTTAATACCTTCAAGTTTAATATATCTTGTTTAACCTCTAAACTTCATCAAAACTTAAAATAAGTCACGAGGTAATGACCTACCTCTACACACACACAAATATAACCCTAATTGATATATGTCAAAACATAGAATACGAAATTACAGGACTTTTCACTAAAATACCATATTCTTTATAATCTTTTCTTGAAAGCTTTAAGTTGTAAACATTTATAAATAAAATCTTTTATAAAATGAAAATACGATATGTCATGGATATCGATCGTTTATCTAAACTGACTTTGTGGTGTCTAGGCTAGGCAAGTGAGCTTGGGTAACTTTAAAAGGCCCGTCTCACGATTCGTGAGCGGATCCCTCCCTCCTCACTTGTACTTACCTGGCCACAATTGGCGGTGAAGAGGCGATTTGAGGTTTCTAATGACTCATCGTTTAGACCTTAGAAATAGGGTAGTTGGGTTAGGAAACCCTAACAACTAAAATACGGAAAACTATACTCTTTTGCAAATAAATACCCTATATTTATAAAACCGTTTTCCTAAATGAATAGTATTTATAAAATCTAAGCAAAGTGCCGCTACAACCCACTTTTGGGGAACCTGTTAGGGATAGTACGGTTCATCGTGCACCCGCAGGCTAGTAGTGCGAGATTCAGACCTCCGCAAGGAGCATTCGGTCTCGAAAGGTTTAAAATACGACATTTGAGAAAAATGAGATTTTAGAGATTAAAATATTTATTTAAAATTATTCTTGTGTTAATATATATATAATTATCATTTAAACACCTATTTTATCATAATATAAAGTTTCCACTTTTTTCCCAAAACTCCAAGATTTAAAAATTATGAGAAAATACCATGAATTTTAGATAAAACAATTAATACTTTTATTAGGATATATTCACTAGAATAACACAAATAAAATTCACACTCATTATAACTATAAAGACGAATAATAAATACTTGAGGTGTATTTTGAAAACTATACGAATGTACTTTTTACATAAAACCCCCTCAAGTTTTACAAATTACAATAAGGCCCCTAACTAATGTTGAACTTCAAATTATCTTTTTTTTAGTCTGACTCGGGTTAGAGTCTGACTATTTCTGGCTTGAATATGATTCAAGTCAATCTATATTCTCTTATATTCCAACACAATTTGAATACATGAATCCTTGAATCCAGTTAACAATATATTCATTTTGACTGAATCAAACCATGGATATTCATCCATTATCCTGATATTCCATTTACCTGATTATACAGTTACAACATGTTTACTGATATCATGCTTTTGGTCAGTCACCCAACTGACATATTCCAATACAACAATACTGTTAAAACACTACGGGGTTTAAGGGGTAGATTGGTACGGAATGTGTTAAAGGTGGCACGAGGTGGTCAGATTAAGACACCTAACCTGAATCCCATTGCTGTTGTACCGTGGCATAACGGTTCCTTGTACTTTCCTTTTGCCTTGATCTCTAGCATATAGAGATCCCCCTCGTATACACTGGTATCCTTCTGTACCAAGCTACAAACAACAACGTTAACTCAATGTTCCATAATATTCAACAATATAATACTTTAGATAATACTTTTACACTGTCTTTCTAATTCTTCCTTATCTTTGGGACTTACCGAGCGACCTGTTCGCTGACGACATTCTATTTCTTTCTTCTTTGAATGTCGTCAGGTGCGTTGGACCAAGCTGAGATCGAGCCCACCGGTGAAGATTTGGAGCAGTTCCAAGAAGATCCCGAGATTTAGATATTGTATCTTGTTCTTTCCAGTATTTTCATTTCCTGTTATGCCACTGTTTAGGCATTGCTTTTCATTTCAGATGTATTTTCCTTTCATGTATTGTACAAAGAATGTTATTAATAAAAGTTGTTATTTCTATACCTTTCGTCTCTTGTGATTTATTTTATATTGCTTAGCTACGCTTAGCGTATGTACTTCTGAGTACATATGTAGCGGACCTTGTCGCGTCCACTTCGCCGTACACTGGGAAGCGGGGCGTGACAATGCACATTGTTCTTGTGCCATCCTTCTTCTTTACTAGAAGAACTGGAGCTCCCCAAGACGAGTTACTGCTTCGAATCCAACCCTTCTCAAGCAATTCAGCAACCTGTTTCTTAATTTCTTCTAACTCTACTGGTGCCATTGGATAATACGCTTTAGATACTGGCGCTGCACCAGGAATAAGATCAATTGCGAACTCCACGTCTCGCTTCGGCGGTAAACCCGATATATCTTCAAATACGTCCATAAAATCGCGAACAACCGCCGGCTCTTCACCACTATCAACTTCTATTGCTGCAAGAATATTGTTTGTCGGCCTAGCCCTAAACTCGACTGGCCCGACAGAACTGCTTCCTCCAGTGAAGGTAAACTCGGGATATCCGGGAATCTGGAAAATTACTTTCTTTGCCCTACAGTCAATGTGAGCGTGGAAAGTGCCAAGAAAATCCATTCCCAAGACGACTTCATAGCTGCCCGTATCAATCACCAAGAAATCTGCAAAAAGTTTCCGTCCGCACACAACAACTGTACAATCTTTACACTCCCTACTAGATATGATTTTCCCATTCCCAGTGTGTATGTCCCAGAAACTAGACAGGGTCGTGCAGGTAATCGAGTGTGTAGTTATAAACTTGGATGACATAAAACAATGGGATGCACCAGAATCAAATAATGCCACTGCGGGAAAACCATGAACGAGTAGAATACCTGAAACCACTTTTCCTGATGCCTTAGCTTCCTCAGCTGTCAAGGTAAAAGCTCGAGCCTGATTAGGTCCTTGAGTCAGCTGTTTCTGCCCTTGGAACGGTTTCTGCGGAGGCTTCTGAATATCATCCCTCGTACGAAGCTTCGACGGACAGGCACCAACTGCGTGATCAGACGCTCTACAAACCAAACAAAGTCCCAGCCTTCTTCGACAATCCTTCTGCACGTGCCCAGGTAAACGGCAGTAGTCACAAATCACGCTCTTTCTTCGATCAACGATCACAGGCTTCTTCATGGGTGCTACACCTCGACGGTCCACTGGAATACCTCTGCGACTATGAGCTCGGTTAGGTACAAATGCGGGCTTCCTTGCCGCAACTACTGTCGGCTGCAAACTCCCTTTCATCCCAGATAAACTCTGCTGTTCCCGAGCTGCCGTAAGAACCTGAGAGAAAGTGGTCAAACCCAGGGAGACAATCTGTCTCTGGATGTCCACATCCAAACTGCGCATGAACCTTCGTGCCCTGTCTGCATCGTTGGCGACTAAAGGTCCAGCGAACCTGCTGAGTCTTGTCCACTCTGCTGCATACACGTCCACGGGTGCTCCATTCTGTCTTAGCCCGATAAATTTCTCTTCCATTTCCTCCCGTGTAGTCCGTGGGAAGAACTTCTCCAGGAAACTCTTAGAAAAATCCGCCCACTTGATCGGCTTGGGCAAGCGGGTCTCCTCAACAAGCCACCATTCTCGGGCGTAGTCCACTAGCTGAATGCGTACCACATCAACTCTTTTGTCATTTGGAATCTGTGCCGCAATCAACAAATTCTCTGTGTCAACTAGCCACTGCTCGGCTGGCAATGGCTCCTCCAAACCAGTGAATGTAGACGGACCCAAACGTCTGAAATCGGCCACGGTCCCAACTCGATCAACTGGTTTAGCTTCAACCCTGTCTACGGACTGCTGAACGGTCTGCAAACCTTCCTGAAATGATTCTGCTTGCTGCTGGATCAGCTCGGTCTGTCTCTTTTGAATTTTCAGCATTCCTCTTATCACTCCAAGCATGGCGGCTTCGTCCACACGCCTCTGGTACGTCTTGAAATTCTTATCTGCCATATTCCTGAAATCAAACACCCAACATTAGCATGATGATAGATTCAATATATAGATCAAGGCTAGAACTCCAAGATACTTAAATAGAGTACCGCATTGTAACTATGCCGCGGTATCATAGCCACAATTACTTAACTCCACCCAAGTCGCCTAAGTCCTAGAGATAACAAGGAATCAGGTTTTCGAGTCGATATGCAAAGGAAGTTTGCACATCGTAAAGATATAATCAGGAAGAATGTGATTCAAGAATGGTAAAACGGTCAAGGTGGCAGGACATGGTTTCCTAAACACGGGTATTCTGATTCGTGTATTGGGTACAATACCCAACTACAAAAGAATCAACCCGACTATCCTATGGCTCTGATACCAAAAGAACCATGTCACGCCCCGCTTCCCAGAGTACGCTAGATTGGGCACGTGACATAGCCAACCATGCTACCTGTGGGTAGGAAGTATCCATCCACAATCACATTATGGCTGTATAGATATCAAGAACAAGATAAGACTATCTAAAAACATGTCCATAATCCAGAATACAGGAGTCAATAATAAATAAATGCGGAAGCAAATGATCCAATACAAATAACTGAAAAGTATGTCCCATAATGCGGGCTCACATCAGGAAATAAATGCAGGAAATAAAACTAATTACTACTGAACTCACAGCTCAGCCTGCTGGCTGAAGTACTCCTGCTCAGACTGCAACAGCGGTACGGAATCTGGGCCATGCAAAACCCAGACGTCAGCGCGTCATGTCATCAAGTAATATAATATGAACAGTGTAGCAGGAAATGCAAAATAAACATGAATAAAACGAGAGTAGCAGTAATGTGAATCAAGCAGTGCATGGTAGTGTGCAGTGGGTAACTAAACTGTTCTATCAGGTTGTCTATTCTAAAGTCTTTGAAATCAATTGATGAATCGTCGATGTAACTCAATAGTATCCCGTGCATGCCCGGGACCACGGTCAAGATCCTCGGGGCTGAATCCGAGACGTGCCGCTAGGCAGTAACAGGTAGCAGGATGGGCGAGTGATGTCAGCATTATCACTCCGGGGCTGGCCTAGCCCGTAAGACTGATCAGAACAGGTATCGAACTGCTGAGTTACAAGTCAGGTTTCACCTTTGATTTCCCCATACCCCCAAGTTATGTATGTCGAGTCAGGTATTCAGTAATCAAGAACTAATGCCAACACAGGATCAGGTAAAAGCAGGTTTGTCTGGATAGACAACAGGAACGGTCCATGAGGATTACATGTCAGGTTTGTTGGCATTAGACACAAGATCAGGTAACGGGTCAGGTCATGGTACATCAGGTCAAGTCGACAGTATACGGTACCATGTTAGGTGCATCAATATATACATAAGTGTAGCAATGTCAGGTCAAGATGCAAACAATATCGTGGGTGTGCTCACAATCAGATATATAATCAAACATGGGTATTAACAACATGAGATAAGCAATGAATTACATAATAAGCAGTTTCATTCAAATTTCAAGAGTGCAGTAAGACGATATAGCCGTTTAGTCATGTTAACAGGTTTAAGCACCCTTAGCGGTGCAATAATTTATGTAACGGTTCAATACAGTTTTTCAGGTTAAAAGCATACGAGTGTCCGAATGTAACAGAACTACAGGGATAAATGCTACCAGCTATTCTAACAGTAAAATGTGATTGAACAGGTAGATATGATTATTAGGTTCAATTTGCAAATTGTAAGTTCCATGTTTAACAGTAAAATGATATAATGCAGTATTGTAACCGAAAATGGGAAACGATTATACCAAGTTAAATTTTACAGGTTTAGAGTGTCAATACGTATATGTAAATATTGTATAGCATGTAGCAAGGGGTACTTGCCTCGACGAGTCGCGAACCGGGAAAAACGGAACGTAACATCGGCGGGGAAACTCGCGACGGGCGCACGGTTCACGGATTGAACCCAAACAACGAACAATGGAACCACGCGGATCGGGGTATCTCGCTGAATCGTCGGGACACGTCACCGGCACGGCCGGATTCTGGCGAGCATGTGAACAGTGAAAGAAACATCATGGTTTGAAACAAGAAAGCAAGGAAATACAAGGAAAATACAAGGAAAGGGGAAAGAAGAAGAAGATGGGGTATACTTACTGGGTCTCAGAGGGCACTAGCAACGACGGCGAGATCGACGGCGGCGAGAACGACGTCTCCGGCGATCTGCAGAATTGATCCAGCCGGGTTTCATTTCAGTTTGAAAACGAAGAGAGGGAGGATGAGATGGAGAAGCACTTACAAGATGTTCTGGGGTGGTCGGGTGATCGTCGGCGACGACCAGGGGCGGCGCAGGTGTCGCGACGATGGCTGCAGCGACGAGAGCAGGGGTCACCGCTGAGGGTGCAGGTGGTTGGGCACGCGGAAAAAAGGAGGAAGAGGGTTGTGGGTGAGACGAGGAGGTGCGGGCGCAGGCGACGGTGGTGCCGGCGTCGGGGTTGCGGTGGCGATGGGTGAAGGTGGCTAGGGTTCTCGCGAGGGTTCGTGGGGTTTTCTGGGTTCTCTCGTTGCTGGAGGAAAAGAAAAGGAAGAAGAAAATATATAGAGGAGAGAGAGACAGAAAGAGACGGGAGAGAGAGAGGAGAGATGTAGGGAGAGTTAGAGAGAGATACGGGGAGAGAGAGAGGCGTAGGAAAATTCTAGTGGGGCCCAGGGAGTTAATCCTTCGCTGATTGGCTGAATGAAGGGTTTTTAATCGTTTAGAAAAACTAAAAAGATTTAAAGATTTATACTAACAGTAAGATTTGTAAAGTGAATGAAATATATTATGGTTTAAATATTATTAAAAATTTAGGATTTTGGCGCCAAACAAAACATTTTCAAATCGCGCCCGGATCGGGTCCAAAAATTCGAAATTGAAATAATAGGATTTTAAGCGGGTTCCAAATTTTAAAATTAAATATTTTATGATTAAAAAGCATACCCCCAAGACGGACACCTGTACGTGCGCGTAGCCGTCCAAACTCGCTCGTTTCACTGAATGGGACGAGATCACAATACACGGACGCTACCACAAGGCTAGTGGTGTCAAGTAGGCCAAGATGAATATTTTTAATTTTATTTTAGATGCCAAAAATCGTTATATGTAGAAATGACTTTGCCGGGTAAAATTTTGCAGTAAGTCACAAACAAGTAAGATAAATGAAATGAGTACCACATATGCTCAAACAGCAACAGAAATTAGTAGTATCGGGCTCGGGTGTTACAACTACATATGCCTGCAGTGGGACTCCTGAGATTCCGTTGATCGAACTCACACTCAAACTACCCCACACCCCGGGGTCTACTTCAAACACCGACCATGAATCTAAATACTAGTCGCTCCATGACAAGTCTATGCAAGAACTGGAGACAGGGTCTCCATCAAGCATGTCTCGGCTGGTATCCAAGATAAATGAACAGTACTCGATGTCTTACCTATGACACTAATATAAGTGCTTCCATACCTGTCACATTCCCGTTATAGTTACACTTATATATGCCCCCATAGGTGTCAACAATGTGATAATTAACTGGTTCCGCTGATTGTGTATAAGTACGTGTCACTTCCATTATTCAATCACGCTTTTACACTAACGTACTTACCACAATACAATCACTAATATTTATCACTTGGTAATGTAACACGGTCACCAGGCCATCAATGTATATAACCACTATTCAATGAGGGTATGACCGCTACATGATATGATAAAGAATGCATTCAAATATGATACAAATAAAATATGGCAGCCGATGTCATATAACCCGCAAAATTTACTATAAATCACACGTACAGAATTAAGCAAAACAATATAAAAGGGGTAAGCAGTATATTTAATTATCTGGACATCAAAATTGGTTTCGAGTCAAACGGGTTTCAGGTTTGTGAGCTACGGTCATTCTATTTTCAGTGTTTACTGCCGGAAATCCAATTTCTGAACTGGAAGTCCGTTTCGTAACATATTTTACTCCCTGTTGGGAGTATAATTAGGCAACGCTCCAGTTAGATAATATTTAGATTTATTTGTTTTGTTTCCAACTCATCAGACGGATAAATAATATCTACTGTACGTAGGGAGATATGCACTGTCTAAGATTAAGGTATATATTCTGGTTCTGCACGAAACTGCGGTACACATCGACGGTTTAAAAAGTTGTTGTAAATATCAAACGACACCGGAATGCAATGGGACCAGTACCGTTAGAAATATAATTCAATTGTATCCACTTCTATGTATGGTTCCGCACACTTGCACGCTTAAATAGTGAAAAGTATGCATTCTAAAACAGGTAAAGGCAGAGATTCTTGCTCTGGACTGCAGTTCAGAGCCATGAACCGCCTCAGTTTTCGTCGTTATAACTTATTAAAATTCAGAGATTAACTATGGGATACTGTAGGTTTATCTATTGGCTTCGATACGAGCCCTAAAACATTAAGTTACAAGTTGCATTTAGTTTAATATAGATTTTAGAACGTGGCATGTGCGGTGAATTCCAAATTCAGTGTCGCCTTTTTAGGGCGCCGTTTCTTGTGCGAAACTATATTATCTTGAAACATATTTCTACACGACATTAGTTAAAAGTAAAAGGAACAATTGATCACAAATTCCACTACTTTAAAATAGGTTTTGGTTCACGCCGCACACCGAACACTTAGCAAGTAATATTTCATAACCATTGACAGTCGGTTTTATCTAACCGATTAAAATGGGATATAATTCTCATAAATTCTGTGCGATATTTATACATGTTATGAGATCTGATCATAACCAAAAGCAATACAAATAAATTACTACGATGTGTTATTAAAACCTAATGATAGTTTACGACATGATTCTAATTATAAAGTTATGATTAAAATCGCTCGTCTAATTAATATAAGTATAGCGTGAGTAGCAAGCGAATGGTTCACTTGCCTTCGGTCGCTTGATATAGAAGCGACACAACGTGCGGGATCAGTTTTGACACTCGAGACGATGCGATGCTGGACACATGCGCGACGCGGGTGCGATGCGCGGTGACCCGGTACTGGACGCGGTGGAGACGCGGGCACGATGCGGTAGTGGGCGTGGTGATGACACGGGCGTGACACGGTACTGGACACGGTCTTGACTCGGTGTGTAGTGCGGGTGTGGCACAGCGTGACACGGCATGGGACGCGACGCCGGTGTAGGAGTGGGCACGGTGCATGCACTGGATCGGGGCACGAATGGCACGGAGGCGGGCATGGGCCACGACACGTCTGGGTACGTGGTGACACGGGGCTGGCGCGACTGTGACAGGGTGGCAGCGGCAAAGAGGCACAGTACAAGGGTATGGTATGTGCACAGCTTGGCATGGGCAGCGGCGACAGCAATGAGGAGGTGATGGTGTGGTGGAGGTGGGAGGTAACTCCTGTGAGATGATAGGGCGCCGAGAGATGATCAGCTGTGGCGGTGGTGAGGTCGCGGTGGTGCGAGGTGGGCATGAAACAGAACGATCACGGCACGGAGACAACAAGTTTAGGCTCGGCTACGGGGTCCTGGGCTTGGCCGTTGGCTAAGGCGGCGATGCAGGGAGGTCAACGGCGGGGAAGTGTCGACTGCGTCGCAGCGAAGGAGGGTAGCTCGGTTAATGGAGCTTCATCGACGTCGGCGGAGAAGACGAGGAGGAGGTGTTGCTATCGGGAAAGAGTGTGCAAGGGGTGAGCTCGTCGGCGGTTGAGAGGAGCTTAGGGCCGGGTTGGATGCTCGGTGGTGGCTCGGGGTCGCCGGAGATAGCAAGGCTCTGGTGGAGTGAGCTCGGTGAGGGCTGAGGTGCTGGAGGAGGTAGTTGGGCTTAGAGGTGGTGAGGGGTTCACAAGAAGTGGTCGGCAGCAAGGTCGAGTGGTCATGGTCGATGAAGGAGGGTCAAGGCGGGCGAAGGTGATGGTGGTGGTTGGTGCTTGTGGAGAGTTGAGGGCTCGAGTTTAGTGAAGGAGAAGACGAAAGGCGATGGAGGTGGTGAGGAGGGGAGGTTAAATAGGGAAGGATTCGGAGGCCGGGGATCTTGGGCGATTATGGCGATGTTGAAGTTGTTGAGAAGGAGGAGTTCGGCGAGTGGATCCCAGGCAGTTGAGAGTGTGGGCTTCGTCGCCGTGACCGTTGGGGAGTGGGCCCCATGGGTAGCGCGAGGGAGGGGAAGATGTGGGGCGAGGACGTGGTCGCGGGGAGGAGCGGGTCGTGGGTGTAGCGTGAGGGAGACGGGAAAGGGAAGAAGAAGAAGAAGAAGAAGAAGAAGAGGAGGAGGAGGAGGAGTGGGCGTTGGGGGAGTTCACGTCAGGTCGGGTCGGGTTCGGGTCCGGGCTGCAGTAGTTTAGGGCTTGGGTTAGATTAGGAAAATTAGAAAGAATTAGATAAAAAAAAATTAATTAGGAGATTAAAATAAAAGTAGGGAAATAATTAGGAAAAATAGGATTTAATGGAAAATGAAATAGGAGAAATATAGGGAAAATATATTTGGAAAAATATAGGAAATAAAGATTTTAAAATAAACATATACATAATTTATATGTACAAGATATCAGGTATTACACCATCGCAGCGACAGTAACAGCAGCAGCAGCCGCAACATTAAGTAACTATATCGAGAGTAACCAAACCCTCAACATTCAACAAGCTGCACGACGCGACCGAGCTGAGAAGTGAGGCTCCAAGCCTAGGACCAAGTCCGTGTGAGAACGACGGTCATTCCTACGCCTCTGAATCTCTGTTCCGTTGAAGTTTCGATTTTGCACGAGGCAGTGTTCGATGAAATGCCCCAGTGGGAATTTCATCATTTCCTACGTTCTAATCACGAGAGTCGAGTTCGTTTCACCGCTCGGGACATATCGACAGGGACGGTTGTTAGAGCGCCTTGCAATTAGGTAAGTCCCCGTCCCTCTCTTTCTCTTGTCTTGAGTTTTATGAAAAATAATATTACAAATTATGATCCAACCACGAAGTTAAAGTACATAATAGTAAAGTGCATGAAACAGAGTAAAGACAAACATAACATAAGATAACAACTAAAACGATAGTATATATATTTTATGTTGTTGACTGTTTTTAGGCTTACTTAGATATTTATTTATTCATGTTAACAATAATCGGCTAATTTATTTGTTTTATCGAACATATGGAGTAATGAGGCAACTATATCTGTGACGCATAGACAAGATAACAAACTAGTTTACCAAATCGAGAATCTGAAATTTGAGCAGCTAAAGGGTTATCCATACCCATACATGTCTTGCGGCTCAATAGTATCCTTCATGAATAAATTGCTTAATGCATGAAAAACATTCCACTGCACCTGCAAAATGTGTAAAAAGAACACTATTAGCTAAACAATACAAGCTGAACCTATAAACCTTCTTGTCGTGTTTAATAAATCTTTAACAGCATCAAGTATAGTATAGTTGCCAATTTGTAAGAATTTGTTATATTTCTTCCACAATATATACAGTATGATTTTGGAGTAATTGCTTTAATGCTCTTTAATACTCTATTTTTACTATGAGCATATGTTTGTTGTGTCTGATCCTCTTTAAATTAGAATTTTGTACAGTGTTTTGTATTTTGATTTAGTGTGTAGAATTTCACCAACTTTCTATCTGTTCACGCTGCAGTTTTTTTATTAACATTTTGCCATTATTAATATAGTTATGTGTAATCACATTATTATTAGGCAGACTATTTTTTTTACCAATTTAACTATTTGAGTAATCACATTGTGATATATTATCCTTTTCTTGCAATTTCGCCTCTTCATCCCTCTTTAGGGGAGCCATATTGCGGATGGTGCGGATTATCGCACGTCTTGGGTTTAGTAGAATGAGACGCAGAGCCTTTCATAGGGCACAGTCTCCAAGGAAAAGTGGAAAATCGAACTTTAAAACAATTTGGATTACTTTTAAAAAAAGAATAAGTGGATAAATTATATTAATTGAGTTACTACTCATATTTTTCTCATTTGTATTCGGTTAAATGAAAACAAGGTTTTAAAATTATATTTTTTCAAGAAAATATCCTTAACTTTTAAAATGCTAGGTTTTTATTAAAATACCCAATAATTAAAATACATGCTCATGAAAACCCTAAATGTTATAAATCACCATCGAGGTTTATCTTTTATATTAAAAATATTTTTCATAAAACCCCTCGAGATATATAAAAACAATATTTAAGGACTTTAGTAAATATAGGTTTAAACGGGATCAATTCTCTTGAGCCCCAGGAAGCCAGAGAAAGTGAGTGCTTGCCTATTTAAAGTAAACAACTTAATGGAGTTATCAATAGTAATTGTCTTGGAAAAAGACACAAATCCTGTCGTCCATGTGCAGCAGTTACCGATGACTCCCGAACCTAATTCAGGAGCTAAATCTGTTTACAAGTGTCTGACTCAGTCTGAGTCCAAACTTAAACCTGAATCCAATTCAAACCTGAATCCAATTCAACCCTGAATCCAGAATCAAATATGAATACTTGATCAAGAACATGAATACTTGAAATCAAACATCAATATCAAACATGTATACTTGACTAGACTTGATCGAACCATGGTTATAACTTGACTTGAGTACTTGATTACATCCTGAACATGCATACTTGAACATTTTGTATCCATGGTTTCGGCAAGACTTGTAAATAAAATTTATACAAAACATTACACGGGGATAAATGGGTAGATTGGTACGGAACGTATATCATGGCACGAGAGGTCACTTAAGAGACACCTACATGAATTCTCATGCCGTTGTCCCGTGGGTTATGACGGGGACTTGTACTACATGTTATCATAGTCCACGGGGTAAGATGGACTCCTCTCGTATACATGAATACCTTCTGTATCAAGCTACAAACAACCACGTTATAATAACCATCACATACTTGTAATCAATCATACAAGACTTACCTGTTCAATTCACATTACTTGTTATATTATATTTCTTCTTTTAGGACTTACCGAGCGTTAGTTCGCTGACGACATTCCTTTCAATTTCTTTCTTTGGAATGTTCGTTAGGAGGACTGGACTCTCAGGAGATCGAGCCGAGCCAGGAGGACTTGGATCAGCTTGCGGCACAGTCCGACTTCTAGTTCCTTATACTTACTTTCCTATATGCCATTGTTTAGGCACTGTTTATTATCATTGTATCTTTTCATTTTCAAACAGTTGTATGTAAAGATGAATGTAAATAAAATTATTGTTTTATTTTAATGCTCTTGTCATTCTTGTTCATTTTATATATTGCTTAATTACGCTTAACGTATTTATTTCTTAGTAAATACGTTGCGGCCTACCACGTCACCGTATCCGTCTACTGGGAAGCGGGGCGTGACACCTACTAACCCGATAAGTTGTGCCGGTCTGAAGCCCATCACCTACCGAGAAACTAATGATATCATATCAGTAAATCTCATCCACTTTGGCCAAGGATTTTATGGTGATAACCGACCCAACACAACCCGACACCGACTCCCAATACCGGGAGAGACGAATCCCTGACGATTGTTCACTGGCTTCATGTGGCTCGAGACGGTACCCAACTAAAATCTGTTTGCACGACTCTTTTGAGCCGTGGTAGGGTAGTAATCTAAGTATAGTGGGAACTCATACAAGACAAATGAAAATCTCAGGTCAAAGGACTAACCCGTACTCATGCCACAAGAGAACTTACATCCGACGATAGGTATAATACCATTTAAAAGTTCTCGGTGAGTCCGTCCGGTTTACTCATCTCCAATGAGCACCTGTATACTATCTTAGATGACTCAACACCAATGGCTTGTGAGACCGGCCACCGCCCCTCGTCGGGGTCTCGAAAAGTATACACCAGTCTATTTCGGAGTATCGATGTCCAGTCTCGATACTCTCTCGACCAAGGACATTTAAGGATGTGCTTATGAACCACCCAGCTCCCACGTATATGATCGCCATCATAATACTGGTAGTCAAGCAATAATCCCACGGGCTTTATCAAAACGTATATACATAATGATAAAGACAAACCAGATAGCATACTATCATTTCGAGTAAAACTATTCTACCTGTATGGGTCCTCTATCATAATCGCCTACTTGTAATTACAATAATTGTCTTGAGGGCACTATATCCAACAACGCTCATAATACACGACCAGCCGTAGCCAATCATCTCTCGGGACATCCAGCGCTACGACATCCATCATCACGCTCCGCTCCTACTCAGTCGCCGCGGCCCAGGGAATATAATGACGTGTCTTTACATCATTTCAGCGTCTCCTCTTAAGAACCTAACACTCAGATATGATCCAGATAATTGTCACGCCCCGCTTCCCAAAATACGGAAAACGAGGGATGACTAGGCCAACCATACTCCTACGGTCAAGGAATAATCCCGCCGTAGTCACATTTCGGCTTCTAGCATTACATGGTAATCAATAAACAAAGCACAGCAGTAAAGGAATTACATCACTAAATTATTACATTAAAATCCATTGTTCGCAAATTACAAATAACCAAGAAGAGTTACTAACCAAGTTCAATTACACGATCTCTTTTATGGAAAGCGGAAAAGAAAGAAAGGTACTCCAGACTAGATCTCCGTCAGCTCGAAAGGTAAGTCCGTCTCCTGCGCTGGTTCTTCCACGAGATCTGAGCATGCATACTCAGGTCGTCAGAGCGACCTAATAGCAATGTTATTATAGTAATGTGAAACAGGTAAATAAGGTAATAACAGTGAAAGAAAAGAAATGCGGGTAATCATTATATTACTAAATGATGCAAAGTATGATCAGTGTTCCTATCGGTCCCTAAGTCATGTTTGAAATCGTATAGTGGAAAGGAGGATCATGTTTAACAGGAGTCTCGTACATACCCGAGACAACGGCCCACATGCCTGGGACATAACCCTGTCAGCCGGATCGTTAGATCCTACCTAATATATATATCAATGCTCGAATGATCATTCTCTAAAACACGGTCCCGCTAAATACGATACTCTTTCCACTTCGATTTCCCCTTTTCCCCAGGTTTACACTGTTTATGATTATGAGTTAGTCGTGTACAAGTATACCAATGGCACGGTTTTATCACTGTTCACTGTATTAATCACTGTCACGAATCATTCACTTTTTATTGGTGTACTTGACACTCCTAAACCAATATCATTCACGCACGATAATACAATGTCCACTGAACACTAACACGCACTAACACTATGTATATGGCAATTGGGTAAGATATGTGTATGTATGCCGTTAACAAGTCATGTATGTTATGAACCAATATGCACGTCATAAACTTACAAAAATTGCAGTAATTCATATGTTCAGAATTCAACGAAATGATACAAATACAATAATAAGTACACTCTGTCAGCAGTTCATCAAAATTGGTTTCAGTTCAATCGGGTTTCCGGTATTCGAATTACAGCCGTTTCATTTTAAGTGCTCGCTGCAGGAAATTCAGTTTCTGAACCGAACGTCCGTTTCGCGACACGAATTTCATCCAGTTGGGATCAGAATTTAGCGATACTACAGTTGAATAAAATATAGGGTTTCCAATAGGGTTTTCAACGCAACATACGGATTCTCAATCGCGACTGTACGTCGAAAGTTATGCACTATTAAACACTAGTATGTCAATTCTGATTCTGTTTTGGACTGTTATACGTCCTGTTCTTTTAAATTACAGATTAAATAGCAAACGACGATAAAACGGAATGGAACCACTTGTGTTATTTAGCTAACAGATTCACCTTTAATAAACTGCAGAGTTCCGCAACATATGAGTTCAGGAAACAAGGTGGTACGCATTACGGGACAGTAAATAATAACCAGAGTCGATCTGGATTGCAGTTCATAGCCGCACTCCGACCCAATTATCGTCACAATTTCAGTACAGAAACCATTAGAAACTTGCAAAGGGTTACAGTTCGTCGAGTCGGCTTCTATTTGATCCCTCGAACACACCATTTCAATAAGTACACGATTTATGGTGATTTTAACAATTTTCAGATGCGGGAAATTCCCAGTTTTACGGGTGTATTTGGGGGTGTTCGTTTCAGTCATTAACAGTCATATTTTCCAGTGGAATTTATACACAAGGTTCACTGCCATACGGGCCAGACTATGCAAATGAGTCCCATCAAATTAAGTGAAGATTTTCATTGGGATCTTGCATCGAACAGGTATGTCACATAATTTATCGGGTATTGTAAATATGGGATTTATACGATTTTAGTTTGTAACACGAATAAATTAGCATGTAGCAAGCAGGGTACTTGCCTGAAAACGTTTTAGGTGATGCCCGACAGCGGAAACGTCACGAACGCGCGACGAACGGCGTGATTTGGTTTCACGGCCTCGGCTCGCGATTCGGGTTCGACGTCGGAGTCGCCCGGAGATGGCTGGTGCTCGCTGGAAGCGGAGGGGAGGCTCTGTGAATCTCCTGGAAAGTGCTGGGGTCGACGATGGTCGGCGGGGTCGCTCCGGCGATGGGCAACAGTGAGGGTGCCTGGATGTGTGTTGTGGGTTTTGTGGCTTTGGAGAGAAAGAGAGAGTAGGTAGTGGGGCTTGGGCTTGCCGTGATGGTGATGATGCTGAGGAGAAGAGGGTGTAGAGGTCAACGACGTGATGGGGAGATCGCCGGCATGAGGGTGTAGGGTGGCCGAGCTCGGGTGTGCAGGGGTTGGTGTGCAGGGAAGCTTGGCAGGGGTGCTCAGTTGATGGAGGAGGAGGCTGCAGTGGTTGTGGTGTTGGTAGGGGAGAAACGAGGGAGGAGGACGAGGTGGTGTGGTCGTCGGCGGCGGCGTCGTCGGCGGTGTAGGGATGGAGGCAGTGGGTTCTTGGGGAGAGAGAGAAAATTTGAGAGAGAGAGTGTGAGGAGTTGAGATGAGATTGAGGAAGTGAGGAGTAAGGGTAAGCGACGGGGGTTAAAGGGGATCGCGAGGGGCGCGCGGGTCGTGGGGCAACGGCTCGGCGTCGTGGTCGCGAGGGTAGGCGCGAAATTCAGATCGGGAAAAGTTTACGTTGAGGAAGAAGGAATACAGTAGCGGGTCGGGTCAGAAGGCGTGGGTGTGGGCTTTGGGCTGAAGGTTTAATTTATTTAATTTTCTATTGTTTTCTCGTGGGCTTAGGAGATTGGGCCGGGGATTAATGTCTAGGAAAATCTGGGCTGAGGAGTTGATGCTGGGCCGGGGGTTTGATAAAATTAATTTGACATGAATTTCTTTGGGCTGAGGGATTTTTATGGGCTGGGGGTTTAAATGAGGAAATTATTATATTTGGTTTTAAATTTTGGGTTTGATTTTTAATTGGTTTTAGAAAACGAATACTACAATTTACGCACTAGTCTTCACACAAAATAATGATACGGGAAAAAGGAATAATATTCGGGAACTTGGGAAAATAGGGAAAAACTTTATTGAAGGAAACGGGGATTTACAATAATGGCACGTTGTGGATCAAACAACACGTGCAAGCCATCCTCGCCAGTGACGTCGATGAATCTGTAATGTCTCTCGGCCTAAAATTACAAAATTTTAAGTAAATAAATAAATATATATAACGACGATTGAAATTTCAATGTATAAAAGGGTATGTGATACGCGGCGTTCGCAAAAAACTGCCGAACCAACTCGGTCTCGCACGGGGTCCATCTCTGATGGAGCGGGTACTTATAGTAAGTACGGATCTCCGCTCCCATATAGTCCCTCACTTGGTCGAGTAATCACTTCCACTCCAGCGTCCATAGACCAACCCCTGTGGCTGGCCTGGAGCAGGCTGGTGTAGTAGGACCCCTCCTCCTAACACTAGTGGAGCCTGCAAAAATATAAATATACAGATACAATATTATAATATTCATAATATGTATATAGCATTTGACAAATTTAAATTACAATCGTTATTTAAAAGTTTTAAGCAATAACGATTATACCTACTGTCTCTGGGATGGCGTTAGCACCGACGACAGACACTAGCCCGCCAGTACTATGCGGACCTGCAAACAATAAACTGTTAGATGATTCAATAGAATTATTTTAATAGATAACTAAAAAATCAATATATAACTATATACCATGTGCAGGAAGAGTGACTGGGATAGGAGGATCTGCTACTCCGCTAATAGGGGTAGGCAGCGGGTCCTGTGGTGCCGCGGCTGCTGGGGGTGCTGGGGTCCTGTGGCGCCGGTAGAAAGGGCACTGGTCGGGCCTGCTGCAACTGCCGGGGCGCTAGTACAGGGGGCGCAGGTACGGATAGGCGCTGCTGCTGCTGAGCTCCCGCCAATCTGGTCTAGATGTTTTTTCTTATGATGTAATACCCAGTTTTTTTGTATATCAACATCTGTATTTTGTTACTCTTAAATTACTTATTTTAGGATTATTATTTATTTATTATTTTTAAAACCCTAAACCCTTTTCCCTTCGTCCTTCTTTCCCTTTATTAATCCGGTCCATTCCTCATATTCCTTTTCTATTTTTATTTAAACTCCTAACCCAAACTTTAATTCTCTTTATTTTTCTACCCAAATCCTAATCCCGATTCCTCTTATTTTTGTGTCTCAGCCCAAGCTCTGTTTTTCCCCGGCCCAACTCTCCAATTTCATTTATTTCCCTTTTATTTTCTCTAAACTAAACCAAAACCGCATTACCTATTTACTTTACATTTTTCCATTTCCTTAACCCCGAGCCCGGTCCATCTTTTTCTTCCTTTCCAATTTATTGAAGCTCTTTCGAACCCATCCCATTTCCCCTACTCCTTTTTCCATTTCCATTTTTTCTCCAAGCCCATTCCCACATCCAACAGCCCAACATCCCTTTTATTTTCCTCACTGGCCCACTCTTTTCCTTCGAATTTATTTAAAACTCCGGCCCATTTTCTCCCTTAGCCCAAAAAGGAATAACATAAACAATTTAATTAAATCCTTCATTCCCGGCCCGGCCTTTCACCTCCCCAGCCCGCGCCGCTTCACCTGACCCGACCCGCTCGTAACTTCATCTCCCCTAGCGTTCTAACTCCTTTCCCGCTCATTCTTCGCCGACCCACGCACCCCCGCCTGCCTCGCCAACGCCCCGCTTCTCGCGCCCACGACGCGCGCACCCCTACGACCCGCTCTCCCAACGGCTCGCTCCTCTCTCCCTCACACCCTCGAACTCACTCCTCACTCCACAGAAAACCCCTCACCCGAGCCCTCAACCCCGCTCGCCTCCCCGACGACAACCTCCTCGTCGACTCCCTTCTATTCTCCTCCATTCACCTCCGCGTCCCCTTCACTCTCCTCAAGCTCACTAACCACTGCCACCACTTGCAACCCACCACTGGCTCATCCCGTCCCCTTCCTTTCACTCCGCTGCTCATCACTGATCCCCTTGCAACAGCTGACTGTCACCGGAGCTCCAGCACTGAGCTCCTCCCGGAGCAGCCGACCACAACCAACGCTATCACCACTTCGTCGACCCCCTCATCTCCTTTGACATTTCCCCTTCTTCCTTGCAACCACCGAGCCACCGCAACCGACCGCCAAGACCTGAGTACGATTCCGCAACAACCAAGCCACCCTCATCATCGTCACCGTTCAAGTCGCCGTCGTAGCAGCTCACCACCGCACCACTGCATCACCGCCGAGCTCCTCTGCATCACCTCGGCCGCCTTAGCTACCCGACAGCATCTCCGTCGACCCCACGTAAGCCTCTCTCTACATCTCTCTCTCCCTCTCTCAATCTCTCTGTCTCTCTCTCAGTCCCCCCCTCTCTCTCTACATCTCTCTCTCCCTCTCTCTATCTCTCTGTTTCTCTCTCACTCTCCCTGTTTCTCTAAAGATCTCTCTCTCTCTGTATCAGCACCACTATCCCCCTCACACCAAAGCAAGGAACAACCCGGAGCAGTGCGGAGAATGAATGTGCGAAGATTAACTGGTTTGAGTACAACTACCTGATTCCGAGACCAAACATGTGTTGCGTTCGTGACGCGATCGTGCCATTGCCGCCGCCGTGCATCACCAGAACGTCTCCAGGCAAGTACCCTACTTGCTACATGCTAATTTATTCGTGTTACAAACTAAAATCGTATAAATTCCATATTTATAATACCCGATAAATTATATGACATACCTGTTCGATGCAAGATCCCAATGAAAATCTTCACTCAATTTGACGGAACACATTTGCATAGTATGGCCCGTATGGCAGTGAACCTTGTGCAGAAATTTCACCGGAAAATATGACCGTTAACGACTTAAACGAACACCCCCGATTACACCCACAAAACTGGGAATTTCCCGCACCTAAAAATCGTTAAAATCACAATAAATCGTGTACATATTGAAATGATGAGTTCGAGGGCTCAAATCGAAACCGACTCGACGAACTGTAAGCCTATGCAAGTTTCTAATTGTTTCTGTACTGAAATTGTGACAATAATTGGGTCGGAGTGCGGCTCTGGACTGCAGTCCAAAGCGACTCTGGTTACTATTTGCTGTCCCGTAATGTGTACCACCTTGTTTCCTGAACTCGTTTGTTGCGGAACCCTGCAGTTTATTTAAGGTGAATCTGTTAGATAAATAACACAAGTGTTCTCTTTCCGTTTTATCGTCGTTTGCTATTTAAAATGCAATTTAAAAGATCGGGACGTATAGCAGTGCCAAACAGAACCAGAACGGACACCCCAATGTCTAATAGTGTATAACTCCTGACGCACAGATGAGATTGAGAATCCGTCTATTGCGTTGAAAACCTTACTGAAAACCCTAAATTTCATTCAACTGTAGCGTCACTAAAATCTGATCCCAACTGGGATTAAAATGCGTTGCGAAACGGACTTCCGATTCTGAAACTGGATTTCCAGCAGTGAACGCTTAAAATGAAATGTCCATATCTAGTGATCCTAAAACCCGATTGACGTGAAACTAAATTTGCTGTGTAGATAATCAAATATACTACCTATCCCCCGTTCATTGCTTCGCTAAATTTGGCATGTATGATTTATGATAAATTATGCAAGCGGTAGTATACCGACATATGACATCTTAATCATGCCTTAGACACTGTTTTCTCACCACATCATATATATGTCATTGCATTGATAACCTAGTGATCATGTGCATTACCCAGAGTTAGGTATTAGTGGTGATTGTGGCAAGTCCGTTAGTGTTCGTGCATTAATGGATAAGTGAAAGTGACACGTACTTGTACACAATCAGTGGACCCTATTGTTCTATTGCATTGTCGACGTCTGTGGGACGCGTATAAGTGTGACTATAAGTGGTATGGGACACTTATGGAAGCTCTTGTATGGGTGTCACAGGTAAGGCATCAGACACTGCTCATTTATCTTGGGTATCAGTCGGGACGTGCTTAATGGAGATCCTGTCTTCAGTTCTCGCACAGACTTGTCATGGACCGATCGGTATTTGAGGTTATGGTTGGCGTTTGATGTAGACCACGGGGTGTGGGGTAGTTTGAGTGTGAGTTCAACAGAATCTCGGGAGTCCCATGCCGGCTTATATATATGGAGATATATGGAGATTTACAGGGTACATGATTATTACCGTGAGTTATATTTTGGGCCCGTGGTCCCTTACCCTTGGGTCCTACCCTTGGGTGGAGGACACTCACGAGTGGTTGACTCTCACACTTGGACTGACGATAGGCTTAGTAACCTGTACAGTGAGACTTAGAGACTGATAGGGATAGTAACACTGGCATGCATTACTTACTGTATTGACACATCTGACATGCTATTTTACTGCTTTACTGTTCACCTGCTCTTTTAGACACCGCATTGACTACTTCATGTTCACATCTTTACTGTCTTGGTTTACTGTTATACATCCATTATTACTGTACGAGTTACTGTAATACCCTGCTCTTTTTATACCCAACCTGTATTTTTATTGCTTTATAATTTTATTCATTTTATTTTATAATTTTATTTATAAATTTACTTATCGCATTTATGATTTTACCTATCCTAAAACCTAACTAAATTTTTCCAAGCCCATCTATTTTCCATTCTATATTTTCCTCAGCCCATATCCTATTTCTTCTAACCTATTTTCTTTCAGCCCACTGCCTATTTTCCTTCCTTAATATTAATGTTATTCAGCCCGGTCCACACACTCTTCCTTTTACATTGCTGCGACCCATTCATTTTAAACCATTTTTCCCTTTTAATTGCGTGGCCCAGTTTTCTCCCCGGCCCGTTCCTTATTTTTCCATTTCCTTTATTTTCCCACACTGGCCCGGCCCGCTCTTTTTTCCCCCTCAACAATTTCTTTTCCCTCATTTCTTGGCCCGGCCCTTCTTCTTCAGCCCACGCCTCCTCCAACCCGACCCGGCCCAACATACTATTCCCCCATCTCTCCCAACGGCTCCTTTCCTTTTCTCCCGCTCCCTGTCTAGCGCGACCCGTTCCGCCTCCGTCGCCCACGCCCGCGCTCGAGCGCCGTTACCCCACGACGCACCCCTCGTGGTCCACTCAGCGCGCACCCCTCGTCTCCCCTATCTTCTTCACATCCCCTTTCTCCTCTCCCCCACCAAGCTTGCCACCACTGAGCCCGATCCCTCGCCTCTTCGTCGGCCACTCCTCCAAGTATCGCCGCTGTCTCGCCTTCTCCCCGCCACACCTCCATTGCCTGCCCCTTTGTCCCCAACCTCAAAGTTCCAGCCACACCCTCCAGCCCCATAGCCAATCGCACCATCTCCATCAACCCAACTCAAGCGCCCATTTTTCCCCAAGCCGACCACCACCTTGCACCGTCGTCATCGACGGCGACCACCATCACCAACCACCTCATCCCTCTAACCACCTTCTCACTCACCGACACACCCTCCCTCACCGGAGCTCGAACTCGAGACGACCCCCTGCACACCACTCGCTCGAGCTCCAACTCCCCCGACACCCTGTTCCGACCACCTTGCCACCTCTCGACGGCGGCCCATTACTTCTCGTCGACCCCATCGTCATCATCCACATCATCGTCGTCGCCTCCACTCTCACTCCGATCTCAGATCTCTCTCTCTTTCTCACTCTGCTCCCATTCCTCTCTCTCACTGTCCCCCTCTCTCTTTCCCTCACTACTTCTCTCTCTCACTCAATATTTCTCTCTCAGTTCTCTCAATCTCTCTCTCTCAATTGTCTCACTCCCTCTGTCTCTCTCTATCTGCCTGCACACTCTCTCTTCCTCACTCTCTCTCCCCTCTCCTTCCTCTCTCCTTCTCTATCAAGTTCTCTCTCTCTAACTCTTTCTCTCTCTAAATTCTTCCTTCCTTCCTCTGCCACCTCTCCATCGGCCTTGTCAGCATCAACGGTCCCCAGCCACAACATCACCTGAGCACCTAGCGAGCCCCAACTTCCACGAGCCTCGACTGCATCCTGGCCGAGATCTGTGACGCGTTTGCTACCCGTGCCCGGGACGTGTCGCTACTGCTTTAGCTGCCGCGCCATCAGTACACCGTGTCCAGGCAAGTTTTATACTTTCTACATGCTATTTAGTATTTGTTACAAACTATAATCGTATAAATTTCATACTAAACATATTCGATATATTACATTATGCAACCGTTTGATATATGATCCCAATAAAATTATTTGTCTAAATTGACGGAACTGGAGTGCTCTCATTGGCCCTTGCTATGCTGAGTACCTTGTGCAAGTTTCGTTGAAAAATTTGATCGTTAACGACTAAAACAACTGCCCCCAAGTTTAACCGTAAAACTGTAAATCTGTTGCACCTGAAAACCGTTAAATTCACCATAAATCATATACATATTAGAATGGTGCGTTCGAGGGCTCAAATCAAAGCTAACTCGACGAACTTTAACCCTATACCAGTTTCCTGATATTCCTGTACTTAAATTGGGATGATATTCGTATCGGAGTACGACTCTGGACTGCAGTCCAGAGCGACTCCAGTCGTGCTTGCTGTTCCGTATTGGATACCATAGGTTTTCCTTAACTCTTAGGTTGCGGAACTCTGCTGATTATTATAGGTAACTCTGTTAGCTAGACAACACAATTGGTTTCATTCTGTTTCGTTACCGTTTGATATTTAATCTGTAATTTGATAGATCGGGACACATAACAGTCCCAGCAGAATCAGAATTGACATGTTAATATTAAACAGATTATAACTCCTAACGTACAGACGCGATTGAATATCCGTTTGTTGCGTTGAAAACTTTACTGAAAACCCTAGAATTCATCTGACTGTAGCGTCGCTAAAATCCGATCCCAACTGGGATCAAAATGCGTTGCGAAACGGACTTCTGATTCTGAAATTGGATTTCCAGCCGCGAGCGCTTAAAATGAAATGGTTATAATTAATGATCCTGGAACCCGATTGGCTTGAAACAAAATTCTATGGATGGATAACTGAACATACTAATTACTACCTGTTTATCGTTTCGCTAAATTATATACGTACGTTTCATGATAAATCGTGCAAGTGATAGACTACTGTTTTTATGACACCTTAATCATGCTTATATACTGTTCATGCATCATATCATACCCATATCGTCGCAGTGATTACCTAGTGATATCGTGCATTTACCCAGTGTTAGATTTTAGTGATGATTGTGGCAAGTACGTCAGTGTTCGTGTATCCGTGATTAAGTGAAAGTGATACGTACTTGTGCACAATCAGTGACCCTATTATTCTATTGCATTATCGACGTCTGTGGGATGCGTGTACGTGTAACTATAAGTGGTATGGGATACTTATGGAAGCGCTTGCACGGGTATCACAGATAAGGCATCCGACACTGCCATTTATCTTAGGTATTAGTCGGGACGTGCTTGATGGAGGCCCTGTCTCCAGTTCTCGCGCAGACTTGTCACGGATCGATTAATATTTAGGGTTATGGTTAGCGTTTGATGTAGACCACGGGGTGTGGGGTAGTTTAAGTGTGAGTTCAACAGAATCTCGGGAGTCCCATGCCGGCTTATATTTAGGGAGTTATATGGAGATTTACAGGGTACGTGATATATACACCGTGATATTCTTGTTACATGTTGGGCCCGTGGTCCCTTGCCCTTGGGTTCTACCCTTGGGTGGAGGACACTCGCGAGTGGTTGACTCTCACACTTGGACTGACGATAGGCTTAGTGACCTGTACAGTGAGACTTAGAGACTGATAGGGATACTAGCATTTATATTCCTTATAAACTGTGTTGGCACACGTGACATATCGTTATACTGTTTTACTGTTCCGCTGCATTAACTACTGTACATTCATATTCATGCAGTCGTTAATTTACTGTTATTCATATTCATTACCACTGTTAGAACTGTCGCTTGATTTCATATATATTATATTGCTATTGTGTCGCTCTGACGACCTGAGTATGCATGCTCAGTGTGAGGAGAAGATTTAGCCTGGATCAGAACTAGACGTGCATCACAGACTTCTGGACTTGCTACTCCGTGTTACATTCGTTTGTTCACTTCAGGTCAGTTTATATTATTGTATCTTTCAGTTACTGCATTTCTCATTACCTGCGTATCATTTACTGTTTACTATGATAAACTAGAAGCCGAAGTGTGACTACGGTAGGACATTTCCTTGACCGTAGGAGCATGGCTGGCCTTGTCTACCCCTCGTATTCCGTATTTTGGGAAGCGGGGCGTGACATGGTTTAGTTGGTATCAGAGCCAGGTTTTGCATAAATTGGGATTGCAGTCTTCCGTGTGTAGCTTGACAGTCTAAGACATCCCTCAGTCTAGATTGTAAACTTGATATCCTTGATCCATATTCTCACTGAGTGTTCTGCTATCCATTCGCTAAGGTTTCAGATGACTTGGCAAAGTTACGTGGTTGTAATTGTGAACTATTTCACAGTTACACTACCATACTCTGTTTAAGTGACTCAGATTCATACTGTTGATTTTTCCATTTGCAATGGATTTCATCGCATCTAATATTCTTGAATCCTTGTCCAATCCATATTATATCTTGAATCTTATAGCTTGTGCCTTATATCATCCTCGAAATTATTGTTTCAGGATCATGTCTTCCAACGACTCTTCATCTATATCCACTCCCCAGAATCAAACAGTTGAGATCCTTAGTGCACTGCAAGATTTAAAGGAAGCCCAGGAGCGAACAAGCGACTTATTAGCTGAAGGGCTGAGAAGACAGGTGAGTCAGACCTCAGCGGGTGCCTCCTATCATAAAGGGATCCCTATTGGACGAGGAAAGGAGAAAAAGATGAAGCGTCAACAGAAGCACCAGAAGAACCCTTGTTGCGGATATTGTAAGAGACCAGGACATCTTCAGAAGGATTGTCGCCGCGCCCAAGGGAAATGTATGATTTGCGGATCCAACAAACATCTCATCAACGGTTGCCCAGAACGGAAGGAACTACAAGGAGGAAACTCGTCCACACTCCCCACTTCTGCCAAGTGAGGATTACCGAGTAGTTCGGACTTCGACGATAAGGCGGATCAAACGCAGGATTCAACTCACGCGACGAGAATGCAATGTTATAGCAGTCGAAGAATGATCTTTCATGTTATCTACTTTCAGTAATAATATTGTCGTTTTTATGAATGTTTCCTTCCGTTTGAATCTTTGTATCCGTCGAACTTTTAGTTGGATGAAATAAAATTTGAATCATAATATATGTATTATTCTCATGCTTTCTCTATGTCAAATTCTATTCATTATCACAGTATTTTCATTCTGATCTTTCAGTTCCTGCCACCGCATATTTTCCTATATTTCATACCCTGAGCTCTCCTTGATATATTCCACTGTCTAATCAAGACTTCTCTTTTCAGGCCATGGCCCACCCTGGTGCAGCGCCGCATCTAGACGAGGATGCACAGTCATGCGTTTCCTTAGATCACACACTGACGAGTTCCGATGATGAGGCCAATGGTCCACAGGTCAACTTCGAAAACAATGATTCAGAGGACGAAGGAGTAGCCTCCCCAGAGTTTAACGTGATAGCTGATTCCGACAAAGAGGAAGAAGATCCCGAAGAGAACCCTGTAGAGGAAGACCAGATAGAAGAAGATCCCGATGAGGACCCGGTAGAAGAAAATCCAGTTGAGGAAAACCCCGTGGAAGAAAATCCAGAAGAAGAAAATCACATGGAATCAGATCTCGATGAAGAAGCTTTATCCGAGGATGAAGGACCAGAAGATCAAGACCCTGCCGTGGAAGAACTCCCTTTGGCAGTCCTCGCGAGACGCTATGGGAATGGACGCCCCTACCTGAGTGCGCGAGCCTACCGCAACCTGCTGAATCTCCACAACCGCGACTGACGGAATTCCTTTGGGGATGTTGTCTTTCTGGCCAAATAAAAAGTGTATAGTTTAGGGCCACTTATCGTCCTTGAGAATGTCTTGTTTCAAATTTCTTGAATAAAATAAATCTTCTGAATTCGTAAACCTTTTGATAATTGGTTCATTTGATAATTGTCTATTGCCCATATCTATTTGTTCTTCGGCTGAGTCCCCTGACTGTCCACCCCTACTCATGGTATAGCTTTCACACTCGTTTCGAGTTGAAGGTACCGCACCCTGATCCTTGGAATGAGCCACCCTCCATCCCTCGTCTGTGTCCCGTTGAGATCCTTCTGGGAGGAGAACAGTTCCTGTGAAACTTCCGAGTTCACTAACTCTTCAAATTCTGATTTCGTGGGTTGTACCGACTGTTGTTTCTCCCACACTTTTCCTTTGGTATTCCTTTGTTGCTCATCCTTACTTCCTGTGCTAACCCTATCCCAATCTCCTTAATATTCAGCCTAAAGCCGACACACTTCAACCTTTTGTTTGAGCCACACTTCCTCATAATCATTACCCTATCTAGCTCTATACCTATTTGGGTTCTCCCTATTACCCTAATTATATTTAGGGACACTGTTATTCAAAAATTTAGTTTTCAGTACTTTGAATTTATCAAAGAGAGTGTGTTATTGATTACTATATTTCATATATTTTAAGTACGCTATTATTAACCTCGTTTTCGGTAGCGCAACCTTACACCGCGCATATTTCGTTACGTGTTCCTAAATTTCACTTACAAGCCCTCTAAATTATTTTAAATTTTTTCGATACATTATTCTAAAATGTTCTAACCTACCGATACATTTTCGTTGCTTTATTCTCGTTATTTTATTTTCGGGTTTTGTGCCTATGTTTACTATTATCAATGCTTGTGCCTTATACTATTTATTTCTGACGTACTACTTTTGACATACTTACATATGCATATATCTGAGTTTCGATCTTATCGAGTACGCCTCGAATGATGTTGCCGTATTGTTGTTAGTTATATTCCGTATATATATGTAGCTACCCTTAGAGTTGTTCCTGTTTTTATATCTACTTAAAACTATATTTTGTATGTTATGCTTACGTATTTTATATCTTCAAAATTTCTCCGTCCACACATTTCTAGTAAATCTTTAGGTGTTAATTTGCAAAATAATAGCTTTCGCATGTGGTTGTATTACTTATAGTTTATTTAAATTTCGAGGACGAAATTTTTGTAAGGGTGGTATGATGTAATACCCAGCTCTTTTTATACCCAACCTGTATTTTTATTGCTTTATAATTTTATTCATTTTATTTTATAATTTTATTTATAAATTTACTTATCGCATTTATGATTTTACCTATCCTAAAACCTAACTAAATTTTTCCAAGCCCATCTATTTTCCATTCTATATTTTCCTCAGCCCATATCCTATTTCTTCTAACCTATTTTCTCTCAGCCCACTGCCTATTTTCCTTCCTTAATATTAATGTTATTCAGCCCGGTCCACACACTCTTCCTTTTACATTGCTGCGACCCATTCATTTTAAACCATTTTTCCCTTTTAATTGCGTAGCCCAGTTTTCTCCCCGGCCCGTTCCTTATTTTTCCATTTCCTTTATTTTCCCACACTGGCCCGGCCCGCTCTTTTTTCCCCCTCAACAATTTCTTTTCCCTCATTTCTTGGCCCGGCCCTTCTTCTTCAGCCCACGCCTCCTCCAACCCGACCCGGCCCAACATACTATTCCCCCATCTCTCCCAACGGCTCCTTTCCTTTTCTCCCGCTCCCTGTCTCGCGCGACCCGTTCCGCCTCCGTCGCCCACGCCCGCGCTCGAGCGCCGTTACCCCACGACGCGCCCCTCGTGGTCCACTCAGCGCGCACCCCTCGTCTCCCCTATCTTCTTCACATCCCCTTTCTCCTCTCCCCCACCAAGCTTGCCACCACTGAGCCCGATCCCTCGCCTCTTCGTCGGCCACTCCTCCAAGTATCGCCGCTGTCTCGCCTTCTCCACGCCACACCTCCATTGCCTGCCCCCTTGTCCCCAACCTCAAAGTTCCAGCCACACCCTCCAGCCCCATAGCCAATCGCACCATCTCCATCAACCCAACTCAAGCGCCCATTTTTCCCCGAGCCGACCACCACCTTGCACCGTCGTCATCGACGGCGACCACCATCACCAACCACCTCATCCCTCTAACCACCTTCTCACTCGCCGACACACCCTCCCTCACCGGAGCTCGAACTCGAGACGACCCTCTGCACACCACTCGCTCGAGCTCCAACTCCCCCGACACCCTGTTCCGGCCACCTTGCCACCTCTCGACGGCGGCCCATTACTTCTCGTCGACCCCATCGTCATCATCCACATCATCGTCGTCGCCTCCACTCTCACTCCGATCTCAGATCTCTCTCTCTTTCTCACTCTGCTCCCATTCCTCTCTCTCACTGTCCCCTTCTCTCTTTCCCTCACTACTTCTCTCTCTCACTCAATATCTCTCTCTCAGTTCTCTCAATCTCTCTCTCTCAATTGTCTCACTCCCTCTGTCTCTCTCTATCTGCCTGCACACTCTCTCTTCCTCACTCTCTCTCCCCTCTCCTTCCTCTCTCCTTCTCTATCAAGTTCTCTCTCTCTAACTCTTTCTCTCTCTAAATTCTTCCTTCCTTCCTCTGCCACCTCTCCATCGGCCTCGTCAGCATCAACGGTCCCCGGCCACAACATCACCTGAGCACCTAGCGAGCCCCAACTTCCACGAGCATCGACTGCATCCTGGCCGAGATCCGTGACGCGTTTGCTACCCGTGCCCGGGACGTGTCGCTACTGCTTTAGCTGCCGCGCCATCAGTACACCGTGTCCAGGCAAGTTTTATACTTGCTACATGCTATTTAGTATTTGTTACAAACTATAATCGTATAAATTTCATACTAAACATATTCGATATATTACATTATGCAACCGTTTGATATATGATCCCAATGAAATTATTTGTCTAAATTGACGGAACTGGAGTGCTCTCATTGGCCCTTGCTATGCTGAGTACCTTGTGCAAGTTTCGTTGAAAAATTTGATCGTTAACGACTAAAACAACTGTCCCCAAGTTTAACCGTAAAACTGTAAATCTGTTGCACCTGAAAACCGTTAAATTCACCATAAATCATATACATATTAGAATGGTGCGTTCGAGGGCTCAAATCAAAGCTAACTCGACGAACTTTAACCCTATACCAGTTTCCTGATATTCCTGTACTTAAATTGGGATGATATTCGTATCGGAGTACGACTCTGGACTGCAGTCCAGAGCGACTCCAGTCGTGCTTGCTGTTCCGTATTGGATACCATAGGTTTTCCTTAACTCTTAGGTTGCGTAACTCCACTTCTTATTATAGTTAACTCTGTTATCTAGACAACACAATTGGTTTCATTCTGTTTCGTTACCGTTTGATATTTAATCTGTAATTTGATAGATCGGGACACATAACAGTCCCAGCAGAATCAGAATTGACATGTTAATATTAAACAGATTATAACTCCTAACGTACAGACGCGATTGAAGATCCGTTTGTTGCGTTGAAAACTTTACTGAAAACCCTAGAATTCATCTAACTGTAGCGTCGCTAAAATCCGATCCCAACTGGGATCAAAATGCGTTGCGAAACGGAATTCTGATTCTGAAATTGGATTTCCAGCCGCGAGCGCTTAAAATGAAATGGTTATAATTAATGATCCTGGAACCCGATTGGCTTGAAACAAAATTCTATGGATGGATAACTGAACATACTAATTACTACCTGTTTATCGTTTCGCTAAATTATATACGTACGTTTCATGATAAATCGTGCAAGTGATAGACTACTGTTTTTATGACACCTTAATCATGCTTATATACTGTTCATGCATCATATCATACCCATATCGTCGCAGTGATTACCTAGTGATATCGTGCATTTACCCAGTGTTAGATTTTAGTGATGATTGTGGCAAGTACGTCAGTGTTCGTGTATCCGTGATTAAGTGAAAGTGATACGTACTTGTGCACAATCAGTGACCCTATTATTCTATTGCATTATCGACGTCTGTGGGATGCGTGTACGTGTAACTATAAGTGGTATGGGACACTTATGGAAGCGCTTGCACGGGTATCACAGATAAGGCATCCGACACTGCCATTTATCTTAGGTATTAGTCGGGACGTGCTTGATGGAGGCCCTGTCTCCAGTTCTCGCGCAGACTTGTCACGGATCGATTAATATTTAGGGTTATGGTTAGCGTTTGATGTAGACCACGGGGTGTGGGGTAGTTTAAGTGTGAGTTCAATAGAATCTCGGGAGTCCCATGCCGGCTTATATTTAGGGAGTTATATGGAGATTTACAGGGTACGTGATATATACACCGTGATATTCTTGTTACATGTTGGGCCCGTGGTCCCTTGCCCTTGGGTTCTACCCTTGGGTGGAGGACACTCGCGAGTGGTTGACTCTCACACTTGGACTGACGATAGGCTTAGTGACCTGTACAGTGAGACTTAGAGACTGATAGGGATACTAGCATTTATATTCCTTATAAACTGTGTTGGCACACGTGACATATCGTTATACTGTTTTACTGTTCCGCTGCATTAACTACTGTACATTCATATTCATGCTGTCGTTAATTTACTGTTATTCATATTCATTACCACTGTTAGAACTGTCGCTTGATTTCATATATATTATATTGCTATTGTGTCGCTCTGACGACCTGAGTATGCATGCTCAGTGTGAGGAGAAGATTTAGCCTGGATCAGAACTAGACGTGCATCACAGACTTCTGGACTTGCTATTCCGTGTTACATTCGTTTGTTCACTTCAAGTCAGTTTATATTATTGTATCTTTCAGTTACTGCATTTCTCATTACCTGCGCATCATTTACTGTTTACCATGATAAACTAGAAGCCGAAGTGTGACTACGGTAGGACATTTCCTTGACCGTAGGAGCATGGCTGGCCTTGTCTACCCCTCGTATTCCGTATTTTAGGAAGCGGGGCGTGACAGTTACCACCTGCATCTATATATTTATTGCTATCGCGTCGCTCTGACGATCTGAGTATGCATGCTCAGAGTGAGGAGTGGATCTAAACAGGACCAGGACCAGACGTACGTCACGGACATCTGGATCGGCTATCCAGAGCTATACTCTTTTGACCTCCATCAGGTCAGTTCTTTGTATTTGTTTGTTTCAGTTACTACATTTCTCATTACCTGTGCCTTGTTTACTGGTTACCACGTAAAGCTAGAAGCCGAAGTGTGACTACGGCAGGATATTTTCTTGACCGTAGGAACATGGCTGGCCTTGTCAACCCCTCGTATTCCGTATTTTGGGAAGCGGAGCGTAACATATGACGTTTGGAGCCTGAGCCACAGCCTCTCATCATCCCCTACATATTTATCCAAATATTAAAAATTTACTTATAATCATTATACAATTTAAAACATTTAGTTCAATTTCATTACCTGGCATGTTTGTTTGGTGCATTAGCTGAAGATTCGTTAAGTGGATTATCGAAATCTTGGTCTGTGGCGATCAATTCGCCGATGTCACGTTTTACTAATGTATTGAAAGACGCGGAATAGTTTGGATCGTTAGTGCGTTCAATAAAAGAACTGAGACGTGTTATCGCCTCTTCCTCGTCACTTTCATCTTCAGAGTCAGTCAACGTCGGCACATTATAATAATCTTTTGGTTTCCAACGATATACAACACTTCAGTCAACCTTCTTAAAGTTCCGAGAATAATATATTTGTGTTGCCATCGAGGGAAAGATAAAGTTATCATATTCATAAGCTGTCCGTTTGGTGTTTACCAAAATGAGTTTGTATTCATCGACCTTCATACCACATTCAGATTTGGTATCGTACCATCTGCATTGGAATATAAAAAAAGGGGACATTTTTATGCATATATGAGACAGCTATAACCTGCTCAAGAAACCGCAGTAGGGATTTCGTCTGTCATCGGAGGTTGCGACGCCGTTATTTTGCACAACTTTAATACGTTCCTTCCTTCGATATCAAATTTGTAACCGGAAATCCCATACCCGTTGTAAAACGTAGCTGCAACCGATGGACCGATTAAAAGGTCTTGAACCTCTCCATCAATCTACTCTCCAAGATTCATTTGTCCGTCGTCTTCTTCTCTTCACCAAGCGACGAAAACGCGTCACTATTCTTCTTCGATTCTATCATCCGACCACGTCCTAAGATTCGATCTCTTGAGTATAGTTTTGTGCGTTCTGTTCATTAATTTATATCAGTTAGCTTATATTTAATTTCAAATGGTTTAAATGGATGAAATTAGAAAAACTTACTCCGCATATTTAGCAAAACATTCGCTGTTTAGCAAGATGAACGCATGTAAACTGCCAATGAGATCGTAAGACATGTTTTTTAGCCTTCCTGTTTCAATTGGACAGTCAGGAATATGCTGCGGTTTGTTCAGTTTCGTCCAGACATTGTCGTTCAGGAAACGAGCATAGAAAGACGTGATTTATTCCAAAAGATAACCTTCTGCAATCGAACCTTCAAGACAATACTTGTTGCAAATATATATTTTAAAGTTAATAGATAACTGTTGAAAATAATATATATTAATAATTCACGATAATATTTTGATGTTTACCTTTAATTAGAGTTAAACCTAACAATAAAACAACTTGGCTTCCTTTAGAAACCTAAAATAGGTTTTCTTTGGTTTGGATTTGTTGGAACTCGAAAGGGTGTTAATATTTATTATGCACGTCGTTGTTTCTGGAACCATAGTGATCGTAGTCCTCGACGGTGCCTCATTTACTTAAACTACATTCTTTTACTTAAATATAGTAAATAATATATTATAGTATCTTTGACAATACTCTTGATCCCGGGCAGTTAAATGACCATTTTCTTCACTCATTAACATTCAAAATAATTTTAAACCAAAATCCTCTCATTTTATATTTATCTATGGGCTCAATAACTTTTTTTGGGACTCTAACTAGGATAAAACTATATAGTTCATTCAGATTTATATAAGTATTATATATTTTATTAATAAAACGCGCATCGCACGTGCAAAATGCTAGTTAGTAATAACGGTCATATTTTTAAGGCTTGACAAGATTTTACCGAATTACCCTGGACTTATGGAGTAAAATTGCATATATATAAACCATATACCTTTTTCTTCCAGTATAGTACTATACTTCTAGTTAGGGTTGCATTTGTATATCAACGGGATAGGGATACACACACTAGTTTAATGCACGTGCCATGCACATGGAGATTGATAATACCAAATATTCCATGATTTAAAATTTTATTTGCGGATGAAAAACTACCACTTGTACAGTAAAAACTCATTTAATGAAATCTTGTTAGTTCTATTCATGTAACTCCAGGAAAATTAAGCTTAAATTTTGCAAAAACAAAGAAACATAAATGCATTGAAAATACAATTTTTTAGTTTGTTTGTATGAACTTTAATTAGACATAAGTACTATTCAATAACCAAAAAGTTTTGATATTTTATTATTAAATGTCCTTTGTAAAAAAGTTCTGAAATATGGCTTTGTTGCCTTTTTATGTTTGACATGGATCATGGGAATTGACATAAGGGGGGAAATGATTTAATAAAAGAACACTTTGTTATTGTTTCTCAAATATTTGTAGTTATTTATTTTCAAGGGATGTAATTTATAGTAATTTTTCTTGAATTGTCGTTTCCTTTATGTCCAATATTTGTAAGAGATTCAATAAGAAATGAAATAACGCTGCATTTATTGGTTAGGTCCTTTCTTTGACAAGAGCAAAAAACTTGATGTTTTCTTAAATAGAAAAACCATGTTTTCTGAATGGTTTTTTAAGAAATTCAGCGGAACACATATTCTTTATCTCAATGTAATAAGAATTCTTCGAAGTTACCATAAAGTTTCGGTTTATAAGGTTCCAACTTATTTTCAATAAAGTTTTTATTTTCATAACATTTCCTCACATGGAAGAGCGGTTTCCATTAAATAGCCGCCACCGACCAATCTTTTAGTTTTAGCATGCCTTAAAAGGATAATAAATATTGCAATAAATAAATTTATCATGAGTGAAAAATATTTTCATGATATTTACCGGATGCATAGAACATAGCAATTTCAAAATTTACCATGATCACATAGCAATTTCAAAATTTCACCGGATGCATAGAACATGCCAAAATAAAAAAGGGAAAACAAATATTTAGAAGTAATCACCTAGAAACTCTGCTTCATCACAACACTATCTTTGCATCAGCTAAGTTTTATTTCGAAATCAATCATATTCATTAATTAATAAGAACATTTGGAACCAACTCAAATAACCAATGATTAATTATCCCATAATTAAACGATCTATTTGTAAACGTGACTCGCAAAAATGTTCAGAAATTAATTATTTGATACATTACTCTTTCTATATAATCAACTTTGCGCTTTTACCAAATTAAGAGAGAATATGTAACTAAAGCAAGCAAGTATTTTCTCAAAAATCCAGAATATAAAAATCTACCTTTCTTCAAAATGGAACACCGGTTGTGTCAGAACAAAGAACAAAAATTATTCGCATATCTCAGACTTCTTCGCCATCAATCATATACTCTTAAATATCAAGAAATAAAAAATTAAATATGAAAATAACTTTTTAAACCTTTTAAATCAAGATTTAACCTTATCGGTAAGAAAAAAAGAAACACATGCTTTTAGAAATAGGCGCTCTATCATCAAAGCCGTTCTTTCAGTGATCTGAACCCATCAAAATCTTTAACCTAGAAAACCCAAGGTTAAAATAGAAAAATATTTAAAATGGAGATATAGGAATACTGATGTTTACCTTAGAACTGGGCAAAGAGAATGGAGAAGTGGAAAATGCATGATTGTAAATACCTAACCATCATCAAGGTGGAACTCCTCAAAAGTTACATTAAACCATCCAAACTTAGATAGGGAAGAAATATATCGAATGACAAAATTCATAAATGATAAGTTTTGATGAAGAAATTACTAATTACTAAAACATAAGGAAGACATGTTTCTTAGGAAAAAAATAAACTAACCAAGAATTGATTAGGAACCCTTGTTGGATTGAAGAATTTCCTAATTTCCGTATCTGAAATGGACTATAATAAATCAAAATTAAATACAGAAATGACAAAACACGATGAAAGTAAAGAATGTTTGATGAGTTGCATATGTTAAGCCTAGAAAATATATATTAGTGGATCCAATGTAATGAATGGTTGAATTTGTTAAAAATTTAACCATTTGCACTAATTGTATTGGTAATAAATTATCTTTTAATTTCACCAATAATGGAAGACTCATGTAAACCTCTCAAAATATGGGCAACATACCAAATTAATAGTCAAGGTATTATTATGTATCAATTATCATAATATATATCTTTTGTAAAATAACTAATAAATGTAATTATTATTAAATATTTAGTCTTGATAGCGCTAATTAGGTATTAAATCTTCCTAAACGCTGTCCTATCTTGGATTTAAATGGTCATATATATCGCTCCAAAGTATTGAGTAATATTAATTAGTATTGAATAACATTCATGATAGAATTCTATACAACGACTGTGCTCTTTCATAACATAAAAACAATCCGGTTATGTCATTATTTAAACCACGTATGATATTGACATTCTACATTTTTAATAAACATCCTCTCAATATCAAATGTTTTAGAAACCATACAGAGAGCAGAAGACATAAAATAGGGTGAAAATATATGATGGACACATTGTAATTAGCTCTAATTAATTCTAAAAGTAGTTTAGATAACTTCATAAATGCATCCTACAATGATAGTTTTATTGATCATATAAGATAGAAAACACTAAATGCAGTGTGAGAATAAAAAAGAGGACCATCAAATCTTTTCTTTTATTTTCATTCAGTATATTTATATATATATATATATATATATATATATATGCCAATTCGAATACTGATACGGATACAGATATCTGTAGAAATACAAGAAAATATATCTTTTAAAATTAATTTTTTTCGTTAATAATGCATATTTAAACCATATGTATTTAATCATTTTATATGATACACACATAAAGAATATTATGAAATATTATTTCATCAATTTTTTTATATAAGTTTTTAAAAATACTCTTAATTATATAGAGTATATTTGTTAAAAAATTTATTTCTTCATATAATATTCATTTTCATGCAAATTTGCTATCAAATACCTTTTAGAGAATAATGGAGGAAAGATGGCATAGGAGGGAATTTCCTTCTATGGCGTCCAAAAAATACAACCTTCATCGTTTTTTCCGACGATCGGAACTCATCATCTTCATCGTTATCATCTAAGATATGGGTACACCAAATTTCATGTGATTCTACAACTTTTTCACCGTTGAGTTAGTGGGTTCAAAATTAACGGTTTACCGACAACAGAACTTTTTACATTGCTAAATCAATGGTGAAAAAGTTGTATAATCACATGAAATTTGGTATACCCACATCTTAGATGATAACGATGAAGATGATGGATTCCGATCGTCGGAAAACACAATAAAGAGCGTGTTTTTTCGACGCCATAGGAGGAAATTCCCTCCTATGGCCTCTTTCCTCCATTATTCTACTTTTTAAGCCATACTAAATAAACATTCGATGAAACATATTAATTATATACGCATTTTCGCTTCACATTTATATTTGTTTTATATCATATATGTTGTTATTTATACAAACATCCGAATCATATCCGTATTCGTCTTTTTAATATCCGCTTCGTGTCAGAATCCGTTTTTTCCTAGATACGGATATGAATATCTCTTAACGGACCATTTCTGTATCCATATCTGAAACTAGAAAGCGAAAATGGATATAGTAATTCTTATATCTGATCCGGATGCAACCCGACTTCTATTTTATGATCTTACACAGCCGATTTTGATTCCAAAACTACCCTGGGAGTGCCCCTAACAATACAAATACCAAGATTTTAAACTTTGATTGGTCCGGTTTGGGCCGTTTGGCTCTTAGTTTGTAATGGGCTATTGGGTTTATTAACGAGTAACTGATTATTAGGTGACCGAATTTATTAAATGGATTGTTGGTCTATTCGATCATGATTAATTACTTAAAAAGAGAAGAAGAAGAAGAAGGTCTGAACAGTTGGAAGTTATTTTTCCAATGTATGTAAAAACCGTTCCGGGCAGCATTAACTATTTTTGAAAAATATGGCAAATTATTTATAGGTGTTTTTACTATTCATTATTATTGTTTAAAATTCTTGCAGTCAATCCATTAAAGAAACACCTTAGATGGACGATTCTAAAATAACAGCAACACCTTAGAGACTTCATTGCTATTACCATTAATAGCAACCTCCAGCAATATATTTGTGTGTGTGTACGCACGCGTGTGAGAGAGAGAGAGAGAGACGATCGGCACCCATCACCTCCATCTTTATCATTTAAGATGTGGATACACCAAATTTTATGTGATTCACCACTTTTTCACCGTTGAATTAGCAATGTAAAAAGTTCTATTGTCGGTAAACCGTTAATTTTGCACCGCTAAATCAACGGTGAGTGGTGGAATCACATAAAATTTGGTGTATCCACATCTTAGTCGATAAACATGGAAATGATGGGTGTCGGTCGTCGAATAAAATGGTGAGGTTGTATTTTTTCGACGCCATAAGAAAAAATTCCATACTGTGACCCATTTCCTCCATTATCCTTGTATACACACACACACACACTAAATTTTGACCCCACGCGTAACGCGTGAGACCAAAAATAATCTAAAATGTTTATAGCTGAATCTGTACATTACACATAGTCGTTACAACCTAACATGTAAGCAATATAGGATAAAAGAATGTATGGATCTGGCTTCTTCAAGCTCAAAATAGTCTTCATGAATTGAAGTTTTTATGAATTGTAATATTTCTTTATAAACATTGTAGATTTGGAAAAATTACTAAAGCCAGCATTTATATTTAGCTTTGAATGAATTATAAATACATTATTTGTTTTTGATGGAAAAAATATTATTGAATGTAATTAAAAAATGAATAATTATATACTTTATACTATACGTTATAAGTAATTTAATATGATTTAAACTAAAACTATTAAAAATGTTTGGGGATATCCATATAATAAGCTTTTAGTAAATCTTCTTATTCAATTTTTTACGAAATGAATAATAGCCCATCAACGGCCCATAATTAATAATTAACAACATATTAGCATATGCACTAACTATAATAACTAAAAACATTTTAGCATCTAACTATTTATAATAATTGATTAAAAAAATACTTAGTAGGAGATCTAAACATTCATTTTTATAGGCTTTTCATAATGGGTCATTAGCAAAGTATTTGAAAGAAATATGGATAAAAAGAGGAAAAATGGAAAAAGCCAAAATTTGTGCTTTGGCTTACAAAAGATTTCTTGACCAAATCAACTTTGTATTAGACTAACTAGATTTTAACGCCACGCGTAACGTGTGAGATAAAAAATAATCCAATATGTTCATAGATAAATTCATACAGTACATAAAGTTATACAATTTGAGATGCAAGCAATGCATGATAAAAGAATGTTGGATTATGCCAGAGCCCTGGCCATCAAATCGTGGCCGAATGCGGAACAAAAATTTCTAAACTGGCGCTAGAACAACCCACGAATACGGATAGAGCATAAACCCTAAACCTAGCAAGCATTATAAAGAGTTGAGATGGTTATACCGAATGATCCGTGTCGTTCGGTCTTTAACCTCCTTCCCAAACTCCTAGTGGACACTATGATTAAGTTTGGTCGCCGGTCTCCCTCCATCAAAGATGATCCACCTGAGAGTCTATGAATCAAGGTTCTACCTCATAACCGAGGTAACTATGGTGCCTAATTCGCTAAACTAGATATCCTAGATGATGTAGAGTCTAATGATGGATTGATTTGTCTCTAAACACCCAAGGTTTCTCAACACATGAGATTAGGATGGAGGAAGAAGGAGAAGCCATGAGAGATGAGAGTGTGAATCTAAGAGCAACTCAAGAAAAGTAGCTAAGTGTTGTGAGCTTGAGAAAAGAATGAAGCAACCTAAGAAAGAATATCTCAAGTTAAGAAAAAATCTCACAACTCTTAACAAATATCAAGCGTGGCTCAATAGTGATTCATGAGTCACCACCATGAGTCATGCTTCAATTAATGCCAAGTGCACACTCATCCGTCCACCTCATTAAATCTTTTAAGAAAAAGATTAAAGCAAAAATGAGGTGGCAACTTCTAGAAACTTTCTTATAATAAATTACAAGAATACCTATCATTCGTATATATATACCCGTATCTGTATTCCGAAAAATACGAATACAAAAGAGACAAAAATAATTCAACAATATAATACTAGTATCCGGCTTAAACCAAAACCACTAGTAAAATCCGTCCGAATCATGATACGTGTACAAGTGCATGTATATGATCGAACCCTGCCGTAAAACCATACGGCCTCAACATCGTTTCGCCCAAAGCAGGGAAACTCTCTGTGTGGGACTCTAAAGACTCGTCAATACGATGGCAGTGGGTTTAACCACAAGCACGTCAGCGGCACTAGCTGTACGTAACGGCTATCTAGGTATTGAGCGAAAGGAAGGCCGACGAGCAAACTCATCCTGACCCCTACTGAATATGTCCGTGACAATCTCCGTACAGTTCGGTCTTTTTGTCTAAGAGTATCGCATATCGAGTATAGGGGGTGGATAAAGTCAGACCCCTAATAACGCGACATTTCGTGTCGGTATGAAGCCCATCACAACCTGAGAAACTACTGGTCCAAATCAGTAATTCTCGACTACCTTGATCAAGTATTTCTGGTGATGGCCATCCGTGCACTACGCGGCATCAACCTCCAATACCGGGAGAGACGAATCTCTGACAATCCGCTCACTGCCTCCATGTGGCTCGGGACTGTACCCAACTAAAACCTGTTTGCACGACTCCTTTGAGCCGTGGTAGGGCAGTAATCAAAGCACAGTGGGAACTCACACGAGATAAATGACGATCTCAGATCAACAGACTAATCTTTACACATGTCACCTAGGAACTGCTATCTGACAATAAGTATAGTACCAACTAGCATGTTTCCAGCAAGTCCGTCCAGTGTACTCATAACCCAATAAGCACCTGCATACTATCTTAGGTGAACAAACTAACACCGATGGCTTGTGAGACCGGCCACCGTCTCTCGTCAGGGTCTCGATCAGTATACACTAGTCTAATCTGGAGTATCGATGCCTAGTCTCGATACTCCCACGACTAGAGACATTTAAGTATGTGCTTATAGACTACCCAGCTCCCACATATATGATCGCCATCATAATGCTGGCAGTCAAGCAAGAATCTTATGGGCTCTATCAACATGTAATAGTGATCTGTAATACCATCTAAAGCATGTACATGATGATAAAGATAAACTAGATAGCATACTATCATTTTGAGTAAAATTGTTTTATCCGTATAGGTCATCTCTCAATCATCGCAATCACGTGCTCGCGATTCAATAATTGACTTGAGGGCATTATAGCCAACAATCTCCCACTTACACTTTAGGCTAATTATTGTGGTGTCGCATACTCACAGCCCGTGTGATACCGAACACCCAACTTTTCTACTATTCAATTTTACAAAGCCTGTTTGTGAAACTATTGCGTTCGAGAAATAGTCTAAGTGAGTGGATCCACTCTAATGTTTCTTTCTATATCTCTCTATATCTTAACTTCGCGGAGAATGACTATCTTCCGAAATGAGCAATACTTGTCTTAAAATTTGTCTGGATATCTGATGGGACCCAGTTCACAAATGAACTCTAAATCCAACAAACTTCTTAAACCGTATCATCAACTGAATTTAATCAGTATCCTGCGCCATGCCTACCTCAGAATCCGCTTGGACTGCCTGTCCAACATACTTCCCCTCAAAAGAGGGAAAACTACAACTCAGACAATCTCTCTGTCATCCAGGTCAGCTTGGAAGCCTGCAATGATAACCGCCTCCCGAAGGAGGCTGCCATTACCATATTCTAAGAACATCCACTTATGTTCATAACCGCTTCCCAATGTTCCTCCAGAATTGGATTTAATATATACTTTTTGCAGCCTATACAAAATAAATATCTGGTGTTGTACTTGACATCTCATGATTGACTCAATTGCCTAAATAAGTGATATGCCAATCACTCTCCTCATCGGTCTAGAAGATATCTCTTTAGAGAGGATGACTCCATCACCTGCGGGTACACTATCACGCCAGGAGTCGTCTATTCTAAAACACTTTAAAATAGTGTCAAGTATCCGAATTGGGACACTTCCCAAATCTAGATCTAAAACCATAAATCTAGTCACCAGAATCCCTGATATTATATCCATATCCTATGTGGAGAAACCACCTTGTGACAACCACAGTATAACTGATCGTAGTATATAAAGATCTCTTTCTATTTAGTGCATGTCATCCAAATACCAGGATATCACACCCTACTATCTCTTACCAGATCCATCTCTTTTTCTGATGAAATCAAACTCTATGACTGTCACATCAAAAATAGATGATCTATCTCCGCTATACCTGCTTTGGTCTATAAATAGACATAAGCTACTTGTATATTTCCGCTGCTCCCACTGACTACAACAACCCTCTGATGGAGTCATATACACGTGCACTTCTAAAGACAATTTAGAACGACGCTATACTCATCCTTATACCGGATCTCATAGTCTAGAACAGCAGTAGTGGTAAGTATTGGGTAAACAAGAACCTCCTTGTCACCGTCTTTGAGGAGACCGAAATACCTCTCGGGTGTCTGAGGTTACCCACTAAATCTGCGCAGTGGATAATAGAATGTCGAATCCAATTGAATCTTTAGATCCTACTAAATTTTCAGTAATCGTTTGTGGTTCTGGAATCACTTCCAGTTCTACCATATTCCCACTAATGTTTTCTGAAAAGAATCTATTTTACTAAAACTGGTTGTGAGTCAAGAACAATATTACTATTGATCTTCAAGATGGTAGAAAGTTAACCCTCGTCAAAGCCCGGGATAACCCACAAACTGCCATTACTGAAACGTGCCTTGAGTTTTTCTAGATTCTGGTTTTAAGCATAAGCCGAACAACTCCATATACCTTAACATCGTCAAGATATGATCCATTCTATATCCACTATAGAAACATAGGCACTGATTTAATTGGAACCAGATTCAAAAATTCATGCAGCTGTTTCCAGTGCATGTCAACCAAATGGAAGGATGTCAATCAGTATTACTCAACAATGAATGCATCCATATATGAGTAACCTGAAAGAGAAGCAAATTCTCAAAAACATTACTATCAACGGAATACCTAGCACAAGTATCTACATCTTTGATTACCTTGAAGAATCCTGATACTTTGCAACATATGATTCTCTACTTTATTCTTGTATCTATAACTTCTCTAAACTTGGACTCTGTATTTTTACGAAATACTTGTCTAAAACTAAAGAAGTCAAAAATAAACAGAATATAGTATGAGTACTAACCCTTTTGTCCTAATGGATACTGGACAATATACAATACTTTGTATATATCCCCTGAGTTTAATAACTCGAATTCTGTGTGCTGTAGGTTGAAAATTGTACTATGGTTAAGAAGAATTACACCAATGTTGAATGAACCATACCTAACCATCAACTGATATAGGTAAATGGCATAGATATAATTTCAAAAAGTTATATCTCACTTTATAAAATAAATGTACAGATATATCAGTTTAAAATTGGTGCATAACATCGGATATTCAAAACCAAATATTTGTCGTCAGGCAAAACCCAGGCGATTTTCTCAAATATCACCAATGACAAAGAATTTCGATATAATGAGGATATAATCACCTAATTCCCATTATTCTACTCCGACTCATCATCTGTAACATTATACAGATATGATAATCAAATCTGGTAAATACATACTCTGGAGTCAGCTGGGTATTAGGCATAATGTAACAACCGAGTTCGAGTATTTTCGTAGGACGAAATTTGCCTGTGTAATGTAACAATCAAATCAAATCTGGTAAATACATAGGATGAAATTCTTTTTGTAGTTGGGTATAATATAACAACCGAGTTCATTTATATCAATTCCAGTTCCCGTATTTATATATCTGTGATATTTTATTGATTTATCGTGTTTGGGTGCGAATGGTACTTTACATCTTTACGTTGCATTCGACCCGACCCGCTTGCTTGAAACCTATTAGATTCATACTTAGGAATTATCTTGACTTGTTACATAGACATGTGCATTTTCATGAATACTGCATACTGGCATTTTATCTGGCATGGCATTTTTACCATATAATATTTTAAGTCACGTAAAATAGTTTAAAATTTCATAACTTGGCATGCATGATACCGCTAACCCCGTAGTAGCATCCGCGCATCTTGTTCTCGTCCCATTCAGTGAAACATACGTGTTTGGATGGCTACGCGCAAGTACGTGCATCCGTTCTTGGGGGTATGCATTTTCGTTACCAGAGCATTCATTTTGGATTTTGAAAGTCGCATATATTTTTCATATTTTAAAACCGGATTTTTAGACCCGACCCGGGCGTGTTTTGGAGTAAGTTTGTATTTGCCAAAATCTCAAAACGGACTAATATTATAATGTTTTTTTTCCTCTCTTTCTTTAAACCCATTTTCCATACGTCCTTCTCTCTCTTCTCTTCTTTATTTTTCCCTCCGCTGTCTCTTCCCGCTCGAACCCACGCCGAGGCCTCGCCTGCCCTCGACCTCACCTTCAGCCCTCCACCCTCGCCGCAGCCCCTCGTCGCCAACACCCCCACCTCCACGCACCCCACTCTTCTCCCGAGCCTGCACACCCACGACCGCCTTCGCCCTCGAACCCATCACCGAGCAACCCATGCTTCCGTCGCCTCCGATCCTCGCCATCGTCGCCTTCCTCCCTCTTTTCGCTCATCTCCCAACTGCCCTCGACCTCGCTTCCAACCTCCTCACCTCGCTTCTCCCGCCTGCTAACCCCACTGCAACCCAACCCAAGATCTTGAAACCCATGCACCTTGTCGTCGTCGCCGCCGTCCCCACCGTCGGCGACCCCGACCCCATCACCCCTTGCCGCCTTCTCTTCATCACCGCCATCTCTTCTCTCCTCTCTTTTTCCTTTCAACCCAGAAACCCTACACAGAACCTGCGACCCATGCCTACACCCCTCCTGCGTCGCTGTGGCCGGCGCCCTCTCGCCACAATCCTCACCGTCGTTATCTTCATCGCTTTACCCTCTTCTACCTCACCTCTCTCCTCTCCTCCCTGCACAGACCCCCGATCCAAATATCAAGAACCTGCACATCCAAACACAACCCAAGAATCCCACTGCCTCACCGGAAAACCCTGCTTGCATCCTCGCCATCGACGGTCCATCGTCGACGTCACTCCCTCGCCTTCTCCTTTAACCCAGAGTCTAAACCCAGACCTCCCTCTTCCCTTCTTTCTTCTCCTTCTTCTTTTCTCTGTTTCTTTCTTGATCTTGTATTTTTCCGGTGATCGCCGGAGACCCGTTGCCGTCGTCACCCTCTGTCCTCGCCTTTGTACCAAATCACAGAACAGCCACAACCTTCATCTCTTCTTTCTTCTCGTTCTTCTCTTCTTGTTTTTCCTTCTCTTCTTGTTTTCTTGTTTCTTGATCAATGTTTTCGATCACCGCCGGAGCCGTGCTCGCCGCCGCTGATCCGGACGACCCAGGGGACATCCCTATCCAGCGTGGTCCGTTCCTGCATTGCTTGGTTCAGTCCCGTGTGCGCCGTATGCGCATTGCAACTTTTACCGACATTGGACGTTGCAGCGCGTGTCCGCATCGTGATCCATCGAGGCAAGTTTATCTTGCTACATGCTACATTATATTTTATGCATCTATTTTAATGAATATGATATTTGAATTTCAAACCGTGCATCTAAAGTACTTGTTTCACAATGTTACAATGACCGTATGCATCCATTCTTATCATTTCATATCTAACATATGCAAACCCATCTTGTCACATATCATACTATAGTATACCGCATCAAATTGAATATAACCATTCACATTGTTTAATTGAATATCGTACATTAACTAGTTTATCATTTAAAGGTTATATGGTATCCATCCGCATCCATATCGAATAGAATACACATAGCTGCATTTACAGATCTTATTAATAACCCAATATTGTTGTTTTAATACCCCATATTTAATAAAGTGTAATCTAATTAGTTTTAGAACTATTAAATATAACCCTAATCGATAACGTGCATCCATGTCGTTGTCTTTCTATTTATGTGCATACCATTCATGCTAGTTCATTTCGTTAGTACTCGATACTTGTTTTGTGTACCCATGCTTATTATAGTTTGATTATGAGTACCCACGTGACATATATGCACCCCCTGACATGACTTGATACACTATTACTTGACACGACATAATACCGCGCACTTCTTAACATGACATGATACCTATATACTACCTGACTGACCTGATGTACCATGGCTTTACCTGTTACCTGATCTTGTTACTAATGCCAACAAACTTGACATGTTGTCCCTACGGATATTTCCTGTTGTCTATCCAGATAAACCTGTATCTGCTTGATCCTGTGTTGGCATTAGCTCCAGTTTTATTAATACCTAACTTGAACATATATAACTTGGGGGTATGGGGAAATCGATGATGAAACTTGATTTGTAACTCGACAGTTCGATACCTTTACTGATCAGTCTTACGGGCTAGGCCAGCCCCGGGGTGATACTGCTGACATCACTCGTCATTACCTACTAACCTTTACTGCCTTACGGCACGTCTCGGATTCAGCCCGAGAGTCTTAGACCGTGATCCCGGGCACGCACGGGATACTATCTACCTTTTACTGCCTTGCGGCACGTCTCGGATTCAGCCCGAAAGTCTTAGACCGTGATCCCGGGCACGTACGGGATACTATTAAGTTACATCGATAATTCATCAAATTGATTTCAAAGACTTGAGAGTAGTTAACCCAGTAGACCAGTTTAGAATACTCACTGCACATCACCTGTGCCTTACCCTTCACTGTCACTTTTATATTACTGTTATACATGTTTTACTGTTCATACGCATACCTGTATGTCTTGCTACCCTGTTTATTTTATTGCTTGATATTATGACGCACTGACGTCTGGGTTTTGCATGGCCCAGATCCTCTACCTTTGTTGCAGACTGATCAGGAGTACTGCCGATATTAGACCGAGCAGCGAGGATCCTGTTGGTATCCAGATTTACCTTCCAGGTGTTTAGTTTATTGGATCTTTTGCTTCCGCATATTATATTATTTTTTGACTCATTTATTCTGGCTCATAGACATGTATTAGATAGTTTAGTTTACTTTACTGTTCTTGATATCTCTACAGCCGTAATATGACTGTGGAAGAATATTTCATATCTACAGGTAGTATGGTTGGCTATGTCACGTGCCTACCTTAGCGTACTCTGGGAAGCAGGGCGTGACATGGTTTTTTTGGTATCAGAGCCATAGGATCCTGGTTGATCGGGTTGATTCTTTTGTAGTTGGGTATTGGACCCAATACATGAATCGGAATACCCGAGACTAGGAACATGTCCTGCCACTTTGCCATCTTGCCATTCTTGAATCTTAACTCCATCCTGATCCTTTGCCTTGACGATATGCAAACCCCTTTGCATTTTGACTTGAAACCTTTTTGGTTCCCTATTGTTTCTCTCTGTTCCTTGATTCTGATACTAGAATTTGGGCGACTTGAGTGGAGTTATGTGATTGTAACTATGAACTGCAGCATGGTCACAATGCGGTACTCTATTTAAGTAACTTGGAGTCCTGGTCTTGATTCACTTCTTTGTTCCATGGTCGTTATATTACCTTGCTTCTCTTGCTTTCCAGTTCATGTTTTATCGCTAGCTTGAATCCTGATTACTGTGCTTATCTTCTTCAACGTTTGGCTTCAGGTGAAATCGTTTCAGGTATCCTACTTGATCATGTCTTCCCCGCATTAGAATTATTCAATTCTGGTGCATCCTTTGTTTGTTGTTGTCTTGGGAATGGTTTTCCTCGGCACTTTCCACGCTCACATTGATTGTAGTGCAAAGAAAGTGATTTTCCAGATTCCCGGACATCCGGAGTTGTTTCGCTGGAGGTAGTAGTTCTGTCGGGCTAGTCGAGTTTAGGGCTAGGCCGACAAGCAATGTTCTTTCGTCAATGGAAGTTGATAAGGAGGAAGCGCCAGCTGTAGTCTGAGAGTTCATGGACGTGTTCGAGGACATCTCGGGTTTACCGCCAAAATGAGATATGGAGTTCACGATCGATCTTGTTCCTGGTGCAGCGCCAATCTCAAAGGCGTACTATCCAATGGCACTAGTGGAGTTGGAAGAAGTCAAGAATCAGGTTACCGAATTGCTTGAGAAGGGTTGGTTTCGCAGCAGCAATTTACCTTGGGAAGCTCCAGTTCTTCTAGTAAAGAAGAAGATATCACAAGGAGGATGTGTATCGATTATCGAGAATTAAACCGGGTTACTATTAAGAACAGGTACCCGATCCCTCGCATTGGCGAATTATTCAAGCAGCTTAGTGGCGCGGGAGTATTCTCGAAACTGGATTTGCGGTCCGGATATCATCAGGTCCGAGCTAAATCAGAAGAATTTGCAAGACTTCGTTCCGAACTCGGTATGGACATTACGAGTATTTAGTGATGCCCTTCGGAGTAACGAATGCACCGGCGATTGTTTCCTGATTTAACATCAGGAAAGCTTCTTTTGGGAAAAGCTTCAGAAGAGGGTCACGTGCTTACACGTGACTAGCGGTCACGTGTTGGCACGTGACACCTAAAAGCATCATCAAGTCAGGTTCAGTTTTCCAACTACATCAAAGAAAGGGCTTCAGAAAGGGTCGCGTGTCAGCATGTGACATTTAAATGCAAGCGTCAAAGGCACACCGGTTCCCTGATCAAGTCAAGGAAAAGGCTTCAGAAGAGGTCACGTGCTCCCACGTGACCAGGGTCACGTGTTGGCACGTGACGTTCAAAACAGCAGACTCGTTCTCCAGATGAACCAAGGAAAGAGAGTTCAAACAAGGGTCACGTGCTCACACGTGACCAGGGGTCACGTGGTGGCACGTGACGTTTAAGCAGCAATCAGAAGACAGAGCGCAGAAAGAAAGAAGAAGGCTCATTCCAAAGGGGGTCACGTGCCCACACGTGACCATGGGTCACGTGGTCACACGTGACCGGCTTTCAAAGCCCATTTTGTTAACAGAATTAAATTCTGAAGGAGAATCAAATCTTTCCAAAGGAAAGTGATTATCTGGAGCAGATCGAATTAAAGATTCAGAGGTGATGAAATATCATCTATCTATGGGAAAATCTCGGGTTTGGAAAGATTTCCCCTTTAAATCTAACCGAAATAATAAAAGGGAACCCCTGGATTTGAAATCCAATGGTGAATAAAATTCACCCAATAATCCAAAGGTCCAAAATGAATGATGGATGCAAATCAAATCTTTCATGAAGATTCGTCAAAAACTGATTGATTCGGCTGCTTCTCCTATAAATAAGAGCCAAGAGATACAGAGAGAGACATACGCAGAGAAGAAAAAAGAAAAGAAGGAGAGCTTTGATACTTTGAAAAGACTTGGATCTTCTGCAAGAACCCTAGGTAAGAAAGGGAAAAGCTCCTTGAAAGAGAAAGAGAATTTAATTCTCAACAGAGTTTAACTCTGATATATAAAACAGAAGAATATATTTCTTCTCTCCTTGATAGAGGATCTGCAAAGTGCACATCTCCCCTTAAGGTTGAGAATTTAATTCTCAATGGGTTGAGATCCTGCCATGCATATCCAAAACATAGAGAGGGAATGCAAGCACGAGAATTTAATTCTCACAGAACTATAGGAATTTAATTCCTTTAAAATAAAATTAGGGCTTGACCCTGTATCATGAGAATTTAATTCCTTCAGAACAAAAAGAAACAGGGTTTAACCCTAAACAGCGGGAATTTAATTCCTTTAATCATAATTTAACAGAGGATGGAAGTTCAAATTCCCTAAAAAAGCTTTTGTTAGGGTTTAACCCTATTTGGTTCTCCACATGTATGAGGAATTTAATTCCTACGGAAAATTCAGAGTTCAACTCTATTCAGAATATAAACCTTCAAAAGGACGTAGGAATTTAATTCCTCTGAAATTACTGTCAGGGTTTAACCCTACGAGGAATTTAATTCCTGAGAAAAGGTTAACAGATCCTCTAAGTAACATACCTAGAGGCAGGGTCACGTGTCATCACGTGACCCCCCCAAGAGATCTACAGAAAGCCCCTTTGAGGCAGCACCCCACGTGACCCACGTGACCCTCGGCAGAAGCTCTAATACATAGGCATTTGAATGCCCATCACGTGATGGCACGTGATGCTCTGAAAGACGCGATAATCTCAGCAGAATAAATGAAGGGAGGGCGCTCTCACGTGCTGCCACGTGACCCCTCTTGTCTTAGTGTTTAACACTAAATTGAAACTCTCGAACCCAGTGTTAAAACACTGTTGGGCCTTAGTGTTCAACACTAATTAAAAAGCTTTATTTGCAGTGTTCAACACTGATCTGTTTTAGTGTTTAACACTAATTTGAAAAGCCTTGTTGCTGGTGTTTAACACCAATTATTTCTTAGTGTTAAACACTAACTTGTCAACCTCATTCCCAGTGTTCAACACTGATTGCTCTGTAGTGTTTAACACTAGGCTTTGGCCCAATTGACTAAATGGATAGAGGCAAAGCCTCTCCTGATTGGACTTAGCCCAAGATGGCCATAAGTCCTCAATTTGTGATTAACTGGGCCAATGGATTCATAACATAATTAATTCGTCTTGATCCCAAATTGGGCCAAGGACTATTTAATCCACTCCGGCTCTAGGGTACATCTCTTCACTCCTTTGATACTTGGCATTGTAATCCCTCAATGTCTTCAAAGAGGTGACGGGTCCCGACGACCACACATTGATACGGACTGTGGGGTCCTTAAACCCATGTTTAATGCAAAATTCCTGGTTACGTGGAACGCGGATAATGTCACTCTTTGACCCCGTGGAAAACGTCCAGAGCGGAGCCTGGTCCTCGCAGAGCACGGCAGTGAACCCGTGTGAAGCATCCAGAGCACATACTGGACTGTGGGGTCCTTAAACCCATGGACTACGACGTCCTTAACCTTGACCGAGATGTCTTAAAACTAACAATGGACTGTGGGGTCCTTAAACCCATGGACTACGACGTCCTTAACCTTGACCGAGATGTCTTAAAACTAACAATGGACCGCAACGTCCTTAAACTACCCATGGACCGAAATGTCCTTAAACTAGAACAATAGAGCCCCGTATGCTCTTTTGTCGGATCTAAACGGTCCCGTTTAAGTTGATCTTAGCCTCAAAGATGGCTAACGTATCTTTAAACCTTCAAACAGACTGGACTATGAATCCCCCAAATTGACTCTGGCTCGAGGGTACATCTCTGAACTCCTCTGACATCTGTCGTTGTAATCCTTCAACGTCGTCAGAGAGGTGACGAGTCCCGATGGCCATACATACGATGGACCACTAGATCCCTAAACTGGAACAAGAGAGCCTAAACGCTCCTTTGTCGGATCTAAACGATCCCGTTAAGTTGATCTTAGTCTCAAAGTGAGACTAACGTATCATTAACAAACGTTTGAGTTGATCTTAGCCTCAAGTATGGCTAACGTATCCTCAAACCAAACCACCAAACCCAAATCTAAGATAATACGGATTTGGACTAACCCACGTCCTACGGGCGACGACATAAATTGGTCTCCGTATACAATCCACGGGCAACCACAAATAAAACAAACACACACGACACGAAGTGACCATCTGGAGAAGGAGAAAGTTGTTACCGCAATGCGGTAGCGTAATTAACTGCAGGGGCTTGCGCCTGCAGGGAAGAGTGTCCCCACAATCAAAAACCCCTCAAGCGAGGGGGAATCTGACGAAGTCTGCTACATCGGACGCATCCGTTTAAACCTTCGATACATGGTGCCATAAATCAACTTGGCATCTTCGGAGAGGTAGACGGATAGCACCAATTAGCATCTGCCCCGAATCTCAGGCAAGACGTCATGTCGCGCCGTCTTTCGGAGGGGAACAGCGATATTTATGGACTTGATGAACCGAATCTTTTCACCATTCTTGGACCAGTTTAGAGTGGTGTTCATTGATGATATTCCGGTTTACTCGAGGAGTTCTGAAGAGCATGCAGAACACTTGAAGATCGCACTGCAGACATTGAGGCAAGAAAGATTGTATGTAAAGATGAGTAAGTGCGAGTTTTGACTTGAAGAAGTGAAGTTTTTGGGGCAAGTCGTAGCTGGAGATGGGATCGCCATTTATCCAAGGAAGATTGCAGCAGTTCAAGATTGGCCGATTCCGACGAACGTTGCAGAGATCAGAAGTTTTCTTGGACTTGCAGGATACTATAGAAGGTTCGTGGAGAATTTTGCTCGTTTGGCTGAGCCTTTGACCAAGCTTACGCGCAAGGAAGTACCATTTGTGTGGACGGATAAGTGTGCGTCAGCTTTTGAGGCGTTGAAGCAGAGATTGATAATCGCTCCTATTTTGACCATGCCAGACAGTTCCGGAGGATTGGTGATTCACAGCAACGCATCTGGGAAAGGATTGGGATGTGTTTTGATGCAGCATGGGAAGGTTATAGCTTACGCATCGAGACAGTTGAAGACCCATGATAAGAATTACCCAACTCATGACTTGGAGCTAGCAGCTGTGATTTTCGCTTTGAAGATTTGGAGACACTACTTATTGGGCGAAAGGGTCAAAGTTTTCACCAATCACAAAAGCCTAAAGTATGTGTTCACGCAGAAGGAGCTTAATATGAGGCAGCGCAGATGGTTGGAGCTGATGGCTGACTACGATCTTGATCTTAAATACCATCCGGGGAAAGTTAATGTTGTGCCGGATGCGCTTAGTCGGCTGTCAGCAATTCGAATGTTGACTGCACAGAAGGAGCTTATTGAAGATTTTCGAAGATTCGAGTTGGAGATCGTGCTACCGCATTCTTCGGGAAAGTTGATGCAGCTGCAAGTACAGTCATCATTGATCGATAATATTAAAGCAACATAGTCACAGGACCCAAGATTGCAAAAGTTTCGAGAACAGGTTGAAGCTGGACTTCGAACGGACTTATTAATTCATGAAGATAGTTCGTTGCGATATGGTAGCCGTTTGTGTGTGCTAAAGGGAGATATTCGTGAAGAACTTATGAAGGAGGCGTACATTTCAGCATATTCCGTACATCCAGGAGGCACGAAGATGTACCGAGATATACGACAGCATTTCTGGTGGGAAGGCATGAAACGGGAGATTGCCCACTTTGTAGCAAAGTGTTTGGTGTGTCAGCAAGTTAAGGCTGAACATCAAAGGGTTGCTGGTTTATTGCAACCACTTTCGATTCCTCAATGGAAGTGAGAACATATAACCATGGATTTCGTGACAGCTTTACCGCGGAGTCCAAAAGGCAATAATGCAGTTTGGGTGATTGTTGATTGTTTGACCAAGGCAGCTCATTTCATCCCATTTCGAGTTGGTCAATCAACAGAAACTTTGGCAGAACGGTACATGCAGGAGATTGTAGGACTGCATGGAGTACTGGTGAGCATCGTGTCCGACCGTGACACCCGTTTCTTATCACATTTCTGGAAGAGCTTACAGGAAAGTTTGAGGACTTGATTGAAGTTTAGCACAACTTATCATCCCCAGACAGATGGCCAGTCGGAGAGAACGATCCAAACTCTTGAAGATATGTTGAGAGCTTGCATGTTGGACTTCAAGGGTTCGTGGGAGGACCATCTATACTTAGTGGAGTTTTCTTGCAATAACAGTTTCCAGGCGACTATTCAGATGGCTCCATTCGAAGCTTTATATGGTCGCAAGTGTCGTTCACCTGGTTGTTGGGACGATATTGGTGAACGAAGATTGTTGGGACCGGATTTGGTAGTGCAAACAGTTGAGAAGGTTAACACTATCCGGAATCATATGAAAGCAGCACAAGACCGACAAAAGAGTTGGACAGATACGTCGAGAAGACCTCTAGAGTTCATCGTTGGTGATTTGGTATTCTTGAAGATATCACCGACTAGAGGGGTGATTCGTTTCAGAAGTCGAGGAAAGCTTAGTCCTCGATTCGTTGGACCTTTTGAGATTTTGGAGCGCGTTGGAGAAGTAGCATACCGTTTGGCGTTACCGCAATTCTTGGCGAATGTTCATGACGTGTTTCATGTATCTTAACTTCGTAAATATGTTCGAGATGAAACACACGTGCTGGATCATTCGGAGCTGACTGTACGTAAAGATTTGACTTTTGAGGAGCGACCGATGTCGATTGTGGATCGAAGAGAAAAGGTTCTTAAGAACAAGTTATCCCTCTTGTACTTGTTTCTTAGGGTAATCGCTCACATGGAGAGTTAACTTGGGAACGAGAAGATGAAATCCGACAGAAATTTCCACATCTATTCTTGTAGTTTCTTGATCATTTATCCTTTCTTGTTTTTGGAATTTCGAGGACGAAATTCTTTTTGTAGTTGGGTATAATGTAACAACCGAGTTCATTTATACAAATTCCAGCTCCCGTATTTATATATCTGTGGTATTTTATTGATTTATCGTGTTTGGGTGCGAATAGTACTTTACATCTTTACGTTGCATTCGACCCGACCCGCTTGCTTGAAACTTATTAGATTCATACTTATGAATTATCTTGACTTGTTACATAGACATGTGCATTTTCATGAATACTGCATACTGGCATTTTATCTGGTATGACATTTTTACCATATTACATTTTAAGTCACGTAAAATAATTTAAAATTTCATAACTTGGCCTGCATGATACCCCTAACCCCGTGGTAGCATCCGCGCATCTTGTTCTCGTCCGGCTCAGTGAAACGGACGTGTTTGGATGGCTACGCGCACGTACGTGCATCCGTTCTTGGGGGTATGCATTTTCGTTAGCAGAGCATTCATCTTAGATTTTGAAAGTCACATATATTTTTCATATTTTAAAACCGGATTTTTAGACCCGACCCAGACGTATTTTGAAGTAAGTTTGTATTTCCCAAAATCTCAAAACGGACTAATATTATAATATTATATTCTATATATATATAACGATTTATATAAAATTTTACAACAAACAAACATATTTTCTAATCTAAATCTCACAGATATCTGTCTCTCTCTCCACTAACTTTAAAATTTTTAAAATCTTCACAAATCTTTTCACCCCACCACTCTCACCGTTCTGTCTCTCTCTCTCCGCGCCCTCTCTCAGTCTCTCTCCTCTGCATAATATATATATATATATATATATATATATATATATTATGTTTTTTTTCTCTTTCTTTAAACCCATTTTCCCCACGTCCTTCTCTCTCTTCTCTTCTTTATTTTTCCCTCCGCTGTCTCTTCCCGCTCGAACCCACGCCGAGGCCTCGCCTGCCCTCGACCTCACCTTCAGCCCTCCACCCTCGCCTCAGCCCCTCGTCGCCAACACCCTCACCTCCACGCACCCCTCTCTTCTCCCGAGCCTGCACACCCACGACCGCCTTCGCCCTCGAACCCATCACCGAGCAACCCATGCTTCTGTCGCCTCCGATCCTCGCCATCGTCGATTTCCTCCCTCTCTTCGCTCATCTCCCAACTGCCCTCGACCTCGCTTCCAACCTCCTCACCTCGCTTCTCCCGCCTGCTAACCCCACTGCAAACCAACCCAAGATCTTGAAACCCATGCACCTTGTCGTCGTCGCCGCCGTCCCCACCGCTGGCGACCCCGACCCCATCACCTCTTGCCGCCTTCTCTTCATCACCGCCATCTCTTCTCTCCTCTCCTTTTCCTTTCAACCCAGAAACCCTACACAGAACCCGCGACCCATGCCTACACCCCGCCTGCGTCGCTGTGGCCGGCACCCTCTCGCCACCATCCTCATCGTCGTTATCTCCATCGCTTTACCCTCTTCTACCTCACCTCTCTCCTCTCCTCCCTGCACAGACCCCCGATCCAAATATCAAGAACCTGCACATCCAAACACAACCCAAGAATCCCACTGCCTCGCCGAAAAACCCTGCTTGTATCCTCGCCGTCGACAGTCCATCGTCGACGTCACTCCCTCGCCTTCTCCTTTAACCCAGAGTCTAAACCCAGACCTCCCTCTTCCCTTCTTTCTTCTCCTTCTTCTTTTCTCTGTTTCTTTCTTGATCTTGTATTTTTCCAGTGATCGCCGGAGACCCGTTGCCGTCGTCACCCTCTGTCCTCGCCTTTGTACCAAACCACAGAACAGCCACAACCTTCATCTCTTCTTTCTTCTCGTTCTTCTCTTCTTGTTTTTCCCTCTCTTCTTGTTTTCTTGTTTCTTGATCAATATTTCCGATCACCGCCGGAGCCGTGCTCGTCGTCGCTGATCCGGGCGACCCAGGGGACATCCCTATCCAGCATGGTCCGTTCCTGCATTGCTTGGTTCAGTCCCGTGTGCGCCGTATGCGCATTGCAACTTTTACCGACATTGGACGTTGCAGCGCGTATCCGCATTGTAAATCCCCGTTCCCCATCTATAAAATTTTCCTGTATTTTCCGAATCCCGATTGTCTCCTGATTTTTCCTCGTATTTTTCGTTTGTAATTGGTTACTCGAGTTTCAATATTTAACTTAATCAAAACCCTAGATTTAAAACCAATTAAAACCTAAGCCTAGTATAATTTAACCCAGCCCAACAAATAAAATAAATATTAACATTTAAAATCCCTCAGCCCACACAAAATAAATTAAAAGGAATTCAAAAACTGCAGGCCCAGCCCGTCCCCCTCATCAGCCCACGAAGAAAATCTAAAGGAATTTAATTAATAAAACCCTTTTCCCCAGCCCAGCCCGTCTCCAAGCCCAACCCGCACCCGCGCCCCGACCCGACCCGCTCTACTCCCTCCTTCTTCCCCAACGGTAACATTCTCCCGACCCACTTCCTTCGCCGCAGATCGCGCCCGCGCCCACGCCCACGCCTTGCCGTTACTACCTCGCGATCCCCTCAATCTCCTCTCCCCGTCTCCCCTATCTCCCTCACACCCTCAATTCTCTCTCACTCTCAAAATTCCTCATCTCTCTCTCTCCCGAAAACCCCACCGAGCACCTAACTCCGCTCATCCCACTGACGACGACGACAACCTCCTCGTCGACCCCTCACCCTCCTCCCTCGCTCACTCCTCTCCACCAACGGAGCTCCCTACGCTACCCCCTTCACCTTCAGCCGTCAGCAAACTCCCCTGCACCCGAGCTCGACCACCACCTGCCCTCGACGCCGGTGAGCTTCTCGCCTCATCGTCGACGCTCCTGAACCCCCTCGTCGTCAGCATCATCACCAACACCCCAAAATTTACACACCCGAGCCCCTCTTCTCTCTCTCTCTTCAAAAATAACAAAACCCAAAAACCCACACATACAACCCGACACCCTGTTGCTCATCGCCGGAGCGCCGCCGCCGACCGTCGTCGACCCCAGCGCACTCCCAGAGGACCACTAAGCACTCCCCAACTTCCAGTGACCGTGCAACGGCTCCGGGCAACTCCGACGTCAAATCCGTATCGCGAGCCGAGGCCGTGCAAACAAATCCACGCCGTTCGACGCGCGTTCGTGACGTTACCGCCGCCGTACATCCACGAAACGTTTCTAGGCAAGTACTTCACTTGCTACATGCTAATTTACCCGTGTTACTGTTAGTGTATATGCCCTAGAGGCCATTACTGTATCATACTAGCTTGTATATTACTTGATGGAAGCTTGGGATATTCACAGTTGTATATATACAATCTTGCTCGAAATGGTAGTATGCTACTTGGTTTGTCTCTGCTTTAATATGTGCATGTGTTTCTTTTAGCATATCGCTGATATACATATTAGTAGAGCCCTTAGGATCTTTGCTTGATTACCAGCGTTGTGATGGCGCTCACACTCGTGGGAGCTGGGTGATCTATAAGCACATCCTTATACAGGTCCCTAGTCGTTGGACTATCGAGACAGGGCATCGATACTCCGGAGTAGACTAGCGTATGCGCTTCTCATCCTAGCGTGGGAGACGGTCTGTCCCACAGCCGTCAGTACGTCGTACTTGAGATAGTATGCGGGTGCTCGTTAGGTTACGAGTACACCGGACAGGACTCGTCGGGAACTGTTGGTTGGTATTATACCTATCGTCAGTTATCAGTTCCCAGGTGACATGAGTACAGCTTAGTCCGTTGACTTGACACTGTCACTTCGCCTCGAGTGTGTTCCCACTGCACTTTGATTACTACCCTACCACGGCTCAAAGGAGTCGTGCAAACAGGTAGTTTTTGGGTGCAGTCCCGAAGCACTTGGAGGCAGTGACGGTTAGACAGGATTCGTCTCTCCCGGTATTGGGGGTTGACATCGCGCTGTGTCTAGGAGGGCCATTACACGAGTAGTCCCTGGCCAGGGCAAGCGAGATATACTGGTAGGTTTCCAGTGTTATCTCAGGGTGTTCTGGGCTACACTCCGACACGACTTGTACCGCTATTAGGGGACTGACGTTCACCGCCCCCCTAGGCCCGCCATGCGATGTATCAGACGAACAGACCGGACTGTACGGAGACTGTCACATTCAGACTCAATAGGAGTTCAGATGGGGTTCACCTCGTCAGTCTTCTTATCGGCATCTACCTGGGGACCGTTACGCACAGCTAGTGCCGCTTGCGATCTGTGGTTAAACCCACTGCCAGCGTAGTGTCGAGTCTTTAGAGTCCCACACAGAGGGCTTTTCGCTTTTGGGCAAAACAGAGTAGAGGTCGCATGGTTTTGCGACAGGGTTCGTTCTCATCCGCGCACTTGTGCACGTTTGAAGTCCGGACGGATATTACTGGCGGGCTCTGGTTTGAGCCAGATACTAGTATATGTTTTGGGGTTGGTTTTATCTCTTGGTATTCATGTTCCTCGGAACAAGAATGCGGGTGTGTATGCACAGTTGATTGAGGCGGAGGAAGAGGTTTTTCATTAGGGTTTCGGAACGGGTGTGTATGCACAGTTGACAGTCGTCTTTTTCCAAACCCTAATGAATTTTATGATATATCAATTAATAATATTAATTAAATGAAATTGTGTCATGGTTGGGTTTGTTGACTTGTTGACCAAGGTTGACTTGTTGACCATGGTTGAAACTTTGACTATCATCATTACATATCAAAGATGCTCTTTGATTCTAGCAAAACCATTTAATGTGTGTAATGATAATTGTCATTTCAAACCATCCATCAACTATTTCATTTTGATTATTATTATTATTTTGATAATTCATTTGATATTATGTTATGGTTGTAAAAAAGCATTTCATTCTATCATAACACTTCTCTCTCCTCTCTTCTTCTTCCTCCTCCTCTAGTTCAAGGAGATTCACTCTCGTGTGTTGAGAAACCTCTCCTTGAGATAAAAATACCCTAAACCACTCTCTACTCTCTCTAGGGTTAGAGGTCTAGCAAGCCAAAGACCTTAGTTCTCTCAAAGTTCGAGAAAGGAGCCCGAAGGTTGAACCCTCAGGTGGATCCATCTATGACGGAAGAAGGCGACGAGGAAAGCACCATCCAAGCTCTACAAAGGTTTCAAGAAGAAGGAGTTCAAGTTAGGTATAACCTCTTTTCCGAGTAGCTAACTCTCTTTAGCTTTGTAGCTAGTTTAGTTCAGAAAAGATCCGACTTTTGTTAGTCCATGTTGCCTAATGCGCTAAAAATTTGTTTTTTATACCGTTTCCGCCTCCCCATAAGAACCGGGGTTGGCAACGTGGACTTACAGTGGTATCAGAGCCTAACTAAACTTAAACTAGCTTAGTAGTAAAGTGTATGGAAGTTCGATCGGAAAAATCGCAAAAACCTAAACATCAAAACCCTAACTTTCTGTTGAAATTTTTTGTGCTCTAAAAATAAAAAGTTTTACTCCAAAAATCGGCTCAAGGTTTTGTGAAGACACCCACCAAAAACGGTCGCCTGAATCCTTCAAACCGCCGCGGTTCCGTGGCAATGGGTATACATTTGCCGCGGAACCGCCGCCGTTTAAGCTCTTCTCGTGACCGGGTTTGGTGCAGTGTTCATCTGGTAGGCATTTGGGATTTTTAAGATGGTTTATTTGTGCCCAGGTTTTCCAGAAAAGAAATTTGGTTTTGGGGGCCTATAAATCCATATTTTTGATCGAACTTCACTATACTTTGACTAATCGGTTATATCTGTGATGTTTATATGTATTGAACGTCGGATAATCGCTATATGTTGATTAGTCGGGGTTATACATATCTGTGATCTGTGTTTGATGATGGTTTGTGTATATGAATGCGTTGGACTGTCGCGGGTGAATAGCCGGGGTGGATGTGAGATGAGTGTTTCTTTTTCTTTCTTTCATTGTAAAGTGTAAATTGATGTAATATTATTATTTGTATGGCCGCACAACCAGGTCGGGGTTGTAGCCGTCATTGTATAATTCTTTTTACTGTTTTTTCTCCTAGGATAGACCCGTGGAGGGGTGCACAAACTACCGGGTATCTCGAAGTGCCGAGTGGCCTACTCACGGCGTTGAGGAAGGTTGCTCCACTTCGGATACTTGGCGGGTAGTTTACCGCACCCGTAGGGGTCATGGGTGGGGTATTGGCTATTCACCGCGACCGTGTAATCCGTTTTTCGTTGCAGGCTTGAACGGATTGTGGATTCCTAGTATATCCAATGTATTCATCCGTGATCTGTAATGTCTATCATTGCTATATATATTTATAACTATTTAGGTGTTGCTTATGTTTTACAGCCGCGCTAGCCCAGCCCCCGCTCTGTCGTTAGTTAAGTAACCTAACGGGTGATGACGGGACCCCGTGGCGAATGCAAATGGCATAAGCGTACGTCATATTTTGGTTGTTTTCTGCAATGGTAGGATTAAATGATGGGACGCATTAAAAGAACTAATGCAAGAAAATAAACCAAGTAAAAGTCGATTGGAACACTTTGAAAACCACTCGGTTCTTTTCAAAACTAAACTTTTAAACGCGGAGCTTGAACCACTCCTTTTAAAAGCTATCTCGTTCCATCGATTATATCAAGTTCACTACGTTCACGGTTTCGCCAAAACCATTCGTAGCCCTCCGTCATTCCACATGAATGGTCAAAAAGTATTCAAGCTATGTATTTTGGCCAAAGTCAAGGCATGGTGATTGGTAGCTATTGGGTGTTCATGTGTAGCATAGATAGATGCGTTGGTTTGGGACAGTCGTGCTGCCATTTTGGCCAAAGTCAAGGATAGGTACGGGTGGGTCCAAATTAACCAGGAGAATGACGGGTAGAACTTGACATGTGACTTATGATATTTTGGCCAAAGTCAAGGTCATAAGAGCATGGGGCAAAAATCCACATCGGGAGTTTCATAAGTACTGAAACTTGCTAGCGCTGCATACCATTTGGAGTGTGAGAATTCTGGTAGGATTCCTTCGGTTTTATCACGCGATGATATTTGGATCCCGATCCTACTGTGAGTATATGCTACTCCTCGGGAAAACTCTCACTTGACGATCAATTCTATAAACTTAGTAGGTGTCTAGAAAGGTGTTAGCAGGGCTACGCCCACAGGGAAAAGAGGTTACTTAATTAAGGAACTTCGCGAAAGCGTTGGAAAACCTCCCTCGAAGTACCGACACTGGCCTGGCTGAACGGTTAAGCAAGTATTGTACGGTGAGATTGATCCTGACTAATCCTTTCTTTACGGTTTGAGAAGGGATTCGAGAGACAGTGGGAGCCATCCTGTTTAGACAAACTAAAAACCACTCTAAACTTGCAAGAGCATCATGCTAAAGTGTTTCTTTTCTCTTTCCTAATTGCAGCGACCATTCAACATGACCGGACTTAAGTTATTACTAGATAAAAACATATTGACAGGGTCAAACTACAAAAATTGGCTCAGGAATGTCAAGATGGCAATCACTTACGACAAGCTGGGGTATCTCCTTACCACCAAAGCTCCCCCTGTCCCAGGTCCCAAAACCAGTGTCGCGGATAGGGAAATCCGTAAGACGTGGGAAATAGATTGCGCGAAGGCCAAATGCCTCGTACTTGCCTCGATGGACAACGAACATCAGAGGAGGCACGAGAATATGGACCTAGAGTCCATATTTCTTCATACAAAAGAACTGTATGGAGAGCAGTCTCGTATCGCAAGATACGAAGTGTCGAAGAAGTTGTTTTCGGCAAGGTTGGCCGTCGGATCATCGGTAGCGGAACACGTGCTTAAGATGATTGGCTACATAGAGGAGCTCGCAGAACTTGGGACCACGTTGGAGAATGAGCTCTATACGGACTTGATTCTCCAGTCCCTTCCTTCCACTTACGCCCAGTTCATCCTGAACTTCAACTTACAGGAAAAAGAAGTTGAACTTTCAGAACTCCTCAACATGCTGAGGAGTGCAGAGGGCACCCTACAGAAAATTAGGGAGACATCCACTTTGTTTGTAGGAGGATCTTCCTCTTCTAGATCCAGGGCGAAAGCCAAGGGTAAGAAGAAGAAAGCCCCCGCCAAACCAAGAGGCGGTGTCAGTAAAGTGGATACGAAGGGAAAAGGAAAAGCAACAAAGATAGCGGGAAAGCTGGTGGGGAAGGAAGAATGCTTCTATTGTCACAAAAGTGGTCACTGGAAACAGGATTGCAAGGCTTGGAAGGCCAGAACACAGGATTTGAAACGAGTTGCGGCTTCAGCTTCAGGTGTGTATGTTATTGAAAACTGTCTATCAATAAACTCTACATCCTGGGTATTGGATACCGGATCAGGATCTCATATCTGTAATTCTTTGCAGGCGTTGAGAAAGCGTAGAGTTTTGAAGGCAGGTGACATGACCCTCAGAGTTGCAAACGGTGCTAGCATGGATGCTGAGGCCGTGGGGGACTATCACCTGGGATTGTCGGATGGACACTTTTTGGTTTTGCGTAGTTGTTATTATGTACCTAATGCAACCTGTAATATCATTTCTGTATCTTTATTATCTAAAGAAGGTTATGAATTTGCATTTGTAAGTAATATAGTGAACATTCACCTTAATCAAGTTTTGATTGGGTCAGGTACATTGAACAACGGTATATACGTGTTAAACCAACCACAGATTTTCAATGTCCAGAATACACACAAAAGAAAGTCTTCAGAAATCAATAAAACTTTCTTATGGCATTGTAGACTGGGTCACATCAATGAGAGAAGGTTGACTAAGTTACATACAGAAGGATATTTGGATCCGTTCGAATATCAATCGTATGCAACTTGTCAATCCTGTCTCAAGGGAAAAATGACAAAGACTCCGTTCACTGGACACGGAGTAAGAGCGAGCGAGCTCTTGGGACTCTTACACAGCGACGTGTGCGGTCCAATGTCTACACATGCACGAAGCGGTTATTCTTACTTCATTACTTTTACGGATGACTTTTCAAGGTACGGTTATGTCTTCTTAATGAAACATAAATCCAAGGCTTTTGAAAAATTCCAGGAATATAAGAATGAAGTAGAAAAACAAACAGGCAAAAGTATCAAGGCACTAAGATCTGATCGAGGGGGTGAATACTTGAGTGCCGAGTTCCTGGGTTACTTAAAAGAGAATGGAATTCTCTCTCAGCTTACTCCTCCATACACTCCGCAACATAACGGTGTATCGGAGAGACGGAACCGAACCCTATTGGATATGGTAAGGTCCATGATGAGTAACGCTAAGTTGCCGCGATCGTTTTGGGGATATGCGCTAGAATCGGCTGCATACCTTTTGAACCGAGTTCCAACTAAGACTGTACCTACTACACCATATCAGATGTGGTGTGGGAAGAGACCCTATCTTAATCACATTAAGACATAGGGATGTCCAGCTTTTGTAAAAAAGCAGCATGCGGACAAGCTCGAGGCACGCTCAGTACAGTGCAAGTTTGTGGGATATCCAAAGAACTCCAAGGGATATTTCTTCTATTGCGAAGAGGAACAAAAGGTGTTTGTTTCTCGCCATGCCCACTTTCTAGAACACCAGTTCATAGAAAAAGAATTAAGTGGGAGTGCAATAGAGCTGGAAGAAATTCCAGAACCGCAAGCTATTTCTGAAAGCTTAGTAGAACCAGAGGGTTCGAAAGATCAGGACATTCCCACGCCACTCCGCAGGAGTAGTAGGCAGTCTCATCCGCCCGAGAGATACTACGGTTTTCTCATAGACGGGGATAGAGAGGATTGCATCATAGATTATGATGAACCTACTAGCTTCCAGCAGGCCGTTCAGAGTGTTGACTCGGTAAAATGGCTGGATGCAATGCGGACCGAAATGGAGTCCATGTACACCAACAAAGTATGGACGTTGGACATTGCTCCAGATGGGGTAAAACCCGTAGGATGCAAGTGGATCTTCAAAAGGAAGATTGGTGTAGATGGACAGGTTGAGACCTATAAAGCTAGACTGGTTGCAAAGGGTTTTCGTCAAAGACCTGGTTTGGACTATGACGAGACATTTTCTCCAGTAGCTATGCTGAAATCCATTCGGATTCTTCTTGCCATTGCTGCCTTCCACGATTATGAGATTTGGCAGATGGACGTAAAGACCGCTTTTCTAAATGGAAATTTAGATGAGTGTGTCTATATGGACCAGCCAGAGGGTTTCATTCAGAGTGGGAGCAGCGGAAAGGTGTGCAAGTTGCTTAAGTCCATCTATGGATTAAAGCAGGCATCGCGGAGTTGGAATATCTGCTTTGATGAAACGGTCAAAGAATTTGGCTTTATCAAAAATCCAGATGAACCATGCATCTATAGTAGATTTGTAGCGAGAACTGTAGTATTCCTCGTTTTATACGTGGATGACATTCTCTTAATAGGAAATGACATTCCTATGCTACAATCTGTCAAGGGGTTCTTGTCGAACAGGTTCTCCATGAAAGACCTGGGTGATGCCTCATACATCCTGGGGATCCGGATCCATCGTGATAGATCCAAGAGGATATTAGAACTTTCACAGTCTAGGTACATCGACACCATACTAAAAAGATTCAGTATGGAAGATTCCAAGCGCGGTAACCTACCGGCTTGTCACGGGATCACCCTCTCTAAAGAGATGTCTCCCAAGACTGATTTGGAGAGGGATCGCATGTCTATTATACCCTACGCTTCTGCGGTAGGCTCTATAATGTATGCGATGTTGTGTACCAGACCGGATGTAGCTTATGCACTGAGTATGGTAAGCCGGTATCAGTCAAACCCTGGAGAGAAACACTGGATAGCGGTAAAGAACATTCTCAAGTACCTGAGAAGGACTAAGGAGATGTTCTTGGTGTATGGCGGAAAAGACCTCCAGATCGAGGCCTTTGCTGACTCCAGCTTCTAGAGTGACAAGGATGATTCCAAGTCCATGTCGGGTTTTGTCTTTACCCTCAATGGAGGGGCGGTGTGTTGGAAGAGTTCCAAACAGGAAACCGTTGCAGACTCGACTATGGAAGCAGAATACATCGCTGCGTCTGATGCCGCAAAAGAAGCCGTCTGGATGAGGAAGTTCTTGAAAGAACTTCAGGTGGTTCCGTCCATTGTTGATCCAATACCTTTGTATTGCGACAACAACGGGGCTATAGCTTTAGCGAAGGAACCCAGGTCCCATCAGAAATCCAGACACATCTTAAGGCGGTATCACCTGATCAGGGAGATCATGGATCGCCAGGAGATCGAGGTTCGGAGGGTTGCTTCAGAAGATAACACAGCAGATCCATTCACCAAGGCCTTGCCCCAGACTCAGTTCGAGCGGCTGATCGAGATGATAGGTCTTCGATACGCCAGTACATGGCCTTAGTGCAAGTGGGAGATTGTTAGTGTATATGCCCTAGAGGCCATTACCGTATCATACTAGCTTGTATATTACTTGATGGAAGCTTGGGATATTCACAGTTGTATATATACAATCTTGCTCGAAATGGTAGTATGCTACTTGGTTTGTCCCTGCTTTAATATGTGCATGTGTTTCTTTTAGCATATCGCTGATATACATATTAGTAGAGCCCTTAGGATCTTTGCTTGATTACCAGCGTTGTGATGGCGCTCACACTCGTGGGAGCTGGGTGATCTATAAGCACATCCTTATACAGGTCCCTAGTCGTTGGACTATCGAGACAGGGCATCGATACTCCGGAGTAGACTAGCGTATGCGCTTCTCATCCCAGCGTGGGAGACGGTCTGTCCCACAGCCGTCAGTACGTCGTACTTGAGATAGTATGCGGGTGCTCGTTAGGTTACGAGTACACCGGACAGGACTCGTCGGGAACTGTTGGTTGGTATTATACCTATCGTCAGTTATCAGTTCCCAGGTGACATGAGTACAGCTTAGTCCGTTGACTTGACACTGTCACTTCGCCTCGAGTGTGTTCCCACTGCACTTTGATTACTACCCTACCACGGCTCAAAGGAGTCGTGCAAACAGGTAGTTTTTGGGTGCAGTCCCGAAGCACTTGGAGGCAGTGACGGTTAGACATGATTCGTCTCTCCCGGTATTGGGGGTTGACATCGCGCTGTGTCTAGGAGAGCCATTACACGAGTAGTCCCTGGCCAGGGCAAGCGAGATATACTGGTAGGTTTCCAGTGTTATCTCAGAGTGTTCTGGGCTACACTCCGACACGACTTGTACCACTATTAGGGGACTGACGTTCACCGCCCTCCTAGGCCCGCCATGCGATGTATCAGACGAACAGACCGGACTGTACGGAGACTGTCACATTCAGACTCAATAGGAGTTCAGATGGGGTTCACCTCGTCAGTCTTCTTATCGGCATCTACCTGGGGACCGTTACGCACAGCTAGTGCCGCTTGCGGTCTGTGGTTAAACCCACTGCCAGCGTAGTGTCGAGTCTTTAGAGTCCCACACAGAGGGCTTTTCGCTTTTGGGCAAAACAGAGTAGAGGTCGCATGGTTTTGCGACAGGGTTCGTTCTCATCCGCGCACTTGTGCACGTTTGAAGTCCGGACGGATATTACTGGCGGGCTCTGGTTTGAGCCAGATACTAGTATATGTTTTGGGGTTGGTTTTATCTCTTGGTATTCATGTTCCTCGGAACAAGAATGCGGGTGTGTATGCACAGTTGATTGAGGCGAAGGAAGAGGTTTTTCATTAGGGTTTCGGAACGGGTGTGTATGCACAGTTGACAGTCGTCTTTTTCCAAACCCTAATGAATTTTATGATATATCAATTAATAATATTAATTAAATGAAATTGTGTCATGGTTGGGTTTGTTGACTTGTTGACCAAGGTTGACTTGTTGACCAAGGTTGACTTGTTGACCATGGTTGAAACTTTGACTATCATCATTACATATCAAAGATGCTCTTTGATTCTAGCAAAACCATTTAATGTGTGTAATGATAATTGTCATTTCAAACCATCCATCAGCTATTTCATTTTGATTATTATTATTATTTTGATAATTCATTTGATATTATGTTATGGTTGTAAAAAAGCATTTCATTCTATCATAACACTTCTCTCTCCTCTCTTCTTCTTCCTCCTCCTCTAGTTCAAGGAGATTCACTCTCATGTGTTGAGAAACCTCTCCTTGAGATAAAAATACCCTAAACCACTCTCTACTCTCTCTAGGGTTAGAGGTCTAGCAAGCCAAAGACCTTAGTTCTCTCAAAGTTCGAGAAAGGAGCCCGAAGGTTGAACCCTCAGGTGGATCCATCTTTGACGGAAGAAGGCGACGAGGAAAGCACCATCCAAGCTCTACAAAGGTTTCAAGAAGAAGGAGTTCAAGTTAGGTATAACCTCTTTTCCGAGTAGCTAACTCTCTTTAGCTTTGTAGCTAGTTTAGTTCAGAAAAGATCCGACTTTTGTTAGTCCATGTTGCCTAATGCGCTAAAAATTTATTTTTTATACCGTTTCCGCCTCCCCGTAAGAACCGGGGTTGGCAACGTGGACTTACAGTTACAAACTCAAACATGTATGTTATGAAATTCCATTTCCCCGATAAAATTAAACGACGTATGTGTTCGATTCTTGGCCTCAATGAAAATACTTGCCTAATTTGACGGAATTAGATTGTCTGTGCTGGCCCTTGTAGTGATGAATATCTTGTAGAAATCTCACTGGAAAATACGACTGTTAGTGACTAAAATGAATACCCCCAAATATACCTGTAAAACTAAAAATTTCACGTATCTGAAAGTTGTTAAAATTCCCATAAATCATGTGCATATTGAAATGGTGTGTTCGAGGGCTTAAATCGAAGCCGACTCGACGAACTATAACCCTATGTAAGTCTCTGATGGTTTCTGTACTGAAACTGTGACGATATTTGGACCGGAGTGCGGCTCTGGACTGCAGTCCAGAGCGACTCTGATTATTATTTACTGTCCCATAATACGTGCCACTTTGTTTCCTGAATTTTTATGTTACGGAACTCTGCAGTGTATTAAAGGTAAATCTGTTAACTAAACAACACAAGTTGTTTCATTCCGTTTCATGGTCGTTTGCTATTTAATTTGTAAATAAAAAGGGCAGAACGTATAACAGTCCAGAACAGATTCAGAAGTGACATATTAATGTTAAACAGTGTATAACTTTCGATGTACAGACGCGATTGAGGATCCGTCTGTTGCGTTAAATACCCCATTGTATAACCTAGATTCCATTAAACTGTAGCGTCGCTAAATTCTGAACCCAACTGGGTGAAATACGTGTCGCGAAACGGACGTTCAGTTCAGAAACTGAATTTCCAGCCGCGAGCACTTAAAATGAAACAGTTGTATCTTGAATACCGGGAACCCGATCGAACTGAAACTAATTTTGATGAACTTATGACAGAGTGTGCTATTTATTGTATTTGTATCATTTTGTTGAATTCCGAACATATGAATTTATGCAAATTTTGAAAGTTAATGACGTGCATATTGGTTCATAACATACTTGGCTTGTTAAGGGTATACATACACATATCTTACCCCATTTGCCATATACATAGTGTTAGTGCGTGTTAGTGTTCAGTGGACATTGCATTATCGTGCGTGATTGCCATCTTGACATTCGTGACAGTGATTGATACAGTGAACAGTGATAAAACCGTGCCATTGGTATACTTGTACACGACTAAATCAAGATCATAAATAGTGTAAACCTGAGGAAAGGGGAAATCGAAGTGGAAAGAGAATCGTATTTAGCGGGACCGTGTTTTAGAGGATGATCATTCGAGCAGTGATATATATATTAGGTAGGATCTAGCGATCCGGCTGACAGGGTTATGTCCCGGGCATGTGGGTCGTTGTCTACGAGACTCCTGTTAAATATGATCCTCCTTTCCACTATGCGATTTCAAATATGACCTAGAGACCGATAGGGACACAAATCATATTTTGCATCATATAGTGACATAGTGATTACTCGCATTGTACTTTCACTGTTATTATCTCATTTACCTGTTTCACCTTATTATAATAATATTGCTATTGTGTCGCTCTGACGACCTGAGTATGCATGCTCAGATCCCGTGGAAGGACCAGCGCAGGAGACGGACCTATCTTTCGAGTTCACGGAGATCTAGTCTGGTGTACTTTCTTTCTTTATTGCTTTCCATAAAAGAGATCGTGAAATTGAACTTGGTTAGTAACTGTTCTTGTTATTTGTAATTTGTGAACAATGGATTTTAATGTAATAATTTAGTGATGTAATTCCTTTGCTACTGTGCATTATTTACTGATTACCATGTAATGCTAGAAGCCGAAGTGTGACTACGGCGGGATTATTCCTTGACCGTAGGAGCATGGCTGGCCTAGTCATCCCTCGTTTTCCGTATTTTGGGAAGCGGGGCGTGACACGCATCGTGATCCATCGAGGCAAGTTTATCTTGCTACATGCTACATTATATTTTATGCATCTATTTTAATGAATATGATATTTGAATTTCAAACCGTGCATCTAAAGTACTTGTTTCACAATGTTACAATGACCATATGCATCCATTCTTATCATTTCATATCTAACATATGCAAACCTATCTTGTCACATATCATACTATAGTATACCGCATCAAATTGAATATAACCATTCACATTGTTTAATTGAACATAGTGCATTAACTAGTTTATCATTTAAAGGTTATATGGTATCCATCCGCATCCATATCGAATAGAATACACATAGCTGCATTTACAGATCTTATTAATAACCCAATATTGTTGTTTTAATACCCCATGTTTAATAAAGTGTAATCTAATTAGTTTTAGAACTATTAAATATAACCCCAATCGATAACGTGCATCCATGTCGTTGTCTTTCTATCTATGTGCATACCATTCATGCTAGTTCATTTCGTTAGTACTCGATACTTGTTTTGTGTACCCATGCTTATTATAGTTTGATTATGAGTACCCACGTGACATATGTGCACCCCCTGACATGACTTGATACACTATTACTTGACACGACATAATACCGCGCACTTCTTAACATGACATGATACCTATATACTACCTGACTGACCTGATGTACCATGACTTTATCTGTTACCTGATCTTGTTACTAATGCCAACAAACTTAACATGTTGTCCCTACGGACATTTCCTGTTGTTTATCCAGACAAACCTGTACCTGCTTGATCCTGTGTTGGCATTAGCTCCAGTTTTATTAATACCTGACTTGAACGTATATAACTTGGGGGTATGGGGAAATCAATGATGAAACTTGACTTGTAACTCGACAGTTCGATACCTTTACTGATCAGTCTTACGGGCTAGGCCAGCCCCGGGGTGATGCTGCTGACATCACTCGTCATTACCTACTACCCTTTACTGCCTTGCGGCACGTCTCGGATTCAGCCCGAGAGTCTTAGACCGTGATCCCGGGTACGCACGGGATACTATCTACCTTTTACTGCCTTGCGGCACGTCTCGGATTCAGCCCGAGAGTCTTAGACCGTGATCCCGGGCACGCACGTGATACTATTGAGTTACATCGATAATTCATCAAATTGATTTCAAAGACTTGAGAGTAGTTAACCCAGTAGACCAGTTTAGAATACTCACTGCACATCACCTGTGCCTTACCCTTCACTGTCACTTTTATATTACTGTTATACCTGTTTTACTGTTCATACACATACCTGTATGTCTTGCTACCCTGTTTATTTTATTGCTTGATATTATGACGCACTGACGTCTGGGTTTTGCATGGCCCAGATCCTCTACCTTTGTTGCAGACTGATCAGGAGTACTGCCGCTATTAGACCGAGCAGTGAGGATCCTGTTGGTATCCAGATTTACCTTCCAGGTGTTTAGTTTATTGGATCTTTTGCTTCCGCATATTATATTATTTCTTGACTGATTTATTCTGGCTCATGGACATGTATTAGATAGTTTAGTTTACTTTACTGTTCTTGATATCTCTACAGCCGTAATGTGACTGTGGAAGAATATTTTCTATCCACAGGTAGCATGGTTGGCTATGTCACGTGCCTACCTTAGCGTACTCTGGGAAGCGGGGCATGACATATTCTCAATCGAATAACACGATGCAAAGCAAAAGAATCGATTATAGTAAAGTTATTACGTTAACGCAAACTTCTGCCCAAGGGGTCACTCCCGATGAAAGGATCTCGGCCCTTGCCTCGTCGAATGAGGTACATGATATTCCCAATCGAATACTACGATGCAAAGCAAAAGCAAACGTCTGTAATGTCTGTTTTTAAAATATGGTTCCAATAACATCATATAGGTTTGTTTTCCTTGCATTAATCAGAATTAATGCGGTCCCGTCAATTAAACATATCACATCAGATAAAGGAACGAAAATATGATGTACGTATATGCTATCCGCAATCGCCACTGGGCCCTGTCATCCCCCGTTAGGTTACTTAACTAACGGCAGAGCGGGGGCTGGATTAGCGCGGGTGCAAAACATATACAACATCTACTGGTATATATATAAATATATATAACATTCGTCTCAGGCATGATATAAGCAACACCACAGAATCTCAGCCAAGCAATACAGAGTGGTGGATAATCCTAGAGACTCGGGTTTCATTTGAGCCGCAAATGAGACCCGATGTTCCCTGTCGTGTGGATAGCTGTGCAATAAAAACCTAGACCCTTACGAGTGCGGCAAGTTACCCGCCAATCCCAGAAGCGAGGCAACTCCAATCAACAACATGAATGGGACACCCAGCACTTCACAGAATCCGGTAACTTGAGCACCCCTCCGTGGGTCAACATGTACCCCCTACGAATGCGGCGAATAGCACGCCAATTCAAGAGCAAGGTCCCCTCCGTCTCAACGCCATGAGATGCGAACCCGTTGCTCTCTAGAACTCGGCTATTCGTGCACTCCGCCTTGGGGTAATCCTAGTACAAAAAAGAAAAATATGTACAACGGTGACATCGATCTCAACCCGGTCGTGTCCCAAACAAATAATATACAAACTGGCAGAGACGGCAGTCCACATGTCGGACGCTCGCCCCGCAATATCAAATGTACAAATGAATCTAAACTGTACTACCATTGCACCACTGGCTATCCATCACGACGATCCAACCACAACTACAGCACAACACAGAAAATCAACGTGAATGTCATGTTCGCAAACCCGTCTAAAAGACATATAGCAATTAGACGAATTGTACCGCTCAAATGACATTCACGGTCACAGATAGAAATGTATGTACTGAAAACTTTTAAATAGTGTTAAAAATAGTGACTTCGAAATACCCCGAATAGCCCCCAAACAAAAGATAACACAATATCAAAACTGTCCAAAACAAACAATACCATAAACCATATTTTCCACAGACCAGAACACAAAAAAAAAATCAAGACCCAAAGTTCATTTTGGACCGGCCAAGCCGGGAATAAACTTGATCTCGCTGGCCAAAATTTTGATGTTGGGGCTCGTGTTTTGATAGTGTTCTAGATACTACATAAATAGCCTTCTGCAATTGTTTAAAAAAAAATTGAAAACTAAAAAATTTCGACAGAAACTAAAATATTACGGGTATTGTTTCGGAGTTGTTTTGGTTTCGATACTTTAACATCGTCTAAAACAACTAGTATAGGGTTTATGGGTTGTCTCTGATACCATGTTGGGTCAGTCAGCGGAGCGGAAACTGGCCGTGGCGTCCATAGGTCCCTCAGCAGCTACTTTTTACGTAATCTCCTCGCGACGGACTACAACCCGCCGGATCATATAACCGCACGGGACACCTTGGGGGTAAGAGCCTGTGCTTCGCCACTACTGTCACTATACTGAAACCCCCCATAGGTCGGCATCCCCGCCTAGTAGCTCTGATACCATGTTGTGTTATGCCAGCGCCCTGGCCATCAAACCGTGACCGAATACGGAACAAAAATTTCTAAACTGGCGCTAGAACAACTCACGAATACGGATCGACCATAAACCCTAAACCTAGCAAGCATTATAAAGAGTTGAGATGGTTATACTGAATGATCCGTGTCCTTCGGTCTTTAACTTCCTTCCCAAGCTCCTAGTGGCCACCATGATCAAGTTTGGTAGCCGGTCTCCCTCCATCGAAGATAATCCACCCGACAGTCTATGAATCGAGCTCATACCTCATAACCGAGGTAATTAGGATACCTAGTTCGCTAAACTAGATAGTCTAGATGATGTAGAGTCTAATGATGGATTGATTTGCCTCTAAACACCTTAGGTTTCTCAACACATGAGACTATTAGGATGAAGGAAGAAGAAGAAGCCATAAGAGATGAGAGCGTGAAGCTAAGAGCAACTCAAGAAAAGTAGCTAAGTGTTGTGAGCTTGAGAAAAGAATGAAGCAACTCAAGAAAGAATATCTCAAGTTAAGAAAAAATCTCACAACCCTTAACAAATATCAAGCATGGCTCAATAGTAATTCATGAGTCACCCCATGAGTCACCATCATGAGTCGTGCTTCAATTAATACCAAGTGCACACTCATCCCTCCACCTCATTAAATCTTTTAAGAAAAAGATTAAAGCAAAAATGAGGTGGCAACTTCTAGAAACTTTCTTGTAATAAATTACAAGAATACTTCTCATCCGTATATACATACATGTATCCGTATTCCGAAAAATACGAATACAAAAGAGACGAAAATAATCCAACAATATAATACAAGTATCCGGCTTAAACCAAAGCCACTAGTAAAATCCGTCCGAATCATGATACGTGCACAAGTGCACGTATATGATCGAACCCTACCGTAAAACCATACGGCCTCAACATCATTTTGCCCGAAGCAGGGAAACCTTCTGTGTGGGACTCTAAACACTCGTCAATACGCTGGCAGAGGGTTTAACCACAAGCATGTCAGCGGCACTAGCTGTACGTAACGGCTACCCCGGTATTGAGCGAAAGGAAGGCCGACGAGCAAACTCATCCTGACCCCTACTGAGCCTGTCCGTGACAATCTCCGTACAGTATGGTCATTTCATCTAAGAGTATCGCATATCGAGTCTAGGGTGGTGGATAATGTCAGACCCCTAATAACGCGACATTTCATGTCGGTATGAGGCTTATCACAGCCTGAGAAACTACTGATCCAAATCAGTAATTCTCGACTACCTTGATCAAGGATTTATGGTAATGGCCACCCGTGCACTACGCAACATCAACCCCCAATACAGAGAGAGATGAATCCCCGACGATCCGCTCACTGCCTCCATGTGGCTCGGGACTGTACCCAACTAAAACATGTTTGCACGACTCCTTTAAGCCGTGGTAGGGTAGCAATCAAAGCACAGTGGGAACTCACACGAGATAAATGACGATCTCAGGTCAACAGACTAATCTGTACTCATGTCACCTGGGAACTGCTATTTGACAATAGGTATAATACCAACTAGCATGTTCCTGGTGAGTCCGTCCACTGTACTCATAACCCAATGAGCACCTGCATACTATCTTAGGTGAACAAACTAACACCAATGGCTTGTGAGACCGGCCACCGCCCCTCGTTGAGATCTCGATCAATATACACTAGTCTACTCTGGAGTATCGATACCCAGTCTCGATACTCCCACGACCAGGGACATTTAAGAATGTGCTTATAGACCACCCAGCTCGCACGTATATGATCGCCATTATAATGCTGACAGTCAAGCAAGAATCTTATGGGCTCTATCAACATATAATAGTGACATGTAATACCACTTAAAGTATGTACATGATGATAAAGATAAACCGTATAGCATACTATCATTTTGAGTAAGAATGTTTAATCCGTATAGGTTCTCCCTCAATCATCGCAATCGCATGCTTGGGATTCAATAATTGACTTGAGGGCACTATAGCCAACAAAAAAAGCACATGATTATCTTTTTCTAGCTCGAAATAATCGTCATTAATTGGATTTGTCTATAGATTGTGATATTTATTCATAAACATTGTAGTTCTTTAAAAAAAAATAGAGTTATCATTTATTTTTAGTTTTGTATGAATTATATAGAAGTTATGAGTATAAGTACATGATACATTATTAGTTGTGATGGAACTATAATTATTGAATTTGATTTATTTTTAAAAAATATAATTTTACACTTTATATTATGCATGATAATTAATCTAATTATTGAATATAATTTTAATAATTTTCTAAATAGTCTTTATTTGAATATCAAGACAGTATTTGATTTATTTCTTTATGAGAATTATCGTATGACAACTTAGACCATAGTTTAATATTTCATGGCTGTATAAAGGCTAAATTTCACTTAAATACCAAATTTTTTTGGTAAAAACATAAATATCATGTACTTTATGACTTGTGAGTAGATAACAAGAATAATCATCATACCTAAATAAATACCATGTTTTTGGTGTTTTCGATTTACAATTTACAAATATAAACATCAAGTTTATGTTATGTTTCATGGCTATAAACTAATGCAAATAATAAATTATGTCAATATTTTAGCTAAAAAATTTCTTTTTCCATAAATTTATTACCTAGTAAATTTTTAAATAGCAATAGTTCTTTGAGTCGTGAAATTTTAACAAAATTTAAAGCAAGTATAGTTTTTATAAGCAAAAATAAATCAATTATTGTTATTTAAAATATTATTGTTTTCATTATATTTGAAAAAAGATATATGGTATTTTTATTGACTTTTTAAGATGCATTTTTAAAGAAAATTTCTAAATTCCTATCTAATATTATTAAATGTAAAAAACCAAGGATAATTAAAAGAATATGAAAAAGCTAAGGGCAAAAGAGGAAAATGGAAAATAGCGCTTTGAACAAAAAGATGCTATGACTTGCAAAAGATTCTTTTTTCAAACCCAACTTTATATTAGATATACTCGATTTTAACCCTACGTGTAACGTGAAGGATTAAAAGTGATCGAATATATTTATAGACGAATATTATTTTATACTATGTTTAAAAAAATATATACAAATATTATTTTTTATACATATGTTTTCATTATGTTATAAAAACGATAAATGATATTGTTAGTTATTTTTTCTTATTTAGATACAAATATTTAAATTTTTGAGAAATAACTCAATCATAAACATTTTTTTGAAAGAAATCATGAACGTTTTTCTTTGCAAAATCCTCAATATATGATGTCCCAATGATAAATCTTTGCAAAAATCTCAATCATGAACATTTTTCAAAAATTTAAAAAATAATAAGGAAAAAAATTACCTGATTTTTTTTAGTTATGAGAAATTCTTGAGAAAAATTAAAATAAAAACCAAATTATTAAAAAAAAAATAGCCCACAAATTAATTTTCCTTTGTTTTTGGGTGTCATGTTAATGGGACTTTTGAAAATGCACAATGGAAAAAATTATGGAAATAAATATAGGTAAAGAGAAGGGCAAAAGGAAAAATGCCAGAATTAGTGGTTAGACTTATAAAAGATTTCTTGACCAACCCGAGTTTGTATTACAGTAACAGAGAGCAAGAGAGAGCATATTCATTCAACATTTCCCAAGTAACTGTATAAAATTACAAAGAGTTCTGCATCTTCTCTCTGGCACACTCTTACTGATCTCTTTCTATAAAAAAAATCTAAAAGTGAAACCAGAAAAGGAAAAAAGATGGAGAAATGTTATCCATGGCTGTGGCTATGGTTGTTATTACCATTCCAAAAAATTCGTTGATAGGCAATGAAATAAGTTATCAGAATTAAATGGAAGAAAAGAAGGCTAAATTCGTCTAAGCACCCGTTCTGGCCAACTCTTTCTCTGGCGTGGACACCGTCAGTGTCTGGGGCTGCATTGCAAAGAATATGGACGAATTCTAATTAGAATGATGGAAAAAATATATCCTTAATCGGAATGTTGTATATTGAGGAAATCCGAAACATAATGAACTAGATCCTGAGAGCATGAATACATGCAAGTTCATTTTTTTCTGAAGATTCTTACAAGCATATAGTCAAAATAGTTTCGTAACATACTCAAATGGCAAGCCAAAAAGTATGCCAAAAAAGCATGAAGATCGATGACAGAAAAATGGTCTAAATATATGACTGTATCATTAGTTTGTATATGTACCAGACACGATAGCTGTTCATGGTGGTGTTCACACAAATATACAATATTTGGATGTTTATAACTTTTGTCCAGGATTTGCATATTCAGTGCAAATTATGCGTTTCATGGAAAATATATTGGTGTGGAAGCTACACTATTCAAATTGAAGCTGTGTTTTTATTTACTTTTTCCATAATATGGTTTTGATAATGTTGTATGCCTTTATTGTTTTTAATCGGCTTCAGTTTTCCCTGCAGCCAATTTGGTTTTGACGCAGTTATATTATATTAATTTTGTAGCTATCTTTACAATTTTAATTTTAACATATTTGCTACCCAAACATATAAAAGGAAACTTCTAGCAGCAAATGCCGCATGCTCTATTTCTAACAATCAAACAACCTCCTACGCTGAAAAAAAACTCGAACTTACGTTTGAAAAGAGATCAAGAGTTACAAGAGAGCAAATAAATTTGATACTCACAGCAGCCAATTCCTTCTCATGTTTGGGGATGAATGCAGTATCAATCTTTCCATTTCTAAAGTCCTGCAGACCCATAAATAAGAATACAAATAAATTTAAGATATCAATAAATTTATTTTAATGATGACTACATCTAAATATATTTAAGCCCATTAAGGATATAAGCAAACAGTGATTAAAGAGTTTTATACCTCGATATCAAGGATTAGCTTGTGGTAGTCAATTGTTGTAGGAATTCCTGTCAGAATGAATAAACCAGGGATCAGTAAAGTAAATATTGATCCGTACAAATTATTCCATTTATCAGTTCATGAAAAATGTCAAACCTGTGACAACGGTGTCATCGAGAGCTCTTTTCATTCTCTCAATTGCTTTCTCCCTGGTTGGCGCCCATACGATAAGCTAAATAAAAGAATAAAAACTGTTAGAGCTCTAGCTTTCAAACCCAGTTTTCTTTTTGAGGATAAATACCGTATACGACCTTATAAAGACGACAATTGCTTATTGCACACATAAAAGTTCGCAAAGTAAAGAGAGAGAAAGAAGAAGAAAACACACCTTTCCTAATAGAGAGTCATAGCTCGGGGGAACAACGTAATCTGGATAAACATGGCTGTCCATTCTTACGAATGGGCCTCCTGAAGGCAAATATGCTGTTATCCTTCCTGCCATAAAATATAAAAAGAAGGTAAAATAGCTTGGTATGCATTGTTAATAACTCAGTTCACAACCCATCAGCTTAAGGTTTTGGACGAAGTGATTATTGGCAATTTGGCATGGTATGAAAGCATCAGGTTTCAAGAGATACCAAGTTCAAAACATCATCAACAACCAAAGAAACGTATGTCTGTCTCCCCGTTTATTAAGACTTTTCAAGCGAGTCATGTTGCCTTGCCACATGGCGCAAAGAGTTAACAATTTGTAAAGTGATTATTGACAATGTGATTCACACAAAGGCAAGTCGATCTATATGACTATCAATTTCAACCTCACAAAGTTTCTAATAATAGAAACACAAAGGACTAGTTTGACTGTCAGTTTCAACCTCGCAAAGCCTCTTTATGTCCAACTCTCTTATATGTCAGCAACTTGTATATGTACTTTTTATTAGCCTCTTCTCAAATATGTTGCAAAACTTAACCCTGGAAAGGGTTAAATGCTGACCAATAAAGGATAATAAATTTCTAATCCTCACTGTTCCATTGTCATCTTGCATTATCAAAGTTGCAAATTCATTGTCATACTATAAATCATTATATAAAGGTATACAAGCAAAAAGGAAATTTTGAAAAACAAAACAAACACTCACATTTTTTTGCTACAAAATTACTCACATATTGTACACTTTATATGCATATTGCAATTCTAATACGAGTATAAAATATTCCTTACTGAAAATAAATTACACATGATAAAATAAAAGCCAGACCCATATCCCTTTAACTCCATAAAATAGGTAATATTAGAAACACGCACTAAACATAAGAAGTTAAGACTAAAAATTCAGATATGAAGCAGAAATGTGGTCGCTTCTTAAAGTTCAGATTGACTTTATGTTTATGAAAAGACATTAATCAACAAGGAAAAGGTAATACCTGGCCCCGGACGGAATCCTTTAAAGGCGTCTTCAGCATTAATACGACACTCAATTGAATGCCCTCTAAGAACAATATCCTCCTGTGAATGGTAAAGACGAATTATTAGTGGAGCCAAACTACAATTAATTATCACAAGTTCACAACAACCAAACTGTATAGCAATTACACCTGCTTGTATGCGAGTCTCTCTCCAAGTGCCACACGAATTTGTTCTTCAATTAAATCAGTGGAAGATATCATTTCAGTAACAGGGTGCTCAACCTAGTTTTTAGTGCATGCAACAATAATTTTTAATACGCAAGTATATTGCTTTCGGGAAAAAATTATGAGAAAATATATAAATAATAGTATTGTTGAGACCTGGATCCTCGTGTTCATTTCCATGAAGTAAAATGAGCCTCTTTCGTCCAACAGAAATTCCACAGTTCCAACGCCAATATAACCTATAGAAGCAGCTGCGGCTACAGCAGCATCACCCATTGCTTTGCGTAGTTCTGGGGTCAAAGCAGGAGATGGAGCTTCTTCAAGGAGTTTTTGATTTCTTCTCTGTCAAAGAGTTCCAAGGCAATTAACATAATCACGATTTACATAACAGAACTGCTAAGAACTGTTGGTGCTAGAAGCAGAGAAAAATGTTGAAGTTAGAATGCATGTGGAGCAAAGTTTTGTTTCTTTTATATAGTAAAGCTAGTGATGTTGAAATTGACACAGATCTAAGTCTTACCAATACCAGCTTATACTTCGTATTTCCCTATTATTTGAATAGAGAGGCACACAGAACATCTTGTGCCAAAAATCTATCAAGCCAGTGGCTAAACATTGCCACTCACCAGAAAAATTAGCTGTTATTTTTTAACTACCTTCAGAAAATGAAGTAAGAATATTCATTAATTTTTCCCCCAAATGAGGTACTTGTTCATGCAGCAGCCAAATTTGTTGATTTAGATCATATTCCAGTGTATAGCACTGGGTCAAACTTATGCCTAAGATCAGGTGTGCATGTGTGTATGTTTGCATGAACATCAGTGTATGTAGTACCTGTATACTGCAATCACGCTCCCCAAAATGAACAACATTTCCATACTTGTCTGCAAGAACCTGCAAGGCACCAAGTACTTCTTGAGAGTTGCAAACTTGGTAAAAGAAAAGATTTTTATCATCATCATCATTATTGCTATTATTAAATTCAAACTCTCAAAAATTAGTGTGCAACACATGTACCCACAAATGCCTACTATTAACACAGGCCATATCGATCTACAAAAAATAAACTGTGTAGAGCAAATATAAACATTTAAGTTTCTCATCAAGAAAGCATAAAAGATGAACAGATATATTAAGCTTTTTGAGTATCACACATTTCACAAATTCGGGAACCGTGCACATTCAATTGTTATAGTGAATTCAAGATCAACAGGCACAAAACATAGAAATACAGAATAAGCTTGCAGTATGCAGATAATGACATCATCTGATAACCATACTTGGAACTCAATGTGCCTTGGGTTCTGGACGTACTTCTCCAAATAAACCCCATCATTACCAAATGCAGCTGCAGCTTCGCTCTTAGCTTGCTGAAATATGTAGTGGAAATATATTAAAGCAAATCTGTAAGAAAATGCATAATCGAAAAGCTCCAAACTATTGGAAAAGAAAGAAAAAATCATAAAGCTATGATCTAAATAAAGTTGGGACATACGGAGGACCAGAGGTTCATTCATTTCCTACTTTGAGATCAGAGATAATTCACTAATGATTTGTAAAAATCTCAGTAATTGCTGACCTTTTTTTGCTGTTTTGTGGCAACATCCACAGCACGCATTTTTAGCTCAGTACTAATAACCATCCTGGTTTCAAATGTGAGGGGGATCATTCCCTTTTTATGTAGTTGACTAGTTATAGCAATTTTACTACAGTAATGCTGGCTGGCTTGATACAAATAACTGATCCAAAGTTTTAAGATTTGTACTCGCTCGAGGCCACACTGGATAGGGAGACAGGATAAGGTACTTTAAATGAAACAGAAAGGGGAAAGCTTCATCGGATCAAAATTTGGGGTTTCCATACACTTTAGAGCGTTCACTTGGGTCGTTTCGTCAATTTTTTACGTGTGCACATTGAAAGAAGATATACATTTTAAAACATGTAAATAAAAGATTATAATAATAGAATATTGCATCATTGAATATCCGTAATGCAAGCACTAATTTAATACTTACTCAAAAACTAGAAAGCAGCAACTTGACTTAAAAATGATCGAAATTCTTGTTAAATAATAAAAGTTAGCATTAATGTCACTAATTAAGTCTAACAGGAAAAAAAACGATACTAGATAAAAATACCAAAGCCATTAATTGAATCAGATAGTCACTTCTGATCATTTAATTCTTCATAGCGAATTTTGGTAAATCAGATCAGGAATGCACCACAAAAAGGGGTAACCTGATAACGAATTTTAACCAACTACAAAGTGATCTACACCACAAGAAAATAGCAGATATTTCGTTGGCTAGTTTTTTCTGTCGGCTTATAGCCGACGGAAAAACTTTAAAACCCAACGAAATAATAAATATTAAAAAAGTTGGGTAATAAATTTTTGAATTAGGTTATTCCATCGGCTATATCAGAACGGGATAACACAATACATAAATGTAGCCTTGACTCAGATTGATCCCCCAAATCCCATCCCCCAAAATTAAAAACCCTAAATCCTCTTCCCCTCCTCCGATCTCCTTCCCCCCTTCTCTGATCCCCTCCCTCCGGTGGCATGGTCCGGCGGCGACCGCCTCCTCCGGTAAGTCCATCTCCCTCTCTCAATCGTTGTCTCTCTCTCTCTCTCTCACCGACTCTTTCTCTCTCTCTTGCAGGAAACCCCGACCTGTCCCCCTCATCACCAAGCCAGTCAACCTGCAGCAACCGCCGACCCTCAAGTCCGCCGCTGATCTCTGCCGCCGTCACCGGATAGCCTGTGAGTCTCGAATTTCTTTTCATGCCATTTTTTATCGTATTAATTTTGCGTGAATTGAGGATAGAATATGGATATGAATCGGAATGTAGGTGATTGTGAATGTTGTGGGTTTCATTTAGGGATTGTTTGGTGGAGAATTAGGTTGGTTTGAATTGAAAATCTAGAATTGTTTAAATTTGTGAGCATTCGATCTTCGAATCGATTTTGAATTGAATTGTGATTATCAACGTGTATAGAAATAGCGTATAATTTATAGGCGAAATGCCTAATGTGCCAAATAAAGTGGAGGTGTTGCCGAAATTTTCAAGAATTTCAAGCGGCGATTACAGAATTCCACAAGTTTTTAATTGCTTAGTGATGAAGTTTCTCATCCTTGTTGGTGATGATGTGAGAATTGAGTTGGATTTTGATGATGATATCGGCGATGGTGATGATAAAATGGTCTGAATGAAAGTGGGTTTGGCTTGACGAGTTTTAGTCGCTTTAAGGATTTCGGAAACTTAGGATTGTTGATGTGAAACCTTGAACTTCAAAACCATAAGTTGCAATGAAAAACTTTAAAAAACATATTATAATCGAGGATCTCACAATAAAAAACATATTATCCCAAACTTGATGTGAAACCAAAACAACAATTTGAAACCTAAACCCTTAGTTGCAATGGAAAAAACCTTGAACATCAAAACAACACGAAAATCTTAAAATACTAAGTGGATGAAACTCGATGATAGCATGAAATTTATTTGTTACCATCGAGAATCTCACATTCAAAAAATCGAAACGCGCCTTAAAACCCGTCTATCAATTATATACGCAACGGTCTCCATCGTGACATAAAACTATGTGATGGTCGCTAAAACTAAGTATTTAATCGTTTGTTTCTGCAACAGTCATGTAGTTTATGTATCGAAAGAACTGGTCGTACTATAACCGATAGATTTATCCAGTGTAGACAAGTTAAGAATTTATAATGCAAACACATCCTGCATTTATGTTTTCATTCATTCCGGGATTAGTTTCGTCAGCACCTTTTCTCTGGTTCTCTGTGTACAAATATAGAGGAGATGATCATTTCATTGTTAATATTCGATATTGAAATAATTATCATCCCTTCTATTGCAGTGTACTCAGAGAACAACGAGGATGAGCTGCCGAAATTTTCTCGAAATGAATGAAAACACAAACGCAGGGGTATATGCGTTATAAATTCTTAATTGGGATAGAAGTCTTACCCCCGACAGCCGATGTGATCAATTGATAGATCAAACTGAAACATTAAACCTTAATTAAAGTAATAAAATAAATGTTACGTAATAAATGATGACAGAAATCGGAGAGTAATAGATAGGAGTTGGTTGAAAGTGTCCAAATTTAATGATGAGTAAAAGACCGGCGTCAAAAAGTTTATGGAATTTGCATTGAGCGACCGATCCCCTGAAGAAATGATTTCGTGTGTGTGTTAACAGTGCAATAACGGTTACGACCGCCATCAAGATATAGTGTACGACCACCTATTGAAAAATAAGATTTCGTCTGGGTATATAAAACGGACGTACCATGAAGCAACAGCACCGATAGTTAACATGTCTACGAGTCGTTGGATTAGGCCAAATGATCATTGTCGTATGAATTTTAGGGACACGGGTTTGAATAGTATGTTGGACGGCTCCGAACTGGCATGAATCCTGATCCTGATATTGTTTCCGGACCTAATGTCAGAGACAAAGATATCCGCAGTCTCCCTGATGCAGAATTGGCGAAATATGTTAAGTATATGGATGATGCGAATGTACCCATTTTTGAAAGCGCAAATATCTCTAAGTTGGGATGGATTGTCAAAATATTTTATCTCAAATGCTAGAATAATTGTACTAACAAATCTTTTGATCAGTTTCTTGAGGTGCAAAGGGAGACTTACCCAAAAGCATTATTGCCGAAAAATTTCACAGCGACGAAGAAGATCTTGAAAGATATGGGTTTCAGTTATGAGAAAATCGACTCGTGTCCGAACGATTGCATGTTATACTGGACAGAGAAGGATAAAAAGTTAGATAACTTTAAAATTTGCAACTTATCTAGATGGATCGTTTCTCGAAAGGATAATGGTGAAGATGAATCTACACTCGATACTCATAAACGGATTCCACCAAAGGTTTTGCGATACTTCTCAATAAAACAAAAACTTCGCCGATTATTTCCGTGAACCAAAACTGCTGATAGAATGTCATGGCATACAAATGGTTGCACTAAGGACAGAGTCCTGCGGCATCCAGTCGATGGTGAAGAGTGGAAACGCTTTGATGCCCTGTACAAAGATTTTGCTGCGGATGCTCGTAATGTGAGGTTTGGTTTATCTGCAGATGGCATGGAGCCGTTCAGCCACAGTGCAAATCACAGTATATGGCATATTACTCTTATTGTTTATAATCTATCTCTATGGATTGGTATGAAGCATTAATACACAGATGCCCTTATTGATCCCTGAAAGTACCTCTCTTTCAAATAACATTGATGTATATTTGAGGCCATTAATTGAGGAGCTGAAGGAGTTGTGGAAGCCAGGTATACGATTCCCACAAGATGCAGACATTTACACTTCGCGCGGCGCTCTTGTAGACAATCAACGATTTTCCGATATACGTTATGTTGTCTGAATGAAACACTAAACATTACAAAACTTGCTCGATATGTCTAGAGAAAATCATATGTGATCCAAAAGTTGGGGCGCAGAAGATCAAGTGCTACACATGTCGCCGTTGATGGTTGGATATAAATCATGCATATCGTCGTAATTGCAGCAAGTTCAATGGTAGACAAGAGCATAGACATGCCCCACCTGAGTCAACAGGTTTGAAGTTGTGGGAGGCAACATAAGGTTTCAGTAATATTGTTTTCGGAAGAAAAACAAAGTATACAATTCCACGGGTTGCTGCCAGTTGCTGGAGGAAGAATCCCATTTTCGACGAGCTAGTATATTGATGCAATCTCAATCTACATCATAACTTCGACCTCATGCACATCGAGAAGAACGTATGCGAGGTACTCCTTAACCCCTTAATGAATGTGAAATTCAAATGTAAGGATACACTTGTAATTCGACGGTGGTACTTGCAGGAGAGATTACGTCCTGAATTGCATCCACGAGAAGCGGGGAACAGTAGATGGTCAATTCCTGCAGCGAAGTACACGATGTCGGCTAGAGAGAATGGTGCTTTCCTTAGAGTTTTCAAGTAAATAAGGGTTCCTGACGGTTATTCATCAAATCTCTCCAAGTGCATGGACATGAAGCGGAAAAAAAATTGTGCCTTAAAAGTCACGACTGACATATGATCATGCAACAGTTACTCCCTGTTGCAGTTAGGGCATTAAAGAATAAGGATGTTACCTCAGTTGTGACAGATCTTCGTCATTGCTTTCGAAATTTAAGCTCTAAGGAATATAGGGTGGATGGTTTTAGAAATCTGGAGAACAAAATTCCTATCATTCTATATAGATTGGAGATGTTTCTGTCTACTCTTTTCACAATCATGTTGCATCTCACAGTTCATCTTGCAAGAGGGGCATTTTGGTGGACTGGTTAATTATCGGTGGACATATCCATTCGAGAAGTACGCAATTAATAGTTGAATTTAACTATTAAATAATATTTATTAATTTCATCAATTTCATCAATCAAACTTACCTGAACAAAATACACAGGTTTATGTTTAAGATAAAACGATATATCCGTAATAAAGCTAGACCCGGGAGATCGATTGTCAAAGGGTTTCTCGAAGAAGAACGCATGACATTTTGTTCTATGTACCTTGAGAGGACCGAGACTGCATTCAATAGACCGCGCCGTAAGGAAGACATGGGTAACGAGGAATAGAGATTAATATCTGTCTTCCATGGAGGCGGGAACATAATAGGTGTCGTGAAGCATGTCGCACTTCGTAGTCAGGAGTTTTGACACAATACATAGATATATATTGTTTAACTCTTCCGATGTCGGCGTATTTCAAGAATATGTATATAGCATGATACTTTTCTCAACACATAAATATGAAATTACCTAACTGTATTGTTTAATACTTAGATTATGGAGAGCTCAATATAGACCACCGAGGGGTCAATCACTACCGAAGCATGTCGAAAATGCTCGAAATTGAGAATTTCTGTCATGGTTTAACCAATTTATATCTTTAACGCTAAAATATATTCAACTATATAATTCATGTTTCATCCCTTAAACTAAATACGATTTTCTAAATCTTATCGTGCCTTATTAGGATCATACAGCTGCAGATGCCAACATGACAGAAGATATAAAAATACTTGCCTCCGAATCAGATCCAGTAGTTGAGCGTCTAACTGGTTATGTCGTTAATGGATATAGACTTCATACACAAAATAGAGATGCACGTAGAAAGTTCCAAAACTGCGGTGTTTTTTGACTTTAACTACAACCAGTTATGTGTCGTCTAGATATATCAATCCAACTACGGGTCAACTTGATCACTATGGTGTGCTACAAGATATATTGCAGGTATATTATCGTGCACACAGAGTTGTCGTATTCAAATGTATGTGGTATGATACCAAGACAAATGGACAAGAATACAAAGTAGAAAACAGGCTACTCCTATTGAATTTTGAGAAACTCGCGTTCACGAATGAGCCTTATATATTAGCGAGTCTAGCACGTCAATATTTTTATGTCGAGAACTCTAGGGATACTGTCTGGTATGTCGCTATCACCACAAATTCGCGAGATTATTTTAATATAGGAAATCCTGATGGAAATCTTGAAATTAGCTGCTCAAGCACGCCAGTAACACTGTTACAAGACCTGACTATGGATTCAAACGACGTTAGCTTCTGTAAGGCTGATATCGATCCAGAGATTATTGTAGAAGATGAATCAAGATCAGCTGCCCGTAAACGAAAATGATCAACACGTGAACTATTACAAAATTCAGCGAGTGAGAGTAGTGCTACAGAGGATGGTGATTAACACTAACTTTTGTGTCATACTTTTATTGCCCGTCTCCTTTATTTACATGCGGCTTTCAGAAATGTATTTTATGTATTGAATATCTTGAATGTGATTAGATTAATTTTATCTACAGCTACTTAATTTTTCTTAACTGTTACTTGAATTTGTTGTTGTATATGTATGTTGCATTAATCATTTTTTCAGGAGATGGTATCAAGTTCTGGTCATGACCGTGGTCGTGGACGGCCTGAGGGGGAGGTGGCATCCACTTCCTCCGATTCCATAGGCCAGAGCCAGGGTCAGGGTCCTGGGAAAAAGGGCCCACAGAGACAAAGAAAATAGGGTTCTGCGGTTGAGACAGCCCGAAAATCGATGTGCACATGTCGGCGAACCGGGACATCGTTGAACCCGGGACGAAAGACCTAAAAGCATTATGTGCATCGATATGTAATAATCAGAAGCGCATGCGCACGTCGTGAAAGAGGGTTCCAGATATGTGACTGTGGACTAGACATCGGCAGCTTTGGAGGCTAAGAAACAAACGGCCTTAAATGAGATTTTGGTAAGGTTGTTTTATTAAGTCATCGTTTATTACTTTTGTGTGTGTGTGTGTATAACGCTAATACATCGGTATTTCTTCGTAGGCGCAATTTTCCATAGTGTGGTGGATCGACAGCCATTCTGTACCTCTGCACATCATCAGAGGCCGAATGTTTATATACATGTCGGGGAGTTGGCGTGATCACAAACACTGGATCCATGGGAAATGGAAGAAGGCCGGCACCGATGAGGCGAAATTGGTGGCGAAGCCCGCCAATTGGTCGGACGAGTATTGGGCTACTATGATTGATCATTTCGGATCGCCTGAGTTCTTAGTACGTAGATCGCCGATAACTGTAATAGCTTTAGACGTTAATCCTAAATGTTAAGCCGGGAGATGTTAAAACATTTCTAAATGGCGGGTTAGGAGCCAGCAGGGAGCAGTGGCACAGAGTCGCAACACTGATTGTTGGTTGGACGGAGGGATGAACTCCTTTCAATATGGAGTTGCTCATATAAGTTGACAAATCAAAATATTATGAATTTTTTAACTTCCTAAACTTTTGACGGAAATCAAATTTTTATCTAAATTGCAGGCAAGACGGACGGGAGATATACCCAATCGCATAAAGCTTTACGGTATAAGGTTTGTGCATGCCTCCAGCTGCCCTACCTCACAGCAGGCGACTGAGCATTATGTAAGTATGCCCACACCTAATTTATTGTAGTTATTTCAATTACTTAATATCTTTTTCAATAATTGACTTAATGTGGTTCATACTTTAATTTCTTGCAGAAACGGATGAACCACGAGATTGAGCAGCGAGCGATAACGTTTACTGAGGAGCACGGACAACCCCCTTCAGACGTGCAATTTCATGCGATCAACGAGGACGTCATCCAGCAGCACAACCCGGACCGGCACAGAAGAGTCCACTTGAGCAGTCAAGGCATATCGCCTAAGGTATATCACGCCCATCGCGGTCCGGAGTTGTATCCTCCTCGTGTTCGCCGGAGGATATTGACCAGGAGCCTGCGCCCCCTGCGGCACCCGCGCCCCTGCTCCCTCTCCATCCACTACGGCACCAGCTTCCTATCCGTCCACGCCGATATAACATGCAGATGGCTCTCCTCATGCTCCAGCGGGTGATCGAGCATGCGTCTTCTTAGCCCCTTCTTTATCTGATAGCACATCGGTTTCGAGTTCACAGAGGATGTTGACCAGAGTAGAAGCCAGCGCCGATATTGAGGCGAGGACAATCTTGATCCGTCAGCTGGTGCTTCAAGATCGAGAAATACCAGCTGTAAATTTAGTTAATAATATTTCGTTTCAATAGAACTTTCATATAGTTTAATATCGTGAATATCATATTGCCAATTTTCGTTTAAATTTCATATAGTTTATGATAGTGAATATCATATCGTGACATATCATATCGTGACATATCGTGAATATCATATCTATATGATATCGTGAATATCATATCTATATCATAATAACTTCCCGTTAAGAACATTATTGGAGCTGCTTGATTTCCCTTAAAACATTGCTACAAAATAGTTTATTATCATGAATAACATATCTATATCATACCGTAAATTTATAAAACTAATATTGTCTGTTAATAATATTGTAGGAGCTGGTCGATTTCATTCGGTATACTCCGACCTCCGACGGCGGCGCCCTCCAATGAGTAGATTACGCGCACATGTTCTCGATCATTGTTTTTTGCAAATTCCAAATGTAATTGAATTGTGTTGTAAATTAATGGAATATAATGGATTTGATATTTTCGTTAATTTGTTTTAGTTTTGTGGCGATTTGGATGAATATATATTGGTTTCGTAGCGATTTGGATGGATATATTGGTTTTGTAGCAATTTGTCGTGAATTGAATTATGATTACGATGAATATATATGTGTGATATCGTTATATTGTATTGTATGTGTTTGGATCTATCGAAACAGCTATAAGCTGGAAAACAAATTCTCTGTTAGTTTTTACATCGGGCCAAAACCGAGGGAATAAGTGAATACTGACGCAATGTTGTAAAACACGTATTCGTTTTCTATTCGATCGGCTAGCGGAAAGCGTATAATCGGATTATACGGTGATTAATCGTTTTACAGGAATTATAAGGCCATAAACAAATACACACAAATATTTATAAGAAAAATATGAGAAGTATTTATTAAACAAGAAACTTGGCTTAAAATTTAGCTTTACTTACAACTATTAGATATTAAATATATCCATGGCCTAATGGTAAGGCATCCGAATAAAATTAAATGAGGAAGATTGTGGGTTCGAGTCCCACCGGACATGCAATATATTTTGTATGATATATATTATATAATTTGCGCACAAACAACCTATGGGGGCATATGCAACATCTCACACATACCATACAATTATAAATTACCAGATAAAGACACTACAACAAACCACGTAAATAATATCAAATCAAAATATTGATAGCATGATACGTCTAAACTATAACACCACATAATGTGACGTAAAGATAAGTCCCGCAACGAAGTAATACCATATGTGTAATACCCAGTTCTTTTTGTACACCACTATCCATATTCTTCATAATATATTATTTATAAAATTTATTTATTTTATTTATAACTATTTTATTTCTTTTAAACCCCAAACCCTAATCCCAATCCCTTTTATTTTTGTGTCTCAGCCCACTCTCTCTGTTATTTTTCTATTTCCCTTTTTCCCTAACCCCCAGCCCAACAATTCCTCGGCCCAAGCTCTAATTTTTCCCAGCCCAATTCTCCAATTTCATTTATTTCCCTTTAATTTCCAAATCCTTAGCCGGCCCAGCCCACTCTCAGGCAACCCGACCTGGCCCGTGCCCCAACCCATCTCTTCCCCACTTCTCTCAGTTTCCCGCTCCTTCCTCTCACGTACCCACGCCCCCACGTCGCCTCGCCGACGCCCGCTCGCGACCACGTTCCCCACGACCCACGTTCGCGCTCGCGCTTCACCCTCCCCTCGTTCTCACTCCCCTTCTCTCTCCCTCCTCACTCTCGATCCCTCCCTAACTCCTCACCTCTCTCAAAAGGAAAACTCCCAGCTCCATCCCTCACCACCACCGCCGACGCCGACGACATCGACGACAACTACGACCGCTTCGTTCCCCTTTGCGTCTCCCTCCTCTTCACCCACCGCCTACACACCGAGCCCTACCGCCGAGCATGAACGTCTCCCCTGCACCCTCACGCCGACGAGCCCCCGTCGCGCCGCCGGCTACATCGTCGACGCCTCTGCATCCTTTGCATCATCATCTCCTCCCCTCATCGACTACAACGTCTCTCCCTCTCCTCTGCTCACCCAAGACCCATCGCTTACCTCCAGTACTAAAGCCGAGACCCCCGACGCCGAGCCCTCGTCCGTGCCCCTCCAAGCTGCAGACCCGAGCGCACCCCCTCTGCAGGCCACCTCGCCGGCGCCTCCATCGACCCCCCGTCGTCACCGAGTAAATCTCTCTCTTTCTCTTTCTCTCTCTCTCTCTCTAAATCTCTCTCTCAGCATCTCTGTCTCTCTCACATCAAAGTATGTATAAAACTTGGAGCTGATGAAAATGAGTGCACAGTAGTTACCTGGGTTTGACTACATTTATCTGATTCCAAAGGCTGAACCGGTGCTGCGTTCGTAATGCGATCGTGTTGTTGCCGCTGTGTACTATTGTCGACTCGTCGGCAGGCAAGTTTAATACTTGCTTCATGCTACTTATATTACAATTCTAGTTACCAAAATTCCCACACATACTTTCCGTGTAAATTGCTATAAGTGTTCGATGTGAACCATGACCTACAAAGCCAGTTAAATTGATGGCACTAAATAACTTTGAATGGCCCGAGTTATAACGAATACCCCTTAAGATTTTGGTTGCAAAATAAGATCGTTTGCTCACGTAAAATGGCGTCCCAATTTCTGTCGTAAAACCTGAAAACCTTCGTAAATGCCAAACTATAAAATTTATAATAAATTGTGTATAAAGCGAATTTTAGCATTCGATGGCTCATATCGAAGCTAACTGTTTAACCTACTGTAATATATTGTTGATCACTGAATTTTAATACACTATGATAGAGATAACTGCGGTGGATTACGATTCTAGACTGCAGTCCAGAATGGAAATCCCGGTTAACCCCTGATTCTAAACCCCTGTATGTTCCCGTCCTAATATGAGAATGCACGGAACCCTATATCGTTACGAAGGGAATTGGATTAGCTTTATTACTCCACTGGTCTTACCGGATTCCTCAACCGTTTGATATTTTTAATTCATATTATAATGTCGACACATCTTGCTGAATTCTGCAGAAGCAGATTTTACACATCGAACATAATCTGTCCATAACTCTCTGTCGACATAACATATTGTTGATCCGCCAATTGCGATGGAAACCTGACTGGAAATCCTAAATATTGTTCAACTATAGCGTCGCCTAAATGCGATCCCAACTGGGATTAAAATGCGTTACGAAACGGACTTCCGATTCTGAAACCGGATTTCCAACAGTGAACGCTTAAAATGAAATGGCCATATCTAGTGATCCTGAAACCCAATTAAAGTGAGACCAATTTTGCTGGGTAGATAAGTAACACACTACTTACCCCATGTTCATTGTTTCGCTAAATTTTGCATGTATGTTTTATGTTAAATTATACGAGTGGCAGGACACCGACTGATGATAACTTAATCATGCCTTAATTACTGTATTCTCATCACATTATATGAATGTTATTGCGTCGGCAACCTAGTGATCATGTGCATTACCCAGTGTTAGGTATTAGTGTTTGATTGTGGCAAGTACGTTAGTGTTTAAGTATGAACGGATAAGTGAAAGTGACTCGTACTTGTACACAATCAGCGGACCCTATTGATTCATTGCATTGTCGACGTCTGTGGGACGTGTATAAGTGTGACTATAATTGGTATGGGACAAGTATGGAAACACTTGTATGGGTGTCACAGATAAGGCACCAAACACTATCCATCTATCTTGGGTATCAGTCGAGACATGCTTGATGGAGAACATGTCTTCAATTCTCGCGTAGACTCGTCATGGACCGACTGGTATTTGAGTTTATGCTTGCCGTTTGATGTAGGCCACGGGGTGTGGGATAGTTTGAGTGTGAGTTCAACAGAATCTTGGGAGTCTCATGCCGGCACATATGGAGATATATGGAGATATATATAGGGATATTACTAATTATTACCGTGCGTGTTTCGGGCCCGTGGTCCCTTGCCCTTGGGTCCTACCCTTGGATGGGGGATACTCCTGCGTGATTGACTCTCACACTTGGACTGACGATAGGCTTAGTGACCTATACAGTGAGACTTAGAGACTGATAGGGTTAGTGATATTGACATGCATTGCTTACTGATTCAACGTACCGGCCATACTGTTTACTGCTTTACTGTTTGCCTGCTCTATTAGATACCTGCATTGGCTACTTCATGTTCACGTCTTTACTCCTTTGATACTGTTACATATTCATTGTTATTACCAGGTTACCATTGTATCGATATCTATATCTATATATATATATATATATATATATATATATATATATATATATATATATTGCTATCGCGTCGCTCTGACGACCTGAGTATGCATGCTCAGAGTGAGAAGTGGATCTAGCTTGGACCAGGACCTAACGTACTTCGAGGACATCGCGGACATCTTGATCAGCTACCCAGAGCTATACTCTCTTGATCTCCATCTGATTAGTTCTTTTGTATTTGTTTTGATTTAGTTACTGCATTTTTCATTACCTGTGCATTGTTTACTGATTACCACGTAAAGCTAGAAGCCGAAGTGTGACTACAGAAAGATATTTCCTCGACCGTAGGAGCATGGCTGGCCTTGTCAACCTCTCGTATTCCGTATTTTGGGAAGCGGGGCGTGACAATATGGTTTACAAGTAACTTTAAAAGCAACGAAATATTTTTTAATCGTCAATACTTAAACTATCTAGGAGATGCCTAGGTGCCACCTAGCTATTCAGATGGCTAGGCACTGGGCAATACTCTAATTGCACAACACCGCCTAGCACTTTTTAAAACATTGAGTATGAATCGGTAGGAATAAATTTTTTTTAAAATGGGAACAGAGCCCTAGTGAGATATTATTGAGAGAGGAAAGTTATAATGGGCATGGCCCAGGTACAGCAAATGGACTCATAGCCTAAAGGGATGTACAAATATCTAAGATGGAGCAGGTGAAGATTCGAGCAATCTCATTTAGATCTCAATTAGGGCTTCTCATTTTATCCTTCTCATTTCTGAGTTCTTCGAAATCATGGTAGCTTGGGGAGATCAAGTCTTGCCAAATCCTTTAATTCTCCTTTCTACTCTTACAATAAAGGTTTTAGTGTTTTATATTTTTATAAAATCAAGGATGTTGGTCGAAGCTAGAGGCTGCGATCGAGGATGGAGGTCGAAGTTAGAGGCTGCGATCGAGGATAGAGGTCAAAGGCTGGAGGCTGGAGACGTCAAGGCTGGAGGCTGCGATCGAGAATGGAGATCGAAGCGGGTACGGTTTTTTCCTTAGCGGGTTTATATTTTTTCACAACCATCTAGAAATTAAACGTCCGATTAACCGTTTTAAACCCATTATACGCTGTTTAATCGTTTTTGACCGTATAATGGAGCGAGTAATGCAATTTTTATGCGGTTAAACATCGGTTACGATTATACGGCTGGTTAATCGGCCGGGTAGACCGTTTTTTCAACTCTGATCCGATTCATATAGCCAACGAAATAAATGAGAAATCTGGGCGATTCTAGGTTAAAATTTCCCGGTTTTCAACATTTTTTCGTCGGCTATCAACCGACGTAATAATGTACCTAACGGAATAAATATTGAGCCGGACAAAATACACTCTGTTACGTCGCAATTTTATCCGTCGGAGTAAAGCCGACGGAACATATTTATTCCGTCGGGCAATTGGTTTTCCCATACCCGACGAAAGAGGCCTTCGTTTCTTGTAGTGCTAAAAGGGGAAACAATACAACTGATCACGTTAGGGGAAAATTGCTACCAGATTAAATAACTCGAATTTAAGATCACAGGCCCACATAAAGGAGAAGAATTTAGCATACACCATACCTGAAGTAACTTTACAAACTCTTCTGGTTCCTTGGCGAGCCGCATTCCACGCCCGCCACCTCCAGCAGTTGCCTGCAAAGAAAAATAAGAAAAAGATTATTAGTACTAATGTCGTTCCGAAAGAAATACATCTCAGATAGTCAAAAGGTTTTAGACTTTTAGTTCTATGTGCAAACTATGAGTAGACATAATAAGTCATATAGAAGCATGACTTTATGATTTTAAGGGACACTGGACACTAAGAGTGACTGACACTAAATGAGCAAACAGTTGATATTATAAAAGCAGATAATGTGGAAGCTACCAGGTAAAGACCTACAATACACCATCTGGATTTTTTTGTGACCTGATAAGTGGTAAGCGCCATTTCTCTTTCTAATCATGTTACAAACTTTTTCAGTTGCCAGTTTTGACCTTCATAACTGCATTCAAATTACTGCATGCTTATCAGAAATGCGTAATTTCTCAACTCTTGTGTGCACTGCACATTATTCCCAATATTATTGCCTCTTAGTAGGCAGTTAATGCTAAACTTAAATTCTAGAAAATCCACTATTTTACCAAAGCTAAAAGATTTGCTGCAGAGCTACGGCATGTAGCACATGCTTAAACCTCCAAAACTATACTCTGAATAAGCAATATCACATTAATGGTGTAGGGATTTCATATATTACCATAGGTATTTATTAACTGTCATTAATATGAAAACCTCAATTCCTTGGCCTGTTGATGTTTCCTATAGAATACCGTTCTACATTTTCAAATCATTTTATAAAAAAAAAAAAAATCTACGGATGTAGATCAGAGAAATAATCTTTAAAATAACATACCTTGATCATCACGGGATAACCAATCTCGTCGGCAAGTCTGATAGCCTCTTCGTTGCTCTGGTACAATTTGTTATGACAATGAGGTTTACAACATTGCATACAAGAACTTATTGTTGCAAAAGCTCATTATAATACCTGCAATAATCCTTCACTTCCTGGTACAGTTGGCACGCCTGCTTTCTTCATTGTTTCCCTAGCAGTAGCTTTATCACCCATGGTTCTGATGCTATCGGGCTACAGAATTGTATTTTGTCAAACAGTTAGCTTTATCACTCAAAGTAACATTTTCATTAAATAAAGCGATCCATATAGCACATCAGCTCCTCTATCAAGCTAGTTTATTACATGAAAGACCCAGAAGTTAACAACTTGTATAACTGAGAAGTTCATTAAAATCTCATAAGTGAAACTTACATTAGGTCCTATAAAGTTGATTCCATGCTCTCTGCATATGTCAACAAAACCAGCGTTCTCAGCAAGGAAACCATACCCAGGGTGCAACATAGTGCAACCACGGCTAACAGCAGCAGATAGGACATTTGGAACAAACAAGTACCTGTAGATTATGTAGGAAAATATTATATGTTTAAAATGAATTATCCAATGTCAAGATGTCGGTTAAATTAGCTTGAATGCTTGATATACATACTTAATCCAACAACCCTTAGGCTTTGTGGGATACCGATGTTCCAAGGGAAAATAAGTCTCAGATCCATTTTTCTTATGGATTTGATCAATTCAAGAAACGCTGTGTTTAGATAGATTATTTAAAACTAATTCCCTAGGACTAAAAACAAAATTGCCCATTAATCCAGATTAGAAAAATTAGGTAAGACTATCCAGGGTCTTCATTCTATTTTCTTCCTAGAAATTTAATATGTTTCTCTCAAATTATCCAAACATAAATTTGAGATGAAATTTTCTATTTGATTTTGAGTTAAAGTAGGAGCATTCTGCTTTTCTGTAATCAACTTTGGTTACATTAGGCTCTCTTCTTTAACTGAAGCACTGTGAATAATATCAACATACAACATATAACCTTTATCTCCTTGTCTTGTAAAAATATTTGTTACCTATTGTAGAACCATACATAAAAATACTTTACTGGTTGATATATTGCTGTTTTTGTAGGCAAAAAGTAGATTGCAGACAAAACAAAGGGCTTGTTGGGATTAAAATCAAGGATGGCTTGCTGTGATTAAAACCAAGAATGATCAAAAGCACAACAGGGCCTTAAAATTAGAAGAACATGCATTCATTGCTATTTCAAGCTGCTGCCCACTTCTCCCTTCTCTTTACTGCCCCCTTCACTCTTACTTGCCTTTGTAATTCTTCTTCTCTTTTGTTCTTTTTGCTGAGGCGTGCATGTATGCACAGGTGCAGATTGTTGTTATCTTGTTCCTTTGTTTTCTGTAGATTTGTAACATTTTTTGTTCTGTTTTTAATTAAAGTTCATGGGACGGACTCATTTTGAGTCCTGCTCTTATCTCACAAAAAAAAAAGAGTAGGAGCATTCTGGAACACACTCTTCCCAAATGAAATCCTAGGCATTCAAATCCAAAGTACCCAAATAAAGCCTTAACCTCAACTTTTGGATAAAGAGATTCTTGAGAAAGCATCAAAAGGTCACAACATCATGTTTTATGAGGTCTTATGTTTACATGTCAACACCTCATTATTGACAATTTTAGCATATTTGTTCACATATTTATGTGGTCTTTCCAAGCAACGTTGACATTGGAGGCCTCTTCGTGTGACCGAAAGGTCCACGTGATTTAATTTAGCTTGATATACATTGCTTATCTACAATCCACTAGCTCAAGCTTTTGGGTAAAGCGGTTATCAACAGAAACAAAACAAAATGAATAAGGAGAACATGTAAAGTAACACCAATATAAGAATTTGAACCAGGAGAGTTTTTTTTTTTCACTTCTTACGATTGGCTGCTTGGTGCTTCGCCAATGCACACTGCCTCATCTGCGAGCCTCACATGAAGAGCATCCTGATCTATTGTGGAGTACACAGCAACACATGGAATGCCCATTTCATGTGCAGTTCTAATTACGCGAACTGCAATCTCGCCTCTGTTTGCTATCAGGATTTTCTCATCTCGGCAAGTTGCATTCAGAGCTCCACCGCATTTCTTAGATCTCTGTGCAGTGAAGGCAGCCTTTTGCTTTGAGAAGCTTATATTCAGAAAGTTTGGAAGGTTTCCTACCATAAAGCTACATTGTGAACTCTTGATTCCTCTAGCTGGTGAAACGAACATCCCCTTCAAAAGGAATATACAATTCGGTCAATATTACAAATCAGATTTTAAAAAAATAAGGGTTCATATTGTGAATAATGTTTCAGAGCAAACTACATCACAAATAAACAATGAACTGACAGCTGTAATAGAGAGAAAACATGTGCAAACAGAAGTAAACTTGTGTTTATGTCCGCAAATATCAAATGATTGATGTATCAAAGCGATATTGTATTTTTCCTTCTATTATTAAAAAGATAAGTAGAAATCATCTTAAGCTTAATATACAAAATAACACAAAAGGCTAACATTATTCGAAGGCCATGATAATCATGTATGAAAAATCATTGTAGCTCGGCTCTAACATTGTGATATGAACAGTGAACCGGACAACGAACATACATAAAACCCATAGAAGTAGTAGAAAGCTATGTTTGTGATTGAAGCAAATGCCAATAAAAGAACATAAAAAATTTATATAGAAAACAACAGTAGAAAAAACTAAATTAGAGCTTTGTCCGGTTTACATCAGAACTCTTCTTTGAACTAACTGCTCCTTACTTATCAATGAAATTGCACTATTAACCACTACACTTCACCCCCAAACTTTTCCCTAACGACAATAACAACAACAAGCCTTTCCCGCTAAACTTTTGGGTCAGCTAATAAGAATGCTTCTTCCATTTAACTTCATTAAGGGTCATATCCTCTATAACATTAATAAATAGCACATCCTTTTAGCCACCTCCGATTTTCAGGTCTGTATCTAACCCTCGTTGCTCCGTGAACCACTTACTTCTACAAGTTTGTCACTTGTCATAACTAGCACATTAATCGGCCTCTGTTTCACTATCTCATTCAATTTACCACCACATGCAAAATCATACAGAAGCTTAGTCAAATCTTATTTCAGTGCCAAATGGTTGCTTGATTTAAATGAACAAATTAACCATCCTCGTAATTTCTCCTATAACCACTATCTCAAATTTCCCTTCAAAATATCTTTCACACACACAAAAAGAAAAAATTATTTATATTGCAAGCAATTAGTAAATTGATCTAGACATCAATGATTATAAGCAATGGGCAGTGATCTTACAGGAGTGAAGCCCACGGACTTGCACACAATCATAGAGTCCATTCTCAAGCAAAACCCCTGCAAAAATCAAAACAAAATACAACAGAATAAGAGCTGCCCGTTTCGATTCAAGCATTCAAAACCCATTTTTCTAATCAAAGATACGAAATTGATGCATGGATCAATGGATCTGAGTCGAAAATCACCTTAAAAATGGGATCTCTTTCAATTTTTCGGGGAAAGAGAATGAAATGGGATCGAAATGAGAGAAGTAGAGGAAGAGGCCGAGAAATATGAGAAGACAGATCGATGAGATCGAGAATCGGTCGGCGTTGGAACTTCCGCTTCTGCGATTTAAACTGGTTGCTTCGGCTTTTCTGCTCACAATTTTTCAATAAGCCCCTCTTTTTTTTTCATAAATTTGTCATGGACACGGTTAATTCCATATACCCCTTGCACTTATAGGGATTTAAACTAATGCCCCTCAGCTAAGCCAGGTATGAGAACGGGGCAGTGACTTAAACTGCACACTTCGCAGGTATAGCGAACACTTCACAATTTCTTATCCATGCCTCTTATAAATTTCATTTCAACAAATTTAGGGCTTCTCCGCGCATAATACACTTAAACAGGAAAAACTTCTCCATCCAATCCTTAGACGGTTCCTTCTTTTGGATATTTCCACTGAAATACTTAATGCTTCTGATTCTTGGATCATAAATGAGCGTGGTGGCGTCGAGATTTTTACATCTAGATAAGATGTTTTTATTAATATCCGAACATGCTTAAAAAATAGATCACAAGATTTTTACATCACGATAAAATCGAAAGCGATCGCAAGATTTGCGGCAAAGATTATTGAATATTTTGTAACTCAATTTTCTGAACTTAATATGAAAGGTAAAATTTTCTTACAACAAATGCTGCATGAAGGTTCTTTTCGTGGACAAACAAGTGTTTAATGAAAATAGATTAAAATGTGAGTGTTTAACATGGCTGGGAACTCGCCAGGCCAGATGCCCAACTATAGGTCACCTATCCTCACCACTCATAGAGGTATGAAATTATTCTCTATACCACCGGACATGAGGAAAGAGAGAGGGAGGAGAATTCGGACAGCCTTGAGCAATGTATGGACCCACACTTTTAATTCTTCTCTGTCGTGTGTGGACACAACGGCCGGTACAGGGAATAGTTTTTTCTGTTAGACCCCATTTTGGGTTGGTCCCAGCTGATATGGGGGACACTAGCTACATATTCCTCAGAATGTAAATTGAAATTTATTAAAATAGGACGAATGAGTTTTTTTATTTTTATTTTTAACACTACTTTCTAATAGCGATAGGCCCACAAGCCCATCCCTAGTCCTGGCGCTAAAATCCCAAATTTTCCAATTTTCTCATTTAAAAATCCCACCTTTTTTCCCTCTCTCTTCTTCAAATCCCTCTCTCGCTCAATCTTTCTTTCTCTGATGGCGGCGGATTTTTCAGCTCCTTCATTCTCTCTGGGCATCGATCTCGATCTCGATCTCGAAGAAGAAGAACCCCCTTTCCCCAATCCATCGCATCAAGAACAGCAACAAGAAGAAGAGGATCTCGAATTGGACGAAGCCCTAGATCGAGATGATGATTTCGAGGAGCCTCAACGGCGTCCGGTGCTCAAACGGCTGAGGCGGGGCCCGCCGCTGCTGACCCCTTCAACAGTAGCTGAAGATGCGAATGTGATCTTAGATGACGACATCGAGGATTTCTCGTCCCAAGAGGATGAGGATCATCGACGCCCAGGTTAGATTTCATTCAAATCAGGGGTTTTGAACTGATTTTTCGGTGAAATTTAGGCGTTTTGTTTGTTCGGATTTGATCTTTAGGGATTAGTTTACGGGTTCTTAGCTGGGTTTTAGCTGCAATTTAATCTAGGGTTTCTTAACCCAGAATATTTGGAAAAAAATTTGGAATTTTTTGGTTCTCATTTGATATATTTATATAGCTTATTGAAGGGTTAGATAAAGGAATAATTAACGAGATTACAAATGCAAAGTGGGACTTTTCCAATTAATATTGAGGTCAATGCATATCCATTGTAAGATCCGAGAGAAGAAATTTGGGAATTGCTTAGATTTGAGATTAATGGGATACAGCAGCTTTTTGTAGCTTAAAATGGGGAACTTGATGGAGATTGAGGTAAAGATTATTCATCTTATGGTTAGGTTCATCTCTTCAATGGGTTGATTTAAATAACACTAGAAATGGGTAGCTGTGAAAATTTCTAAATTGATGGAGCTCCTTTTGAAGCCTCCGTCAGATGTTGTCATCCGTTGATCTCGCGATGGACTTAGTTGATTATCCTTCGTTGCGTGTGGGTCTCAATGGGTTTTTGGAGGAAGAGGTGAAGTGAGGGAGTTGATACCGAGTACCTGCAAAGAAGTCCCGGGATGGTTTGGTACCACCAAGGACCTTCCGACGCTCAAGTTAGTGATGAGATCCAAGCAGAGTAACGGCATAAAAGTGTAAAAAATGGCTTACTTGACCCCTCTGTGATAGGGGTTTATATAGCGGTGGTGACATGCAGCAGCAGACGCGAGAATCTCGCCGGCAGTTACGCTCCCGACATCACGCCCGCGTAAACAGCGGGTCGTCCATTAATGGGGATCGTGATGACGTGGAACGTGGGACGTTGCTGGCGGAGAATCTGCGCGTGGAGAGATTTGCGGAGCGGCGGTTACGCCTGTGAGTGGTGGAGTTGGTCGGTCGGAGGGACCGAGGAAGACGGCCTCGGCTGGGGAGCTCGGAGACGAACAAGAGGGCCGAGAAGTCTTGGTCCTGTGGCAGCTCGGGGCGAGCTGAGGGACCGAGGAGGCCAATTTGCAGGGGGCCCCGAGGAGGGCCAGCTTGTGCTTGCAGGTCGGGTACAAGGGTGGCCTGGTCGGCTTCTGTGGGCCTTCTCTTCTGAGTTCTGGGACACGTCATTTGCTACGTGTCCTGATCTGAAAGGTCGCCAATATCGAGCATCATCATTAGTCCCCCACTCTTGTCCCGACCAGCTAGTGGGTCGAGTCAAGAGTGGACTGCCGGACCGTCCGGGGTAAGCTCCCTCCTAAGGTTTCGTCGGGACGCATTCCCGGGTTGTCAGCTGTCTTTTCTGCCAGCTTATCAGGGCGAGATCTCTGCATTTAAGGAAGGTGCGCCGGTTCGAGCGTCCTGCCATTAAACCGACGGTCCACGTGTCGAGCGTCGGTTGGCCGACGCGACGTGTGCAGACCTGTGGACTGATGGGGCGCAGCCCAGTGTGGGCGTGACATGATCGGTCGTCAAGTTGATTTCGATCACTTGCCGAGTGTGCCAAGCGCTGCTGAGAAGGAGGTATCTCCATGGCCCCAAAGTCAAGGGAGGATTACTCAGACTTGGATAGACCTGATGTCTCTTGTTGGGGTTTCGGATCCGCTGCATGTGATGGGCTCAGTGGCCTTGTTATGAGGGCTACAAACCCGCAGCGTTTGTTGGGCAGGAGAATGCCTGCTGGGGATGACCGAGTAGGGAAGCTGCTCGGTTGATCTTGGCGAGGGTCTTCACCTCTGGCGTTGAGAGTAGGGAAGCTATCGGCCAGGTATAGTCGAGTCTGGAAGGACTTTGATCCTTGTCTTTGTTGGGTAGGAAGCTACCCGCCGGGATGCGCCGAGTAGGAAGGGGCTCGGCGGCCTCGCGAAGAGAGCTTCAGGTCCTCAACGTTTGATGGGCAGGAGGACGCCCGCTGGGGATGCGCCGAGCAGGAAGGAACTCGGTGGCCTCGCGATGAGGGCTTCAGACCATCAGCATCTGATGGGCAGGAGGATGCCCGCTGAGGATGCGTTGAGCAGGAAGGAACCCGGCGGCCTCACGATGAGAGCTTGAGATCCTCAGCATCTGATGGACAGGAGGATGCCCGCTGGGGATGCGCCGAGCAGGAAGGAACTCGGCGGCCTCGCGATGAGGGCTTCAGACCATCAACGTCTGGTGGGCAGGAGGATGCCCGCTGGGGATGCGCCGAGCAGGAAGGAACTCGGCGGCCTCACGATGAGGGCTTGAGATCCTCAGCATCTGATGGGTAGGAGGATGCCCGCTGGGGATGCGCCGAGCAGGAAGGAACTCGGCGGCCTCACGATGAGGGCTTTAATCCTTGACGCTGGAGGGACCGTGAGAGGCCTGCGAAGGATGGCCGAGCAGGGTAGCTGCTCGGTGCCTCTTGGCGAGAGCATTGGTCCTTGACGCTGGAGGGGTCCTGAGAGGCCTGCGAAGGATGGCCAAGCAGGGTAGCTGCTCGGTGCCTCTTGACGAGGGCTTTGATCCTCGACGCTGGAGGGTCCTTAAGAGGCCTGCGAAGGATGGCCGAGCAGGGTAGCTGCTCGGTGCCTCTTGACGAGGGCTTTGATCCTCGACGCTGGAGGGTCCTTAAGAGGCCTGCGAAGGATGGCCGAGTAGGGTAGCTGCTCGGTGCCTCTTGGCGAGGGCATTGATCCTTGACGCTGGAGGGGCCGTGAGAGGCCTGCGAAGGATGGCCGAGCAGGGTAGCTGCTCGGTGCCTCTTGACGAGGGCATTGGTCCTTGACGCTGGAGGGGCCCTGAGAGGCCTGCGAAGGATGGCCGAGCAGGGTAGCTGCTCGGTGCCTCTTGGCGAGGGTTTTGATCCTCGACGCTGGAGGGTACCTGAGAGGCCTGTGAAGGATGGCCGAGCAGGGTAGCTGCTCGGTGCCTCTTGGCGAGGGCTTTCTGATCCTCGGCGTTGCGGTAGGGAAGCTACCCGCCGGGGATAGCCGAGCGAGGGATCCTCGGGTTCGACTGTCTCTGGAAGGATCTTTGATCCTTCAGGACGGGACCGAGCAGGGTTACTGCCCAGTGCCTCTTGGCGAGGACTTTGATCCCTGTCGGTTGTGGTAGGAAGCTACCAGCCGGAGATAGCCGAGCAAGGACCCGACTGTCTTTGGGAGGACTTTGGTTCTTGGCGCGGGAAGAGCTATAGGGCTGTAAGAAGCCTACCAAGGACCTTTGGCCGGGCAGGGTTACTGCCCGGTGCCTCTTGGCGAGAGCTTTTGTCCTGAAGGATAGCCGAGCGAGGGATCCTCGGGCTCGACTGCCTCTGGGAGGGCTTTCTGATCCCTGGCGTTGCGGTAGGGAAGCTACCCGCCAGGGATAGCCGAGTGAGGGATCCTCGGGCTCGACTGTCTCTGGGAGGGCTTTCTGATCCCTGGCGTTGCGGTAGGGAAGCTACCCGCCAGGGATAGCCGAGCGAGGGATCTTCGGGCTCGACTGCCTCTGGAAGGACTTTCTGATCCCTGGCGTTGCGGTATGGAAGCTACCCGTCAAGGATAGCCGAGCGAGGGACCCTCGGGATCGACTGCCTCTGGGAGGACTTTCTGATCCCTGGCGTTGCGGTAGGGAAACTACCCGCCAGGGATAGCCGAGCAGGGTAGTTGCTGGGCTGCCTCTTAGTGAGGGCTTAGATCCTTGGGCGAGGTGGCCCTCGAGCCGCCGTGGCGAGCCCTCTCTGTGCGACCCCGTCAAGGGAGGGGGTGTCGGTCTATTCGGCCGGCGAGGACGATGATGACGGTCGCCGGAGGAGGTTCATCCGCGCCTCCGATGAGGGGGAGGCGGCGGCTGGTATCTGGATCTTTAAGATGATCGCTTGCCATGGGGATGGAGATCGGAAGGCCAACTTTGTTTTTTTGTGGAGTTTCGTTTCCCACAGACGGCGCCAACTGATGGAGCTCCTTTTCAGGCCTCCGTCAGATGTTGTCTTCCGTTGATCTCACGGTGGACTTAGTTGATCATCCTTCGTTGCGTGTGGGTCTCAATGGGTTTTTGGAGGAAGAGATGAATTGAGGGAGTTGAAGCCGAGTACCTGCAAAGAAGTCCCGGGGTGGTTTGGTACCACCAAGGACCCTCCGACGCTCAAGTTAGTGATGAGATCCGAGCAGAGTAACGGCATAAAAGTGTAAAAAATGGCTTACTTGACCCCTCTGTGATAGGGGTTTATATAGCGGTGGTGGTATGCAGCAACAGGCGCGAGAATCTCGCCGGCAGTTACGCTCCCGACGTCACGCCCGCGTAAACAGCGGGTCGCCTATTAATGGGGATCGTGATGGCGTGGAACGTGGGACGTTGCTGGTGGAGAATCTGCGCGTGGAGAGATTTGCGGAGCGGCGGTTACGCCTGTGAGTGGTGGAGTTGGTCGGTCGGAGGGACCGAGGAAGACGGCCTCGGCTGGGGAGCTCGGAGACGAGCAAGAGGGCCTAGAAGTCTTGGTCCTGTGGCAGCTCGGGGCGAGCTGAGAGGCCGAGGAGGCCAATTTGCAGGGGGGCCCGAGGAGGGCCAACTTGTGCTTGCAGGTCGGGTACAAGGATGGCCTGGTCGGCTTCTGTGGGCCTTCTCTTCTGAGTTCCGGGACACGTTATCTGCCACGTGTCCTGATCTGAAAGGTCGCCAATATTGAACATCATCATAAATAGATGTAGGAATATGATACAATAAAGCTTAGGCTTTACAGTTAAATTTCATAATATAGAATTGGATGGGTTTGCGAAGTGAAATTTCTTCATATTCTTTATCAAAAGTTGCTTCTTGATATTGGCTAGTTAATGGATGAGAGAATTCTGCTATACCTTGGATTAAATTGGGAATTTTTGGAATTTCTAGGTTTTTGAACATAGAAAAGAGTGCAACCGCAAGAATTTAGATGTAGCTTTCGAAGACGGTAAAATGTGGGAAAATAGATTTAAGTGGTTTGCACACGTGCAACGGAGGTAGATCAGTTTTCTAGTTAGAAGGAGCGACACAATTGTGTTAATGAGGCATCTAGGACCATATGCACTGAAAGGATATGGTCCATATGGATGTCAGCAATTAAGAAAGATGTTAATGGAACTACCAATCGCTAATTTAATTCAGTAGCTGACCCTTAATGAGGCTAAATGGATGAAAAGGTTTAATGTAGTCCGTCCAAAAATTCGGATAAGGCATAAAGGCTTGTTCTTGTTGTTTTGACGATAGTATGGACTGAATTTGATTGAATTCAGGGGTTCTCTGTTGTTTTGATGATAGTATGTATTGTATTTGATTTGAATTTTGGTTTTTAAAAGACAAGAAACTTGAATAGATTTTGCCAAGGATTGGAAGTTGTTACAATTGGCAGTATCAACACTCCATATACGCAGTAGTCAGTACTAAGTTCATACGTAGTGCAACTTTTAAGAAGAGAGGTGCATTGACATATGGCTTATGCTATAACCTAGCGATGTTATCTTTCATCGGATTAATCTAATTCTTTGTCGGTAAAGTATTACATCTCGCATATGCAGATATAACTCCGTCACTACAAAGCCATGCTACCTGCAGCAGCTCAAAGGTTTCACTGCTTAATCGTGGGGTCCTCAGTAGCCAGTCAGCAAGTAAGTTGAAGACACCCAAGATCACAGCAGCTTATAATGCATCAACTCCAGCTAGCTTTGAGGCAAGCAACAGCAAGAACCCATTTCCAAGGTTAACTGTAAGTCCTCTAAGAAAAATCTATTTACTCGACTCAGATTCGGATGATCCTTCTTCTAGCAAAGGAAAAGTTAACATCAAAGAGATCGATCTATCCAATAAAAAGAGAAAAGGCAATGAAAATACATTTCAGCCTCATAAACATCAAGCCGAAAGTTTTTGGAAGGACTTCAGCCCTAAGGAAAACATTAATGTGGCCACTCCTGCTCTAGACCAGTTTTGTGACGAGTATTTCAAGTTATCAAAAGATCAAAAAGTTGGCCATGGCAAGGAAGATGGTCCTAGTTTTTGCAACTCAAAAGTACTTGATCTAGATGATGATCCGGATGATCTTGAAGCTTCTTTTCAGCAGAAAAGCTTCTCTAGAAAATCTGATCACAGCTGGGACTTTCCTCATCCTAAACCTCCTGCTTATCAGTATTTCTACCACGATGACGCAAGGATCAGGTCCTTCATCAGGGAGCGGTTACCTCATTTTGTTCCAATTGGTTCGGAAAATAATGGAGGAAACCGACAATTTGCAGATGACCTTGATTACATGTAACATACTATAGCAGAAGTCTATTTATATTTTATTGGTGGAATATCACTAACATGTCACCCCGTTTGATGTTTTTCAGATAAAATATCAAACATTTTATAAATTGCAAATTGTCATGTTGATATCATAAACTAAAACGATTTTCAACTAAGTAACATGATCTTTCAACATTTTTCAAATTAACATCATTACTACTTTTAAATAACAAAGAGGTATTGAAAAGCTGAAAGGGCAAAAATTTGCATATGGCATTAAATTGAAGTAGGAAAAAAACTATGAAAGGTCATGGTATTATCAGCTTGCAATTTAATTGAAAAACATTGAAAGTTCATGATATATTAGAGAGATTTATTTAATAAGATCTATGTGCATTCTAATGCTGTTTCTGTTACACTAGGGGTCAATTTTGCCATGGAGATGTCCCTACTCAAGCCCGTGCAACTAATCGGAAAAGTTCTGAAAGAAACTCAAATGTAAAGCAGAAAAGACCAAGGTCTGCTAAATCTAAAGAGGTCTCACAGCCTACAGAAAATTGGGTGAACCCGAGAGTTAGTGCTTCCATCCCGAAGGATGCTGGGAAGAGGCGAGTCTCTGCTGTTGGTGGCCAAAGTGGTCACTGGTTTACTGGGCAGGACGGAAAAAAGGTTTTGGGAACAAATATCAGAATCCTAAATAGCGGAAACCCTCCTCACATTTGTCTATATACGCAGGATATCACCCTTTGTGTTAATATCTCCCCTCTGCTTTTTATTTTTTCGTTTTATTCCCTAAAGACCCCTCAACAAAAGCATTAAAAATGATTAAAAAATCAGAAGTATTTTGACAATAATAATTTGACATAAATGGAAGATTTTAAGTCTAGTTAAAATACGGGGGCAATGCACAGAGTTTTAAAACAAGGTGGCTATACGAGCAAAAGTAAGGTGAGTTTCCTGCTATTTAACCACATCAGAAGTCAAGTTCTTATTTCATGTGGCTTACAAAAATTTTTAAGGTGTTTATCCTTTATCACATGCGTATACAATTATATAATATATGTGTATGAATGTGTCCCTTTGCTTGTAATTATTGTATGCTTATTTCATTTCCACAGATTTTCTTCTTTTGTCTTCATTTTTGGTTGCTTATTGCAGGTTTACGTCTCGGAGAATGGACAAGAGTTGACAGGTCAACTTGCCTATAGACAGTATAGAAAGGTGCGATTTCCATTTCTTCATGGTTGCATCAATTATCTTTAGCATTTTCGCTACCAAGTTGGCAGGGCCCAGAAGAACCTTTCATATCTATATTGCGTTTATTGTCAATTTTCCTATTTATGCACCACGGAAACATACGGTAGTTTAAAATTTCGTTTTAGGCTATGCTCTACTGAGGCATGAGATGAATTATCAAGCAAGCAGTTCATGTGGTCATAGGCAGCAAGACTCAGAACACCTTTTTAGGATTGTAGGAAGATGTTTATCAAACAAACCACTAACTCCTGGTATTTATATTTTTAAAAAATAAGACGAGTAAAACTTTTAATGTCATCTTAAGTTTATAACGGGCCTGGGTGCAATTGTTTAAGGATATGTTTCCTCGAGAAAATGCGTGGTATTTTTAGTTTGATTGTGGAACTTAGATGCTTAGGTATAAAGAGGATGGTAATATCACATGTTTAACATTCACCTGCTAGGCATTCTTAATGATGAAAACATATTGAACTTTATTCTGTTTTGAGTAAAAATGAATCCATAGTATTTTATGTCTGTGATGTCATGAAACTTCTTTCTTTGAGAAGACGTGAAACCATGGATTCCATTTTCATGGCACTGAAACCCAATTCTCTTCATTTCTCTCATAATTTATTGTACCAGTGCAAAAGGAGTACAAACTGTGGTTTGGTTTACAAATAAATGAATCTATAATTAATAACCGCTGAAGTAGTTTAAACGACATGAATGTTGATTGCGCTTGCTTTTACATGGCAGGATAGTGGCGCCGGATTTAGAAGGGGGAAGAAGAAAGCAGCTGCAAAAATGAGGAAGAAATGACCGAGTAATAACGAATCATCTATTGTTGTATCGAGGTCGTTTGCATGCCGTGTTATACGATCAGAAAACCGAGTCTATAGTTCCTTGTAATGTCTATTGTGGAAATGTAGCTAACTGGGAATGACTGCTGATGTTGATGTGTCTAGGTCATGAATGTGCAAGCTATTTATTCGGCTAAATTTTATTGTTCTTGCAATTACATGTAGTTTGTTTGCTTGGTTAGGCCGCCTTGTAACAAAAAAGAAAGAAAAAAGAAAAATGAAATCACATGCCTCAGTAATTCAAGCGATGATTTGGTGATTTGATAGAACCAGCTTTTCATCAGGCATGTCAATTATTTAGTTTGCAGGGGATTTCATTTGAATTTGGCTTTTCCATTGTATATTGTTGCTGAATGAAACTGTAACCCTGGGTTAGTTTTAGAAGTTCCATGTGTGTATGCGCAGCTGAGGAGGTGATACAAACCATGGAAGTAAAAAGAATACTGAAGATAACGGCAAAAAGAAAGTCCATAGAAAAATTACGGCTAATTTATATTAGAGGTTAACGGAGCTATGTCCAACCTAAACTTTTTTGTCACTTATATCGTGGGCATGTTTATTTGCCATAAAGTAGTATGAATGTACCAGAATTAAACTTACTTTCAATAGTGTTTGTTTTAACAAGAAGTAGCATTTGAAGTTACTTACAAATGCTGATGTGGATCCTATGTGGAGTCCCTGCTTCAAGATTTTTTTTTTTGCCTTTTGGACTTGGAAGTGGTATGAAGCACAAAGGAAAAGGAAGAAAGTAATATTTTATTCATAACAATGATTACTTTTTATGTTTCTTCCATTCTTTCTCATGCCTTTTACATAAAAGTTTGCATAAAAATAAGGTTTTTTTAACACCGAATTCTTTGATATCTTCAAAAAAACACATCAACTATTTTTTATTTTTAAAAACAATAACGAATTCTTTAAAGTTATCTAAGAAAAACACCTTAGTTAAATTCCTTTAACTTTTACATCCAAGTTCGCTTAAGGGCCTGTTTGGTTGCAGGATTTATTTGTATTTGGATTGTGGAATCCTAGGATTCCATAATTTTGTGTTTGGTTGGAGTATTTGGATTTATAGAATTCCTTTATTTTTTATGGGGAGCCTACCACAAAACATGGATTCCTGAATCCTAAATTTTTTTAAGGATTTTCAAGGATTTGTCACTATTTATTGTACTTTTAGATGGGACTCGTATACTTTATTTATTTAATAATTCTCTCTCTATCTCTCTCTCTAAAATCCTCAAATCCAAATCCCACTTTATTTTCACCAACCAAACAAAGATTACAAGAATCTACAAATCCAATACTAGAAATCCAAAACCAACCAAACAACAAATTACCAAATCCAGAAATTTTCAACCGTACTATTTTGGAATCCAAATTTCATAATCTTGCAACCAAACAGTCCCTAAGAGACATCAATAATAATCGGTAGGACATTAAAATGACAGAAATGCCCCTTCATAGTTAAATGGGTTTGTTTTAGAAGGGTATGAACCTGAGGTTTTCTTGATCTTTCTCCAACATTTGATATTTGGTATTTTTTTTTCAAAATAGGATGATTAGGTATTAAAATTAGTAAAATAGGATAATTTAAATTATAATTATGAGAATAGGACGGTTTGGAGAAGGTACAGTTAGAATGCAGGGTCCTGAAACCCGCCATTGTTATTTAAAAAGTGAAGGGCCGGTTCTCAGAACCCGTCCTGCTTACACCCTAACCCCATCTCTCTCACCGATCCAACCCCACCCCCAACCCATCCCACTCAATCCCGCCATGGAGGGCGGGTTCTTAGAACCCACCCACCCCCTAAAGAGAGAGCAGGTTCCCGAACCAACCCTCTTTTTTGGGGGGAGGGGGGAGGGGCGGGTTCGGGGAACCCGCTCTGAAAAAATTTAAAATTTAAAATTTTAAAATAAAATTATTATTAAATTAAAAAATAATTTCGTAAATTGGATTACAAAAACCGCCCATGCCGGATAGAGCGGGTTCCAAAAATCCGCCTCGCATAAATATTGGATAAGATTGTCGTTATTGTTACCGACGTGAGAATAAGTGTTATTATTGTTTATATAGAAGAAATTCAATATCTAGATCATCAAAATGAATCCATTAAGAGAATTGGACATCTTTCACACCCAAATTAAAAGTATACAATTAACGCTTTCCCTTTCCCTTTCCCAACCCGAGGAGGCTTGACATAAGCCTATACCTCTTGGGATGACTGGACGACCCTCCGTGTCCTGTGTATGTTGCGGTGGTGTCTGCTCTTCCGCTTGCTCTTCTACTTCGTCTTTAGCATCGTCTTAGACATGCTGTTGTTCCGCAAATCCTGAATGTGGGACAGGTGCCGGATATGTGCTGCCTCCCAACAACTGTATGTAGGATGCAAAATCCGTGTCCCAATTTGGCTGTTGCTGCGAAAAACCTTTCCCGGTTTCATGCTGCTGCTGTTGCACAAAACCTGGCCCTCAAGATGGCTATTGTTGCGCAAAACCTAACCCCCAAAACTGCTGTTGTTGTGCAAAACCTGACCCGCAAGATTGCTGTTGTTGCGCAAAACCTGACCTCCAAGACTGCTGTTGTTGTGCAAAACCTGACCCCCAAGATTGCTGTTGTTGCGCAAAACTTGTCCCCCAAGATTGTCGTTGCTCCGGTTGTTGCACTTGTTCATTATGTCCCGACGGTTGTCGATATGCTAGGGTTGCTGCTGACTGTATGGTGCTCCGAATCACTGATGTTGCGGCTATGGATCCGGCTAATGCTGCAGCTCTGGTTCCGGCTCATGCCTCGGCTCTAGCGATGGCGATAAATGTGGAAGCATATGATATGAACTGAATATACCATAAATATATGAGTCTACGGTAGAAAATAAAGCCTGACTATCTGGACCAGTATCAGTCGGATATGGATCTTGTATCAATGATTGTATATGATGCAACCCGCGAGCCTGCCATTACATAAAAAATAAGATATAATTATAGACTCATACTGCCGGATGTTAAAAATTAATTTAATTTAAAAAATTTAACTTACTATTCCTCGTTCCACGTGGCCTCTAGGCTCGTACTGCTGGACGTTTGGAAAGTCGGTAGGGAGAGCAGAAAGATATCTTACAGTGACACGCTTATACCATTGTAGATATGTTTCTGTAGCGCCGGTGGATGTTTGGTCATCTATTTGCTGTAAGGCAATATTACGCATCTTATCTTCTCATCTCAGCAAATATTGATGATAATGCTCCCTTCAATCATGCTTCGCCTTTCCTCCTCGCATGTCTCCCTCTATTGTTATAGGCGCAGGTGGCGGACCAGGAATATATCGCAATCTACCAAATTGTTACAACACCCGGTCCGGTAAGTGCATGACAACGATATTAATGCACAGTAGTGGGCATCGAGCCCGCCAAACCGGCTCTCTTTCAATATAGATACCGGGTAATCTTTGCAGACGATTTACTGTATAAGGCGTCCAAGTGAACTACGCAAATAATAAAGTACAAAAATTATAATGAAGCTAAATTAAAAATTTTAAACAAAGTTAATTACTTAATGTATGGTTACTTGAGTCGCCTCCATTCGATCCAACTCATCTCTATAATATTTGAATACTTGACGAAGAGCCATTTAAGATTTCTTGCCACTCCACCAACAGCCGAGATGCTTTCCAGGTATATTCTCGGCAGAAATACGAATATGATCTGGTCTTCCCATATACATGTGCTCTCTTCATGCACATGCGGTGTTTTCCAGAAACAACATTTACCGTGTGCCCACGCAATTGCTGTTGCGAGCAGCATGCATAACTCACATTACAATTTTACTTTACGTTACTATACGGTTTGCAATTACCAAGGCGCATACGATCCAAAATTTTATCTTATACCTGACAATCGCTATTGGCATTATTATACTGGGAATAGACAAACACCGACTGTATTACCAACGGACAAAAATATAGGATCCGGAAAACTTAAGGTGCGACGAGATTGAATGACAATGGATGCTGTAATAACTCCAATTTTAGTGTACAAAAAATTCATTTAAAGTTAATGTACAATTGGGGTATTTACAATTCCTGTGAGTACTATAGAATTTGTTTTATTTTTGAACAGCAAGAAAGAGCTTACAGCTCATTGGTAAGACCTTGCACTGCTGTTACAAAGCATCAGAGTTCAAATCCCATCAGCCACATTATCTTTTTAATTATTTTTTTAATCTTTTAGAAGTCCAAAGGTCTACACGTGCACAACCCGTAAAACCAAGTGTCACAGCCTAAACAAATATGTCCACGAGGCTAGACCAAACGTCAGGGATACGTGGCACCAAGATGAGCCCCGAATCGCCCGACTCGGGCCGGCGAAAACCTCGACTCGGCCGACGCCGTCAGTTCAACTCGGTCCAAACCCAAATTTTCTTCAACTCAGGCGACTCTTGGACTCCCCCCATAACTCCTGTATTATTTGTTTTTCCTGCACATTACAGAGCATATTAAAACACACATTTAATCCATTTTAATACAAATTTTTAATACACCCTTTCACTACCCTAAAACCCTAATTTTTTCTATAAATACCACCCTCAAATCACCCCTCCTCACTCCCAAATCCCTGCCCAAACTCTCAAGAAAATTCCCAAGTCTTTTGTGTGCAAGTGGAGTTAGCAAAAGGGCGAAGCTCCGACGAACTTCCGGCGATAACTCAAGAAGTTTCCGACGACGAAACGACGCACCGGCAACTCCCACCTCTTTCTCTTTCTCTCCTCTAGCCAATCATCCATTAAGTCCCTACTTCTCCTTCTTCTCTCTATTCTAAAATATTCAAAACTAAAACCCGATGGAAGCGGAGTTAGTCCGACTTTCCGATTCGGTTTTCTTTAAAAACTACAATTTTTCTTAATCAAGATACCTTCATATCATCACATATTGTTCATTAAACATTAACAAACTTAATAAAACAAGTTGCACATCAAACTAATCATTTTTGTAACTTTTATTATACTTTTTCAGAAAAATACCATATACTTTAGTTTCGACATAAACCATCATAATTTCTTGTTATACTTATAGATAGCTCACGAGATAATGACCTACCTCCTCACAACACTCATATCTAATATAGCACGATGGAATTTGAGAACATAGATGTCATGCCCCGCTTCCCGGTGTATGGGCAGAGGGCGCGACTGGCCGCTACGTATTTACTCTGAAGCAAATACGCTAAGAGTATCTAAGCAATATAAATAAAAATGCACAAGAGACAAAAGTGATAAAACATCAACTTTATTTATTAACATTCTTTTGTACAATACATAGAAAAGTAAATACATGGAATAAAGCGATGCCTAAACAATGGCATAACGGAAATGGAAAATACAGAATGTAATGGAAATGTACAAGTGTAACTACAGCTCACGATCTTTAATAAACTGGTCCAAGTCTTCACTGGTAGGCTCGATCTCCGGAAGGTCCGATCCACCTGACAACATTCCAAAGAAGAAAGAGAAGGAATGTCGTCAGCGAACAATCGCTCGGTAAGTTCCAAGATAAGGGAGAAGTAGAATAGACAGAGAGTAAGAGAGAGAGTGTAACTTTTAAAGTTGTATTATATGGTTAACGCTGTTGTTTGTAACTTGGTACAGAAGAATGCCAGTGTATACAAGAGGAGTCTCTATATGCCAGATACTAAAGGCAAATGGAAGTACAAGGATCCGTTAGAAAGCTCGGAACAACGGCGTGGTATTCAGGTTAGGTGTCTTAAATCTTGCAGTCTCGTACCACTTCTAACACCTTCCGTACCAATCTACCCCTTAAACTCCGCGAAATATCGTTTGAATTGTTTGTATTGTATTGCAACTTATATTGATTTGTAATATAGATAATTGGATGACTTGCCGAAACCATGACATCAGTAAATGGATGTAACTGGAGAATCATGGATGTAACTGGAGAATCATGTAAATGGATGTATATCATGGTTTGGTCCGGTCAATACATATTGAATAGATTGAATATATTTATTCATGGATTCATATTGAATTGTTATATTGTAAATTGTACTTGAATTATATTCAAGTCAGATTGATTATAATGAGACTCAGTCTGAGTCGGAACAATTAGAAAAGAAATTGAAGTCCTAATTGTTTTGATATCATCGGTAACCGCTGCACATAAGCGACATGATTTGTGTCTTTTTCAAAGACGATTACCGTGTTGATAACACCGTTGTTAAGTTATCTACCTTAAATAGGCAAGCACCCGCTTCTCCGGGTCTCTGAGGCTCAAGAGATTGGTCCCGCTTAAACCTATGTTTACTAGGATCCTTATTGTAATTTATAAAACTTGAGGGGGTTTTATGTAAAAAATAATTTGTATAATTTTCAAAATACACCTCAAGTATTTTATTATCGTCTTTAGAGTTTTCATTGATGTAGATTTGATATATGTGACATTTCTTGTGAATAAAACCTAATTTTCATAATATAGGGTATTTATTTGTAATATTGAACTTGAATGGAGTTTCATGGTATTTTCATGTAAAATGATTCTTTTTTATTTAGAAAAGTTGGAATATTTATATTATATCAAAAATAGATATTTTGATAATACATAAATATATATATTTATATAAAAATAATTTTAATATATTATATTTCTAGAAATCTCATTTTCTCAAGATATTTGTATTTTAAATCTCTCGAGACCGAATGCTCCTTGCGGAGGTCTGCATCTCGCACTACTAAGCCCAAGGATGTGCGATAATCCGCACCATCCCGAACGGGTTTACCAAATGGGTTATAGCGGCCCTTTGCAAAGATTTGTGTAAATACATATTTCTTGTAGAAAAAAGGTTTTATTAGTAAATGGTATTTATATGTAAAATCTTGTTTTCCTGTATTCTATATTGCCGAAAAATATTGTGCTATGTTGCATATGAGTGTTGTGAGGAGGTAGGTCATTACCTCATGATCTACTTAAAAGTATAGCAAGATTAATGATGTTTTAAAGTCGAAACTAAACTACATGGTATTTTACTGAAAAAGTACGATAAAAATTGAAATAGAAATCCTTTTGATATGGAACTTGTTCAATATGTCTTGTTAATTTTTAATAGTCAACATGTAATGGTTTGGTATGTTTGTATTTAAGGAAAAGTGGAATTTTTAGAAAGAACCGAATCGGAAATCGGATTAACTCCGATTCCGTCGGGTTTTAGAAATACGAGTTTTTTAGAAAAGAATAGAGAAAAGGGAGGTGTGACTTATGGGTTTGTAGTATAGATAAGAGGGAGAGGAAGACGTAGGAGGTGCCGGTGCGTTGTTTCGTCACCGGGAGCTCGTAGGGTCGTCGTCGGAAGATCGTCGGAGTTTTACCCTTCGATACTCCACTTGTACACAAAATTTCTATAGAGTTTTCTTGAGAGTTTGGACAGAATTGTGAGTGAGGGGTGTATGTCTAGGGGTAATATTTATAGGGTAAAACTAGAGTTAGGGTGGGTGTGTAACAACCATAATTTTCCTATATAAATTTTTTCAAATATTTTTTTCAAAATCCATAAAGGGGTATTTTAGTCTGAGCACAAGATATAAATAATTATTTTGCCTTTTAATTACAAGTTAAAAGAATGTAACAACTCCATTTTTAGTGTACAAAATTTGCTTAAAAATTTAAGTATACTTGGGGTATTTACATTTTCTGTAACTACTTTAAGTAATTAAATAGCTGCATAATTACACGAAGGAGCTTGTAGCTCATTGGTAATATCTTTCACTGCTGAACCAAGCCACCAGAGTTCAAATCCCATACCCCACATTATTTTTAATATTGATTTTTTGTTAAACCTTAAGAATACCAAGGGTTTACACGTGCATATCTCACAAAAACCCAACTACACCAAAAAATGTAACATTGCCAGAAGTTAGATGAACCGTCGGGGGGGATCCCGGCCGCCTGACTCGGCCGGGAATCGGCCAAATCGGCCTCGACTCGGCCGACTCCGTCCTCCGACCGAGTCACGGCCGAGTCGGCCGATTCCGGCGACGAACCCAACACAAAAAACGTGTCTTTTGGTCTTCCCTGTACACCTGCAAATTTTTAGCCCCAGACCATTTCCAGAGCTCTTTTAAAACCCCAATTACTCCACTTTTAATATATTTTTAATACATTTTATCATATTTTTTATTTTAACCCTTCACCTACCCTAACCCTAGCCCAACCCTATAAATACCACCCCTACCCTCTACCCTCCCACCCCAAACTCTGAGCCAACTCTCTAAAATTCTCAAGAACTCTTGTGTGCAATCGAATTGAGCGAAACACGAAACTCCGGCAAATTCTTCGGTGGAATTTTCGGCAACGACCGTAAGAACTCCCGGTGACGAAACGACGCACCGGTGACTCCTCCCGATCCACTTTCCTCTTATCTTTGATCGAAACCCGTAAGTCCCCAATTTCTACCTCTCTTTTCTATTCTAAAATACGGATTTACAAAACCCGACGGAATCAGAACAAATCCGATTTCCAATTCGGTTTTCTTATAAAACTTCACTTCTCGTTAATACAATTATGCTTAAACTTCCTCATGTTGACTATTAAACACTAATCAACCAAATTGATCAAGTTTCATCTCATAAAATGATGGCTATTTCACTTTATCATATTTTTCATTTAAATACCCCATTGTTTCAATTATACATTTAACTTCATTAAACTTGTTATACCTTTAAGTAGATCACGAGATAACGACCTACCACCTCACACACTCATATGCAACATAACACGATACTCTCGAGAACTTAGAATACGGGAAAGCAAACATTTTCATTTAAATACCCTTTACTTAATAAAACCATTTCTAAAAGATTTAGTATTGATATATCTTTACAAATAAATAACTTTTGAGCTAATAAAAAATATCTAGACTCAGCCAATTAAGGACTGTCGCACTCATTAGGATAGAGGAAGGTTGTGGGCATTCGGTCGTTTATCTAAACCTGACTTTGTGGTGCCTATGCTAGACAAGTGAGAAAGATAACTTTAAAAGACCCGCCTCACGGTGATTCGTGAGCGGATCTCTCCTTTCTTCACTTGTACTTACCTGGCCACAATTGGCGGTGAAGAGGCGATTTGAGGGATATCTCACAACTTATCGCTTTGGACCAGTTAGGAGTAGTCTAGTTGACTTAGGAGACCCTAGAACATAGAATACGGGAAATCGACATCTTTACAAATAAATACCATAATTAATAAAACCGTTTTTCCTTAATGATTAGTATTTATACAAATCTTTGCAAAGCACCGCTACAACCCATTTGGGGAACCCGTTCGGGATGGTACGGATTATTGCACATCCTCGAGCTTAGTAGTGCGAGATGCAGACCTCCGCAAGGAGCATTCGGTCTCGAAAGATTTAAAATACGACATCTTAAGAAAACGAGATTTCTAGAATATTATAGATATACACAAAAATTATTTTCATATAAATATATGTATATGTAACATAAACATATCTATTTTTGAAGTATTATAAATATCCCACCTTTTCTACAATATCACAAGAATCAATTTTACACTAAAATACCATGAAATCCATACAAATCAATATTACAAATAAATACCATTTATTATAAAATTAGGATATTTTCACTAGAAATATCACAATGTAAAATCTACATTCATTACAACTCTAAAGACGAATAATAAATACTTGGGTTTATTTGGAAAAGTATATAAAAGTATCTTTACATAAACCTCCCTCAAGTTCTATAAATTACCCTAAGGACCCTAGTAAACATAGGTTTAAGTGGGACTAATCTATTGAGCCTCAGGGAGCCGGAGAAGTGGGTGCTTGCCTATCTAAGGTAGACAATCAACAAACGGTGTTATCAACACGGTAATCGTTTTTGAAAAAGACACAAATCCTACCGTCCATGTGCAGCGGTTACCGATAATATCAAAACAATCAGGACTTCAATTTATCTTTCTAATTGTCTGACTCAGTTTGAGTCTCATTATAATCTAACTTGAATATGATTCAAGTACAATCTACAATCTATAAATTACAATCTACAATATTACAATTCAACATGAATCCATGAATTCATGAATCCAATTATCAATCTATACAACTTGACTGAACCAAATCATGGATATACATTCCATTTACATGCTTCTACAGTTATTCCATTTATATGATTATACAGTTACATCCGTTTACTGATATCATGGTTTTGGTCAGTCATTCAACTATACAATCTATACAATACAACAATACAATTAAGATAACACTACGGGGTTTAAGTGGTAGACTGGTACGGAATATGTTAAAGGTGGCACGAGGTGGTCATTTAAGACGTAATTACATCTATGCCGTTGTTCCGTGGTATTATCGACGGAGCCTTATACTACGGGTTACCAAAGTCCCCGGTGTAAGTGGGACTCCTCTCGTGTACACTGGCATCTTCTGTACCAAGCTACAAACAACAGCGTTAACACAATATTATAACAATATAATACAACTTTAAAAGCTATCTTCTCATTCTGTCTATTCTATTCTTCCTTATCCTTGGGACTTACCGAGCGATCTGTTCGCTGACGACATTCTCTTTCTTTCTTCTTTGAATGTCGTCAGGTGATTTGGACACGTCAGAGATCGAGCCTACTGCTGAAGACTTGGATCAGTTTGCTGAAGACCCGGAGCTTTAGTTTTCATTGTACACATTTCCTTTCAGTACATTACATTCCTGTTATGCCATAGTTTAGGCATCGCTTTTATTTCAGTTGTATTTACTTTTCATGCATTGTATAAAAGAATGTTAATAAATAAAGTTGTTGTTCATTTAATATATCTTGTCTCTTGTGTATTTACTTTTATATTGCTTAGATACGCTTAGCGTATTTACTTCAGAGTAAATACGTAGCGGCCTCGTCGCGTCCTCTTCCCCGTACACTGGGAAGCGGGGCGTGACAGGGTGAAAGGTTGTATTGAAAATTGTAATAAAAATTGTATTAAAAATATGGTTTAATGGGGTTTTAATTGGATTTTAAAGGCTCTGGAAAAGTGCAGGAAATTTAAACTATACAGGGGTGTTAAGAAGATCAAGGGACACAACTTTTGTGTTGGGGAATCGGCGTTCCGGCCGAGTCGGCCGAGTCGCCTGCCGATCCGGCCGATTCCGCGGTTCCGGGTGTCCCTCGTCGTCTTGTCTTCTTCCTGGTCCAGTTTGTTTTATATGTGACGTGGGGTTTTTACGAGTTATGCACGTGTAGACCCTTGGACTTCTAAAAATTTAAAAGAAAACAATATTAAAAATAATGTGGGTGATAGGATTTGAACTCTGGTGATTTGGTTCAGCAGTGTAAGGTCTTACCAATGATCTACAAGCTCTTTCTTGCTATTAAAAAGCAAAACAAACTTATAACTTGTGCTAAGGAAAAAGTACCCCTTTCTGTATTTTTTTGAAAAATCTCTACAGAAAGTTGTACAGAAAGTTTAAGGTTGTTACAATAGATTTGGGAAAACACGACTGTACATATAACTATCTTCAACTTATAAAAGCTTTTTCTACAAGAAGTGTATTTTAACAAATATTTGCAATTGCGCCTCTACAACCCATTTGGGGAACCCGTTCGGGATGGTGCGGATTATCGTACATCCTCGGACTTAGTAGAGTGAGATGCAGACCTCCGCAAGGAGCATACGATCTCGAAAAATTTAAAAATACAATTTTTTTTAGAAAACGTGATTTCTATTATAAATAAAACTTATATTTTTAATAAATAAATATATATGTAATTAATATCAAAATATCCATTTTAAATATTTTTAATATTCCGCATTTCCAAAATTCAAGAAAAACATCTCATTTACAAGAAAATACCATACAAATCCAATATTACAAATAAATACCATATATTATGAAATTAGGTTTTATTCACTAGAAATGCCACATTGATAAAATATGCATCCATGAAAAATCTTTAAAAAATAATAAAATACTTGAGCTTTATTTTGAAAATATAACAAAACTATTTTGCATAAAACCCCCTCGAGTTATATTAAATTACAATAAGGACCCTAGTAAACATAGGTTTAAGCGGGACCAATCTCTTGAGCCTCAGGGAGCCAGAGATATGGGTGTTTGCCTATTTAAGGTAGAAAACTTAACAAACGGTGTTATCAACACGGTAATTGTCTTTGAAAAAGACACAAATCCTGCCGTCCATGTGCAGCAGTTACCGATAGCACCAAAACATAATTCAGGACTTCAATTTCTTTTCTAATTGTCTGACTCAGACTGAGTCTCAATATAATAAATTTGACTTGAATATGATTCAAGTATCAAATTACAATTCAACATGAATCCATGAATCTATATATTCAATCTGTTCAATCTATATTGACTGAACCGAACCATGGATATACATCCATCTACATGATCCTCCAGTTACATCCATTTACTGATATCGTGTTGTATGTATGCCCTAGAGGCCATTATTGTACATATGATATATATTATAATGGATGCTTGGACATATATAGAGGGGACTTTCTTGCTCGACATGATAGTATGCTATCTGGCTGCTCTTTATCTTAACATGTATACTTGTCTCTTGATACTGTCTTATGGTTACATGTTGGTAAAGCCCTTAGGATGTATACTTAACTACCAGGATTGTTGTAATGACCCCAAAATCTTTATACATTTGTATTATCCCTCTTCAATAATATACCGTATTTATTTGTACTTGGTATTTTCCTTTTTCTATTAAATTTATTATTATTTTATTCCTCAATCTATTATGTATTTTTTTTAGGTACAATTTCTTTTTCTTATATTTAAGTTTTTAACTTCTCATTCTTATTTTTCCTTTCATAAATATTTAACCCAAATCCATTATTCTTATTCTCTACAGCCCATCTAAAAAGCCCATTTTCTTTTTAAGCAACATCATATATTTAATTCTAATTAAATATGTGCATGAACAACCTTATAGTTCATTAGTTAAGTCCTTGCATTGTTATTCCATAAGTCACATGTTCAAATCCCCATTCTTGCAATTATTTTTTATCATTTTTTATTCTTCTCATAACCTACAAATGAGACCTTTCATTTCTCTTTTAATTCTCATGTTGAATGCATATATTATTATATATAATTCACCATTACACCATCTTTATTGTCCTCCTCTATCTTTTCCTTCCTCACATTTTTCTATCTCTCACTTCTTCCTCTTCACCTAGAATCCAAGAAGAAGAATATGAAGAAGTCTTCAAGAAGGTCTCGCTACTAACGCGAGACTATCGGCGGATAGACAAGCCCGGTGACAATACCGGCTTGTGCATGCAAGTCCCTTCTCTCTTTCCTTCCCTCCATCTCTTTCTTTTTCTCTTTATATTTCTCTTATTTTATATTGCCATGAAAAACTTCCCTTGACATATCATAGTTCCTAAATAATTAATTAAATGGATACATATATAAATAATGAACACACAAACATACACACATATATAGTTTGTAAAGTCTTTTTCATTACTCTCAATTCACATGTTAACATTTCATAGTGACCAATTAGGAGTGCATGTTTGTTGTTTTATTTTAAATCACTTTATTTAAAGTTTGTAAAAAAAAAATGAAGTTACGAATAAATACCATGGTTTTCTCATTTCTCACATATGGCATATCAATACCTTTAGTTTTAAAATAATTTTTATAAATTAATTTTTAAATCTGAAAATTTCATGAAATTTACATATGATAGAATATATTATTTTGTACACACTGTAAAAATTTTAGATCGATCCGCATAACGGTTTAGGAATTACATCGTATTTATTCACTGATCGTAAAACAGAAAACTGCAGTTATCGGTCAACTTCTAGGACATATAACTTGGTATACCGGTATCCAAATTGAGCAAACTCAGGTGTTTTAGATATCTACATCGAATGATCTAGATTTTATTAGTTTTATAGTTTTACTGAAAACCCATCTAAGATAAAGAAAACTGCGTTACAATATTAAGTAACCGATCTGGACAGAATCTGTTCCGATTCGCACACTGTTTTTAAATTGGACATAACTCGAACACCCGATGTCCGTTTGTGACAAAATTTAGATGTGTAGATGCACCATTGATAGAACTATAATTTTATGTATATTATATTACTTAGGAATGCATGAAACAACCTGATATAGTCTTTGCAATAGAATATATAGTTGCTGTCCAGAAATCTGAATTTCTGTTTTAAACGCTGATATTAAAATAATCATAACTAGAGTTTCAGAAATCCAAATCATGTGAATCTTGGTATTTTCGATAAGTTCATCGAAATACCTACAATTTTCTAATAATTTTCGTAACCTAAAACCTGATGGAAATTAACTCAAACTGCGTTTTAAAAATATGTGACGGTGCCGAATAGATTCTGATTTGTTTTGCGCGACGATACGAAAGCATATATATCTCTCAAACCGGTAGTCGTATTTAGGTGAAACTGGAACTCACGCATGCAAAAAAATTTAGAGCCATATTTCTGTTTATATTCCGCATTCGTTCAACTTGTTTAATTAGTCGTACATAATATTTCTTTACAGCATTGTTTATGGTAGTTACTCGAATAATATACTTGACTCATTTCATGTTATTCGAACATGTATACATATTTATCTTGATCATTAAATTGTTGTATGTACATAAAGACGATAATTAAATACTTGAGTTGTATTTTGAAAACTATACAAAATTATTTTTACATAAAACCCCCTCAAGTTTTATAAATTACCCTAAGGACCCTAGCAATTATAGGACTTCGATTTACATTTCTACGGTCTGACTCGGATTTGAGTCTGATCATAATTCGACTTGAATATGATTCAAGTACCATATAAATCTTCAATATTCCAATTCAAAATGAACACATGAATTCATGAATACAATTATCAATTTATACAACTTGACTGAACCGAACCATGGATATATATTCCTTTTACATGATTCTCAGTATTCCATTTACATGACTCTACGGTTATAACCGTTTCCTGATATCATGGTTTCGGTCAGTCAGTTAATCACTCATACAATCAATACAATTTTACAAGATAACAATACAAACAAGATATCGCGGGGTTTAAGGGGTAGATTGGTATGGAAGGTGCTAAAGGTGGCACGGGGTGGTCAGATTTAATACACCTAACATGAATCCAGTTGCTGTTGTACCGTGACATAAACGGTTCCTTGTACTATACGTGCCCTTAGTCTCTGGCATATAGAGACTCCCCTCGTTTACACTGGCATCCTTCTGTACCAAGCTACAAACAACAGCGTTGACATAACATTACAACAATAGTTTACGCTTTAAAATGTATCTTCTTATTCTGTCTTTTTCTACTTCCCTCTTACCTTTGGGACTTACCGAGCGACCTGTTCGCTGACGACATTATGTTTCTTTCTTCTTTGAATGTCGTCAGGTGATTTGGACCCGGCAGAGGTTGAGCCATCGCAAGAAGACTTGGGACAGTTTACTGAAGACCCTGCACTGTAGTTTCATTGTACACTTTTCCTTTCTGTACTTTTCATTTCCTGTTATACCACTGTTTAGGCATCTTATTATTTCAGTTGTATTTCCTTTCATGTATTGTACAAAGAATGTTAATAAATAAAAGTTGCTGTTCTTTTTATTCTTATTTCTTGTGTATTTATTTTATATTGCTTAGATACGCTTAGCGTATGTACTTCTGAGTATATACGTAGCGGACCTCGTCGCGTCCCCTTCGCCGTACACTGGGAAGCGGGGCGTGATAATTGTGATGCAGATCATACTAGTGGGGCTATAGTAGTCCATAAGTTCATCCTTTAATATTCCTAGTCATGGGTGTATCGAGACATGACATTGATATACCAGAGTAGACTAGCGTATACGCTTCTCGACCCATGAGATGGGCGATGGATGATCCCATATCCATTGGTGTTTGACATCAGAGATGGTATACGGGTGCTCAGTAGAGACTGAGTACACTGGACGGACCCGCCGAGAACTTCTAGTTGGTATTATACCTATCATCAGATAGCAGTTCTCTGGTGACACTGGTACAGGTTAGTCTGTAGACCCAAGATCGTCATAGAGTCTTGTGTGATTCCCACTGTGCTTTGATTTCCACCTTACCATGTTCAAGAGGACGTGCAAAACGGTGGTTTTTGGGTACAGTCCCGAGTCACATGGAGGCAATGAGCGATAGGAGGGGTTTCGTCTCTCCCGGTATTGGGGGTTGATATTGCGCTGTGCTCAATTGGCCATAACAGGAAAGTCCTTGGCCAGGGCTGATTTAGAGATTTACTGGTAAGTGTTATCAGTAGTTTCTCGACCCGTTATGAGCCTCATATCGGCATGACTTATCGGTTATTGGGGTCTGACGTTTACCATCCCTAAACTGGATATGCGACATATCAGACGAGGAGACCGGACTGTACGGTAGTGTTACTGTCAGGCTTTTGCAGGAGTTAGAGCGGGCTTACTTGCTGATCTTCTGATCGTTCAATACCCGGGTAGCCGTTACGTCCAGCTAGTACCGCTGACGGCTTGTGGGTTCTTGATGTGATCATCACCTACTGCCGGCGTATTGACGAGTCTTTTGAGTCCTACATAGAGCTTTTACTGGCTCAGGCAAAATAAAGTAGGAGCACATATGTGATATGTGCGTGACCGAGAATAATGCGAGTATGTGATACCGTATTTTATTCTCGTGATATTTGTATCGGTCGGTTATATGTGATATAGCCGGGTTATCGAATCAAGTGTTAATTCGATAAGTTGGTACATATTATATTAGTCGGTTATATGAGATATAGCCGGATTATTAAATCAAGTGTTGATTTGATAATTTAGTGTATAATTGTATTATTTGATATACTAGTTTACATTAAGTAATATTGGCTCACTTAAGCATTTATTTTCTTACATGTGCACACTTAATATATATGTGATATATATTAATTGTATTTTCTTTTGTGTCATGGTTGTTGATACACACTACATGAGTGTATGAGACTTACACCATACTAATTATAATGTAGGGTTTAAATATTTAAAGTAAATCCAAATTAGTGGATAGTTGCTCACATGCATGAAGCTTGTAGAAGCTTATGAATGCATTGACTTAGTCCACTCATTTTGTTTTACTTAAGATATTTATTAACCTAACCATTATAATTTAGCCATGGTTATGTCTCTACATGAGTTAGCTATATGATACAAACTCACCTATGGTTGATTCTCTCATCTCATTAGTTCATTCTCATCTCTTGACTTCATCTTCTTCCTCAAAGCTCAAGAGCTCTCTAGGTTTTGTTCAAGTGAGAAAATATTGTGAGAAAAATAAAACTTAAGTGAGCCCACTTTCTACTTCATCATGCTCTACTAGATTAGCACTTTAGTATAGGGTGTTAGCTTCACTAATCTCTCATTAGTGAAGTAGTAGCTTGAGTTAGTGTCTACTCGACGTAGATCATTTTTGGCCTCGAAAACTTCAAGCAAGATCGTTCCTTTCACCTTGAGAAGCCAAGCAAGAGTCCGGGAGTTCCTGTAAGTCCATGCTACCCTTCCCCGGTTCTTTGGGGTTGCGGAAACGGTCAAAAACGATTTTTCTTTTGGTGGTTCATGGACTCAAAATGCGGATCTTTGTTAAACAACTACCTAACAACCTAACTAGGAGTTTTACCTACTCGGTTAGGGGGTTATACCTTTCTTGAACTCCTTCGTCTTCAACTCTTTGCGGTGTACGGATCGGCCTCACCTCGTCGTCTCCTCGCGCCGAAGATGGATCCACCCGAAAGCTTCTATCTTTTGGCTTCTACTTCGAACTTGAAGAAACTAGAACACTTGGTTTGCTAAACCTTGTGAACTAGGATGAGTAGAGAAGTGATATGGGTTTTCTTTTATCTCTAAGGCAATGTTTCTCAACTCATGAGAGGGAGTTGCCTTGAGCTAGAGAGAGAGAGCAAGAGGAAGAGGGAGAGAGCTTGAGCAAGAGAGAGAAAGCAAATGAAAGAATGAGCAAGTCTTTTGCCATCCAAGCTCTCATAATCCAAAAAATTATGATAACAAGTAATAATAATTGAGTATTATGTGATGGTTGTTATCATGACAAATGACAATACCATTTCTTGCATTAAATGCAATTTGTGAACCATCAAGCAAGCACAAGTCAATGCAAACAAATGATAGCCATTGTCATGATGGTGGTCAACAAGTCCAACCTAGTCAACCGGTCAACAAAAGTCAACAAGGTCAACCCTTCAACCCTAACCATGTCACTATAATACTTAATTAATATTATTGTTAATCATAATTCTAATTCTCATTAGGGTTAAGCAAAAGTCAACAGTCAACAACCCTAATGAGAATCCTCTGCCTTTGTCTCTGTCAACTGTGCATACACACCCGCATCCGCGTTCCGAGGAACACGAATACAATTGAGATAAAACCAATCCCAAAACGTATACTAGGATCTGTCTTAAACCAAAGCCCGCTAGTAATAACTGCCCGGTCACTAAACGTGCACAAGTGCGCGGATGTGACCGAACCCTGTCGCAAAACCATGCGACCTCTACTCTTTTGCCTAAAGGCGAATAGCTCTCTGTGTGGGACTCTAAAGACTCGACACTACGCTGGCAGTGGGTTTAACCACAGACCGCAAGCGACACTAGCTGTGTGTAACGGCCCCCAGGTAAATTCCGATAAGAAGACGGACGAGGTGAAACCCATCTGAACTCCTACTGAGACTGAATGTGACAGTCTCCGTACAGTCCGGTCTGTTCGTCTGAGAATATCGCATGGCGGGCCTAGGGGACGGTAAACGTCAGTCCCCTAATAGCGGTATAAGTCGTGTCGGAGTGTATCCCAGAACACCCTGAGATAACACTGGAAACCTACCAGTATATCTCGCTTGCCCTGGCCATGGACTACTTGTGTAATGGCTCTCCTAGACACAGCGCGATATCAACCCCCAATACCGGGAGAGACGAATCCTGTCTAACCATCACTGCCTCCAAGTGCTTCGGGACTGCACCCAACTACTACTTGTTTGCACGACTCCTTTGAGCGGTGGTAGGGTAGTAATCAAAGTACAGTGGGAACACACTCGAGGCGAAGTGACAGTGTCAAGTCAGCGGACTAAGCTGTACTCATGTCACCTGGAAACTGATAACTGACGATAGGTATAGTACCAACCAATCAGTTCCCGACGAGTCCTGTCCAGTATACCCGTAACCTAACGAGCACCCGCATACTATCTCAAGTACGACGTACTGACGGCTGTGGGACAGACCGTCTCCCCTGCTGGGATGAGAAGCGCATACGCTAGTCTACTCCGGAGTATCGATGCCCTCTCTCGATAGTCCTACAACTAGGGACCTGTATAAGGATGTGCTTGTGGATTACCCAGCCCCCACGAGTGTGACTGCCATCACAACACTGGTAATCAAGCAAAGATCCTAAGGGCTCCACTAATGTGTATAGGTGATATACTAAAATAAACACATATACACATCAAAGTAGAAACAAACCAAGTAGCATACTACCATTTTGAGCAAGATTGTCTGTACAACTGTGAATATCCCAAGCTTCCATTAAGTAATATACAAACTAGTATGATACAGTAATGGCCTCTAGGGCATATACACTAACAATCTCCCACTTGCACTAAGGCCATGTACTGGCGTATCGAAGACCTATCATCTCGATCAGCCGCTCGAACTGAGTCTGGGGCAAGGCCTTGGTGAATGGATCTGCAGTGTTATCTTCTGAAGCAACCCTCCGAACCTCGATCTCCTGGCGATCCACGATCTCCCTGATCAGGTGATACCGCCTCAAGATGTGTCTGGATTTCTGATGGGACCTGGGTTCCTTTGCTAAAACTATAGCCCCGTTGTTGTCGCAATACAGAGATATTGGATCAACAATGGACGGAACCACCTGAAGTTCTTTCAAGAACTTCCTCATCCAGAAGGCTTCTTTTGCGGCATCAGCAGCAGCGATGTATTCCGCTTCCATTGTCGAGTCAGCAACGGTTTCCTGTTTGGAACTCTTCCAACACACCGTCCCTCCATTGAGGGTAAAGACAAAAGCCGACATGGACCTGGAATCATCCTTGTCACTCTGGAAGCTGGAGTCAACAAATGCCTCGATCTGGAGGTCTTTTCCGCCATACACCAAGAACATCTCCTTAGTCCTTCTCAGGTACTTGAGAATGTTCTTTACTGCTATCCAGTGTTTCTCCCCAGGGTTTGACTGATACCGGCTTACCACACTCAGTGCATAAGCTACATCCGGTCTGGTACACAATATCGCATACATTATAGAGCCTACCGCAGAAGCGTAGGGTATAATAGACATGCGATCCCTTTCCAAATCAGTCTTGGGAGACATCTCTTTGGAGAAGGTGATCCCGTGACAAGCCGGTAAATTACCGCGCTTGGAATCTTCCATACTGAATCTTTTCAGTATGGTGTCGATGTACCTGGACTGCGAAAGTCGCAACATCCTCTTGGATCTATCACGATGGATCCGGATCCCCAGAATGTAAGTGGCATCACCCAGATCTTTCATGGAGAACCTGTGTGACAAGAACCCCTTGACAGATTGTAGCATAGGAATGTCATTTCCTATCAAAAGAATGTCATCCACGTACAATACGAGGAACACGACAGTTCTTGCTACAAATCTACTATAGATGCATGGTTCATCTGGATTTTTTATAAAGCCAAATTCTTTGATTGTCTCATCAAAGCAGATGTTCCAACTCCGCGATGCTTGCTTTAGTCCATAGATGGACTTAAGCAACTTGCACACCTTTCCGCTGCTCCCACTCTGAATGAAACCCTCTACCTGGTCCATATAGACACACTCCTCTAAATTTCCATTTAGAAAAGCGGTCTTTACGTCAATTTGCCAAATCTCATAATCGTGGAAGGCAGCAATGGCAAGAAGGATCCGAATGGATTTCAGCATAGCCACTGGAGAAAAGGTTTCGTCATAGTCCAAACCAGGTCTTTGATGAAAACCCTTTGCAACAAGTCTAGCCTTATAGGTCTCAACCTGTCCATCTACACCAATCTTCCTTTTGAAGATCCACTTGCATCCTACGGGTTTTACCCCATCTGGAGCAACGTCCAACGTCCATACTGTGTTGGTGTACATGGACTCCATTTCGGTCCGCATTGCATCCAGCCATTTTACCGAGTCAACGCTCTGAATGGCCTGCTGGAAGCTAGAAAGGTCATCACTGTCAATGATGCAATCCTCTCTATCCCTGTCTATGAGAAACCCGTAGTATCTCTCGGGCGGATGAGACTGCCTACTACTCCTGCGGAGCGGCGTAGGAATGTCCTGTTCTTTTGAACCCTCTGGTTCTACTAAGCTTTCAGTAATAGTCTGTGGTTCTGGAATTTCTTCCAGTTCTATTGCGCTCCCACTTATTTCCTTTTCTAAGAACTGGTGTTCTAGAAAGTGGGCATTACGAGAAACAAAAACCTTTTGTTCCTCTGCGTAACAGAAAAGATACCCCCTGGAGTTCTTTGGGTATCCCACAAACTTGCATAGTACTAAGCGTGCCTCGAGTTTGTCCGCATGCTGCTTTTTGACAAAAGCTGGACATCCCCAGATCTTCAGATATTGAAAATAGGATTTCTTCCCACTCCATATCACATATGGTGTGGTAGGCACAGTCTTAGTGGGAACTCGGTTAAAAAGGTATGCAGCTGATTCTAGTGCATACCCCCAGAATGATCACGGTAACTCAGCGTTATGCATCATAGACCGTACCATATCCAATAGGGTTCGGTTCCGTCTCTCCGATACACCGTTATATTGCGGAGTGTATGAAGGAGTAAGCTGAGAGAGAATTCCATTCTCTTTTAAGTAATCCAGGAACTCGGCACTCAAGTATTCGCCACCTCGATCAGATCTCAGTGTCTTGATACTTTTGCCGGTTTATTTTTCTACTTCATCCTTATATTCCTTGAATTTTTCAAAGGCTTCAGATTTATGCTTCATTAAGAAGACATGTCCGAACCTTGAAAAATCATCCGTAAAGATAATGAAGTAAGAATAACCGCTTCGCGCATGCGTAGACATTGGACCGCACACGTCGCTGTGTACGAATCCCAAGAGCTCGCTCGCTCTTACCCCGTGTCCAGTGAACGGAGTCTTTGTCATCTTTCCTTTGAGATAGGATTGACAAGTTGTATATGATTGATATTGGAATGGATCCAAATATCCTTCTGTATGTAACTTAGTCAATCTTCTCTCATTGATGTGACCCAGTCTACAATGCCATAAGAAAGCCTGATTAGTTTCCAGAGACTTTCTTTTGTGTGCATTCTGGACATTGAAAATCTGTGGTTGGTTTAATACGTATATACCATTGCTTAATGTACATGACCCAATCAGAACTTGATTAAGGTGAATGTTCACAACATTACTTACAAATGCAAATTCATAACCTTCTTTAGATAATAAAGATACAGAAATGATATTACAAGTTGCATTGGGTACAAAATAGCAATTACGCAAAACCAAAACATGTCCATCTGACAAGCCCAGGTGATAGTCCCCCACGGACTCAGCATCCATGCCAGCTCCGTTTGCAACTCTGAGGGTCATATCACCTGCCTTCAAAACCCTACGCCTTCTCAATGCCTGCAAAGAATTACAGATATAAGATCCTGATCCGGTATCCAATACCCAGGATGTAGAGTTTATTGATAGACAGTTTTCAATAACATACACACCTGAAGCTGAAGCCGTAACTTGCTTCAGATCCTGGGTTCTGGCCTTCCAAGCCCTGCAATCCTTTTTCCAGTGTCCACTCTTGTGACAGTAAAAGCATTCTTCCTTTCCCACAAGCTTTCCTGCTACTTTTGTTGCCTTTGCCTTTCCCTTCGTATCCACTTTACTAACACCGCCCCTTGGTTTGGTGGGGGCTTTCTTCTTCTTTCTCTTGGCTTTCGCCTTGGACCTAGAAGAGGAAGATCCTCCTACAAACAAAGTGGATGTTTCCCTACCTTTCTGTAGGGTGCCCTCTGCACTCCTCAGCATGTTGAGGAGTTCTGAAAGTTCAACTTCCTTTTCTTGCAAGTTGAAGTTCAGGATAAACTGGGCGTAAGTGGAAGGAAGGGACTGGAGAATCAAGTCCGTGTAGAGCTCGTTCTCTAACGTGGTCCCAAGGTCCGCAAGCTCCTCAATGAAGCCAATCATCTTAAGCACGTGTTCCGCTACCGATGATCCGACGGCCAATCTCCCTGAAAACAGCTTTTTCGAGACTTCGTATCTAGCGATACGAGATTGCTCTCCATACAGTTCTTTTGTATTAAGAAATATGGATTCCAGGTCCATATTCTCGTGCCTCCTCTGATGTTCATTGTCCATAGAGGCAAGCACGAGGCACTTGGCCTTCGCGTAATCGATCTCCCAAGTCTTACGGATTTCCTTATCCGCGACGTTGGAGGTGAGACCTGGGACAGCGAGAGATTTGGTGGTAAGGAGATACCCCAATTTATCGTAAGTGATTGCCATTTTGACATTCCTGAGCCAATCTTTGTAGTTTGGCCCTGTCAGTATGTTTTTATCTAGTAATAACTTAAGTCCGGTCATGTCGATTGGTCGCTGCAATTAGGAGAGAGAGAAGAAACACTTTAGCATGATGCTCTTGCAAGTTTAGAGTGGTTTTTAGTTTGTCTAAACAGGATGGCTCCCACTGTCTCTCGAATCCCTCCTCAAACCATAAAGGAAGAATTAGTCGGGATCAATTTCACCGTACAATACTTGCTTAACCTTTCAGCCATGCCAGTGTCGGTACTTCGAGGGAGGTTTTCCAACGCTTTCGCGAAATTCCTTAATTAAGTAACCTCTTTTCCCTGGGGGCGTAGCCCCGCTAACACCTTTCTAGACACCTAATAGGTTTGTAGCATTGATCGTTAAGTGAGAAATTTCCCGAGGAGTAGCATATACTCACAGTAGGATCGGGATCCAAATATCATCGCGTGACAAAACTGAAGGAATCCTACCAGAATCATCACACTCCAAATGGTATGCAACGCTAGCAAGTTTCAGTTCTTTTGAAACTCCCGATGTGGATTTTTGCCCCATGCTCTTATGACCTTGGCGTGAGGTCAAAATGTCATAAGTCACATGTCAAGTTCTACCCATCATTATCCAGGTTGATTTGAACCCACCCGTACCTACCCTTGACGTAGGCCAAAATGGTAGTACGACTGTCTCAAAGCAACGCATTCTATCTATGCAACAGATAAATATCCGGCAGCTACCAATCACTATGCCTTGGCGTGAGGTCAAAATACATAGCTTGAATACTACCGAATATTTAATTGAAATGATGGAGGGCTACGAATGGTTTTGGCGAAACCGTGAACGTAGTGAACTTGATATAATCGATGGAACGAGATAGCTTTTAAAAGGAGTGGCTCAAACTCCGCATTTAAAAGTTGGTTTTTGAAAAGAACAGAGTGGTTTTGAAAGTGTTCCAACGACTTTTACTTGGTTTATTTTCTTGCATTAATTTTAATGCGTCCCATCATTTAATCCTACCATTGCAGAAAACAACCAAAATATGACGTACGCTTATGCCATCCGCATTTGCCACGGGGCCCCGTCATTACCCGTTAGGTTACTTAACTAACGACAGAGCGGAGGCTGGACTAGCGCGGATGCAAAACATAAGCAACGCCTAAATAAATATCATATATAGATATATTGCAATGATAGCCATTTCAGATCACAGATGAACACATTGGATATACTAGGAATCCGCAATTCGTACGAGCCTGTAACGAAAAGCGGATTACACGGTCGCGGTGAATAGCCAATACCCCACCCAAGACCCCTACGGGTGCGGCAAACTACCCGCCAAATACCCGAAGTGAAGCAACCTCCCTCAACACCGTGAGTAGGCCACTCGGCACTTCGAGGTACCCGGTAATTTGTGCACCCCCTCCATGGGTTTATCCTAGGAGAAAAAACAGTAAAAGAAATTATACAATGACGGCTACAACCTCATCCCGGTTGTGCGGCCATATAAATAATATTACATCAATTACAAATTTACATGAATTGAAAGAAAAGAAAACTCTCATCTCACAACCCCCTGGCTATTCATCCGCGACAATCCAATGAATTCATATACACATACCATCAACATTACAGATCACAGATATGTATAACCCCCACTAATCGACGTATAGCGATTAGCAGACGTTCAATACATATAACACATCACAGATATAAACCCGTTAGCTTAAGTCTTTAGAAGTTCGATCAAAATACGGATTTTTAAGCCCCAAAAACAAATTTTGCTTTCTGGAAAATCTAGGATGAAAACACATACTGTAAAAATCCCAAAACACCCAACTGAATAAACTGCATGAAAAATCGCCCACGACCGAGTCAACTCGGTCGCGGATCCGCGGCGGGAGCACGCTCCCGCCGCGATTCCGCGGCGCGTTGATCGGTTCAGTGGACCATTTTTCTACAGTTTCTTCTAAAAACACTGAGCCGAATTTTAAGATAAGATTTATTATTTTTGGAACGGAAAACAAATTCGGCAGAAAGTTGATTTTTCGGGCGTGTTTCGTGACTTTTTCTACGATCGAACTTCTACCTACTTTGCTAACATATTAGATAGTGTTTAACTAGGCTCTGATACTACTGTAAGCCCATGCTACCCTTCCCCGGTTCTTTGGGGTTGCGGAAATGGTCAAAAACGATTTTTCTTTTGGTGGTAATATGGACTCAAAATACGGATCTTTGTTAAACAACTACCTAACAATCTAACTAGGAGTTTTACCTACTCGGTTAGGGGGTTATACCTTTCTTGAACTCCTTCGTCTTCAACTCTTTGCGGTGTACGGATTGGCCTCACCTCATCGTCTCCTCACGCCGAAGATGGATCCACCCGAAAGTTTCTACCTTTTAGCTTCTACTTCGAACTTGAAAAAACTAGAACACTTGCTTTGCTAAACCTTGTGAACTAGGATGAGTAGAGAAGTGATATGGGTTTTCTTTTATCTCTAAGGTAATGTTTCTCAACTCATGAGAGGGAGTTGCCTTGAGCTAGAGAGAGAGCAAGAGGAAGAGGGAGAGAGCTTGAGCAAGAGAGAGAAAGCAAATGAAAGAATGAGCAAGTCTTTTGCCATCCAAGCTCTCATAATCCAAAAAATTATGATAACAAGTAATAATAATTGAAGATTATGTGATGGTTGTTATCATGACAAATAACAATATCATTTCTTGTATTAAATGCAATTTGTGAACCATCAAGTAAGCACAAGTCAATGCAAACAAATGATAGCCATTGTCATGATGGTGGTCAACAAGTCCAACCTAGTCAACCGGTCAACAAAAGTCAACAAGTCAACAAGGTCAACCCTTCAACCCTAACCATGTCACTATAATACTTAATTAATATTATTGTTAATCATAATTCTAATTCTCATTAGGGTTAAGCAAAAGTCAACAGTCAACAACCCTAATGAGAATCATCTGCCTCTGTCTCTGTCAACTGTGCATACACACCCGCATCCGCGTTCCGGAGAACACGAATACAACTGAGATAAAACCAATCCCAAAACGTATATTAGGATCTGGCTTAAACCAAAGCCCGCTAGTAATAACTGCCCGGTCACTAAATGTGCACAAGTGCGCGGATGTGACCGAACCCTGTCGCAAAACCATGCGACCTGTCGCAAAACCATACGACCTCTTCTCTTTTGCCTAAAGGCGAATAGCTCTCTGTGTGGGACTTTAAAGACTCGACACTACGCTGGCAGTGGGTTTAACCACAGACCGCAAGCGGCACTAGCTGTGTGTAACGGCCCCCAGGTAGATGCCGATAAGAAGACGGACGAGGTGAAACCCATCTGAACTCCTACTGAGCCTGAATGTGACAGTCTCCGTACAGTCCGGTCTGTTCGTCTGAGAATATCGCATGGCGGGCCTAGGGGGGCGGTAAACGTCAGTCCCCTAATAGCGGTACAAGTCGTGTCGGAGTGTAGCCCAGAACACCCTGAGATGATACTGGAAACCTACCAGTATATCTCGCTTGCCCTGGCCAGGGACTACTTGTGTAATGGCTCTCCTAGACACAGCGCGATATCAACCCCCAATACCGGGAAGGACGAATCCTGTCTAACCGTCACTGCCTCCAAGTGCTTCGGGACTGCACCCAACTACTACCTGTTTGCACGACTCCTTTGAGCCGTGGTAGGGTAGTAATCAAAGTATAGTGGGAACACACTCGAAGCGAAGTGACAGTGTCAAGTCAGCGGACTAAGCTGTACTCATATCACCTGGGAACTGATAACTGACGATAGGTATAGTACCAACCAATCAGTTCCCGACGAGTCCTGTCCAGTATACCCGTAACCTAACGAGCACCCGCATACTATCTCAAGTACGACGTACTGACGGCTGTGGGACAGACCGTCTCCCCTGCTGGGATGAGAAGCGCATACGCTAGTCTACTCCGGAGTATCGATGCCCTGTCTCGATAGTCCTACGACTAGGGACCTGTATAAGGATGTGCTTGTGGATTACCCAGCCCCCACGAGTGTGACTGCCATCACAATGCTGGTAATCAAGCAAAGATCCTAAGGGCTCCACTAATGTGTATAGGTGATATACTAAAATAAACACATGTACACATCAAAGTAGAAACAAACCAAGTAGCATACTACCATTTTGAGCAAGATTGTCTGTACAACTGTAAATATCCCAAGCTTCCATTAACTAATATACAAACTAGTATGATACAGTAATGGCCTCTAGGGCATATACACTAACAGTTCCATGATCGCAGCGAAGGGACCACTACAAGGAGCTATTGAAGTGAAAGACCGGTCTACAAAGGTTGTATTCCGTTATCACTTAGATGTAAAGTTGTTTACTTTCTAGTTTAGCTCCTAAAACTCTAGTTAGATCCTAAGTTAGGGTTGTTTGGCACACTAACTTTTTAAATATAGAATGTTTGATGCCTTGTGAAATCTTGTGGTTGTGCCAAAGAAACCTACAGTGGTATCAGAGCCTTGCTAGAGCATTAGGAGTTGTCTAGGCAAAATTAGAAGTTCGAACGAACTTCGAAAACCCGATATTGCCCACTTTCTGGAAATTTTTTAAAATGTTGGAATTTTTCACATTAAAAATCCTCAGAAAATCATGCAGGTAAAACTATGGACGCTCTAGAAGAACGACACCCTAACTCGACAACATGACCGCGGAACCGCGGCCAAACCATAGGTTTGGCGGCGGTTCTGCGGCGCCATGTGTGAGGCTTGGGCCGATACTTCTACGGTTGGTCCGTAGCTACTGGGGCATGCTTCTGGGTATTTTTGATATTGCTCAATTGTTGAGCTTCTGGGAATTTTCGGAATTCGTTAATTCGATCGAAAGGTTTAATATTGTCTAGCTTTTTCTGTAATGTGATACAATATGTGGAATTCATATAGTTAGGCATTAAATCCAAAGTATGTGATATTTTGGGTTTATGATGCCTAAGGTTATTATGGATTTCAAATGTTGTAGTTTGACATTTTCTTTTCTGCGACCGTAAGTGTAATATGTTGTGTATCGCCGGTTTCGTTGCTATATGTCAATGACAATTGGGATACACATATTTACTTACGTTGATGACATGTGATGTTATGTGTTGCTGTGATATGTTATATTGGATCGTCATGTTTTGAATAGCCGGGGTTTTATGTGAGATGAGAGTTTTTATTTTCATTCATGTAAAATTAATTGTATATAATATTTTTTTATTGGAGCACTTCCGGGTTGAGGATGATGTCACCGTTGTTGTATATTATTTACTTTTCCGCATTAGGATAGACCCAAGGAGGAGAGCACAAGTAACCGGGTTCTAGAGTCCAGTAGGAGACCAACTCGAGGAGTCGAGTCCGGGTCTCCTAACTCTAGAATTGGTAGGGTTGCTTGCTGCTCTCGTAGGGGTCTAGGGATGTGGGTTTAGCTATTCATCGCGACCGTGGAATCCTTGTTTTATACAGGCTCAAAATTAAACATGGACTTTCTAGTATATCCAATATTTCATATGTTTCTTCTGCTGCTTTATGATGTGATCACTGTGGATTCTGAGACGAATGGATATACATTATATATGAGATATATAGTAGACGTTGCTTATGTTTTGCACCCGCGCTAGTCCCGTCCTGGTATGCCGTTAGTTAAGTAACCTAACGGTACATAACGGGACACTGTGGCGAATGCGGATGGAATAAGCGTACGTTGTATTTTCATTTCTTCTGTGATGCTTAGGAAGCATGAATGACGAGACTTCATTAATGAGATTAATGAAAGAAAAGAAATCTAAAAGATGTTGTAGAATCAAATTTTCAAAAAAGGTGCTCTAGTTTTTGCTTTGCATAACGGTATTCCTTGTAGAATATCCAGCACCTTATTCGATAAGGAAAGAGCCGAGATCCCTTCACCGGGAGTGACCTCTTTAGCGAAACTAGCAGATGCTACAACATTCGGTTTGTCTTTTGATTGCTTTTATAGTTTTTACTTTGCATAGCGGTATTTATGAAATATCCTGCACCTTATTCGATAAGGAAAGAGCCGAGATCCCTTCACCGGGAGTGACCTCTTTAGCGAAACTAGTAAAAGCCTCAAAAACACTCCTTTTAAAAACCACTCGATTCTATAACGATATCAAGTTCATTACGCAATAGGATTTCTAAAAAACCTGTCGTAGTCCTCCGTCATTTCAGATAAGTAATATTTAGTATTCGTGCTACGTTTGTTGGCTTTCGTCAAGGCGTAGTGTGCGGTAGCTACTTACTGCTTATCTGCTGCATATGATGCGATTGGATTAGGGTAGTCGTACGGCTTTGTTGGATTTTGTCAAGGGTCGTGCGGGTGGGTTTAATTCAATCAAGAAATGTACGGGTTGAACTTGACTAGCGGACTATGGTTTGTTGGCTTTCGTCAAGGTCATAGCACGTTATGGGCAAAATATTATCGGGAATTTCAAGTGTTGAAATTTGCAATGAGATTGCATACCTTCTATGAGATAGTTGGATCCCGATACCCACTGCGAGTAAGAGTTACTCCTGAGAGAGTTTTACACAAGACAATTAGCAGATCAAGTAGGTGTCTAGAAAGGTGTTTATGGGGTTATGCCTCTGGGAAAACGGGGTTTATTTTAATTAGGTCCGTGCGAAAACACGGGGAACCTCCCTCAAAGTACCGACACTGGCCTGGCTGAAAAATTGGCGAAATTGTAGGGTGTAATTAATCCCGGCTAGTTTTTCCTTTTAGGGTTTGAAGAAAAATTTGATAAAAACAGTGAGAGCCATCCTGATTAGATAAAATAATAACCAATCTGATTTTGCAAGAGCATATGCTAAAGTGTTTTCTTCTCTCTCTCTCCAGGTAGCGACCATGTCAGGCCCTACTCAAGATAATAATATGGATGTATTGACCGAACCCGCTTGTTATACTGAGTTAGGGAACGTTGGTTCCGTTCTTTCTTATAAGTGTTATAAGACTGAACAGGGAATAGGGAAATATCCGGATTCCCACGCCGCCCAAACGAAGAATAAGAATATTGATGCATCTTCTTCGGGTGTGTTAGTTATTGATAACTGCTTCTTAGTTCACTCTACGTCCTGGGTATTAGATACCGGATCAGGATCCCACATATGTAATATGTTACATGGGCTAAGGAAAGGTAGAGAACTGGGAATGGATGATCATTCCGTAAGAGTAAGGAATGGGGCAATTATTGCAGCCAAAGCTGTTGGCGAATATCACCTTGTATTGCCAAATAGTAATACATTGATTCTGAACGAATGCTATTACATTCCGACCCTGATATGCAATCTTATATCAGTTTCTTTATTAAGTAAAGAAGGATATAATTTTGTAGTATAGAATAATATTATGAATATCTTCCTGAATCAAAAGTTGATTGGATCAGGATCGTTAAATAATGGCATATACGTTCTAGATCAAACTACAGTTTTTAATGTACAAAACACCACAAGAGGAAGAGTTCGGAAATGAACGAATCCTTCTTATGGCATTGTAGACTGGGTCATATCAATGTGACACGGCTAGCTAAGTTGCATAAGGATGGATATTTGAATCCGTTCGAATTTTCATCTTATGACACTTTCCAGTCATGTCTCAAAGGCAAGATGACCAAAACTCCGTTTACAGGACATGGAGAAAGAGTTACGGAACTCTTATGACTGATACATAGTGATGTATGTGGTCCCATCTCTACACATGCCAGGAATGGTTCTTCGTACTTCATTACATTCACCGACGATCTCTCAAGATACGAACATGTGTTCCTGATAAAACACAAGTCTGAAGCTTTTGAGAAATTCAAGGAATATAAATCCGAAGTCGAGAACCAAACGGGTAAAAGTATTAAAATCTTTTGATCTGATCGAGGAGGTGAATACCTGAGCACGGAGTTCCTAGACTTTCTAAAAGAGAATGGGATTCTCTCTCAGCTTACTTCTCCGTATACACCACAGCACAACGGTGTATCGGAACGGAGGAATCGCACCCTATTGGATATGGTGCGCTCTATGATGAGCACCGCTGAGTTACCTATTTTCTTTTGGGGGTATGCGCTTGAAACGGCCATACACCTATTGAATATGGTCCCTACTAAATCTGTGCCTACCACTCCATATGAGATATGGAAGGGGAAGAGACCATGTCTTAATTATGTTAAGATATGGGGTTGTCCGGCCTATGTCAAAAGGCACAATCCGGACAAACTCGAGGCAAGGTCTGTTTTGTGCAAGTTTGTAGGATATCCCAAAAACTCAAAAGGGTATATCTTCTACCACCTCGAGGAACAAAAGGTGTTTGTTTCTCGACATGCCACCTTTTTAGAAAAGGAATTTCTTACAAAGGAAATTAGTGGCAAGGAGGTAGAACTGGAAGAGATTCCAGCTATACAAACCACGAAAGAAGATTTGGTGGAACCGGAGGATTCGGTAGTTCCCAACAAACCTCAGCCTCTCCGCCGATCTAGTAGGGTTCCTCATCCACCTGAGAGATACTACGGTTTTCTCATTGATGGTGGAAGCGAGAATTGCATCATGGAGGATGATGACCCAACTAGCTTCGAGCAGGCCATCACGAGTGGGAACTCTGTGAAGTGGCTGGATGCAATGCGATCTGAGATGGAATCCATGTACACCAACAAAGTATGGAGTTTGGAAGTTGCTCCTAAAGGGGTAAAACCCATTGGGAGCAAATGAATCTTTAAGAAGAAACTTGGTGTAGATGGAAAAATTGAGACTTCAAAGCTAGACTTGTTGCAAAGGGTTTTCGTCAAAGACCAGGTGTGGATTATGACGAAACCTTTTCTCCAGTGGCTATGCTTAAGTCCATTCGGATCCTACTTGCCATTGCTGCATACCATGACTACGAAATCTGGCAAATGGATATTAAGACCACCTTTCTAAATGGTGATTTGGAAGAGTGCGTGTATATGACTCAGCCATAGGGCTTCGTAGACAGTGGGAGCAGCGGAAAGGTGTGCAAGCTGCTTAAATCCATCTACGGGTTAAAGCAAGCATCGCGGAGTTGGAACATCTGTTTTGATGTCGTTATCAAAGAGTTTGATTTCGTCAAAAACGTAGATGAACCTTGTATATACAAGAAGGTGGCAGAGAGTAAGGTTGTCTTCCTCGTATTGTACGTGGATGACATACTCTTGATAGGAAATGACATTCCCATGCTGCAATCGGTCAAGCTCTTCTTATCACAAAGATTCTCAATGAAAGATCTAGGGGATGCCTCCTATATCTTGGGGATTAAGATCTATTGAGATAGATCTAAACGGATACTGGGATTGTCCCAATCCAGGTACATTGACACCATACTAAAGAGCTTTAGTATGGAAGAATCCAAGCGTGGGTTTTTACCCACGATCTCAGGACTCACTCTCTCCAAAGAGATGTCTTCAAAGATTGATTTGGAGAGAGCTCACATGCAAGGGATACCCTATGCTTCGGCAGTAGGCTCTATCATGTACGCGATGCTATGTACCAGACCCGATGTAGCACACTTACTAAGTGTAGTGAGTAGGTATCAAGCAGATCCTGGAGAGAGTCACTGGACAGCTGTGAAGAGCATTCTCAAGTACTTAAGAAGGACTAAAGAGATGCTCTTGGTGTATGGTAACGGAGAACTCCAAGTGGAGTCCTTTACCGATTCGAGCTTCCAGAGTAATAAGGACGGCTCTAAGTCGCACTCGGGATTTGTCTTTACCCTCAATGGAGGGACGGTATGCTGGAAGAGTTCCAAGCAGGAAACCGTGGCAGACTCGGCGATGGAGGCTGAATATATCGCTGCCAACGATGCTGCCAAAGAGGCTGTCTGGATGAAGAAGTTCATAACTGAACTTGGAGTGGTTCCATCCATTGAGTATCCAATACCTTTGTATTGTGATAACAATGGAGCGGTGGTTTTGGCCAAGGAACCCAGGTCCCAACAGCGATCCAGGCATATTCTGAGGCGGTATCACCTGATCCGGTAGATAGTTGATCGCCGGGAGATCGATGTCAGGAGAGTTGACACGAAGAACAACACAGCGGATCCACTCACGAAGGCCGTTCCCCAGATACAGTTCGAGAGACTCTTCGAGATGTTGGGTATGAGATACTACAGCAGCCGGTCCTAGTGCAAGTGAAAGATTGTTAGTTGTATGTATGCCCTAGAGGTCATTATTGTACATATGATGTATATTATAGTAGATGCTTAGACATATATAGAGAGGACTTTCTTGCTCGACATGATAGTATGCTATTTGGTTGCTCTTTATCTTAACATGTATACTTGTCTCTTGATATTGTCTTATGGTTACATGTTGGTAAAGCCCTTAGAATGTATACTTGACTACCAGGATTGTGGTGCAGATCATACTAGTGGGGCCATGGTAGTCCATAAGTTCATCTTTTAATGTTTCTAGTCGTGGGTGTATCGAGACAGGGCATCGATATACCAGAGTAGACTAACGTATACGCTTCTCGACCCATGAGATGGGCGATGGATGATCCCATATCCATTGGCGTTTGACATCAGAGATGGTATACGGATGCTCAGTGAAGACTGAGTACACTGGACGGACTCGCCGAGAACTTCTAGTTGGTATTATACCTATCGTCAGATAGCAGTTCTCTGTTGACACTAGTACAGGTTAGTCTGTAGACCCGAGATCGTCATAGAGTCTTGTGTGATTCCCACTGTGCTTTGATTTCCACCTTACCATGTTCAAGAGGACGTGCAAAACGGTGGTTTTTGGGTACAGTCCCGAGTCACATGGAGGCAATGAGCGATAGGAGGGGTTTCGTCTCTCCTGGTATTGGGGGTTGATGTTGCGCCGTGCTCGATTGGCCATAACAGGGAAGTCCCTGGTCATAGCTGATTTAGAGATTTACTGGTAAGTGTTATCAGTAGTTTCTCGACCCGTTATGAGCCTCATATCGGCATGACTTATCAGTTATTGGGGTCTGACGTTTACCATCCCTAGACTGGATATGCGACATATCAGACGAGGAGACCGAACTGTACGGTAGTGTTACTGTCAGGCTTTTGCAGGAGTTAGAGCGGGCTTACTTGCTGATCTTCTGATCGTTCAATACCCGGGTAGCCGTTACATCCAGCTAGTACCGCTGACGGATTGTGGGTGCTTAATGTGATCATCACCTACTGCCGGCGTATTGACGAGTCTTTAGAGTCCTACATAGAGGTTTTACTGGCTCAGGCAAAATGAAGTAGGAGCACATATGTAATATGTGCGGGACCGAGAATAATGCGAGTATGTGATACCGTATTTTATTCTCGTGATATTTGTATCGGTCGGTTATATGTGATATAGCCGGGTTATCGAATCAAGTGTTGATTCGATAAGTTGATACATATTATATTAGTCGGTTATATGAGATATAACCGGATTATTAAATCAAGTGTTGATTTGATAATTTAGTGTATAATTGTATATTTGATATACTAGTTTACATTAACTAATATTGGCTCACTTAAGCATTTATTTTCTCACATGTGCACACTTAATATATATGTGATATATATTAATTGTGTTTTCTTTTGTGTCATGGTTGTTGATACACACTACATGGGTGTATGAGACTTACACCATACTAATTATAATGTAGGGTTTAAATATTTAAAGTAAATCCAAATTAGTGGGTAGTTGCTCACGTGCATGAAGCTTGTAGAAGCTTATGGATGCATTGACTTAGTCCACTCATTTTGTTTTACTTAAGATATTTATTAACCTAACCATTATAATTTAGCCATGGTTATGTCTCTACATGAGTTAGCTATATGATACAAACTCACCCATGGTTGATTCTCTCACCTCATTAGTTCATTCTCATCTCTTGACTTCATCTTCTTCCTCAAAACTCAAGAGCTCTCTAGGTTTTGTTCAAGTGAGAAAATATTATGAGAAAAATAAAACTAAAGTGAGCCCACTTCCTATTTAATCATCCTCTACTAGATTAGCACTTTAGTATAGGGTGTTATCTACACTAATATCTCATTAGTGAAGTAGTAGCTTGAGTTAGTGTCTACTCGACGTAGATCATCTTCGGCCTCGGAGACTTCAAGCAAGATCGTTCCTTTCACCTTGAGAAACCAAGCAAGAGTCCGGGAGTTCCATGATCGCAGCGAAGGGACCACTACAAAGAGATATTGAAGTGAAGGATCGGTCTACAAAGGTTGTATTCCGTTATCATTTAGATATAAAGTTGTTTACTTTCTAGTTTAGCTCCTAAAACTCTAGTTAGATCATAGGTTAGGGTTGTTTGACACACTAAATATTTAAATATAGCATGTTTGATACTTTGTGAAACCTTGTGGTTGTGCCAAAGAAACCTACATATTATGGTTCCGGCAAGTCATCCATCTATATAAATCAAGACAATACAATACAAACAATACAATCAAGACATCGCGGGATTTATAAGGGGGACCGGTACGGAAGGTGTTAAAAGTGGCACGAGACTGTAACCATAATACACCTAACCTGAATTCAATTGCTGTTGTACCGTGGCTGAATGGTTCCTTGTGCTCCGTATACCTTAGTCTCCGGAATAGTCGGACTCCTCTCGTATACACTGGCATTCTTCTGTACCAAGCTACAAACAACAGTATTAACACTAAATACAACATTATAACAATATACTCTCTATTCTGTCTATTCCATTCTTGTCTATTTACGGGACTTACCGAGCGATTTTTTCGCTGACGACATTCTCTTTTTTCTTCTTTGGAATGTCGTCAGGTGATTCGGACTCACTGGAGATCGAGCCCACCGGCGAGGATTTAGACCAGCTAGCTTTCGACCCAGAGCTTTAGATTCCTTGTACACATTTACATTATGTATTTTCCATTTCTGTTATGCCACTGTTTAGGCATTGCTTTCCATTCTATGTTTTTACTTTTCAGTTGTATTGTAAAAAAGAATATTTAATAAATAAAGTTGTTGTTCAATTATATCCATTGACATTGTCTCTTGTGCATTTTACTTATATTGCTTAGATACGCTTAGCGTGTTTACTTCAGAGTAAATACGTAGCGGTCTCGTCGCGTCCTCTGCCCGTATAGTAGGAAGCGGGGAGTGACAGATGCTGATCCTCAGTAAAGGCACGGCGGATGTAGCTTATGCAAACAACCAGGTCATTATAGGACCAGATGTCCAGAACAGTCATCCGGGGCGGGACCTTCAAGATCGTGAAGAAGAAGCAACGGAAGGAAAATCAATTATCATTTATAAGGAAACTTGTACAATTTAAATTTTAGTATGATCTTTTTGCTTTATTTGTTTGAGGCTAAGTTACTGTAAACTAGTGTTAAAATTGCAATATGTAAATTGAGTAGCGAATAATAACACTTGAATTTACTCGTTTTCAACTGAAATAGCTTATACGGCATACTGATTTTCTACTACAGTGCTACAAATTTGTGCTACGACACATACATCAATTAAATGTTATACAATAATATTGAAGAAATAGATGCCACACGGTCCGTGTTGCTGGATTGAATGCAGTTCTGAGAGTGCTAAAAGATCGTGTCCCTACATGGGCATGTTTCCTCCCTCGAACTTCCGCGGCATACTATATCACCCTCTCCAACGAGTGTCATGGGTTTAGATTGGTAATGGAATGGACTTCAAGTATTAAGAAATTACGTCAGTAACCGCTTAGAAACTTCGAGTCATTCAATCTCCATATCTTTCACCCTTTAGTAACCACTTAGAAACTCCATATCAACTGCAGTTGTATTTTTCGTATCTTCTCTAATTCTTCCATGAGGAGACAGAACTTGAAACTCAATTTTGTTTGTTTTGCTTTCATTACTGAAGTGTTACTCATTCATATTTATAGTATGATCGAAATATTGGATTCTTTCTATATAAACAGTGACAACCCTTATCCCCACGTCAGTAACAGTAACAACAATCTTATCCAATTTGTCCGAAGGCGGGTCAATCTTAGCCAATATTATATAAACAGTAACAACCCTTATCTCCACGTCAGTAACAGGGACAACAATCTTATCCAATTTGTCCGAAAGCGGGTCAATCTTATCCAATATTTGTCCGGGTTTTTGGAACCACTAACAACAATCTTATCCAATATTTGTTGAAAGGCGGGTTTTTGGAAACCACCTTCCCTGCCATACACTGAATGGCGGGTTCTTGAAACCCGATTTACAAGTATTTCGGTTAGAGATGAAATTATTTTTTTAATTTAATAATAGTTTTATTTTAAATTTTTAAATTTTTTATTTTTAAATTATAATTTTTTTAGGACGGGTTCTGGGAACCCGCCCCCTTTTTTTGGTAGGGATGGGGGGTGGGGCGGGTTCTGGGAACCTGCCCTCTCTTTAGGAGGGTGGGCGGTTTCTAGGAACCCGGGGGGTGGGTTCCTAGAACCCGCCCTCCATTGCGGAGTCGGGTGGGATGGGTTGGGGATGGGGTTGGATGGGTGGGAAGGGTTGGGGGTGGGGTGGGATTGGGCTTGGGGTGTTAGCAGGACGGGTTCGCCCTTTACTTTTTAAATAACAATGGCGGGTTTCAGGAACCGGCCTTCTAACTGTACCCTCTCCAAACCGTCCTATTTTCATAATTATAATTTAAATTATCCTATTTTTCTAATTTTTAATACCTAACCATCCAATTTCGAAAAAAAAAACCTTGATATTTTGCTTCCCTCTGGCTCTCCCTCTCAATCTTAAACACACTCACACTCACTCTTTCTCTCTCTCTCTCCCAAACCTAAGTTGCTCATTTTAATTGAAATCATAAATTGTGTACATTTCAAATGAAGCCCTAAAAGTCCAATATTCAAAGCAATTAGAGTCTTTCAAATCTACACTATCAAATTTACATTATTAAATTGATGTTTATGGAAGAAATTGAAGTGAAATTATGAAATCTTAACTTCTAGGATTGATGAGCTACAACTTGGGAGCTTGGGATTGAGTTAAGAGGTAAAAGAACAAAAATATTTTTAGATTTCTAGGTTTGATGGTCGGGTTTTGGGTATTTCTTGATCCGATCTTGGGATTTGAAACGAGGGATTTAGGGATTTGAGAGGGAGAGGTGTTTGAAGGTTTTAAGGGAAGAAGAGAGATGGGTTGATGGGATGAGGGAGAAGATGAGAATTGAGATTTTGAAGTGGGGAGAGGAGCTGAAGAAGGTGGGAAACCAAAGGAAAGGTTGCATTTATGTATGAGAGAGAAGAGTGCTGAGAGAGATGATAATGGGATGATAAAGAAATGTATTGAGGGGGTAAATATTGGCCAAATTGAATAAATCCTGATTGCAGTTTAATTAACTCATCCAATAACTGATGCACTCTAAAGAGTGTGCCCCTTAAAGAATTTGGTGTTGTTTTTAAAAATACACAATATATGTATTTGATATGTTTTTTAAAAATATCAAAGAATTTGATGTCCAAAATCAAAAAAAAATAATTGCATTTATTACTTCTATAGTATCATTTCCATGAACAAAACAAATAAAGGGTATGTTTGTTTAACATGGAGAACCATGGAGGAGGTGGAAGTGTTGCTCGGAATTTCAGAAAAACCCGGAAGTAATATTAAAGTAGCTTCCAAAAAGTTGTTATGGAAGTAGACCTAACTCCTACTTCTAGGGTTTGTTTGTATGTTTTTTAAAAAAGAAAAGCAAAAAATGAAGCAATTCCTTATGTTCTTTTATAAGGAAAACAAACAAAAAAATAATTTTTAATTGTATTATATTATTATTTTACAGAAGTAAAAAAGAGAAGTATTAAATAATGAATACTTTTCTTGTTTCTTGTGCTTCATGGTTACTACCCATCCAAAATGAGGAGAGGAAAATCTTGGAAATAACTATACCATATATGATCCACCTCATCACCATGTGATGATGCTCGATATCGGTGATCTCCCAGATCATGACACGTGGCAGATGATGTGTCCCAGAGCATGCAAGAGAAGGCCTACAGCGGTCGACCAGACCACTCCTATGCTCGTCCTACCGAGCAGACGCTGGCTCACCTGTGAGCCCCTCTGCATAACCGGCCTCCTCGGCCTCACAGCCTGTCTCCGAGCTACCACAGAACCAAGATACCTCGGCTCTCCCGCTCGTCCGCGAGCTCTCTCGCCGAGGTCATCTTCCTCGGTCTCATCGACCGACCAACAGCACCGCTTGCAGGCTTAACCGCCATCCCGCGAATCTCGCCATGCGTGAGATCTCCGCCGGCCACATCCCACGTTCCACGCCACCACGATCCTCCATTAACGAGCCTGTATCGCCGTTTATGGGAGGTCCCGCTAATCACGTGGGCGTGACGTCGGGAGTGTAACGGCCGGCATGATTCTCGCGCCTGCTGCACCTGCTGCCACCGCTACTTAAACCCCTCTTTCAAACGGTCAAGGTAAGCCAATTTTACTCCACTAAGCCGTTACTCTGCTCGGATCTCTAGACTAACTTGATCGTCGGAGGGTCCTCAGTAGTACAACCACCCCGGGACTTCCTTGCAGGTAACTCGGCAACCACAACTACAACCTATTGAGATCCACACGCTTCAGGAGCGACAGCCTCTAGATCCAATCTTAGCCACTCATCGCAGCCATCAGCAGATCAACAGGAGGCAACATCTGTGGGAAAGCTTTGATTCCACAAAAACAAAAGTCCGCATTCCGATCTCATTCCAATGGCCAGCGATCATCACGACGATCCAAGCACCAACCGCCGCCTCATCATTTCTGACGACCGCGGATTTCCCGAGCCGACATACTCAAAAAACCGGTGGGCACCGCTAAGTTTGGTTCCGAGGTCTTACGCCAGAGAGTTTCGCTCAGAGTCTCGTCACACCCCTGTCCCTTACGAGGCGGTGGCGGTCAGCTCTCCTGTTCGCAGGCATGACCGGCACCCCCTCCCTCGATGGGGTCACGCACGCGAGACTCCCCATGGTAGCTCAAAAATAACCCCGCCAGGGGACGTAAGGAACCCCACCGAAAGGAGCCGAGACTCGTCCAGAATCATGGTCGCGACGGAGGGGGGGGTACATCGAGTGCCTACGAGGCTCAGCACCCTACGCCAGCCCAGGGGTCGACGGCCGGCCAAGTAAGAAGGCCAGGGAGACCGAGCCAATCACTTTGACTACGGGGACTTTCACGGCATATCCCTGCCCCACAACGACCCCCTGGTGATTACGGCTCGGGTCCATCAATACGAGGTGCACAGGATCCTGGTCGACTCGGGAAGCTCGGCGGGCATTCTCTTCTACGACTGTTTTCTGCGCATGGAGCTCACCACGGCAGACCTAAGGCCGACCTCCCATGTCCTTTCAGGATTCACTAACCACTCCATCCCGGCGGAAGGAGTAATCACTCTACAGTTCAACATCGGGGAGGCTAGCCATACGCGGACAGTGCCGGTGGAACTTATCGTAGCAAGAATCCCATCGGCCTACAACATCCTCCTCGGCCGCCCGACGCTGAACTCCTTCCGGGCCCAGTTATCGACCTACCACCTGGCGATGCAGTTCCCTCTCGAGCAGGGCGGGATAGGTCGGGTCTACGGAGACCAGCGAGCTGCAAAAGTTTGCTTCACCGCAACATCTTCATCGGAGGAGCCGGTCGACGATGTCGAGGGCGGGGGTGACATCAGGGGTTCCCTGGATACTCGAGACGAGCAAAAAGAGATCCGAAGGACCCCAGTGGAGCCTCTGACAGCGGTCCCCCTTGTAGAAGGGGACGACGAAAGACTCGTTCAGATCGGGTCACTTCTGACAGGTCCTCAGCGAGACGACCTGGTTCATTTCCTCATAAACAACTCCGACGTGTTTGCCTGGGCGCCTGCTGACATGCCAGAGATCGACCCTAAAATTATATCCCACAAGCTCGGGGTAGATCCTACGGCCCGACCCGTCAGACAGAAGAACCAAAGCTTCACCCCGGCCAAACAGAAGGCTATCGAGGACGAGGTAGATCGACTCCTCGCCGCCAACTTCATTCGGAATGTGCCCTATTCAGAATGGCTAGCGAACGTCGTCCTGGTCAAGAAGTCAAGCAGGAAGTGGCGCATGTGCGTCGACTTCACCGACCTCAACAAGGCCCACCCCAAAGACAACTATCCCCTATCTCGGATAGATCAGCTCGTCGACGGCACGGCAGGCCACGAGCTATTGAGCTTCATGGATGCCTTCTCCGGCTACAATCAGATCCGAATGAATCCGACAGACGAAGATCTCACCGCATTCACGACGGACCGGGGGGTATACTGCTGCAGGGTGATACCCTTCGGACTCAAAAATGCCGGGGCTACGTACCAACAACTGGTCAACCGCATGTTCAAGCCACAGATCGGCAGGAACATGGAGGTCTACGTTGACGATATGCTAGTCAAATCAGTCTTGTCGACCGACCATGCCAAGGACCTGGGTGAGGCTTTCGAGGTACTCCGCAAGTTCAAGATGAAGCTGAACCCGACCAAGTGTGCATTCGGGGTCACCGGGGGAAAGTTCCTCAGTTTCATGGTCTCCCACCATAGGATCGAGGCTAACTCGGAAAAAATCGACGCTATCCTTAACATGACCGCGCCCAAGACCAACGTCGAGATCACAGGGCGGGTAGCCGCTCTGAGCCGCTTCATGTCGAGGTCTGGGGAAAAATGCCTCCTATTCTTCAAAGCTCTAAGGAAAATTCCGAGGTTCGAGTGGTCAGAAAAGTGTCAGATCGTCATCGACCAGTTAAAAAGGCATCTTGCGACGCCACCGCTGCTCACCCGACCAGTTGAGGGAGATGAGCTATCTCTGTACCTGGCGGTATCCGACCAAGCAGCAGGCTCAGTGCTCATACGAGAGGTCGATGGAGCGCAAAAACAGGTGTACTACGTGAGCCACGTCTTCAAAGACGCAGAAACGAGATACCCAGCCATAGAGAAGATTGTCTTGGCATTCGTTGTGGCCTCAAGGAAGCTGCAACACTACTTCCAGGCGCACACTATCCTCGTTCTCACCGAGCGCCCGCTGGGGGCTATCCTCGCCTCACCAGAATTCTCGGGTCGCTTAGAGAAGTGGAGGTGGGAGCTGTCCCAGTTCGACATAAAATACCGCCCAAGACAGGCCATCAAAGCGCAAGCCTTGGTCGATTTTATCGTCGAATGCACCATCCCCAGTAAGGGGCCGGAGTCTACGCCGGCCCTCACGGCTCAGCAACCAATCGTAGGGAAACCCGACTCAGTCCCAGAGTGGGTCATTTACGTCAACAGGTCCTCAACCGAGGAAGGCTGTGGCGCCGGCCTCATCATTCGGGGCCCTTACGAGGCAGAAATGGAGTACTCCCTAAATCTCGGATTCAAGGCCTCAAACAACGCGGCGGAGTACGAGGCCCTGCTGGTCGGACTGCGCATGGCCTCCGGGCTGGGGCTGAAAACAATTCGAATCCGCAGCGACTCAGCCCTAGTTGTTGGCCAAGTAACCGGTCACTTCGAGGCCCGAAAACCTCTAATGGTAAAGTACCTGGCCGAGGTAAGAAAACTTCGGAAGAACTTCGACGAGGTCCAGGTAGAGCAAATACCCAGGCAGCTAAATGCCCAAGCTGACGCCCTGAACAAACTGGCTTCATCCTACTAGGCCAACAACAAGCGATCTATCCTCTTCGAGACCTTGTTACGGCCCAGCATGGAAGACGGGGCGATGATGCTTCATGTATATGCAGCGCAGGAAGGTGACCAAGACTGGAGGAAGCCCCTCGTGGAATTCCTACGGGATGGCACGCTCCCATAAGACCGGGAAGCAGCCCGCCGTCTCCGAGCCAAAGCCCGTCACTTCGTCTGGAGCAATGGGAATCTCTACAAGAAATCCTTCACTCAGCCCCTGCTCCGGTGCGTCGACCCCTACGAAGCTGACTACTTCCTCCGTGAAATCCATGAAGGGGTCGGCGGCGCACACCAAGGGGCCCGAACCTTAATCCAGAAGGCGTTGCTCCAGGGGTACTACTGGCCCACTATTCACGAGGACGCCCAGAAGCTCGTCCGGAAATGTAAAAGCTGCCAACTCCACGGAAGCATACCTTGCCTCCCGGCCACCGAGCTAACCGTGCTAACCTCACCATGGCCGTTCGCCCAGTGGGGATTGGACATGATAGGCCAGTTCCCTACCGGCACGGGCGGGCATAAATATGTTCTCGTCGCGGTGGATTACTTCACGAAGTGGATAGAGGTCGTCCCCATCAGAAAGCCGGACGCCGCCATGACCATAAAGTTCCTGCATAACAACCTGATACTCCGGTTCGGCATCCCGAGGTGTATTATTACCGACCACAGGACGAACTTCGAGAACGAGAAGGTGAAAGATTTCTGCAACGAATATCATATCCTCATGAAATTCGCCGCGGTCGCACACCCCCAATGCAACCGGCAGGCCGAAGTTGCCAACCGGGATGTCCTCTGGGGTTTCCGGACCCGCTTGGAAGGGCGCCAAGGCAATTGAGCCGAGGAATTGCCCCGGGTCTTATGGGCCCTACGCACGTCAAAGAAGACCCCCACCGGGGAAACCCCTTTCAACCTCTGCTATGGGACCGAGGCGATGGTCCTGACGGAGATCGGGCTACCCAGTCACCGGGTTGACCACTTCGACGACGAAGCAAACACCATGGCACTGCGGACCAACCTGGACATATTGCTGGAGAAACGGGACCGGGCTCAGATCAGGGCTGCCGCCTATCAGCATCAAACTGCCCGATACTACAACGCGCGGGTCAAGCCTCGTTCCTTCAAGACCGGAGACCTGGTCCTACGGCGGAACGAGTTCGGCGATCAAGGCAGGCTGCATAAGTTTTTCCTGAAATAGGATGGTCCTTTCCTCGTACTTCCCGACGGAGCCTACCGCTTACAGGACGCGGAGGGCGCAAGTTTCCGCGGCCTTACAATGCCGAGAAGCTCAAGCTGTACCAGTGAACTCACTACCTATGAGTGTACACCTCTCCTTTCACAAAGACAATGTAAATTTTTTCTAAGAAGTCCTTTTCATCCGAATAACAAGAAGGGAACGTTTGAACATTGCAAAAGGAAGAGTTCTCTCTTTGTGGTCTAAGCCCTCACCTAGAGGCAGCCGAGCGGCTATCCTAGTTGGCCAATTACGGCCCCTCCAACAACTAGGGATCAAAGCCCTCACAAGAGGCACCGGGCAGCAACCCTGCTCGGCTATCCCTGGCTGGTAGCTTCCCTACCCCACAACGCCAGGGATCTAAGCCCTCACTAAGAGGCAGCCCTGCAGCTACCCTGCTCGGCTATCCCTGGCTGGTAGCTTCCCTACCGCACAACTCCGGGGATCAAAGCCCTCACCAAGAGGCAGCCCTGCAGCTACCCTGCTCGGCTATCCCTGGCTGGTAGCTTCCCTATCCCACAACGCCGGGGACCAAAGCTCTCACCAAAAGGCAGCCGAGCGGTTACCCTGCTCGGCTATCCCTGGCTGGTAGCTTCCCTACCCCACAACGCCAGGGTCCAAAGCCCTCACCAAGAGGCAGCCATGCAGCTACCCTACTCGGCTATCCCTGGCTGGTAGCTTCCCTACCCCACAACGCCAGGGTCCAAAGCTCACCAAGAGGCAGCCATGCAGCTACCCTATTCGGCTATCCCTAGCTGGTAGCTTCCCTACCCCACAACGCCAGGGACCAAAGCCCTCACCAAGAGGCAGCCATGCAGCTACCCTGCTCGGCTATCCCTGGCTGGTAACTTCCCTACCCCACAACGCCGGGGATCTAAGCCCTCAACAAGAGGCAGCCGAGCGGCTACCCCGCCCGGCTATCCCTGGCTGGTAGCTTCCCTACCCACAACGCCAGGGATCTAAGCCCTCACCAAAAGGCAGCCGAGCGGCTACCCTGCTCGGCTATCCCTGGCTGGTAGCTTCCCTACCCCACAACGCCAGGGACCAAAGCCCTCACCAAGAGGCAGCCATGCAGCTACCCTGCTCGGCTATCCCTGGCTGGTAGCTTCCCTAACCCACAACGCCGGGGATCTAAGCCCCCAACAAGAGGCAGCCGAGCGGCTATCCCGCCCGGCTATCCCTGGCTGGTAGCTTCCCTACCCACAACGCCAAGGATCTAAGCCCTCACCAAGAGGCAGCCGAGCGGCTACCCTGCTCGGCTATCCCTGGCTGGTAGCTTCCCTACCCCACAACGCCAGGGATCAAAGCCCTCGCCAAGAAGTACCGGACAACAACCCTGCTTGGCCATCCTTAAAGACCCAAAAGCCCTCGCAAGAGGCAACCGTTTAGCACCAACTGTGCTCGATTATCCCTGGCACCCCACCAGGGATCAAAGCCTTCGCCAAGAGGCACCGGGCGGCAACCCCACCCGGACATCCTTAGTAGGCCTCCTACGCCCTTCCCGCGCTAAGGATGAAAAGCCCTCGCAAGAGGCAACCGCTTAGCACCAACCGTGCTCGGTTATCCCTGGCACCCAACCAGGGATCAAAGCCTTCGCCAAGAGGCACCGGGCGGCAACCCTGCTCGGGTATCCTTAAGGATCAAAGCCCTCGCCAAGAGGCACCGAGCAGCTACCGTGCTCGGCCATCCTTAGCAGGCCTCTCATGGCCCCTCCCGCGCTAAGGATCAAAGCCCTCGCCAAGAGGCACCGAGCAGCTACCCTGCTCGGCCATTCTTAGGAGGCCTCTTACGGCCCCTCTCATGCTGAGGATCAAAGCCCTCACCAAGAGGCACCGAACGGCTACCCTGCTCGGCCATCCTTAGCAGACCTCTCACGGCCCCTCCAGCGCTAAGGATCAAAGCCCTCGCCAAGAGACACCGAGCATCTACCCTGCTCGGCACCATCCTCAGTTGGCCAATTACGGCCCCTCCAACAACTAAGGAACGTGAACTCAACAAGAGGCATCCAGTCTATCAACGTCTTAGCGATCTACACTTCGACTTCGGGGCCATGGAGATACCGTCTTACCGCCTGTCTTGGAACACTTGGCAAGAGAGTAGACTCAAGTCGACGCGTAATCGCCTGACAAAGAGACGACACAACAGAAAAGCAGTACTGTGCGGGTACAAATGTCTACCAACGAAAGAAATACAAGCACAAACACTACCGCAAAAACAAAAAGTTTTATTCAAAAAGTCAAGGCTTTTACAAGGGTATTGTGGACCCCCAGCCTTATCAAATTACCCGGAGGCTTACAAGAGAGAGAGAGGAGGAAAAACCAAAAAGATCGGGCAACAAGCCCCGCCTAGACCTCACTCCCCTCATCGCTATCGGCCGGAGGCGGGACCACCAAGAGTGGGACCCGAGCACAGAGCTCACCGTCGGCGAACTCCGGAAGCTGCTCCTTGACGACATCAAGAGTTTTGTTCCATGCAACGGCGGAGGCCTCGCCGAGGTCGACGTAAAACTGGTCTGACTCCTTGTAATCCGTCACCGCCTTCCTAGCCCGGGCTTCGGCGGCCTCCGCCGCCTGAGGCGCCGCGTCGGCATCCCGCCTGCTGGCATCCCTCGCCCTCTTCATGGCTGCAAAGCGATCAGCTAGTTCCGTCAGCTTCGCCTCAACGACTCGGTGGGACTCACTTAGGCGGCGGTAGAACTCCCGGCACTTCGAAACGGTGAAGTCCACAACTTCCGACCGGGCTCTGAGGGCGAGCGACCTCTCCCTCTCCAGACGTAGCTCGAGTCGCAGACCCCTGACCTCTGAAGAAGACACTTCTACTGACCCCGCAGCCCGAATAGCCCCCTCGGCTTCCATGCGAGTGATAAGGGCGCAATGCTGAAGGACCTGGCGAAAAATGGCAGAAAAACCTAAGGACACCCGAACTAAGAAAAGGTCGCTCGGAGCAACACATGAGTGAGTGCATACCTGAACCGCCTCCTGCACGATGGCAGCCATTCGGGCCCTCAAGGTCCCCCGCGGCATCTGGCCCCCGGCCGACTCCTCCATACCAGCAAGAAGACTGGCGGCAACGGAGAGCCCCGATGGGACCACGAACTGGACGTCCCCCTCCTGCACGGGAGTCCCCTCCAGAATGTCCGCCAGCGGTGCACGGGAGATCGTCCTCTTCCGCTTGAGAGGAACCTCGTCTTCGTCCTCTCCCGCATCCCTCGTCTGAGAGTCAGGAACCCGTGTACGCCTTTGGCCGCCACCGGAGCAATCACTGAGAGCTCATGATGGGGCAGGAGGCCCCGCCGTCGGGGGCACATCCGGTGCAGGGCTCGAGTCAGCCAGAGGTAAGGCCGCATCACCGTCCCCCCTTCGGGGCTGAGCGCCGAAGGCACCAAGAGTCTCGGATCGAACCATCCGTCCTGCCAAAAGGGAGGAGAGGCTCGACTCAGAAGGAGAAGAAGCAGAAGGAAGAAAAAACAAGACATCTAACCTGATCGAGAAGTCCTCGGTAAACGTGGAGATCCGACCAAAGAAGAGAGCGCCGAGCTTACGGGATGAAAGATAAGGAAAATATGAAGAGAGATGGGCCTTGAAGAGGGCCCCACCTCTACCTATAGCCTCCGGCGCCCCATCCAACGGCGACGGTCGACTCCCGCTAAAAACAACCCTTCACATTCGACGATCCAGATCGCTCCACCTGGCGCGCGCGCATTGGACAGCATCCCATCAGACGCCAGAGGCCTGCGGCCCGTCGTGTCCGCCAACCAACGCTCGACACGTGGGCCGCCGCTTCGTCAAAAGTGCGCGCGATCCGGCGTCCCTCTTCAATATAGAAGATCTCGCCCTGATTCGTTGGCGTCTTCCAGAAAAAGACAACGGATTGCCTGGGGACACGCCCGACGATATCTTCGGAAGAGAGCTCACCTCGGGTGATCCGGCAGACTACTCTCGACCCGACGCGTCAGCTGGTCGGGATGAGAGTGGGGGGCTAATGATGATGCTCGATATCGGTGATCTCCCAGATCATGACACGTGGCAGATGACGTGTCCCAGAGCATGCAAGAGAAGGCCTACAGTGGCCGACCAGACCACTCCTATGCTCGTCCTACCGAGCAGACGCTGGCTCACCTGCGAGCCCCCCTGCATAACCGGCCTCCTAGGCCTCACAGCCCGTCTCCGAGCTACCGCAGAACCAAGATACCTCGGCTCTCCCGCTCGTCCGCGAGCTCTCTCGCCGAGGTCATCTTCCTCGGTCTCATCGACCGACCAACAGCACCGCTTGTAGGCGTAACCGCTATCCCGTGGATCTTGCCATGCGCGAGATCTCCGCCGGCCACATCCCACGTTCCACGCCACCACGATCCTCCATTAACGGGCCTGTCTCGCCGTTTATGGGAGGTCCCGCTAATCACGTGGGCGTGACGTCGGGAGCGTAACGGCCGGCGTGATTCTCGCGCTTGCTGCGCCTGCTGCACTTGCTGCCACCGCTACTTAAACCCCTCTTTCAGACAGTCAAGGTAAGCCAATTTTACTCCACTAAGCCGTTACTCTGCTTGGATTTCTAGACTAACTTGATCGTCGGAGGGTCCTCAGTGGTACAACCACCCCGGGATTTCTTTGCAGGTAACTCGGCAACCAAAACTACAACCCATTGAGATCCACACGCTTTAGGAGCAACAGCCTTCAGATCCAATCTTAGCCACTCATCACAGCCATCAGCAGATCAACGGGAGGCAACATCTGAAGGAGATTCCACCCTCCATCACCATGAAATAACTTCCAAACTCTACTTCGTCAAAACTAGCACTTTGAGTAGCTGAAGTAAGCTTACTTCCGATACTTGCATGTTCCTTCCGTGCAAACAAACATGTCCTAATGCATTTGAAAGTTACTTTCGGAGTGCTTGTTTTGATGGAAAAGGTTCTTGGAACTTACTTCCAAATGAGACACGGATATTATGTGGCATGTCTACTTCCTAAAATTTCTTCCTCATTTTTTGTAGCGAGAGTATGGAACATAAGGAACAAGACAATAAATAATTTTTTAAGTACTTCTTTATTACTAAAAGAAGAAACATATGGCTCGTGTGATTTTTTTTTTTTTTTGCTCATGCAAGAAATACAAGAAGTTAATTCAAAATTACTTCCGAAATTTCCTCTCCAATGTGCGAGGTCGTAAATTCAAACCCTAAAAGAGGTTGATTTCAAAAAAATACTTCATAACTACTTCTTTCTTCAAAAAATAAGCAAACTAAAAGTATTCTTCTAGAATTTCTTATATGAACTTTTTATTAGAAATTATTTCTGTCATCCAAACATGTCCGAACTTCTTTTAGAAGTAACTTCAAGATTACTTCCAAAACTTTCAGTACTTCCATTCATTCAAACGGGCCCTTAACTGCAAAATGATTTCCCTATCCCGCATCCTAATTGAGAGAGAGAGAGAGAGAGAGAGAGAGAAAGACCATCCTGGTATTTTCTCTAACGGCAAATGACCGCGTGAGTCCTGAATTGTGTTGAACTTAAGGGTATGTTTGGTTGGGAAAAAGTGAGAAAATGATTGCACTTTCTCACTTTCGCTTACTTGGTTAAGAAAAAAATAGATGGAAAGTATGTTTCACTTTCTTGCCACTTCATCATTTTGACACATTTCACTCTCTCTAAAATTAAAGAAACTTAGAAAATGTTGAACAAGTGGAATAAAATAATAATATTTTATCGTATTAATTTCTCATTTCTATCCAATTTGAATTGCTTTCTTACTTTTTATCATTCCAACCAAACAATCCAAGTTTACTTTTAATTGCCACACAAACTTCAACTCAGCTTTTTAGCCACTTTATATTTAGGACATGTTTGGTTACATGAAAAAAAAATTCTTGAAAATGATCCATATCAAGGAAAAGATCAGTGCATGTTAAGAAAAGCTTACTTTGTTTGGTTGCAATGAAAGTTGTTCGATGAAAAAAGTAACTATAGTTTCATTTGTTTGTTTAGAAAAAAGAAAGAAGAAAATGAAACCAAATGCACACATGTCAACATTTTATTGGTGCTTTAATCTACAAATAATTTTTCATTAATATTTGTTGCCCTTTCCTCGCATTTTCAGAGCAAAAAGCTCTCAATCACTTTCCACAAAAAGCTGGTGTCATGCTTAGGGAGCATGCACTTTTCCTAACCTCCTTTATTTGGAAACTGATGATGCTCAATAGTGGCGATCTCCAAGATCAGGACACGTGGCAGATAATGTGTCCCAGAAGTCAGAAGAAAGGGCCCACAGGGGCCAACCAGGCCATCCCTGTACCCAACCTGCAAGCACAAGCTGGCTATCCACAGAGCCCCCTGAATACCAGCCTCCTCGGCCTCTCAGCTCATCCCGAGCTACCACAGGGCCAAGACTCCTCGGCCCTCTCGCTCGTCCTCGAGCTTCCCAGCCGAGGCCCTCTTCCTCGGTCCTTTGACCGACCAACGGTACCACTCGCAGGTGTAACCACCGCTCCGCGAATCTCGCCGTGCACGATATCTCCGCCGACCACATCCCACGTTCCACGCCATCACGATTACCAATAACGAGCCTGTCTCGCCATTAATGGGAAGATCCGCTTATCACGCGGGCGTGACGTCGGGAGCGTAACGGCCGGCGTGATTCTCGCGTCTACCACTGCATGCTGCCGCTACTATATAAACCCCCATCACAGAGAGGTCAAATAAGCCATTTTTTCCACTTAGCCGTTACTCTGCTCGGATCTAGCACTAACTTGATCGTCGGAGGGTCCTCGGTGGTACCAAACCACCCCGGGACTTCTTTGCAGGTACTCGGCGCTAAACTCCTCAAAACCACCAATCCCATCAAAACCCATTGAGATCCACACGCAACAGAAGATCGCCACCAAAATCCACCGGGAGATCAACGGAAGACAACATCTGACGGAGACCCGAAAAGGACCTCCATCAGTTGGCGCCGTCTGTAGGAAAAAAAAATCCCCCAAAACAAAGTTGGCCTTCCGATCTCCATCCACATGGCAAATAATCGCCCCGAAAATCCAGATCCCGGCAGTCGCTTTCCCCTCAATAGAGACACGGGCGGCCGCCCGAGCAAAAGGGCTAGAGGCCGAGAGCCCATCACCTTTGGCGAAGAGTATCTCCACGGCATATCCGTGCCCCACAACTACCCGCTGGTGATCACAGCCCAAATCCACCGGTACGAGGTCCACCGGATACTCGTCGATTCGGGTAGTTCGGCGGACATCCTCTTCCACGACTGCTTCCTGCGTATGGGGCTCACCCCAGCAGACCTGAAACCGACCTCTCACGTACTCTCGGGGTTCACCAACCACTCCATCTCGGCGCAAGGGGTGGTCACCTTGCGATTCACGATCGGGGAACCCGGCCACGCGCGCGCACTGCCTGTGGACTTCATCGTAGCGAAAGTCTCGTTGGCCTACAACATCCTCCTCGGCCGCTCGACGCTGAACTCCCTCCAGGCCCAGATCTCGACCTACCACCCGGCGATAAAGTTCCCTCTCGATCGGGACGTGATAGGTCGGGCATACGGGAGCCAGCAGGTCGCGAGGATAGGCCTTACCGAAACGTCTTTGCCCGAGCAGCCTATCGACGACGTCGAGGCGTGTCATGACATCAAAGGCTCCCTGGACACCCGAGACGAGCGGAAGGAGGTCCGTGGAGTACCGGTCGAACCTCTGACCGAGGTGCCCTTAACAAAAGGAGACCAGGGAAAAACCGTCTAGGTCGGATCTCTCCTGACTGGGACTCAGCGGGATGACCTGATCAGATTCCTCAGAAGCAACTCCGACGTCTTCGCCTGGGCGCCTACTGATATGCCTGGGATCAACCCCAAAATCATCTCCCACAAGCTCGGGGTTGATCCTGCGGCCCGGCCCGTCAGGCAAAAGAAAAGAAGCTTCGCCCCAGTAAAACAGAGGGCTATCGAAGAGGAGGTTAATCGGCTCCTCGCCGCCAACTTCATCAGAAATGTGCCCTATTCGGAGTGGCTGGCAAACGTAGTTCTGGTCAAGAAGTCATGCGGGAAGTGGCGTATGTGCGTCGACTTCACCGACCTCAATAAGGCCTGCCCCAAGGACAACTTTCCACTCCCCCGAATAGACCAGCTCGTCGACAGCTCGGCCGGCCACGAGCTATTGAGCTTCATGGATGCTTTCTCCGGCTACAACCAAATCCGTATGAATCCTGAAGACGAAGATCTGACCGCATTCACAACGGACCGGGGAGTGTACTGCTACAAGGTGATGCCCTTCGGTCTCAAGAACGTCGGGGCCACGTACCAAAGGCTGGTCAACCGCATGTTCAAGCCACAGATCGGTAGGAATATGGAAGTCTACGTTGACGACATGCTCGTCAAGTCCATCTCATCGGCCGACCATGCCAAGGACCTGGGCGAGGCTTTCGAAGTGCTCCGCAAATTCAACATGAAGCTAAACCCCGCCAAGTGCGCATTCGGAATCACCGGGGGAAAGTTCCTCGGGTTCATGGTCACTCACCGCGGAATTGAAGCTAACCCAGAGAAGATCGGCGCTATCCTGAACATGGCTTCGCCCAAGACCAACGTCGAGATCATGCGGCTCAAGGGACGGATCGCCGCTCTCAGCCGTTTCATGTCCAGGTCGGGGGAGAAGTGCCTTCCGTTCTTTAAGGCACTGAGGAAAATCCCGAGGTTCGAATGGTCGGAGGAATGCCAAACCGCCTTCGACCGATTGAAGAAGCACCTCACGACACCGCCGCTGCTCACCCGGCCAGTGGAAGGAGACGAGCTGTCGCTGTATCTGGCAATATCCGACCAAGCGGCAGGCTCGGTGCTCGTCCAGGAGGCCGAGGGGGTGCAGAAGCCGGTGTACTATGTGAGCCACGTGTTTAAGGACGCGGAAACGAGGTACCCCGCCATAGAGAAGATTGTCTTAGCCCTCGTGGTAACCTCGCAGAAGCTGCGGCACTACTTCCAAGCACACACCATCATCGTCCTCACCGAGCGCCCGTTGGGAGCTATCCTAGCGTTACCGGAATCCTCGGGCCGCCTAGAAAAATGGAGGTGGGAGCTATCTCAGTTCGACATAAGGTATTGCCCGAGGAAAGCCATCAAGGCGCAGGCCCTGGCCGATTTCATCGTTGAATGCACCATCTCTAGCAAGAAGCCGGAGTCCGCGTCACCTCTCGCAACCCAGTGTCCCGTCCCGGAAGACCCTGACTCGGTTCCGGAGTGGGTCATCTACATCGACGGGTCTTCTACCGAGGAAGGCTGCAATGCCAGCCTCATTATTCGGGGCCTAAACGAAGCAGAGATGGAGTATTCTTTGAGGCTCGGTTTCAAAGCGTCGAACAACGCGGCAGAATACGAGGCCCTCCTGGCCGGACTGCGCATGGCTTTCGGGCTGGGGCTGAAGATAATTCGAATCCGCAGCGACTCGGCCCTTGTTTTCGGTCAAGTGACCGGCCGCTTCGAAGCTCGGGAGCCCCTGATGATGAAGTATCTAGACGAAGTGAGGAAACTCCGAAGAAACTTCGACGAAGTCCAGGTAGAACAAATACCCAGACAGCTGAATGCCCAAGCAGACACCCTGAGCAAGCTGGCTTCGTCATACTCGGCCAACAATAGGCGGTCTATCCTCTTCGCAACCTTGCCTCGACCTAGCGTGGGAGACGGAGCGATGACGCTCCACGTGTACGCGGCGCTGGAGAGCGACCAGGATTGGAGGAAGCCCCTTGCGGAGTTCCTGAAAGACGGCACACTCCCGGAAGACCGGGCAGCTGCCCGCCGTCTCCGGGCCAAAGCCCGCCACTTCGTCTGGAGCAACGGGAACCTCTACAAGAAGGACTTCACTCAGCCCCTGCTCCGGTGCGTTGACCCCCACGAAGCCGACTACGTCCTTCGGGAAATACATGAAGGGGTGGGTGGTGCACACCAGGGGGCTCGAACCTTGATCCAAAAAGCGTTACTCTAAGGGTACTTCTGGCCCACCATGCACGAGGACGCCCTGAAGATGGTCAGGAGGTGCAAGAGCTGCCAGCTCCACGGCAGCATTCCCCGCCTCCCAGCTACTGAGCTGACCGCCCTGACATCCCCATGGTCATTCGCCCAGTGGGGGTTGGATATGATCGGCCAGTTCCCTACCGGAACAGGCGGGCACAAATACGCCCTCGTCACGGTGGACTACTTCACCAAGTGGATCGAGGCCGTCCCCGTCAGGAAACCGGACGCCGCCACAACCATCAAGTTCCTGCAAAACAACCTGATACTCCGGTTTGACATACCGAGGTGCATCATCACCGACCACGGGACGAACTTCGAGAACGAGAAAGCGAAGGACTTCTGCAAAGAGTATCATATCCTCATGAAGTTCGCTGCGGTCGCGCATCCCCAATGCAATGGACAGGCCGAGGTCGCTAACCGAGGCGTCCTCCGAGGTCTCCGGACCTGCCTAGAAGGGCGACAGGGTAGTTGGGTCAAAGAACTGCCCGGGGTCTTATGGGCCCTGCGCACGTCAAAAAAGACTCCCACCGGGGAGACCCCCTTCAGCCTCTGCTACAGGACCGAAGCGATGGTCCCAGAGGAGATTGGGCTACCCAGTCACCGGGTCGAGCACTTCGACGATGACGCAAACACCTCGGCGCTACGGACTAACCTCGACATCTTGTTGGAAAAGAGGGATCGGGCTCAGATCAGAGCTGCCGCCTATCAACAACTAACAACCCGATACTAAAACGCTCGGGCAGACACTGCTCCTTCAAGACCGGGGACCTGGTCCTGCGGCGGAACGAGTTCACCGACCAAGGCAGGCTTCACAAGTTCTCCCCAAAGTGGGAGGGTCCCTTCCTCGTCTCTGAGGCGCTCCCCGGCGGAGCCTACCGCCTGCAAGACGCGGACGGACGAAAGCTTCCGCGGCCTTACAACGCCAAGAAGCGCAACCTATACCAATGAGGTCAAAGCCAGCGAGTGTATACCCCCCCTCTTTTTCCCTTTTATAAGGATGGTGTAAAGCGTTCTCTAAAAATTCCTGTCCATGCGAATAAAGAAACGTCGAATCATTCCGAGTAAAGTTCCATCTTTACAATTCACGGCCCTCGCCAAGAGGCTGTGCAACCCACTGCCCAGCTATCCTTAGTAGGCCTCCTGCAGCCCCCTGACGCTAAGGACCGAAAAGCCAAAAAGCCCTCCCAGAGACGGTCGAGCCCGAGGATCCCTCGCTCGGCTATCCCCAGCGGGCAGCTTCCCTGCCGCAACGCCAGGGATCAAAAAGCCCTCCCAGAGGCAGTCGAGCCCGAGGATCCCTCGCTCGGCTATCCTTCAGGACAAAAGCCCTCGCCAAGAGGCACCGGGCAGTAACCCTGCCCGGCCAAGGGTCCTTGGTAGGCTTCTACAGCCCCTCCCGCGTTAAGGACCAAAGCCCTTCCAGAGGCAGTCGAGTCCTTGCTCGGCTATCCCCGGCTGGTAGCTTCCTACCACAACCGACAGGGATCAAAGTCCTCGCCAAGAGACACTGAGCAGTAACCCTACTCGGTCCCCGTCCTGAAGGATCAAAGCCCTCGCAAGAGGCAACCGAGTAGCTGCCCTACTCGGTCATCTCCGGCTGGTAGCTCCCTACCCATGACGCCAGGGGTCGAAGCCCTCGCAAGAGGCATCCAAGCGGCTGCCCCGCTCGGTCATCCCAGGCTGGTAGTTGCCTACCCGCGATGCCAGAGGTCAAATCCCTCGCCAAGAGGCACCCGCACAGCTTCACTGCCCGATCATCCTTAGTGTGCTTCCTATATCCCCTCCAACGCTAAGGATCCAAGCCCTCACAAGAGGCGACCGAGCAGCTACCCTGCTCGGTCATCTCCGGCTGGTAGCTCCCTACCCACGACGCCAGGGGTCGAAACCCTCGCAAGAGGCATCCGAGCGGCTGCCCCGCTCGGTCATCCCAGGCTGGTAGTTGCCTACCCGCGACGCCAGAGGTCAAAGCCCTCGCAAAGAAGAGACCGCGCAGCTTCACCGTCCGGTTATCCTTGGCGAGCTTCTTACAGCCCCACCAACGCAGAGGATTCGAGGCCCCAAAAAGAGGCAACAAGTCCATCGAAGTCTAAGCGATCCCTCCTCGACTCCGGGGCCGTAGGGATGCCTCCTCGGCAGCGCTTGGCAAGTGATGGAGATGCGAGGTCGGCAGCGCTTGGCAAGTGATCGAAATCAACCCGACGAACGATCGCTAGACAGATAGCTGACCCAACAGTGCAGGCAGAGATATTTTACAAACATTCTTCACACACAGAAGATGAAATGCAAACCGATGAAACAAGAACTTTCTTTTATTACCAAAGGCAAAAGTTTTTACAAAAGGTATTCTGGGGCTCCCCAGCCTTACAAACTGCCCGGAGGCTTACTTCGGTCCCCTCATCGCTGGCGTCACGGCCTGCCGGGGGCTTTACCAACGGAGATTTCGCCACCAGGGGCACGCCCCACTCCCCTCGCCATCTTCCACCGGAGGCCTTGCCACCGGAAGCGGAACCCGAGCATGGAGCTCGCCATCGGCGAACTCGGGAAGCTGCTCCTTCACGGCGTCCAGGGCCTTGTTCCACGCGACGGCAGAATACTCCCCGAGCTCGACGTAAAACTGCTCCGACGCCTTATAATCGGCCACAGCTTTCTTAGCCCGAGCCTCGGCAACCTGGGCCTCCAGAAGCGTCACCTCAGCATCTCCCATGTTGGCGTCCCTCTCCTTCTGCATGGCCGCGAAGCGTTCGGTCAGATCTGCCAGTTTCCTATCAGCGACCCGGAGGGACGCACTCAGGCGACGATGGACACCCCGATTCGCTGAATTGGCAAGTTCCGCAGCCTTCGCCCGGGCTGCCAGGACGTCGGCCCTTGTCCTCTCCAGGCGCAGGTCACGCCGCAAAATCTCGACCTCCGAGGGAAACGCTTCTACTGGCGTCGGTGCGTGGAACGCCCCCTCGGCCTCCATACAAGCGGCAAAGGCACAGTGTTGAAGGACCTGACGGAAAGCGGATGAGAAACCAAGAGGCCCTCGAGCCAAAGAAAGGAATACCAGAAAAACTACACGTAGAGGAGTTCATACCTGGACCGCCCCCTGGGCCATGGCCTCCAGTTGGGCCCTTAGGGAGCCCTGCGGAAGCTTTCCCCCAGCCGACTCCTCCATCCCGGCGAGCAGGCCAGCAGCAACGGAAAGCCCAGACGAAACCGTGAAGACGGCGCCCCCCTCTTGCACGGAAATCCCCTCAGGGACCCTCGACGACGACGCGCGAGAAATTGTCCTCTTTCTCTTAAGAGGGGCCCCCTCCTCGCCCTCCCTTCTGTCCCCCGTCTGGGGCTCGGATAACTGTGGACATCTCTGGCCGCCTCCAAAACAACCACCAGGAGCCGTCAGCGAAGCAGACGACCCTATTGCCGGCAGAACATCCGGCACAGGGTGTGAGCCAGCCAGGGGCTCGGCCGCGCCACTAGCCTCCCTCTGGCGCGAGCAACCCAAAGAGTGGGAACGAACCATGTATTCAAAAAGAAGAACGCCGAGCAGCCGCGACTTAGGAGGAAACATGAAGGAGTAGGGGTCCTGTAGCGGGCCCCGCCCCTACTTATTGCTGCAAGCGGCCTCATCCAACGACGCCCGTCATCTCCCGCCAAAACGACTCCTCGCGTCCAGCGGCTCCGATTGCTCCACGTGTCGATCCTGCACCGGACCGCGCCCCATCAGACGCCACAGGCCTGCATACGTCGCGTCGGTCAATCGACGCTTGACACGTGGACCGTCGCTTCAGTGGCAGAGTGCACGAACCGGCGCACCTTCCTTAAATGCAGAGATCTCGCCCCGATTCGCTAGCAGGAAAGACAACTAACAGCCCGAGAACTCGTCCCGACAAAGCCTCAGGAAGGAACTCACCTCGGGAGGCCTGGTAGTCCACTCCTGACCCGACCCGCTAGCTGGTCGGGACAAGAGTGGAAGGCTAATGATGATGCTCAATAGTGGCGATCTCCAAGATCAAGACACGTGGCAGATGACGTGTCCCAGAACTCAGAAGAAAGGGCCCACATGGGCCAACCAAGCCACCCCTGTACCCAACCTGCAAGCACAAGCTGGCTATCCTCAGAGAGCCCCCTGAATACCGGCCTCCTCGGCCTCTTAGCTCATCCCGAGCTACCACAGGGCCAAGACTTCTCGGCCCTCTCGCTCGTCCCCGAGCTTCCCAGCCGAGGCCCTCTTCCTCGGTCCTTTGACCGACCAACAGTACCACTCGCAGGCGTAACCACCGCTCCGCGAATCTCGCCGTGCGCGATATCTCCGCCGACCACATCCCACGTTCCACGCCATCACGATTCCCATTAACGAGCCTGTCTCGTCATTAATGGGAAGATCCGCTTATCACGCGGACGTGACGTCGGGAGCGTAACAGCCGGCGTGATTCTCGCGCCTGCCACTGCATGCTGCCGCCACAATATAAACCCCCATCACAAAGGGGTCAAGTAAGACATTTTTTCCATTTAGCCGTTACTCTACTCGGATCTAGCACTAACTTGATCGTTGGAGGGTCCTCGGTGGTATCAAACCACCCCGGGACTTCTTTGCGGGTACTCGGCGCTAAACTCCTCAAAACTACCAATCCCATCAAAACCCATTAAGATCCACACGCAACAGAAGATCGCCACCAAAATCCACCGGAAGATCAATGGAAGACAACATCTGACGGAGACCCGAAAATGACCTCCATCAGAAACAAACACCAACATTTCTTTTCCCTGGGCAAAAAGCTACAGACTTTCATGGGCCCACTTACTTCTCCTTTTCTCGATTTTACAGCAAAACAAACATCCCTGAGCAAAACAAACAAAAATTAATCATTTATTTCCATTACACTTTCCTACTACTTTCATGCTTTATTTTCACTTCCCAATTGCCAAACTTACTCCGGCTTAAACAAAAAATTGCGACAAGTATATATAACCAAAAAATTACTTTGGTTGCATAAATCAAGTTTGTTGCAAAACCCCCAAAAATGCAAAAAAGGGCAATACATAAAAGAAGGCTGTGGTAAGAAATAAACAAAGCCCTAAAGTTACTGTAAAACAACTCCAGCATCAAATCTGGCCCCATATATAACAAACATTATAAACCCAAAAATTTGTTTTACCGTGGAAAAAAACACAACCAACTAGGAGACGAGGTTCGGGCTCTAGTCGGTCCCGTCAATCTTGCGAATTTGAGTGGTCGGAGCCTCAGCTATCCTCTGATCTTGAAGGAGAACTCTTGTGCTTCATTATGTTTCTACATGTTCTGATTTGGATAAAATATCAGTTTCTTTTATCTTAAGAGAAAATGAAACATAAAAGTGGTAGACAAATAGATTGGATATTAAGTAAGAAGTTACGCATTTAAGGCCTCCGTCCTTTTCTTTATTTCGTGCGACCACAGCACTGGATCAGTATTCTTTGGGAGTGAATCCTGTTGCTGAGATTTCTCCCTTAGCCACTGCTCGGCTTTGTTGCATTCGTTAATGACCTGCAAAAACCAAAAGGATAGACAAGATTTTTGAATGCTGAAAGTGGAAAATGCGGCATGTAACAACATTTTTCCTTTTTCCTTTTTCGGTATATAAAAGGATGGGACCAAGAAGATCCCAGCCCGATCGATCCCAGCCTGAACAACACGTTATAAGGCATCGTGATAGGAAGGCAGGAGTGAGTTGAAATTTTAGTTTGATATGAACTAAAATGCAAAACTTCTGATCCTTTTTTTAGTTTAATCGCCCATTCTCTCATAGAACATAAGGAGATATCTGGAGTTCAAATGCCAACTCCCATTGAGAGTTAGCATTATAGTTAACTCTCGATGGGATTAAATAGTAAAGAAACCAAATATGAAATATACTGGAATTTATGGAACTTACGGCATCCCGTTCCTGTGTCGCCAATGACTTTACAGCCATTCTGTAATCAACGATAGACTTCAAAAGCTCTCTTGTTGCTTGCACTCTAGCTTCTTCATCTCTGAATCGATGTTCAATAGGATCTACAATCTATCGGCAACCAAGTGTACAATTCAATTGAGGATTCATACACTAATGATTATAAAAATAAAAATAAAGTTAACAATATGGAGATACAGACTATGTCTATTTATACTTGTCTGTGAAAAATCATAAGCAAGGCTGAACAGCTATCGTTGTGTATGAAATGAAACATAAAGATTTAGTCATTTAAGTTTGGGTTCAATAGTAAAACAAATCACCAAAGGTTTCATTATATACATTTTTGGATTTCACCCAGATAAATCTTGCACATGCAATAACAATCAGATTTAAAGCCATCTGCACCCCTACAGCCGTGTTATTTCTTATTTAGTTTTAATGTTTCTAGCATGTTTTAACTGAATGATTCAACTACAGTTTTAAGCGTTTCACCCATGAAATTCAAAGAAGCTTTCCTTCAATCAGATAGATGACAACCATAGCCCACATGATACAATACAGAGTTACAGACATAAATTGGTCCATTCTCATAACAAGACGAAGTGATTGTTTCCCTAACTAAACACACACACACACACACACACACACACACACACCGAGTTTGAATCAGTAAGGCCCTGTTTGGATATATGTAGAGTGTTTTTCGTCATCTCATTGAGATAGAAATGTGCACGCTTGTCAGGCATGTACAGATTCCCCCTGTCTAAGGTAAACTGGGGTTTATTGATTGTGGAGATCCAAATCTTCAGCAGCCGCGGACTAAGCTGTCGTTAATTACCCCTCGCTTTTGAAGCAAAAGAAACTCCGATTAACGGGTCAAACTGGTCATGTGAACTCAATATGAGGTGTTGGTGTTTGAAAGTAATGCAGAATGGCGTGTTCATTTCATTTTTTCATTTATTTATCCTATTTGTGACAAAAGATTTTTTTTATTTCAAAGAAACATTATTTTAATTTATCTATTTTATTTATTATTATTTTTTTGGGTGAAGCGCAAGCGGTGGACGCGGCCACGTGCGCAGACACGGGTGCGGCCCTGATTGCGTGGATCGAATTTGGAGTTAAACTCCTTTGATTTTATTTTTGGAGTTAAACTCCCAAAATAATTTTAGTGGAGAACTCCCAAAATAATTTTATTGGAGTTAAACTCCCAAAAGAATTTTGAATGGAGTTAAACTCCCACAGAAATTTTATTATGGAGTAAAACTCCAAAAGAATTTTTATTATGGAGTTAAACTCCAAAAGATTTCCTTCTTTTTTAAGAAGTTACTCAAATGGGTTCTCTTGAATCTCCAAGATTTGGATCATTGGTGATGAAAATAGATCCCTTTATTTTTTTGATGGAGCCTTGGGAGGTGGGTTTCTTTTCTTCTCCCTCATTCAAATTGGATCATGAGAAGGAAGAAGACAGAAAAATCTTCCCTTTTTGGATTTGGTGTAAGAGTTGAACTCTCATTCAATGGATTTATGGTGAAACTTTATTTAGTTTTAAGAGGAAAAAAGCTAAGCTCTTGATTAAATTGGAAATGAAGAGGAAGAAGACTTGAGAAGGAGGAGATGGAGGCACAAACCCTAGAAGCTTTTGAGGGGAATGAACCATTGTTTCATTTCATCATAATGTTACCTTAAATACGCTAACAAGTTTATACATAGTCTCTTGGGTTTTACAAAATGGCATTTTGCCCATCACATGCCTCATGTGCTTATTTCTTTTTGCACATGAGCCATGGGCTCTACAAAAATTTAGGTTTTTGCTCACTTATTTAAATATTACATTTATTTGTTATACTTTTTGGCATGGGGCCGGTCTGGGCTTGGACCCACCTGCTTGGACATGGGTTCGGGCGTGGGCCCGGCTTGAATTCGACAATAGGATAGGCTTGCTTTGGCTTGGGCCTACTTGTCCGCGGTTTGACTTTGACTTTGACCTTTGGTCAGCGGGATGTAAATTTTAACCCCAACAGTATGGAGTTAGGATAACTGGAGTTTATTTTCAAGCGGAGGTAGAGGGGATGCAAACCATGGTTTGCAAGCCTCAAACTCCATTAAAAAAATAAACTTTAGTTATGTTAAAAGAGATGTGTTTGGGAAAATGGAACTTACAAAATTCAGACTAGATTGGAGTTTAGATAACTGCACTTATCTCAACACCATAATGGATGAATGCCACAAGACAAAGTTAGCATATTGGAGTTAAGTATTGCTACCTTTATGAAACTCCAGTTTAGAAAACTTAACTCCATTCCCAAACAGGGCCTAACAAGTAACCACCTTGTTTCAAAATGCATCATTCAGAACCCTCATACCTATAGATATTTGTCATGCCCATAAATGGAGATGTCAGATCAAAAGTGTTCTTTTAAGAGTTATGTGGTTTTCACATGGCTATCTTAATTGACAGGATTTATTCAGTGTGCCAATTTCAACAAATATCTGGAGTTATGTAAGAATTTCCCCAAATTAGGAGATTTTTGTGAAGGAATCGAAATGAAGGTCATTGAGCATAGACATCAAGGTGAATTGAGAGTCTGAGACTGCTTGTTGTTTGAGAAAATACAAGGACGTGGAAACTCTGCCGTCAAATATTTAACAAATTTGAGCATACCTGGATATGTATGATGACACAGAAAAGAAGTCCAAACCAGAGATCCCATGGTTTGGTACCACAAATCATGAAAGCAAGAGATAATCACATGCACAAGGAAATGAGCAGGTCATTACAAGGTTGACTATTTACCTTCTTCAGGTCCTCAAGTTTGCTAGTATAGACCTTCTCGGTTTCATCATCTCCATCCTCATAAAGCCAATCTTCGGTCTGTTGTAGATTAGTAGATATTCCTTCTCTTTCAGATTCAGATGCAAAGCTGCGATACCTCTCAAAAAGCTGCAGCCATCTAATTGTTTTTAAAAATGATACAATTTAAAAAAGATTAAAGAGGCAGTTTATGATTATCGAATTGTACATTACCTTATTGCGAACCTCATAGACATAGGCTTCCAATGCATTCTTTTTCTCCTTTGTTTGCTCCATAAGTTTGTCCTGATTAGCTAGTTCTTGTTCTTGGCCTTGGGCTTGTACTAATTCAGCCTTAGACATTCCACCATATATAGTCTCAGTAACGGGTATTTCATGCCTTCTAGATGACCTGCTAGTCCTTGCTTTATCACCCTGCATATGACAGTCAATATACTGCCATTGCACTCTTATTTATTAGATAAACTACATAAAAAAACAAGAAATTATATAGCATGTTGCGTATTAACATTAATACATAGCATTGCATGGCCTTTTATAATTTCAAAATGAGAAGCACCGATTTCTTGGAATTAGAGCTTGATGCAAGAACCATTACTAGATAGTTAATAACAAAAGTAAAACCTTTGTGTACGATGTCTAATTAGACACATGTCCAAGAACTACTTTAGGCATAGCTAGGCAACAAGGTTTCTGAGACCCCGGATTCGTTTAAACTAAAATGAAACCACGGTTTGCACATGCAAACCACAACTTCGTAAAAATGGGGTTTCGCTAAGTTTCAGATCGTTTGGCAACACAGTCTTGAAACCAAGATTTTGTTTAAGAATCGGGCTTAAGAAAGAAAGCAGCTTGAAACTTCGGGAAATTCCAGTCTTTTTGGACTTCAAAAAAATGAGGTTTCTAGCCCTCGAAACTTTTTAAAACAACGGTTTGGAAAACTCTATTTTGGTTGCCAAACGGACCAGATTATATTTTTTGAGTTTAGCCTCGAAACCCCACGAAACCATAACTCCGTTGTCAAAGAAGGCCTTACCGCCTTAGTTGCATCAATATCTCAAGATAACGAAATTTATGCATTACTCCAAACTAATAATGCTCGTCGAAGACATCATATTATGCACATGGTAAATCACACGCTAAACATTACAAGAATGAATGCATCAATATATCTAGATACTTTATGTATTACTCCACAGGTAGCAGCTGAAACTCTGTGGACAACGAAATATAAGGTCCAAGGAGTCCCTCAAGGGAAAATACAAGCAGATACATACAAAAGAAAGGGGGAAATGGGTGGAAAGGATGGGTTTATACGTCATCACTGTTTCAAAAAGTGATTAATGTTCTAGTTACTTAGGTAAGGTACAACAGCAGAGTGAATTTAATACTGAAAAGTAGGGTAAAACGAGATTTTCCACGCTCCTTAAAAAACAAAGGAACAGTCTTACATCCTAACTTGTAGGAAACAGATTAAAAAGACTAGTATACTAAATCCATCCTAGGCAACATGGAAAGAGCATTTCGTATTTCTAATATGATGAGATATTAGAAACAATAATTTATGCACTGCATGATTTATTCCAATTTTGATTTCATGTTTGTCTATTAGCATTTTTCTGTCCTATAAAACATCAATTTGTTATTTTCTATTTAACACCCGATCATTTGTGTACCTTTTCAATACAGAAATTATTCCGATTATCGATTTCCCAAAACCAAAACTAACAACTTTAACACAGTATAATTCAGCTGTAATGAACTAATGAAAAAAAACTTCAATGAGTAAGAAGAATAACCAACTCGATAGTATGATAAGGCAGCGCAAATCCATTGAATGAATGAACAATCACAGTACCTATATTTCGCCCAAAAAAAAAATCTATCGTACTTACAGATTCAGAAAGAGCAATATCTGACTCATGCTCAACATCCATATCTGTATGATCTGTATCCCTTGCAACTGGATCATTATCATCTTCAATCAACTGAAACAATTGATTTGCAAAAGTTGCAAAGATTTAAAATGGTGCTAGATATATGTAACCGAAATATATCAACAATAAACATAGTTCTTTATACTTACTGATGCTGATTCAACAGAAGCAAATCCATGAAGATTCAACCGAAGTTTGACTTTGACCTTATTCGTTTCACTTTGTGAAACTTGAAAGGGGCCAATCTGCAGAAACAGTTTCATTCCATAATGACTCAAACAGAAGATAGTTAAAAGAAATGAAGTTAACAAATGATTACAAAATCTAATAATGATATTAAATGAGTAGGCTTTATTATACTTAAGTTTGTTCCCACCAACCAAATTGCATAGTTGGACACACTAAAATCTACACATAAAGAGATGCATGTGCAATAGAGACGTACCATATTGTAAATTTCTAAATTCTAATGCATCCATGTAATGATTGCAAAATGAACTTTTCTCTACTGTAGATGATAGACATCTTAGAAACTTTCAAAGAAGATAATATCTAGTTTATACAGTATAAGTTTTTTTTTAACATCAGGAACTAGATAAACCGTGTAGTTCATCCATTGGGGTGGTGGGTTGCCCACTCTATGCTTTGTTAGGTTGGAACAAATTACACAGTATAAGTTCATTCCTAGGGAACTATAAAACAGTGCCTTACTACAATATAACAATGTACTTCGCAAATAAATACCAGTAAAGTGCACTATTTTTATTTTTATTTTTGAGGATGTACATCATGTCCATATGATAGCACAGTAGTTTGGTACTTCCAAGTGAGAGATAGTAAACAGTTCCATTAGCATGATCGAAAAAATTGACATAATACACAATTTAAAGTCTATAATAGGTATTCAAAATCATTAAGACACCAAGTGGGAAGATAAGCGAACCAGGTTGCATCATCTACACATTCGATAGTAGAATTATGGGAATAATAGAACATCATTAAAAGAAATAATACACAGCAATATTTAAAAAATGAAATTAGACTTGTATTAGGGCTACCCGGTCCGTGGGACAACCAACAAGATATCACAACAAAGATGTTCTAAAAACCGTTTTACGACAAAGATGTTCTAAATAGAAACCGACAGAAAAAGATTGCATTAGATGATATCTATTATGTAACATCCTTGAAATGCAGAAATATGCATATGCTACTATCAACCAGCCTGCTTTGCCTTTTTCTTATACAAACCAGAAATGTTATATGAGAAGCAAGCATACCGTGAAACAACTAATTTTCAGAGATGTACCAGGCGGCAATTCACTTTCATCTGCATAAAATGCTTCCAAATGGAAAGTGTGAGTGCGGTGAAAAGTAAGCATTTTAACACTAGGAAATGGTTGGCCTCGTCGAAATAGTATGTTGCTGGACAAAGTGGAAATAGGGCCTTCATCAGATGAAAATCCAATGGAGAATGGGAATGCATCTTGCACCTGAAAATAAAATGCAATTATTCTCATCGAAACAGGTAGGATAAAACTAAAAGCTTGCAAAATATAGTAACGAATAATAGTATGTCATACTTGTAAAACATGTATTCCTTCTCTATTAGTTCGGCTAGCTCATAGCGCATATACGGAATATGCGCCCTATAATCGGATTACGTGAATTACACAAAATAGAATTTAATATGTCTATGTGTGTAGAAAGTGTTTACAGATATAAGGGAAGAGAAGACAAATATGTTGACGGGGAGAAGAACAAAACATAGGTCATTCTTAATGGACATCAAGTTTGTGCCTTGTGTTTTAGGTATTTGGTGTATGCATGCTGTTTTGTGCCAGTTAAATGGCCTTTTGCTCGCATATTTTACATGACTTTTTATGCGGACATTGGACCTTTAATACTAATCGATGCGCTTTCCTGCCAAAAACATTTAAACGCCGATTAATCAGTTCTTTAAACCTATTGCAACACTAACACACAATGACTTTCAGATAGGAAAATACACAGGGTGAAGGTTGTTTGGCCATCCACCAACAAAATTTCTCAATAAACCACCATTCACTCTTCTTACAATCCTATCCAGCTGTGGGTTATGAATCGATAAGAATATCGCTTGACTGATCATGAAATGATATGGCCTACATCTACCTTTCAGTTAGTAGATTATAACACTTTCTCTACAGATTCTTGCATTTGTATACACAGGCACACAGAAAAATGAAACTTAAAACATCAATTTCAGGAAGAACTTGTTAACACGATTTCTGCTTAACCTATCAACTCAAAGAGGCTTAACATCAAACATACTTGCCAGCAAAGAACAAAAATGCCACATCCCTCATGGAGATGTGCATGACATGAGAACCAGGAAGGTTTTTTGCAAACCACCGACAACAAATTAATTATAATGTCAGTTCAGTTTCCATCCATACTTCTCGATTATTAATGTTAACATCTACCTCCTAAACATTGACGTTGTTAAGAAATGCCACACTATTCAATACAGTAGTATTTTCCTCATGACTAAAACAGTGGCTCGGTGTTCTTACTGCACAAGGGATTTTTTTTAAATAACCGTATATAGCATATTTGACTATTATCATATACATCAATGCAGTTTGTGTATGAAAATAAAGAGTCCTATGCACCTTTGTAAGAAAGTGGTGCAAGTGCCTTAAAGAGGCATTTAGTGTCTAAATAATCCGTTCCTAACATGAATGAGGTAAACTAGGCAGCCTAACATCAATAGTACCAAACGAAAAAGGCAAGAGAAGAATCCAATACAACTCATTGTAATGCAATAATTTTTTTGTGAATACAGGCCACAAAGATACGTCGAACCATTTTCTTTCAATAATTAAGCACACCCAATCTCAATGTCTATTAATTAATATAGAAAATGATATATTTAAAAAAAAGGTCTTGTTTAACTTGAACTTATATAACAACTTAATCGATTAGACAGATGAAAATCAGAAAGGATAGCATATCATATAAAAAAGGCATGCTACTAGAATGGAATTATCTATCAATTGAAGTACCCTAAAGGAGAGTGAACCAATGCTTGATTTCCAGTACACTACTTTGTTTCGAATGCTTTATGAAAGTATTGTGCTGTTTGCGTTGCATAGTAACCAAGATGCATATAAAAAAATCCACAAACCTCGTATTCTCTAACCCTGAAAACAGGGCTAAGCATTGCCGACTGCAATGCACATCCCCTCGCCACACATTCACTCGCATTCAATGTCCTCCCCGGCTCCCTCCCAATGAACCCAGACAATATCTTCATAATCGCCGGAATCCTCGATCCAGACCCCACCAGCTCCACCGAATGCACCCTATCAACACTCAAACCCGAATCGCTCAGCGCCTTTTTAACCGGCACCAAAACTCTCTCCAACAAATCAGCACTCAACCTCTCAAACTCCTCCCTCTTAATATGCCCCCTCACATCCTTCTCATCCATCAAGCACTCTATATTCAGTGGCGCCTCTGCATTCGCACTCAACACCTTCTTGAGCTTCTCACAAGCCACCCTCAACCTCATACTCGCCCTCACATTGCTATAAACATCAATATTATACTTCTCCCTAAACTCCTCAGCGAAATACCTAAACAAAACCTCATCGAAATCCCTCCCGCCTAAATTCGCATCAAAAGCATGCGAAATCACCTTCATCCCCCCAGCTTCAAATCCCACAATCGAAACCTGAGTATCACAATGTCCGATATCGATGAACATCACATTCAACTGGCTGGTAAGATCGGTCTTATATATCCCATAACCAATCGCGATCGCCGTCGTATCGTGCAGCAACCTCAATGGGTTCAATCCGGCGATCGCCGCGGCATCGAGATACAGCCTCCGCTGCAGATCGGTGAAATACAACGGGATCCCGATCACGCAATCGGAGACCTGCGTCTCGAGATTCTTCTCGGCGATCTGCTTCAGATGAGACAGCAGCATGGCCAGAATCTGAACAGGAGTGAACCACCTCGTTTCGTTGAGGAAGCTGATGTGGATCAGGATCCGGCCATCTTCGGAGCCGGAGGTGGCGAAAGGGAGGGTTTTGAGGTCGGCCTGCGCGATGGGATCGTGGAAGGAGCGGCCGATGAGGCGCTTGAGCTGAGAGATGGTGGACTTAGGGTTGGATGAGGCGGCGTTGGAGCCCAGGAAGCGCTGCTTGTCGCCGAAGGAGACGACGCAGGGGTTCTCGCGATTGGACTCGTCGTTGAGGAGGACGTCGATGCCGCGCTGCTTGACAGCGGCGATGACGGCGGTGTCGTTGCCGATGTCGAAGCCGACGACGCTCATTGTCGCGCTAGGGTTAATTTGGGGATTTCGAAGGAATTTAGAGAGAGAGAGAGAGGAGAAGAGAGAAGAGAGGGGGAGAGAAATGCTTAGGATGTGCCACGAGAGCAGCGGAACGCTCGGCGTGCGGGGCGCATGAGTTGGGGAGTTTTGAAGGCTGTCGGTGTGGGCCCCCAATTGGAAGTTTCCAGCTCTTTAGATAACTTTATTTGCTTTACATTTTTCTTTGATGAAAAGGAATCGCTGAAGGTAATTTATTCCTGTGGTATCGAAAAAGTACACACTCGACGATATTTATCTATCATTAAAGATGTGGATATGCCAAATTTCACATGATTCTACAGCCTTTTCATTGTTGATTTAGTGGTGCAAAATTAACGGTTTATCAACAATATAACTTTTTAAATTGTTAATTCAACAGTGAAAAAATGGTAGAATCACATGAAATTTGGCGTATCCACATTTTAGATAATAAAGATAAGATGATGGGTGCCAATAATCTAGAAAAAATAATGGAAGGTGTACGCCGAGAGAAAATTCCCTCATATCTCTTATCCTCCATTATTCTCTTTTCTTTATCATCTTAACTAAGGCTCTCGAAAAATGTCATCAAAATATTTTCTCAGGTTCGTCTATATAAACATAGAATGCTAGTTTTGTTTATTGCAAGTCTGCTTTAAAATATATTGTATCGTTGGACTATATTGTAAATATAAACACCTAGAAGTATAAATAATTAATATGGCTTCTGTTTTAATTTATAGATTCTTGCGCAAAACTATCATGTTTTTCCCTCTTCTGTAACAATTAATCACATGATCCAAACAACAATCAAAATCCCAAAAAGAAAGTTGGTGTTTTTCATGCATGTCAATTCAATAGAAAAGGCAATATAATAATAAGAAGAGAAATATCATAGGTGGTACACATCATTACAAGAATTTCAAAATCAACCCTCTAAAATCAGCCATAAAAAAGGACAGTTTGAATAAATTACCATCTTTTAGCTATGGTTATGTGCATCTCACATGTTAAAAACTAGTTGTTTACCTATAAATATTGCAAAATGCATTTCACCGTTGTACACATTACTTTTTTCTTCAAATAAAATGAACACATACAATAAACATTGTATAAAGTAAACCAAACAAAAGATTTGCAGCTCATTTCAGACTGTAATTGCTGAGTGCTAAAAACCAAGCAAGCTTAGCTTATTAGTTTTATATTTAGTGTGTCTAAGGTCTATAATTTTTTGTGATAAACAAAGCAATCAGCGGCAAAACCTATATATAGTGAAGTTATTATTCAATCAAAGATTCGGCTTTTTTTTCCCCAATAAACAACTGGTTTAATTATAAAATTTTGATTTAATGAAATTTGGAAGAATATAAGTGCTGCTTAGTTCATAACCACCCAAATTAATCAACTCCATAGACAATGTAAAATGGCATTATTGGTAATGACAAAATAAACTTGTGGATTATCAATTAGAACTGCACGTTTGTACAACTCTGCATTGTACTTGCATCACCTAGCTGGACATTGTACATATTTCATTTCTAGGTTATTATGATAACTAATATTAATATTGGACTAATTACCTTCTAAATTCCCTATGATACCATACAGTTGCCCTACGAATACCCTCTCTCTCTCTCTCATACACACACACACATACATCAACGAGATGAACTTTTTCAGCTCAGAATACTCCTACTCTAGGGTTGAGAAGGAAAACCCTGAATATGCAAATCATCGAAAAGCGCAGTTCTTGATATACAGATCGATGAAGGAAATCGAAGAAAGGAGACGACGAAAATTGAGAGTTCGTAGATTGAAGTCTAAAATTAAAAGGTTCACCGTTTGTAAAATCTTGAACCAGATTAAGGGAATGAAGCTTGTTCTTGGATGAAAACGGTCAACGACTTCGATTCCAATGTCGTTTTGTTAGCAAATTTTTCTTTCGGAATGTTTGTCGAGATCTCTATAGCAGTTTTAAGAGTTTAATAACATTTGCCGAATTTTAGTGTTTTGTCCAGGAGAGTGTAATTTGGGATTGTTACCATTTTATGTTGATGAAATTTTTGTCCTGGAAGGCATGTATTATGAATTTCAAGAAATAAACTATACCCAAATGACAATCAATTGGATGAAATTTTGTATGTTTACCTGAAATTTCTTAGCAATAACATTCTCTCAATTATCATAATAAACACAGCAACGTTCCTCCTATTACAAGTCATTCGTCATTTTCCTATTACAAGTAATTCTTCATGCTACCTGGATATTTGATTTTGCTGGATACAATGACTTTTAACATCCAATATAAACACACATCTTCTGAGCCCATCTTCATCTATGAAACGAATGTGCAAAGGATTTGAATGTAACAACATGCCCAAATTCATTATGCTTTCATTGAAGAATATTGGGGCTCTAATTTTGAAACATTAGTTAGTTGGAACCCAAAACTTCCCCTAGCCAAGTTAAGGCCTTAGAGCAAAGCCATTTCCAACCGAAGATATTGGCATTTACAAGAAATAATATTACACATACAAAATCGCGAAAACAGAGGCCAATAAATAACAATACTACAACTCAACAAAATTCAAATCTGCGTCTGTTTGCGCTTCCTACTATGTTTGTTTCCAATAAAGTTATCTCTTTCCCACTTGTAAAGTCTGAAACACTTCAAGTCTTCATATGAGAGAACTGATGAACTTAAGGGCTTCACTCCTAAAGCATTTGAAAACATTAAGAGAATGCTCTGGCAAGCTTGCTCTTCTTCCATTTGTTCACTGGCAGTTCTCACTGAGGAGCTATCTTCGTCTCTCCATTGCCATGGTTTATCATATGACCTGTCAATAAAGGATCAATAGATTTTGTCAAGAAAAAAGAGAGAAGATTTTTGTTTATTAAAAAAATGGTTGCACATAGAATGCATAATACTGTGTCAAAAATGAGTCAAATTTGCTTACAGACTTGGTGTCGATAAATTTAGTCGTGTTCCTATATATTCTTGTTACGCGCTCAAAAAAATACCTTGATCAGCTTTATTTGGATAATCTGTAACCTAAAATCTGGGCCCCAGATTTACAAAAGATGGAGTTGGATTTGAAACTTATCCGTGTGGATCCACAAAATAGAGTTTAATTTTTTAATGAATCTGTGCACGTGTTTTGGTTGCTGCTTGGTGGAAATGCAATGCATGTCCAAGCCATGCAGTGCAGATGAAAATTCATTCCTTTGTTGATTGGTTGGGATGCAGTTCCAGGTACATGTTATAAGAAATACTGCCGGCTGTAGTGGCAGTGGCAGGACTAATAACTACTTGTTCAATGATCTTACTAAAAGCTATATTTGAGAAATGTCGGATTTCACCAGAGTTCAAAAACAGAATTTCTAACTCGTTGCATTTCCAAATTCACGATGGGCAGCAACTACGCGAAACAAGAACGCTGCTTTTAGATGCCACAAAAAAAACTATTACTTTTACCCTGTATACTTAACACCCCCCCCCCAAACCCCCCTCCATTGGCACCTAAATTCAACTGTAAACAACTTAGATGACTTTCTAATTTAACTCTATAACTTGTTTGTAATGCTTAGAGTAGAATTTTAAGCGTTTTTACAGTTTTGGATCTTGGTCCATAAACAGAGATTATTGTTTCGCTAAATAATCACTTGAGGGTACAAGTACAGTGTGGGATAAAACTACAGGGGGGTTTTGGGCTCCAACTATGCCTAACCAAAAGGCCCCTTGTAGGCTTACACTAATTATGTTTTTTGTTGCTACCTACATGAAATCAGAAACTCATAAGAGGGATTATTTTGGTGGTAAAGTCAGAAGGAAATATTTACCATGTCCAGTCTGGATTAAGTTCAGGAGGACAATATATCTTTGTGCAGTGTGAAGCTATTGCATCAGAAATCTCATCGAAACTGGTGCTCCCTGTTCCAAGACATAGAGACTAATGTTAATGGCAGAGCAAACACATTAAAGAAATAAAACAATGCCATCACACTCACCCATAAACACAGGATAACTTCATTAAATCAATATCAACGATGCCACAAAAATATCATAGCACTATCATATTATGTAATGAACAAAATGAGACAAAAGCATGTACCTAGTGTGGTAGATGAATTGCCAAGGAGCAGTAAACAAAGTGCTAAAATGACTGATGGAACAAGAAGTTGTTGAAGATAAAGGAGTACCATGGCTAATGCCTCGTTAGAACTAGAAGAATTTTCCCCACTTCCACACTCCTTTTTGATGATTTGTTCTAGTATGGGCTGCAGAGTTTCAATCTTTGATCTAGTTATTGAACAATTCGTATACAAATTAGAATATTTGTTTACAACGCTTCCAAGAATTACTGAAGCTGATGCCCAGTGTAAGAGCTTAGAAATAAGAGATTCTGCTTCCTGCTGCTCCTTGAATGAAATAACCAAATCATGATCATTGGACATGGTTGTAAAGCAGCTGGAATCGCCTGTGTAAGAAGCTTTGATAGTCTCATCCTATCCTGTAGAGGTCACATCAATGACAACTTAATTGCTTGGAGAAATTAAATTAGCACCGCTAATATTTACCAGAATAAGGATTTAGATTAACATTGAAAAAACAGCAGTTATGAAGGTTAAGCTTATGCAAAATGAAACCACCATATTACAGTTTGGAAAAAAGAAAGTTATATTACCCAACTTTATGCTAAGCAAGACTAGGATACATGCATAATATCTTAAAATTTGCAACTTCGAGTGGCTTTTTCCTAAGATCGTCTATAAGAAAGGAGAGTATAATGGGAAGACCGTGACACGAATATTTTAATATTGTCAGCAAAACTTAGTTTATGTGCTAAAATATATAGTTCTTGATGAGAGTAATTGGTATAGATTTCTTGCATTACAATCTCCACATCTCAAGAATCTAGGAAGTCAGGATTCTTGCAAGGTCCAGGTCACAAGTAAATACTTAATTTAAATATCCCCCAATCTGAGAATTTCCTAAATTAGTAATTCACAGTTAAATGTAAATGCTCAAATCATCATCGCAAAGATTCTCTTCAAAGCATAAAGATCTAATTAAACAACTTGCCTTTCTATATGGCACATCCCTACTAGCTGATTGTCGATCGGTGGAGTAAAAGGGTCTATAGCTCTAACTAAAGTTAAGGTAAATTGCTTAATAATACCACAATGCTTCACACTTTCTGCAGAATAATACCACAATGTTTTTTCCAGCACTTAAATACCACAATGTTTTGCACCGTTAGCAATATGATTGTCACGCCTCGCTTCCCAAAATACGGAATACGGGGGGTTGACAAGGCCAGCCATGCTCCTACGGTCGAGGAAATATTCTGCCGTAGTCACACTTCGGCTTCTAGCTTTACGTGGTAATCAGTAATCAATGTACAAGTAATAAGAAATGCAGTCACTAAATCAAAACAAATACAAAGAACTAACTAGATAGAGATCAAGGAAGTATAGCTTTGGATCGCTGATCAAAATGTCCACAATATCCTCGAGGTACGTCAGGTCCTGGTCCGAGCTAAATCCGCTTCTCACTCTGAGCATGCATACTCAGGTCGTCAGAGCGACACAATAGCAATAAATATAAATACAAATATAAACACGTGCAATGATGATGAACATGAAATTGTAAATAGCTAATGATGACGCTCATGAAATAATCGGTACAGGTAAACAGTAAAGTAGGTATATCAAATCAGTAAGCAATGCACGTCAATACCACTAACTCTATCAGTCTCTAAGTCTCACTGTCCAGGTCGCTAAACCTATCGTCAGTCCAAGTGTGAGAGTCAACCACGCAGGAGTATCCCCAACCCAAGGATAAGGCCCCGAGGGTAAGGGAACACGGGCCCGAAACACGCACGATAATAATCAGTAACTCCGTCCATACAACTCCCAAAATCACGATATAAGCCAGCAATGGGACTCCCGAGATTCTGTTGAACTCACACTCAAACTACCCCACACCCCGTGGTCTACATCAAACACCAACTATAAACTCAAATACTAGTCGGTCCATGACAAGTCTATGCGAGAACTGGAGACAGGATCTCCATCAAGCATGTCTCGACTGATACCCAAGATAAATGGACAGCATTTGGTGTCTTACCTATGACACTAATATAAGTGCTCCATAACCGTCTTATTCCAGTTATAGTTACACGTATATACGTCCCATAGACGTCGACAATGCAATAAATCAACCGGGTCCGCTGATTGTGTACAAGTACGTGTCACTTTCACTTATTCATTCACACTTTATCATTACGTACTTGCCACAATCAAAACACTAATACCTAACACTGGGTAATGCACACGATCACTAGGTTACCAATGTAATGACATCTATATGATATGATGAGAATACAATAATTACAATATGAATAGAATATCATCAGTCAGTGTCCTACCACTTGCATAATTTACTATAAATCATACATGCAGAATTGAGCAAAACAATATAAAAGGGGTAAGCATTATGTTCAATTATCTATCCGTCAAAATTGATTTCGCGCCAATCGGGTTTCAGGTTTTCTAGATACGGCCATTTCAATTTAAGTGTTCACTGCTGGAAATCCGATTTCAGAATTGGAAGTCCGTCTCGTGACACATTTTAATCCCAGTTGGGATCGTAATTAGGTGACGCTATAGTTGAACAATATTTAGGGTTATCAGTTAGGTTTCCAACTCACCAGACGGATCGATAATACCCATGGTGTGCTGGAAGTTATGCATTGTACGATAAAGGGGTATACACTCTGTCCCTGTTTGGAACGGCCATAGGTTCTATTGATTTAAAATATACTTTAAATAGTAAATGACAGTAAAACCACTTTCAGCGGTTAGCTAACAGATTTATCTTCGCTATGGTATAGGGTTTCGTATTATAACATTTTCATACAGCAGAGTAAAAGCATTACAAAACGAGACTCGACAGCCAGAGCTGCTCTGGACTGCAGTCCAGAGCCGCACTCCGAACCAGTTTCCGTCACCTTCCTAGCATAGAAACAGATTAAAACTCTTATGGGGTTCTAAGTCATCGAGTCGGCTTCGATATGAGCCCTCGAACATAACATTCCGATTTGTAATCAATTAACTGTGATTTTTACGAGTTTCAGGTACGGGAAAATTTCAGTTTTACGGGTCTAAATGGAAAGACATATCATGTCATTAGAGATCGTATTTTCCAGCCAAATCGTAACACGACGTTCGTTATTAATCGGGCCATCCTATGTGATCAGTTTCCGTCAATTTAACGGGGGTTTTCCATTCGGGTTTTGCATCGAACACTTGCATTATATTGATTCGCACGAAAAGTATATGCGGAATTTTGGTATTTTGAATTGTAATGGATAAAATTATCATGAAGCAAGTAGTATACTTGGCTGGTGATGTGTTGACGACAGTACGGCAGCGACAATGGTGTGATCACGACACGTGCGTGGCACGGCAACCCGATTTGGCTCGGGCTCGAGTTCTTCGGCAGCGACGGCTTGGCTGTCGGGGTCCTGACTGGAGGCAAGGAGTTGGCTTTGGAGATGGCTGGCGGTGACGGCGACTCTCGGCTGGAGTTGCTTAGGGGTTTTGTGTGGGTGGAGTTCTCGGTGGTAGGGTCGATGACGAGGGGGATGGAGGAAGATAGCGACGAAGGTGGCAGCGGCGGCGATGGTGGTGTGCAGGGGTTGCCGGTGATGATGGCCTCGACGGTGGTGATGCCGTGGGGAGGCTCGGTGGTGTTGGGTGTTGGGTCGCGAGGCTTGGTTGATGGAAGGAGGAAGAAGGAGAAGAGGGTTGCTGGGGATAGTTGTGAGGTGATCGGGTCAGCTTGGGCTGTAGTGGTGGCTTGTGAGGAGGAGTCGGCGAGGGAGGAGCTCGAATTGGAGGTTGGCGTCAATGGCGAAGGGCGTGCAGGGGGTGTAAAAGTGGTCGGTGGTGGCAAGGTGAGGGAAGAGCAGGAATGGGTTTTGGTGAAGGAGGTGAGGGAGCTCGGCTTGTATGAGAGAGAGGCGGACGAGGTCGGGGAGTTGGGGTTGCCGGCAGGGGAGTCGGCGGGGTGCAGTGGGTTTGAGGTTGCAGTCGGGGGTGGAGAGAGGGGGGAGAGAGCGAGGGTGTGAAAACAGAGAATGAATGAGGAAGAGGGGGTGAAGCAGGGGGAGTCGTGGTTGTTGGGGTCGAGGACGTGGGGAGAGTGGGTGCGGCCGTCGAGGAGCACAAGGGGGAGGGGAGGTTGTGAGGAGGAAGCGAGTCGTGGGGGTTCCTGGGTGGAGGGCCGTTGCGGGGAGGGCGCGAGAACGAGAGGGAAGACGTTGGGGGTGAAGATGGGGTCGCGAGGTGCGGGTCGTGGGCACGAAAGAGGCGGGGTGCAGTTGGCGTGGGTCGTGGGCGGTTGTCGATGGTGGTGGATTGGTGACGACGAGGCGACGCGCGGTCGTGGGTTCGAGACGAGGGCGGGAAAAATAGGGAAGGAAAGAGGGAGGTGTTCGGCGGTTTGGAGGTTGCAGGGGACGTGGTCGCGGCGACGTGGGGAGAGAAGGGAAAGGAGCGGGAAAAGAAAAGAAGTGGGAAAGAAGGGAGTGAGCTGGTCGGGTTGGGAGAGATGGGCCGGGGCTTGGGCTTGGGCCAGGAAAATAAATAAAAAGAGAGGTAGAGAGGAAGTGGGCTGGGCTGAGGGAAAAGGAATTAAGAGAGAGGGGGAGGAAATGGTGGGCTGGGCTGGGAAAATAAAAAAGGAAAATGGAAATAGGGTTGGGGTTTTAAAATAAACCAAATAATTATAAGTATAAATAAACAAATTTGTAAGCAACACTTTATATAAATACGGATAGTGGCGTACAAAAGGACTAGGTATTACAATGATACATTCCGTTAACTGGCTGTTAGAAAAGTTAGTCATGTGACTTGCACATGGGTATTTTTAGACAACTTTGCCCTTGCCACTTTTATATTTTAGAAAAGACAAATAAAAAGCCTAACCCTAACCTAACCCTTGTCACATCGTCTTCCTCTAGTTTTTTTAGATCGGAGTGCTAAATTCCTACACGTCACCAGCGAAGATGGATATAGAGGCGGAGGTGGTTATGCGGCAGCGGAGGTGGGAACGAGGTAGTGGCTCTAGTCGAGGCGAGGGCAGCCTCCCGCTTCGCTTGACCGATTCCTCGGAGTCGGAGGAAGATCGACCCTACAACGGATGAACTAAGAAGTCCTTGCTAACAGACATAGTTCGATCAAAGAGTGCAGCTGGCTAACTAGTCCCTCATCTGATTCGATATGAGAGTGATGGGGCGGAGGTGGTGAAGATAGGGACGGAGGTGATGGTGATGGTGGCGAGGTCGTAATTGATGGCGGCCATGGAAGTGATGGGGAGGAGGAGGAGGTGGCGTTGGGGCGGAGATGGAGGAGGCGGCGGCGATGGGGATGATGGGAAAGAGGTGGTGGCAATGATGGCCATAAAGGTGAGGTGGAGGTTGATGGTGGCCATGGGGCGGTGCGGTGGCGGCGATGAGGGTGGAGATGGTAGCGATAGTGGCCATGGAGACGAGATGGAGGTTGATGGTGGCCATTGGACGGAGCAGCGGTGACGATGGAGGCGAATGTGGAGGTGGAGCCATGAGAGTGATCGGGAGGAGGTGGCAGCGGACGTTGTTGTAAGTAAGAAAAAATGACGGGACTTTAAAAATAGTCTCACATTGAAAACAACAAAAGAAACACACGAGTATAAAATATAAAATGTGCTAAACCTGAACAAGGCTTGAGTTTTATTGTTAGAACCCACTTATATCAAAGGCCCATGTGTACCTATATAAAACCTATCACTCGCTCAACTTTAAATACTTTAAAAACTTTAACTGGGGTGAAGGAGGTGGCAGCGATGGGGGAGGTTGATGGTGACCATGGGGTGGAGGCTGTGGTGGCGGTGGCGGTGGGTTAGATAATTAGAGCGAGGGTTAGGTTCAGGGCTAAATAATTATGGTTAGGTTTTTTTTCTTCTTTAAACCCAAATATAATTAGGGTAGTTTGGTCATTTTGTCTCTGCTATTAACACCGTCATGGTAGTATTATACAATTTAGAACAATGTGGTATTTAAGTGCTGGAAATAAGACATTGTGGTATTATTCTGCAAGGAAGCGTGAAACATTGTGATATTATTAAGCAATTAACCCCTAAAGTTATACATACTAGTTCCCATGGGAATCTATAACAAGCAGAGGCAAGTCAGCTCTCCAAACTTATGCAAATATAAAATGACCATTACATTGTATACAGCTACACTATGATAGTACAAAATGGTGGGAAGAAAAGCAAAAGAACAAATGAGCAATGAGAGGGAGTCCAAAGTTGAAAGAGTATCCATTGCATATCCAATAAGCTAATTATTGTGAAAACATGGAATTCAGAATGACATCAAGTAATCCGAGCAGCAAGTATTTTTCTATTAACTATTCCGCACGATCAGCCTATAATTAATTTCAGTATCAGACAATAAACTTCAACTTCTCACAAGTGTTTCTAAATGGATGTAAAGTGGAAGGAAAATCATTGAAACAGAACTAATCAAGCATACAACACAATAACAATTGCAGACTGCCAAGATCTTCTAAAAGATGCAACCAGTACTGGTGCAGACAAAAGGATTATACTTAGCCCCATTTCATTGGTAGAACTAGTTTGTCTATTGCTGGGCTCGACATCAACTGCCTGGTATAACTGAAATAACCCCACGAGTGATATGGTTAAACGGGGCCGGTAAATCTTTCTATTCGGTGATATTTTCAAAGTCGATGCTGTCACACTCAGTAAAGAATTACATTTCCCTTCAGAAGCTTCATGGAGCTCACAACTAGAGCATGCAAATGAGAAGAAAGATCTGATAATTGCTCAAGGGCATCCTCTTGAAGCTATTCACTTACTGTTTCAGCAGAGATCGCATCACTGATAACTTAAACAAAATAGAGCAGTGTTTAAGTAAACAGAACACAGAGTCACAGACCAATCCATACAGTTTAGATGAATATAACCAAAACCGAGAAAGTAATTGAATAAGTATTCCAAAAAGCATGGCGTCAAGATGCTGTAGAAAGCAAGTTGATTTTTGAGTTTGTCAAAGAGCCAGAATTCTGATAACAGGTTCTTTGATAGAGCTCTGGGACATTCTAGTCTGATTTATTATAAAGTTTACACTATTACACTCAGATAACGCAGCATCGCTTGTTATTATCTCTGGTTCTTTGATAGAGTCCAATGATATAACCTTATCAAGTCCAAGATTATGCTTACTATTAAGATAGTTTGCACCTTAGTAATACTTATACAAGTAAGGCTACCTTGGAATCTGCAATCCATGACGACAATCAATCAAGGGCCATCTTTGGAGCAAAACAACATGGTTAGGAAATATGGCACAGATTATTAAAGACCAAGATGATGAAGGTTCTAGTGGATCTTGTTTGGTTAAATCTCTTGTATCTACTTTAAATGAATAGATTTTATTTGGTGGATTTTACTCATTTGTTTTATGAATAGTGGATTTAGTATAAATATTCTACTCTATATTGACATTTCACATCCCTGTGACAAGTGTAATGGGACAGCGCTCTTAAAGATGTTCATTACACTTCTGCCATGGCCTGTCGCCATTGGCTCTTAAGCTTTGCAAATCTTGTGATTTCCAAGAGTCATAAATGATAATATTAGTGGTTACTCTCCACCCATGTGATCCTATAAGCTTAATGAAGCACTTATACCCAAGATGTCTAAGGACAACTGATGTACCAACTTGATCACATGGGCAGAGCTTTAGACTGAGCCGAGTAGTTTTATCCTCTCAGGAAGCTAGAAAACAAATTATTTTACAATATTTCAGTAAATCTGATAGAAAACAAGCTACACAATAGATCTGCAGTGCCAAGATAACTGATAGCGGTAAGATTCTGTAACGACCACTATTTTTATAATACTATTTTTGTACAGTTACTTTTGTACTTAGTGGTTTTCTATGAAAACTCTCCTTTTCGCTCTCTTATTGAAAATTATATCTTTAAAAGAGTATTCTTGTATCAAGAATCCTTATGTGCTAAGTTGGTTTCAACACAAGAGTTCCAACCTTAAAGTCACGTGTTCGAACCCTGACTGAAATATTTTAGTTTTATTTTAAATCCCCAAGTTTTAAACTAACGTCGTATTTTAAATAGCCAATTATTTATTACTATTTTAAAAGAGAAGATTTTTTTTAATTAAAAATAAAATTTGTTTGTTTGTTGTTTTGATTTTGTGGGATTGATAAGATTTTAACAGGTTTTAACCCCGAAACCTTCACTCTTATTTTTATCTTACTCTCATCTCTTCACTGAAAAAGAAGAAATAAAATCCAGCCTCCTTCCTCCATCATTTTCTCATAAAAAATGAAGAGAGAAACCCTAATCCATTCTACTGCCGTATTCTTTTTCTCAACTCCGATTATATTTTCCGCCCCTGTCTCTTCTTCACCTCCGATATGAAATTCCTAGCCCAAGGATTCGAACGAAAGAGAAGGAAGATCACATGGATCCATCACCTCGATCAAATCGAGACATCTTTTACACGTTAAGAAAGATCCTAGATCCTACTTCATTGTAAGTTCCCTTCCTCTTCTCCACTCACTCTTGTATTATTAAAATCCCTAAATTTTAAAAAAGGAAATTTTTATTTAAAAGCCCTAATTTTGCTTAAGTGAATTTTTATGAGAAGCCATAATATTGATTAGGAAACTTTTATGAAAAATCCTAATTTTGTCTTAGAAGATTTCCATGTAAAGCCCTAAATTTTCATATGGAAGATTCCATGTAAAGCCTTAATTTCACTTTAGTGGTGTGGAAATCTAATACTTTGATTTGATTGTTTTTTTTTCTTTTTACATATTCTAGTTTCGATGCACCCTATGTCACGAGTGCATCTTATGCATGTTCGTATATATTTTCGATGCACCTCATGTCACGGGTGTACCTTATCAATTGGCTGCTTATATTCAAATTTAAGGATAAAATTTTTAGTCATGTACATGTTCTTTTTATACCCTATGTCATGGGTATACCATATACTTTTGTATAAGGGCCTTAACTGTAATTATAGTTTCGTAATGATCCAGCGACCGCTCTACCATAGTTAACTAACCTACATGCATGAAGTCTCCCCGTGGTCGATAAGAAATTCATAGTTGAAGTTAAGTCAGATTGTACGTTGTTTTTCCTTCAAGTTTGAAACCTGTTTTTCCTCGGCAGAATCTGTTTTAGACCTGAACTAAATTGGCCATGACTCCTAACATAGGAACCCAAACAGAGTAACGTTTGATTTCTAGAAGAATTTCAGGATGTTAACTATATATTTATCCTAGGTTAATTTTATTGAAAACTAACGAAAACAATTTTACAATACGTTTTAAAAATATGTGTCAAATCTGGACAGCAGTAGGAATTATCCGCACAACTGTCATAAAACAACTATAACTCCTTCTGGTTATCATAACCCGAAGATTTTTACGGGCAATCGTTCACAACTCACATACGCTCATTTCTTATTTAATATTTAAAACCATAAAATGAACAGAACCTACTCGAAAATGCAAAATACCACTAGTGCATGCATTCTGAAATTTGTACTGGTCTGTTCTGCGCAGCGGTACGAAGACACCCATAGTTCCCGAAACTCGATCGAGGCAAACTCGGTCTCATAATTTACACTTCTTGAACTAGAATTTACTTTTTGGACAATAACTTCTAATTCCAATCCAAAACTGTTCGTTTCTGCGTGTAAACTTATGACTAATTTATGGCATGAAATTCAATTGTTATGATTGCAACTTCATGCTGTGTATAAAATATTTGGCATTGCATCTTGAACTTGACATGAATCTGCGAATACATGACTCCGTGATTACAAGAATTCGTGCACTCGTGAATCTGTCATTCATCTACAATTATTTCAAGCATTCATAAATTCACGCCTTGTTAACTTATTATATATATACAGATCTGAGCTTGAACTATATTTTCATTGATGTATCATTATTACCATGTGTTTATCATGAAATTCGTGAATTGCAAATTTTGAATCTCGTGAATCTCGTGAACATGGCATGACTTATGTGTGCAATTGAAACTCGTGTTGCTAGATATATATCTATATGGATATATGTCGGTACTTTAATATCAAGAATATTATGGGGATGGGATAGCTCGAAGAATAGGGTATCTATGTGTAACAAGGGATCATACATTATATTGCATTATATATAAATCTTGAATCTCGTGAATCTCGTGTTGTTGTTCCGCGGGAATTACAGAATATCCTAGTTACATGTAAAACTCTCACAATTCAAGCTTATAAACACTATAATAACTAACATCATGACACTCTAGTTATATTTTTCTTGATAGATATATGCCTGACTTTATTGATCCACACGCCATTGATCTTCCACTTTTATCTTCATGTTTGTGTTATTGTTCCATACCGTATTTTGTTTATTTTTAAAAAAAAACTCTATTCTTTTTAACTGGGCATTTACCGAACTTTAGCTCGCTAACTGCATTCCACTTTTTTTGTTTTCTTGTTTTTCTTCGGAATGCTGTCAGACAACATTGGGGCAGGCGGTGAGGCTAAGTCATGACAACTGAGGAGGACTCTGATCAGCTTGCTTCTCAAGCCCATTTTTAGTATTCATCTCAGTATGTTTTTGTTCGAGACATTTATCTTCACGTCCTTTTATGTCACTCCTTTTGTTGAACATTCTGTCTGGTTAAATTCAAATTTGTAATAAGTGTTGTTGAATTATTTTATTTAAATTCTATTCATGCTTTAAATTCTTATATATATATATATATATATATATATATATATATATATATATATATATATATATATATATATCTTACTGCTTATACAGACGCTTAGCGTATTTGTATTGAGAAGAAATGTTTCTCGGTGTGAATACGTTTATGTTACTGCTTATACAGACGCTTAGCGTATTTGTATTGAGAAAAAATGTTTCTCGGTATGAATACGTTGCGGGTCTCGTCCACCCTCGCTCTCCGTCTTTTGGGAAGCGGGACGTGGCGTGACAGATTCACTCTGTAACAAATGCGAACAATAGGGATTAAGCAATCAGGATGCATACTTACGTTCAGCACTAACTCTATGACTTCTATAGATTGTACTTTATGATCCCCAGCTATCCACTCCTCATAGCATAAAAGAATTGAAGAAAACCATGAAAGCAGACCATGTTTCTTGATTAAATAAAGTGCTGTGGTGGGAAGTTTAAGACATTTCTTCATTATCTGCAATGTAAGTGAAATTACATTACATTTCTTGCATACTGTGGTGATAGACAATTGAACAATATGAAGTAGGGAGCAAGTAAGAAAACTTATAAACAAAGTCCAGGAATACTGTACTGGGAAACAATCCAGCAAATGATAATTTACTGTTTGTAATGGAATACTACAACTGGGTGTCACAACATATAAGAAAATAGCGTATTGATTACCGAGGTTTCCTTCTTGCCAGCATGGGAGGAAGTCCGTCCTGCTTCAACATACCTCCAACAAAATATCTTTTATCTTGATGTAACCCCTACCAATCTAATTAATATACTCCTAACTTCAGTAGTGGGGATGGGGGGCTAACTGGAGGTTGTGGTCAAAGATGAGGGGGCATTTGCTCAGTTACAGGGTTTTGGAAACGAGGAGTTAAATACAGTGCAGTATAGAAATAGCAACCCAAAAACAAAGAGTCCAGAAGCGCTTTAGTAACGCTTGTAGTTGGTTGTGGTCTAACAACATATATCATACTAACATAATACTTAGCATTCCTCTTCAGGTGGGTCTGTGGACCACGTGGAAAAGCCTCCGGTAGAAACTCTCTTGTAAAAAAAAACAATCGGGGCAAGTAAATATATTTTTCAAATTGACCTTGATGAGCTTTGACCTGAAGATACTGTGGAGAACGCGGTGCTCTAATACGAAATCAAGAACCATTTTATCCTAAAAGCTTAAACTGTTGATGTTAGGTCTTGGGGTAACAATGTATACGCAACTAACATAGCACTTAACTAATTACAGCCTTGAAAACAAACCAGATTCCCAGTGTTGGGGTCGAAAATTGCACCCCGGTTGACCAAGTCCAAGTCAAAGTCAAAGTCAACCCCAAGCCCAGATCAAGCGGGCCCAAGCCCAGATCAAGCGGGCCCAAGCCCAGATCAAGCCCGCGGCCAGCCTCCTCCATGCCAAAATAAAAATCATGTAATAAATAATTTTTATGTAATTTTTTATGCATGAATGTAAACAAATGGATATAACACCAAATTTTTGTAAAGCCAATGGCTTATGTGCAAAAAGAAATGACATATGAGCTATGGGATGGACAAAATACCATTTTGCAAAGCCCAAGGGGCTATATGTAAACATGTACGCCTGTATAAGGCAACATGATGATGAATAAAATACAACTTTTTCATTCTCAAAAATTAGAGCGTGTGCCTCTTTATCCTTCCTCAAGGTTCTAAGACCTTCTTCTTTCTTTTGAATTAAATCAAGAGTTTTACTCTTCCTTTTCCAAAACTAAATAGTTTTTCACTACAAAACCCACAAATGGGAGCTTGGATCTTCCGTTAGATCTCAAAAAGGGAAGATTTTTAAATCTCACCCCTTTTCTCCAAGATCCGGCCAAACGACAGGAAGAAGAAGGGGACTCATCTCCAGAAACCCCATTTTAGGGAAGATCCAGGGCTCAAGGGGAGAAGCCCCTTCATCAGCTTCAAAATATCCTAGGAGTTTAACTCCTCATATACACACACACACAAAATAATAAGTGTTCCTTTCTGCGAGTACAACTCCCGTTGCAGGGACCAGGTCTCTTTTGCCTCCCGAGCGTCCAGAGCGCCAGCGCCCTTGCGCTCAAAGTGCCAGCGTCCGAGCGCCCACATGCCTGGCACGTGGGACGCTAGCGCTCAAAGCGCTAGCGTTCTTGCGCTCAAAGCGCCAGCGCCTAAAGCGCTAGCGTCCGAGCGCCCGCGTGCCTGGCACATGAGGCGATAGCGCCCTAGCGCTCAAAGGCGCTAGCACCCGAGTGCTTTCTCCCACACATCCTTTGGATGCCCTTTTCCCTTATGTATGTATATATACATATACAAACACACACACATACTCCACGACACTGTCCCTGTTAGAAAAAAATTGTAACGGGACACTGCCCCGCACCCCGCAAGAGAGCTACTAGCCCCCTTGACCCCCAGCCTGCTATCCGGGTAGCGGGGCCCCCGTAAAAACTCTACGGGGCCCCCGTAAAAACTCTGCGGAGCCCCCGATATATCCAAAACCCCTTCAAAACACAACACTGCACATTGAGTTTGCATGATCAGTTTAACCCGTCAATCGGAGGTTCTCTCGCTCCAAATGCAAGGGGTAATTAACGGCAGCTTAGTCCGCGCTGCTGAAGATTCGGATCCCCACAATTAATAAACCCCAGCCTATCCTAGGCAGGCGAAATATGTAATGCGCCTGACAAGCGCGCGCGTATTCCCATCTCAATGGGGTGACGAAAAACACCCTACAGATTCTGGCACGCCCGGTGGGACTTATCTCTCGTCCCATATTTCGGGTTAAATATCCATGCGAACTCAATCAATATACATATCTATATTTATACTAAAATAATGTTTTTTCATGCAGGTTTTTAAGCAATCAATTTTCAACAATGTCTCCAAAGATGAATTTAGCTCCCGTCTCCTACACGATGAAGATAGACGCTAGGACGATCCTCCCGGCAAGTCTCGAACGGCAGTAGGAAGAACCGCTGCTACAATTTGGGTCTATTCTGTTTGTCTCGGCTAATGCCATCCCTGCACCTCAAGCTCCGGTAACAGACAAACCGGTCTCAAAAGGGAAAATGCCGAATGTCATGGTTGCGAGGGCACCTCTGCCCAAGCACAAATCCGTTTCCAAACGACCCTCCATCGCTCCAGCTGGGGGCAAAGCCATCAACGTCAACGAAGTAACGGGGCATCTCGGGCAAGCTCCAGCGGTACCCCCGACAACTGCTCGATCGGGTATCTTCTTTAAGTTCCCTATCAATCAACTCACGGTGGCTTCACAGAAAACGGATGCCCGCCAAGCCCTCAAAATCAAGAAGCTAAGGCAGAAGAGGCTCAGATACAGAGCCAACAAAAGGGCTAGGGCTCATACTAGGCTGAGCTTCATGAGGCTCCAAGAACGGGGTTACCCTGCCAAAGATAAAGAGACGGCTGGATATGTGGTCAACACTGTCTACATGGTCGGACATGAAGAAACGAACCCTCCTATGCTTCACAGCCAGGGTGATGATACAGTGGACGCTACCCAATATCAACTCGGTCTAAATGACGAAGGGCTCGCTTAGGCCGATAAGCCAAAAGAGCCTGGGGTTCCTGCGGAATTGAGCTCAGGCAATAAGGATGACCCGGTTGTCATAACCGGAACTACAGAACAAGCATTATTCCGATGGCTTCAGAGGCAGCTTCAGAACAGGGATGAGAAGTTAGCCAAGGTACAATCTAAGGTCGACGAATTGGCAAACGTCTTGGCAGATCTCGCGACCCAAGTCACCCGATTGCAATTACAGCAGAATCAAAATTTGGTTCATGTGCCAGGGATTGATACCCGGAGGCAGCCAACTTCAACCTAAGAGCGGAGCGCCTTCACGAAAAACGGTCGCGATCAGCCTCTAGTCCCTCCAATACATACACCGAAGGGGAATCACCTCTGAAAGAGAAACTGGATAAGGTCTATTCATTCAAAAGGGACAAAGTCCAATAGATATTCAAGGACGCCCTAAGAAACGGTCTACAACTGCCTGAATCAAAGAGACCACAAGAAGCGAATATGACCGACGACCCAAAATATTGCCCCTATCACAGAGTGATGGGTTATGCCATTGAGGACTGCTTCGTCTTCAAAGATTGGGTCGGAAGGCAATACAAGATGGGAGAGATAGAACTGTCTAAAGGCGTGTTAGCAAATAGTCAAGTTACGACCGCCGATTTCATACAAATGGAGACCGAAGCCTTTCGGGAACCTAATCCTCCCAGACATGTGCCATTATCTGAAAAGGGCGAACCAAAACATGATCGACCTCAAGGACCAGCATCAGTGAGGGCACCTACTCTAAATGGAGAGAAAGAAGGTTCCTTCAGGAGGGATGAGTCCGCAATATATTCGAGGAAGCCTTGAACAACGGTCTGCAATTACCTATTCCGAAGAAGCCACATGAAATGAATATGACTGGCAATCCCGTATACTGCCCATACCATAGGATGGTGAGTCATACCATTGAAGACTGCTGTGTTTTCAAAGATTGGGCAGAGGACCAATACAAACTTGGAAAAACCTCATAGTCCTCGGATGTATCGGCAAGCCACAGAGCTACGGTCATCAACACAGCTCCGCCAAGATCAAAATTCAAGGAGCTGGGATAAGCAAAGAGGACCACCACGTCGTTAAACTGGGAATGATAGACCTCTAAGTCTTTAAACTGGGAACCGTCGACCACCACGTCATTAAACTAGGAATAATCGACCTCTAAGTCGTTAAACTGGGAATGTAAAAATGTGTAAATAAAACAAAAAAAATAATGATGATGAAAAATAAAGCCGAAATGATGGGACAACTCGCAATAAAAATCAGCGAGTAAAAATAAAAATAAAGCCGAAATGATGGGACAACCGCGAATAAATAGCCGAAATGATAGGGCAATCGCGACCTTCGCGATAAAAAAAACTGAAATGATAGAGCAATCGCGGTAAAAAAACGGCGAATGATGAGTCGCTCCTGGTACCATATTTCAGTGCAGCGATGCAGACGCCAACCAAAATCTAATTTCCCAAAATTCTCCCAGCCCTACGGCCAGTCCCCAAATTGACTACCGTATACAATCCACGAGCTCAAATAATTCTCATCATACACATACCCCACCGTAATCACCAGTCCAGCGGTTGGTCTCCGCCCTTGGAATTATGCTCCATTGTGAAGACCCACTCATGTGTCCTCACGGTACATGAGGAGAACAAACCTTCGTGGGATCTTTACGACTCACAAAGGAAAAACACACTTGGAGGTACTCACAACTCCCAAGAAGAAAATGCACCTACGGGATCCTTACGACTCGTAGGGAGAAAATGCTTTTATAGGACCCTTACGGCTCATAAAATTGAAAAGTCTTAGGTGATAGGGACCTAAACCTGTTTCCTAAGCCATCGCTTCCCAATAGACAACGATGCAGACGCCAACCAAATTCCAAATCCCATACCCCCAACTGCGAATGATGAGTCGCTCCCGGTTCCATATTCCAGTACAGCGATGCAGACGCCAACCAAATTCCAAATCCCATACCCCCAACGGCGAATGATGAGTCGCTCCCGGTGCCATATTCCAGTGCAGCGATGCAGACGCCAACCAAATTCCAAATCTCATATCCCAACGGCGAATGATGAGTCGCTCCCGGTGCCATATTCCAGTGCAGCGATGCAGACGCCAACCAAATTCCAAATCCCATACCCCAACGGCGAATGATGAGTCGCTCCTGGTGCCATATTCTAGCGCAGCGATGCAGACGCCAACAAAGTCCCAAAATTTTTTCCGGCCCTACGGTCTGGATCATACATCCTGCAAAACCGTATACAATCCACAGGCGTAAAGCGATCCCAATCTCTTTCAAGTCCTACCGGTGAGACCACATTCAAAGTCCTATCAAAAATAAAAATAAAATAAAATAAAATAAAATAAAAAAATGGTATGTCCACAAGCAAAATGGGCACGGATGAAAACCCGAAAGGCCTCCATGGGTAAAAACAACAGGACTGCCGGCGAGTTTGTGAAAACCCCAAAGGGCCCAAACTCGTAAAAAAAAGATGAAATGCACTCGTGAAGTCCTCTCGAATTTGTGAGGAGAAAATTCCCGCGTGAGATCCTTACGACTCACAAAGGAGCAACGCACTTGGGGTCCTCACGACTCCTAAGGAAAAAATACACCTACGGGATCCTTACGACCTGTAGGGAGAAAATGCTTTGTGAGACCCTTACGGCTCACAAAATTGAAAAGTCTTAGGTGATAGGGACCTAAAACCTGTCTCCTAAGCCATCGCTTCCTGATAAGCAAGCGCAGATGATGATTCGCTCCTGGTACCATATTCCGGTGTAGCGATGCTGATGCCAAGCAAAAACCAATTCTCAAATCCTCCCGGGACAAATGATGAGTTGCTCCTGGCATTATTCCAGTGCAGCAATACAGATGCCAAACAAAAACCAAAATCATCTCAAAGACAGATGATGATTCGCTCCTGGTACCATATTCCAGTGTAGCGATGCTGATGTCAACCTAAATCACAATCAACAAGTCAACTTCAACTCCGACACTGCAGAAAGCGGAAGAAGTCAGAATCCAATCTCGACACCGCAAGAAGTGGAGCAAGTCAAGATCACCCCTGACGCTGCAAGAAGCAGAGCAAGTCAAATCGACCGTCCATGGAGTAAAAAGGGCAGTGCAGGCTTCCCACAAATCGGGAACCAAATCGCTCCGGGTCAGGACGTCGACCGTCCATGTCGTAAAAAGGACAGTGCAGGCTTCCCACAAATCGGGAACCAAATCGCTCCGGACCAGGGCATCGACCGTCCATGTCGTAAAAAGGACAGTGCGGGCTTCCTACAAAGAGGGAACCAAATCACTCCGTGCCGAGGAAACGTTTACTACGGACACTCCATCTCGGAGACATGTCAAGCGTCGACTGTCCATGTCGTAAAAAGGGCAGTGCAGGCTTCCTACAAAGAGAGAACCAAATCACTCCGTGCTGAGAAAACGTCTACTACGGACACTCCGTCTCGGAGACGCGTCAAGCGCCGACCGTCCATGTCGTAAACAGGGCAGTGCGGGCTTCCCACAAATCGGGAACCAAATCGCTCCGGGTCAGGGCGTCGACCGTCCATGTCGTAAAAAGGGCAGTGCAGGCTTCCCACAAATCGGGAACCAAATCGCTCCGGACGACCGTCCATGTCGTAAAAAGGGCAGTGCAGACTTCCCACAAATCGGGAACCAAATCGCTCCGGGTCAAGGCGTCGACTGTCCATGTCGTAAAAGGGCAGTGCAGGCTTCCCACAAATCGGGAACCAAATCGCTCCGGACCAGGGCTTCGACCGTCCATGTCGTAAAAAGGGCAGTGCAGGCTTCCTACAAAGAGGGAACCAAATCACTCTGTGCCGAGGAAACGTCTACTACGGACACTCCGTCTTGGAGACGCGTCAAGCGTCGACCGTCCATGCCATAAAAAGGGCAGTGCAGGCTTTCCACAAAGAGGGAACCAAATCTCTCCATGTCGAGAAAACGTCTTCTACGGACACTCCGTCTCGGAACGCGTCAAGCGTCGACCGTCCATGTCGTAAAAAGTGCAGTGCAGGCTTCCCACAAATCGGGAACCAAATCACTCTGGGTCAGGGTGTCGACTGTCCATGTCGTAAAAAGGGCAGTGCAGGCTTCCTACAAAGAGGGAACCAAATTACTCCGGGCCAGGAAAACGTCTACCACAGACACTCCATCTCGGAGACGCGTCAAGCGTCAACCGTCCATGTCGTAAAAAGGGCAGTGCATCCCAAAAAGTAGGAACCAAAGTTAGTCGCCTCCACGCGAAAGAAGATCCATCAATTTCATGCACACAACCCACATATGTGGTGTGCATTTATCGATGGGGCATTTTGTTGGGGTCGAAAATTGCACCCCGGTTGATCAAGTCAAAGTCAAAGTCAACCCCAAGCCAGGTGGGCCCAACCCCAGGTCAAGCCCGCGGCCAGCCTCCTCCATGCCAAAATAAAAATCATGTAATAAATAATTTTTATGTAATTTTTTATGCATGAATGTAAGCAAATGGGCATAAAGCCAAATTTTTGTAAAGCCTATGGCTTATGTGCAAAAAGAAATGACACATGAGCCATGGGATGGGCAAAATGCCATTTTGCAAAGCTCAAGGGGCTATATGTAAACATGTAAGCCTATATAAAGCAACATGATGAATAAAATACAACTTTTTCATTCTAAAAACTTAGGACCTGTGCCTCTTTCTCCTTCCTCAAGCTTCTAAAACCTTCTTTTTTCTTTTGAATTAAATCAAGAGTTTTACTCTTCCTTTTCCAAAACTAAATAATTTTCACCACAAAACCCACAAAGGGGAGCTTGGATCTTCCATTAGATCTCAAAAAGAGAAGATTTTTAAATCTCACCCCCTTTCTCCAAGATCCGACCAAACGACAGAAAGAAGGGGACCCATCTTCAGAAACCCCACTTTGGGGAAGATCCGGGGCTCAAGAGGAGAAACCCCTTCATCAGCTTCAAAATATCCTAGGAGTTTAACTCCTCATATATATATACACACACACACACAAAATAATAAGTGTTCCTTTCTGAGAGTACAACCCCCGTTACAGGGACCAAGTCCCTTTTGCCTCCCGAGCGCCAAGAGCGCCAGCGCCCAAAGCGCCGGCGCCCGAGCGCCCACGTGCCTGGCACGTGGGGCGCTAGCGCCCGAGCGCCTACGTGCCTGGCACGTGAGGCGCTAGCGCCCGAACGTTTTCTCCCACGCATCCTTTGAATGCCCTTTTCCCTTATATACACACACACACACATATACAAACACACACACACACACATACTCCACGACATTGTCCCTGTTAGAAAAAAAATTCTAACGGGGCGCTGCCCCGCACCCCACAAGAAAGCCGCTAGCCCGCTTGACCCCCAGCCCGCTATCCGGGTAGCAAGACCCCCGTAAAAACTCTGCGGGGCTCCCGATATATCCAAAACCCCTTCAAAACACAACACTGCACATTGAGTTCGCATGACCAGTTTAACCCGTCAATCGGAGGTTCTCTCGCTCCAAATGCGAAGGGTAATTGACGGCAGCTTAGTCCGCGGCTGCCAGAGATTCGGATCCCCATAATCAAATAAACCCTAGCCTATCCTAGGCAGGGGGAATCTGTAATGCGCCTGACAAGCGCGCGCGTATTCCCATCTCAATGGGATGACGAAAAACACCCTACACCCAGAAAGGGAAAAATTGAAGACATCAGAAAACTAGTAAATGATGGATTTAATAAAAGAAAATAATAGCCAAAAATGGACAAAATTTCGAATTAACTGAAGTGTTAGAATTTTTGACTCGTGATCCGAGAGTGAGGAGGCACAAAATCTCAGCAAGATCCTCGTAACGCCTTGTTTCTTATTGATTTCCACATCAATGTCGGAATTCGATCCTGCATATAGTAGCCGCAGTATCCACAAACGATCGGTTTGAAAATGAATGGAGCCACTTTTGAACAACTTTGGAAATAACGGGATCATCTAAATAGAAACGTGGTAATTGCTAAGTAATGCAAACAACAACAACAACAATAAATATTATATGTTATCAAAAAGACCGTGTGGCATTTAACATAAACACACGTTACCTTCATGTTCATCCTGTGTGAGTGCATTAAGAAGTCACTCAATGTAAGAAAATGAGTCTGTGACGGATCCAACAATATGAGTGATGCTTCTGCAGCAAAAATAGCTACCACAGAAGGATTCCTCTATCATTCCTCTGTTATTCCATTTTGGATGTATGTTAAAAGAAGTTGAAGCTGCAAAGTATCGTTCCTCTTCTGATAATTCTGCCATCAAGTCATATTAAAAATCTTAGACAAAATGGCAAGCCATTTGCATGTCCATAATAGAAGTTACTCAAAATGTACAAATAAATGAAGCCATGCCCTGTATATATCAGGCTGTTACCATCATAATGTGAATCAAAAGCATAGACAAACTGTGTGTGTGTGTGTGTGTGTGTGTTGAGAGGTCCATGACATCTTGATGCTTCACAAAGTTTGATCATATATATCAGTTTTATTTTTTGGATATACTATGCTTCCAAAATTTATCAACAAAGACGAACTAAAAGCCATGGTCTATCTTATGCAGATTTAAGCTATGGATCCTTGCTTCAACATTCATTACAAGCAAAATAGCCCATGCTTCAAACTAAAACGAATTCATATGTCTTGTCACTTCACTCCAAGTCTTCTTTCATATTTTTCTTCTCTGAAACCTTGAACCGAAAGTATTTCTATTTGGAGGATTTGGTTTATTGATACACTAACAAAGATTGGCAAAGTGGGGAGCTTAGGAGGTTAACTGATCATGAAATTATAATTAGAGCATAATAAGTCCTTTTAAGACAATGAACATGAGAAACGTCAAAACCACTGCACCCAAAAGCTCAAGTTGTTGCTTGTGGGCTAACAATGAATATCAAGGTACCATAATACTTAACAAACCCCACCCCCACCCCCCAAAAAAATGTGGGACTTTGGGACGTGAGGCTTCCATTGGACATATGACTCACTTGGCAAGGTAAAAGTAAATATTTAATGTCCTTACGCCGAAGCTTGCAGATGCATTCAGGGTGGAGAAAATAAAATCAGAATTGGGTAGAGCGCGTCTAGTTTTGCAAATCTTGCAATAGGTCATAAAGACAACAATTATAGTCTCATAATAACCTTCAAACATAACCAGCTGCTACCTGTTAGAAACAATATTAACATTTAAGAACGTCTAATATAATCAAATTGCTGAGTTTAAATAGGGAAAAACATTAAGCAATTATCAATAAATAGATATATAGTAGTCAAGAGCTATTAAAATCAAAATTTTGTACAAACTAAGAAAAGATCATATTTATTACCTCCAAAGCTTCATCAGGTGAAGATATGCTAGCAAATGTAATTTCTAGAAGACATGTTCTAGAAAATTCAGTGGGCTCAAGGTAGCCCATGGAGAGACAATGACTTGAAAACCGCAAAATAAAAGCAGGATCATATCTTTGAACAATGTTAATATTTGAAGATGATATTTTCTGCCAAAAACATCAAATCAGAATGCCAAAGCAAGCGGGTTAGCCACATTGAGAAATTTATAATTTAGTGACAGTTTAGTTTTTTAAGGAGCAATATATAACACGAACCTAAGAAGTGGGAAATATACCTCTGAAATGTCCACAAATTTGTCATCTAAAAGTCTTTTTAGCGTCATTGGAGCAGGTGTTGAAGATCTATCCTCGCAAAAATGCAACACCGTCATCACAGATAAATTCGAATCAACTGGAATATTATCTCTACAGAGCATTTTACGCCTTTCTTCCATCGTTTCTGAATCCGTTTCCATGTTAGATGATGATAGTCCATCATTAGCCAGTTCATTTCTAAGTTTCATGGCAGAACTACCCCATAGATAATCCATATCTGCAATGCTTCCGAAATATGACCCTTCAATCGTCTCAATCATGCATAAGATGGAAAATTTGCAAGACAATTTCACTCATAGTTGCACCATAGCCAGATAAAAGCAAAGAAAGCAGCTCCCTTAAACACCCGCCATCAACATCTGCAGGCCCAAACTTTTCCTGGCAGTCTTTAAAATGAAAAAGGATTCTTAGCAACTTAACTGCTTCATTTTAATGTCCTTGACAGAATAATGATTAAATTGAAGTTCGGAAGAAACATTAGAGGTGTCTCTGCCCTCAGAAGCGGTTTGGTCCATACATGAGATGCCAACTGACTTCGAAATGCTGGGAAGTGGCTGGAGTAACGTTCCAGAGGGCACAAAAGAAGAGGAATCAGAATATCCGCAGCATCTCAAAATAGCAGGAATAAATTTAGGATGTCTAACAACTAATGCTAGAACTTCAGTACAGGAACATCTCGCCTCTGATAGCGCAACAAGAATGCAGCGAATTGCTCTTAGGGTAAGAGGATCCTCAAATCTATGATGGAGAGAGGAACTAAAAAATTGATCTAAAACAGGAATTGATGGTGATTCCCTCAAGTAGCTTTTGATAGCCATGGACAATTGGTTACTCGGGATGTAATGTTCTAAGAATCTGAGTACCAGATAACAATTGGTATCACATGAAGCGTCAGAGCCATCAATTTTAAGAGGAATTTTCTTTACAATGTGATCCAGTGCATTGACCAGAATTCCCATCAACCTGTTTGCATAGTCCAAAATGTTAGATCCCTTTCCCATCACTGAGCACTGAACTAAGCTTCCCGGAGGAAATAATAACAATCTCGTGAAGGATATTTTAGCAGCAACCACGTAGATTATTTTTAAGGACTCCTTGTAGGAACACGAACCAAGATTAAGGCTGGTAACATGTGGGTCAAATAAAGATGCAACTGAATAAATAGAATCAGATATTCTTAATAGTTGCTCATCTTTCACTTGACTCTTGCTTTAGGTTAAAAGAATAACACAACATGGTGACAGTTTTTCCAAGAAGAATGCTGCTACAAAATTTATGAAAATGAGGGGATGTCAGCACTGATTCATCATATTCTTCCTGAAATATGTCATGAGATACATAATCGTTCCAATTTGAAAAACTATCCAAAAGCATACCTAAATAAAAATTTGCAATTCTTCCAAGAGGTTTAAGTTTTTGTTCCCCCCGTTTCTGTAGGACAGACATCAAATATGACAAAGCTGCAGGCAATAGAATCATATAGTCATCATTCGAAAAGGCACGCTTGCTGTCCTCGTTAACTAGCCATGCCCCGCCATTATTCAATAGAATCATATCAGAGAAATCATTGTTTAGAATTCCCCAAAATATCTTCCCAAAAAGGTTCATATGCATTGGGCTCGCTTCAATAAGCTGTAAGAGAATTCTACCTTTAATCTTACTTGTAGGGTAAAAGCAATAGAAAAGCAGTTTTATCGGACTGTCGGTGATCATCCTAGACAATTGTGCAAATAGTGGAAATACAGCAGGATGAGGTTTAGTGAATCTCTGACTATAAACAGCAGAAACAAACTTCAAGAGACATGCATCAGTATTATGAGGATTGGAACAATCTCCATACTCCAGAATCTTATGATAAAGGTTTAGAAGAATGGACACATCAAAGTTCCTTGCTGTTCTGTCCCATAGCCAATTAAGTTCTGAGCCAAATGTTGACTGCTGGAAACAATTAAATAGCATACCCAGTGCACCATCCACGATATGCATGCCAATTGAAACAGCAGCAGTTACAAATGATGAAACGCTTCCTGAAATACTATCTTCAAGTTTCTTGAACATCCAATATACAGCTTCCAGCAATTCAAAAGGCGATGCAAATTGTTTTAAGCCATCAAGTGTGTAAAACCATCGGAGAAGCAATTTAACATCTCTATTAGGAATACAATACTTGAATTTTTAGACCATGTCGTCAATTAGGTTCTTGGGAGCACTTAAAACCAGTCTAGAGGATGAATTATGGTTTCCAGATGAAGAATTTCGCAGTTTTCATGTGGAGCCAGCAAAATCAAAGACTGTCCTTAATAACTGCAACATATCACGGTCAACAGGATGAAGCTTCATTGAGCAAGACATAATGTTTTGCACGTTATTTTCCAACGAGCTAAAGCACAGAGGCTGTGACAAGGGAAAAGTCACAATAGGGTACTGGAAAATTAGATCGATAACAGCTTGAACATAATGTGTAACAGATGCAGCCGTTGATGTTTTTGAACTAATATCGGAAATCACCACCAAAATACGATACAATATATACTTAACAAGAGTTACGCAAATTTGGAGAAGTTCTTGCAAAATAACAGATGCACTGGTCCTAAAGGATGACATTGTCTGATTGTTCCAAAATAGCACATTCCTCAAATAGGAGATGTAGTCATCAAGTGAACCTTTAGAGAGCTTGTGTTGAAGCAAGTTTAGCATTGTTTTTGACAGCAATATCTTTAGGTTTTTGCTTGAATTTGACTTGACATTTCCAATCCTCATGATTGCTGAAAATAGAGCATAAAATGGAGCGCTATATAAAAATAAACCAAAAGCATCAGTAGAAGCTGGTTCTGTAGAATCTAGAAGGTATGTTGTCTTCTGAGATTCAGTGCTATTGAGCAAGTGAAGATTGTTGCCTCTATGGTTGCTAATTACCCCCTCAATCATTTTAATGCCAGAAGAGAACATATCTGACCACATATCAGCAACACTGGCAAGGAAACTAGGTTCGAGAAAAAGTACCCATGACAAGAAGGGAAGATACTGTAACATTTCAAAAAATAAAAAATATTGTTTTTGGAATTTAAATAATAAAATAATAAATTTCACAAAAATTATACAAGTATGGATTTGAGTTTTCGTAGAACGGTATAATTATATACCTATATTTTTGGAAAATATTTGGAAATTAATATGAATTATTAATTATGAAAGCATTTATTGGATTTGGGCTTTTATAAATTTTATACAATTATTTACATACAAGTCTATGTTAAACTTGATTAGTATTTCATTGTGCATTAAACCAAGTCATTTTTGCTAACCATGTTTTGGGTGCCATGATACATTGAGGTTTTTATTTGTAGTATGGTTTGTTTTTAGAAAAGGAAAGGAAAAAGAAAAGAAAAGAAAAGAAAAAGGGAAATATTATGAGAGAGGGGGCATAGATTTGACTTGAATTTATGAGGAAAGTGAGTGAGAGAGAGAGAGAGAGATGGTGGCCTTCAACCATTTCTTTCCCACTTCTTCATTTTTCTTCATCTCATTCTTCATCTCCTTCTTCTTTCACCTCCACCTCCACTACCATCTTGAACCACCCCCAAAACTTCATCTAAACCTCACAGACCCTCCACAAAAGTTATTCCTAAGCTCTCTACAAGTATCATGGTGGGATCAAGTTGGAGTTTTGAGCACTTTGGACCATCTAGGAATTTTCATGATGTGCTCACTTGAGCTAAAACACTCACCTTTATTTAAGTTTTAAGTTTCCTAACCTCAAGTCTTTAGTTTAGAGTTAAAAAGTTTAAGTTCGTGACCTTGGAAAATTCTAAGGAGGGGATTAGGGGGTAAAACTTATAGTGGTGCTTAGTAGAGAGTTTAGGGAATGGATACAAGACCATTGGTGATAGGTGAGGGTGATATAGTGAAGAAATTCTTGGATTCGATGAACATAGAATTTTCCGATATCGGTTTTTGACGAAATATGGCGATCAATTAGAATCTGGGATGAATTAGGGACTCTGAAAATTTTATTGCAGATACAGTAGGATGTGCAGACAAATAGGAAGTCACCCCAGAAGCCCGAGCCCCCACTTCCCTTTCTTGACCGCCGATTTAATCTTTTTGGCCGCAAATTTCGGCCCAATGTAAGAATTAGGGTTTGGGTTTGGTTTTGTAGCATACACAAGATAACTAGACCTACCTTATATGCAAAATATTCTAATTTCATCTTAGGTAGAATCTGGGAGTGTTTTACTTAGTTTCTGATTTCGTCTTGCGGCTTTTGAAAACTTGGGTTTTGGTATTTGAGTTTTGACTCCGTCGTTTGACGTTCGTACCTCAAGCTGGGGCTTGTTTTGTTGTTCTTGTATGTGTGGTCCATAGGTTCTAACATATGTATGTTGCGCTTGCCGTATCGATTTTCAAGAGTTGATTTTGATTTCGATACGATATACTTTGATATGTATGTACATTTGCGTGAACTTTCGGGACGACAAATAAGAACAAGGTGTTCATCGACTTCGGCTGGAGGATAGTAGATGGGTAGATGTTTATCTACGGGGAAAGTCGGATGGATGGTGTATAGCACCCCCGCAACCATAATACTAGGATATTAGAGATACAGTATATATATAGATATTTTAGATGTGTATATCCAGCTAATAGGGTTCTGAGATACTATAAACCATAGTAGTATATGTGCAGGAAGGTATATCCCTAGTTCTAGTTTTCTTAATCCATGAGTCTTACATACGCATATATATATATATATATATATATATATATATATATATGTATGTATGTATGTATATATAACCATGAGAATAATTACGAGATGATATGATGAGGATATGATGGAATAAAATAACACGAGTCGATATGTTTTGATATGAGAATGCGAGGCGATATATATGCTAAGATATGACATAAGATAATATATATGATGATATGAGATGAGATAATGTACGTGACTATATATCCGTACTATTGATTGATAATATCGTACGATAGATTATACCGTACGTGATATGATGAGAATGAATCGCCGACATATATATATCGACTCGAGAAATAGTGATTAAGATTATTAGGTAGATATTAGGATATATTTATAGCCATACTTATTCTCAAAACTAACGAATCGTTAGGCACTTTTAAACGATAACTTCAAAAAATGTTACGGATTTTCAAATAGTATCTTTTTCTAAAACATCGTAGCCCTTAATTTCAAAAACAATGATTCGTGCTATTTTAACCTTAACTGTTTGGCTTATACGTGGTTACGTATTTTATACCGTTCACGCTACAATATCTTAATTCCGCAGACGCTCGTACTATTTTCCTTTGCGACATATACATCATACGCTTCGTGAACTTGCTTTATCATGACTTTGTCTGCTAGGACACATACACCATTACCGATGATGCGCATGTTGCACGTACATCTACTCGTCGGCTCACACACACATCATCGGTAATTGCAATACCATGTACACGTTAGAAATTGCTATGTCACTGTATTGTTTTCTAATTTGTAGAATTATAGTTATTGTTTAGTACTTATTACCGTACATGCTAGTTCAGATATTGCACTTCCTTACCTAGTTACACAACATGCTTATATGAAAACATCGGCTATACCTTTGCAGTACTGTTATGTGCTTGTACTTACTGTTCCATCGTGGTTACATGCATATGAAATTATGTTTCATGAGATTTCTGGATTTGAGAACCGCAGATACATTTTTAAAGTCTTATGACTGTTTTAAAAACGCGATTTCTCTTGATATGATATTTCGACATCCAGCATAAGTTTTCTCGGTGCTGAGCTATGATGATTACCCGATTCGAGAAGTGAAGAGTCACCGTCTGCGGGAACATGGTGGACCCGGTACGGTACCCCGGAACAAGAAGATGGTATAAAAAGGCGTTGAGCCCGACAGGAAACATTACCTACCGGTGATAGTATTGGACTCGGCGGATATCCGAAAGATACCGACCGGAATGATATGAGACAGATGGATGTGAGGATCGATCTGATGAGACGGTGCCTGAGACATGGGAATTTACGTATTGATACTAGACACGGGTTTTATGATGATTTCTAGCGTCGATACTGGGCACTCAGGTTTCATGATGATTTGATGTGTCGTTGATAGACACACGTTGGATGATACACATATATACATACGTATGACACAGATGACTTGGTACTATATATTGATACAGGCACGACATTATTATTATTACACATGTATACACGATCGCCCTAGATACCACACGGTACGATATTATTATATTACAGAATGACCTAGAAGATCGTTATACATTCGATTTCTACCTGCTGATATCTTCTACTCACGAGTTGGCAACTCATCCCCGTTGTGTCATGGTTTTCTTGCAGGATTGACCGCTCGGATCAGTAGCGACTTGCTGGCACACGGCTTTCTTCTGGGTGATTTGCATTGGTAGGTGGGATACACTTTGGATCGTGACCACCATTTGTATAAATTTATTCAGTTGTAATCTAGTTGAAAGCTCCATGAGCCAGACTATGTATATTTGGTAGACCTAGACACCAGACTTGTATATTCTTTAAGACTTAGAGCGAAATGTGTATTATTCTTTATATTGAGTTTGATGATATTTTGGTTTCTTTACTTTCTTTTCTATGTTTGATCTTCGTCTTGGGTGTCGTATATTTGTATTTGTGTGGTTGTTTCCGCCAATTGGCGAAGAGCTAGCTCCCGTTTGGGGATGCCTATATTATTGTTGTTATGTATTGGTTTTGGATCAAAATTTACAAGGGAGGAGCTGCCCAAATTTCAAAGGACAAAAATGTTTTCAACTATAGCATACAACTCACTTGTATTTTCATATAACATTACTTATATATTTAAAGAACTTGAATTCATTATACCTTTTTTTTTCAAGACTCTACCTCTGCTATTTTACTAAAAAAGTTTAGATTTCTGAGTTTTTGGCTTATTTGGGTTACGGTGGGGTCATGTAGACTTCATGTGATCCAAGTGCCACTCACGTGCGATTTCCGGATCGTGACAGATATGGTCTGAAATGTTGTTTTGTAACAGTAAGAAGCAGCGGAAAGTTTTTCAACATATCATCAGGAGTCGCACATATGATTGATGATGAAAAAGCAACGGCTACCCCAACTGGACTAACACCATTTTCCCGCTCTACGAGCTCCACGTTAACTAGAACTGAGAAGAAAGAGCCATCATACAGTTTGGTGGCACTTTCTGAGATTGGAAGCGGACAGCTACTATCTTGATTCAAAACATCCTTTGCAAAGCACAACAAATTCTTTACTGGCCACCACCCACAAAGGTCACTTTTGGAGTCCATGACTTCTCTAGGATTCTCATTAAACTTTTCCGTCAAGATCAAATGGATGAGGGCAGATAATGTTCTTGCGTCTACCTGTTGGACAACAGTCAGGGAATGATTTTCTGTTCATCAAAAACAGCATACCAACTAAAAGGATGAATTTTGGTATCTGAGTCTGCAAAATTAAGCTAATTGTATTGCATGCATGTAACGAAATCATGGATTTATCAAATACTTTATAGGTTCTGGATTCGGATTCAAGCAACCTGAGGCACTTCTCAAGGACGCAGATGACAAGAGGGCTAAAACCAAGAGAAGGATTGCCATTGAACTAGACAGGTATGTCAAGTGTTTGCGATTTGGGTTAAGAGCAAATAATAAAAGACAGGAAACTGTGAGTTGCTGGAAGTAGGGCTGTTAAGAAAAAGCACTTGAATGCTCGAAGCTTGGCTTCAGATTGGCTCCGAATGCTCATTTGAGTGTGTTTGATAAGCCTAAACAACAGAGCTCGAACATGTTATGTTTGAGCTCGGCTCCTGCTTCAGCTCGGCTCAACCCGACTAAAATTCGGGTTTGCCTTGTTTAAGCTCATTCAGTATTAGAGATCATAAAAAATTACAACAAACACATCATATTCATGTGTTTGATCCCAAGAAATTGGAATAGAGGATCTGTTGTTGTTCTTCTCTTGTAACTTAAATACCAAAATACAATTTGAATCCGGAATTTGAAATTTACTTTAATCGCTAAAAAAATATGTTTTGAGTTTTAAGGCAGCTTGTTTAGGTAAATAGCGAGTGAAAAGTGAAAAGCACGCACTATATGAATTATTTGGCGTGCATGTAAAATAACTTTAGAGATAATATTTGCTCATAGCAACAAGATTAATCATTAATGTTGATTGAGCCTAAAATGGCTATTTTTTGCTACTAAATTACAAATAATCAGACTTTTGTTACATATTCTCTAAGATTTACTAATATACACTTTGCAATCTTGTCGATACTAGTTCCTAGGTTGGCATGGGATAGAAAAGCTAGAGGCTTGGTTCAGGATTGTTCAATAATATAAAAAAATAGAGCTTGAGCAGAATTTTATCTAGTTTAAATCATTGAACGAACACCACCAACCATTAGCTCGGTTCTTTCAAGTTGTTTAATAGGCCAAATTCAAAGGCCAGCCATTTTTCAAAAAGTGCCTGACTAACAACGAAAAAGAAATAACATGCGCCAGTTATCATTATACTTCAGAAGTTGGCTCCGAAGGAAATAAATAAATAAACTATATAAGCAGCATTGAATATATTTATTGAAAGTTAGCCCTTTCATGGTGTTCATCACAGCATGCCTAAGTAAACTAATAATAACACTCTTAAGACTTGTTGAGTAAAGGATTCCAAAATTGTGGTCGTCAATAACCTAAGTAGTCGGCATCGACGGCATGGCCCATTTAAGCTAAAATTGAACTTAGTAGAGGAAGTGGGAAACGAAACTAAGCATATGAATATCACTAAGCGTTGTAAATTCTTCACTGTAGTCTAACGATAATTTTTCTCTACTGCCTCAAACTCATATTCAAGTTCTATATGCTGAATTCTTTCCAATATATTTCATCTTAGATCATCGGGAATTCAGATATAGAATAAAAATAATCATAAACGCTACTAAATTTGCAGAATAAATCAATTAAGACACGAGTTAAATAGATCATCACATACCATTATCATACCCTAACCTAGAGATATTCACTCGGATTTGATCCAGATACTTGTACAAGTTGTTCCCAATTGTTGAAACAGCATCACAGAGAAATGAACTTACAACCGTAGACAGGTCGAAAAGGCTTTCTGCCCCTATTCCATCTGCGGTATAGCTTTTTATACAGTAGCCAGTTAAGGAAAATAACCATGCATTGATTTCAGAGAAATTTTGATCAAAAGCACAGTGCTTATCATAGCCGCACGGACCAAAATATATGCCTGCTCTCGAATGCCTTTAGCATGTGAGTGTACCAAGATGTTTAATAGTCGCTGCAAGTATTTGAACTTAGATTTGGGGACCCTACCTGAAATTCTGCCTCTTGGAGCATCATGAACATACTCAAGTAATAGAGACAATAGGGACTGTAGCTGATCGGTAGATAGACTTGAAGGGTCCATGGGTAAAAGTTTGAAGAAGTCAAATGATCCTTCAATAGCAAGGGGCACTGTTCGCTGCAAAATAATTAAATCGCTAAATCATTTGGCTACATAATATTTAATTAAATTATTTTCAATATATAATTAAATATTTTATTCTTAATTACAGTGACAAGGACCTAAATATGGGGCACAGCATAGACATGGACACAAGCAATTACACTGCAATTTATAGAAGGTAGGATATGGGGAATTATATAGATAGATATACTATATATACACATGCATGTGTGCGCGCGCAAATGCCAAATGTGTATACATAGAGAATTTTCCTCCTTATGGAAATTTGTAGTCAAATCAATTCCATTATTCATCAATAGTATTCAAGATTAAATCCATATCAAACCGCTGCTCGGTGCAAAATTTCACCTTTGAACCATAAAATGGTGTACAAAGTCGATCTCTTAACCACTGAAGCAACAAATATCCATACAGTTTAAAACACTTATACTCAAATAAATAGCCACAACAAGGGCTTGGAGTAGCCCATTGGTGAGACCCAAGATCGAGCCCGGGGTCCCCCATTTATGAGGAGGTGGCTAATTTATTCCACCTATGATCTCAAAAATAAATAAATAGCCACAACTCTTTGCCAAGAAATAGAAGCAACGTATGTAAGCTAAATCAATATAAAAAGAAACAATGCATGAAAAAGAGATGTATGGGTTTTCCAAGAGAAATATCAACGAAGTGCCGCGGTCCATTTATTGTTGGACGCAGCTTAACTATGGAACGGCGCCATTTTAGATTTGACAGCTGTCATGCTTCTTATCCGAATTATGTGTTTACTTTGAGAAGTTATATTAAAGATAACAGGTTCAGGTTAATGGAAGACGCATTCAAACAACAACGCTGGTTTGGGCTAGGTTGACATAGGACTGTTAGTTGAGGGCTATCCTATGACACATTACATTGATAACTTAGGCACGCTACAGTGTATAGATCAAGATGAACACTGGCATCTATAGGATGGATAACTATGGAGTTCAGGCTATAACGTAATGTGAGAACCAGTTCGTATAAGTGTGTCCCCATGGGCGTGTGCACACGCGCATGTGTGTGTTCTCCAGCCTGGCAAGTAAAATTATTAAGAATTAGAAAGAGGAGCTAAGATTCAGGCTTAACAGCGCCTTAGGTTAAGGTATTTGTTCCATTTGATTCGTCTCTGGCCCATACATCAGTAGCAGATGACTGGTCGGAGGTTTTTGAAACATGGGTGTGGGGCATGCGTGCATGAGAGAGAGAGAGAGAGAGAGGATCCACTGTGAATAGTTTGTTTCAGACATGAATGCATTCAAATTTATGGTACAGTTCAAGACACACCGATGTATTTTTAAAACGGAAGTTTTCGGTTTTTTATTTTGAAATAGGTTGGGGGGCATCATCTGTAGGTTGGTAGATGCATGCATAGATAGCTTTGCAAGAGGCGCAATACAAGCAGAAATTTTTTCGCTCTTAGATTTCCCGTATAGCTAGTGAATGTTTGCTTTAGCTCAGAGAAATTTTCAGAGTTTCAACTCAGAGAGATGCAGTACTTGTATACAACATACATTTGCAGATTGACCTATTTGTAGAAAGGGGTCCCTCTTTTATTCACACATACAAATATTGAAATATATCGGTAAACTTCTTTGTTTAAAAAAAAGATTGATTTTTTTTTGAGAAATACTTTCAACTTTTAAGATATGGAATCAGTTTGCGCCAAAAGGCAACAGCCCTTTATTACAGCTGCATGTATCTAATGTTCTTATAAAGGTCACAGCCCTATGCATGGATCAAATGTCTAATCCCTCAACAACTTCTGGCAGATAATGTTAGTAGATGAATTTCTGACAACTAAAACCTTGAGATGAACTTCCACTCTCCATCTATCTACTGTTGGGGACACCAAATGCAGATTATACTTTTATCATCACAAAGCAATAAGATTAAAACACGATTTCTGTTCTGTCTCAAACGACAAAACAAGCCAGATGCCACATTCTACACTTGAAATTTTGTTAGATGTCACATGTTGTCCCATATCATTCACATCAAGCGACGTTACAAAAGAAGTTTGATCACTTACAACTGTCCAAGAGCAGTCTGAATGTAAGATTTGACAATAGAGAAGGAATTTAGTATGATAGAACACCCAGCTTCTTCGAACAAAGAGAGCACATACCAGGTAATATTTGAAAGCACTAAGCAACTTGGACTGAAAGAAGTTCTCTGACCTATTTGGTTCATCGCCGATCATCATTTGTTCACTCAAGCCCCCAGATATTGCTGTCCTATCATCCTTCTTCACATCCAAGTCTTGCATGATATTTTCAGCTTCAGGATCACCATTAATTTGTTCAGTATCTATTCCACCTATAATAATATCAATATCCTCACTTGTATTGTTTGGCTTCAACCTTTTCGTACCAACTTCAGGCAAATTGGCACATCTTTTCACGCCTACACCCAAAAGTTTAGATTGCTTATGACCAGATGATGAGAGTAACTTCAACAGAACTTGAGGCTCAAACATTGCTCTGACTTCATCCTGAATTAACTGCCTTAGAGAAGTCAACTTCTGGGTTCCTAGTTCATCATTAACAGAACAGCTGACTCCACCAACATTCCAGCACTTGTCAATTTCTATGAAAGAATTGACCCCGGAAAAACCGTGCAAATAAGCTATCCCTTCACCAGAGGAATCATCTTGTTTACCACTGTTGCTCACTATGATATTGTCAATTGACAGCATTAAACCAGCCAATGACTTGAGTGATTCTAAAACAACCCTTAAAATGTCATGCTTCACAGGGTCATCAGCATGCTGCAATCCAGTGCTAATAATTGATCGAGTAAGTGGACGTGGAACAATGCACTTCAATACATTCTGCACTTCTGGCTTAACCATTGTTGATGCACCATGCGAATGAGAAATGACATACACAAACATGGTATTGGAATTTACTGAGGAAATTGTAACGAACCCAAATTTCATATACCTTTGAATTTTCTCTTATTGTATTCCTTTCTGATTTCAGCATATATTTAATATTTGCTAAATAAGTGCAAGAAACAACTTGTAGCTCACCGGTTAAGTCCTTCCCCTGTTGTTCCATAGTCCACGTGTTCAAATCCTTGCATCCCAATTATTTTTATTTATTGTTGTCGTTTTGGAGTTCCTGAAACTTTCACGTGTGATTTACATAGATACGAAAAGTTTTAGAAGAAAAGATACATGAAAATAGACCAAACATGACGATACGAGCCCGGACCCCGAGACCCGGACCCCGGGGCCGACCGGGGGCGGGTTTGGGCAGCCTGGAGGAGCCCAATCGCCTCCGTCTTCTGCACGTGCGTCCTTTCGACTCCCCTCTACCCTTTTAATACACCAAAACTCCTGCATTTAATCAAAGAACAGCAGTCTCTTCATTTCTCCATTTAACCTCTTTTTAAATGCAATTCAATCAAAATTCTTTACATCACCCCTTCAATCCTCATCCTTATATAAACTCCAAACTGCCTCAACACTCATCCCCTCTGAAAATACTCTGAAAATACTCTAAAAATTCCTCTCCAAAGTACATCACTCAAGTTCCTTTCAAGCCAAGTCCAAGCCAACTCACGTCTCTTAAGCTCGTTCCTCCGCGCATCGTCGGTCTCGATTTTTCCAATTGAGGGTTACCCCTTTCCCTACGTTTAGCGCAACCCGTAAGTCCCAAAATTCTATCCATTTTTCCTTCTATCATCATCAATTGAATCAAGTTCATTATATTTGTAACACCCGAGCCCAATAATACTATTTATAATACTAGTTGAGGGTTAGATATTGCTCATTCCAATTATCCTGATTTTCTGGTGTTTATTGCTAAATTTTAACCGGCTAAGTCATTTTGGCACATAACAAATTTTAACTCCTAAAATGAAATTTAAAATATCCATGTTGGCCTACTCGTCGCCACTAGTCGCGTGGTAGCGTCCGCGTGTCGAGATTCTGTCCCGTTTGGCTAAACGGGCAAGTTTGGACGACTACGCGCGCGTGCAAGTGTCCGACTTGGGGGCATGCATTTTAATCACTAAACACCTCTTTTCAAAATTTGGAACCCGCTTAAAATCCTATAATTTGAATTTGGAACATTTGGGCGCAACCCGGGCGCGATTTCGAAATGTTTCATTTAGCGCCAAAAAGGCCCATTTAATTTAATATCATAAAACTATATAATATACGAATATTTTTTCCTTAACTGTTATAATCATTCAAATCCTTCAAAATCTTTATTCCTTTCTCCTTACCAGCCTATCGCGAGCGGCCAGCTCGCCTCGTGGGGCCGCCTCCTCTTTCTCTATCTCTGTCTCTCTCCCTATTCTCTTTCTCTCTCTCTCACTCTAAATCTTTCTCTCTCTCTCCAATCTCTCTCTCTCTCTCTTCCTCTATAAATCTTTCCCATGCAGCCGCCTCCTGTGCCCTCCCCATCACGAGAAAACCCACGCGAACCCTAACCCTAGCCACCTCCGGACCTCGCCGTCGACCTCCCCGCGACCTCGCCGTCGCCGCCCTCGCCACCACGAGCCAGCCGCACCCTCTTCCTCCTTCCTCCTCTCTCTCCTGCGCCTGCACCCAACCCCCGACACCTCCACTCGGCCGCAGAGCCCGACGTCGACGCTGCCTCCCGTCGCCGACGACGCCCGCGACTCCCTCTCCTCCTCCTCGTCGCAACCTCGTCGTCGCCTTCCCTCTCCCCTCGCCGGACCACCACCAACCCAAGCCATAACCCCATCACCTACCCTCTGCTGTTCGCCGGAGAACGCGCCGGAGATCCTCGCCGTCGTCACCAGAGCCACCTCCGTCTCCCCCTCGACCACCAGAGCAGGCCAGCACCCTTCTACGCACTGCAGCACCCTCTTTCCAGCGAACTCAGGATTTTCCAGCCATCGTTGTTCGCCGTCGCTGCCTCGCCGGCGTCCCATCGCCGTCGAGCCCGCCGGGGTCACCCTGGTATCTCTCTGTAAGCATCCTTATCTCTCCTTTGTGCAAAGTTTTTCCCCCCCCCCCGCTGATCGCATTAAGTTTATCATTGTTGCTAACCTCGTTGCCGTGACTTTTGCCGGAACCCGACCGTGCCGTCTTGGCGAACCCGACGCTCCAGCGAAGCCCTCTGGTCCGTGTGATCCCGTTGTTCTCTGTTGGGACTCGATCCGTGACCCGTGCTATCATATCGCGTTTTCTGCCGACATCGCATCCGTGTTCCGGTTTGCAAAACCGTCGAGGCAAGTATCTGAATACTTGCTTTAACATGCTAGCATACGAGATCTAGTCTTGCTATGCAGTTGAATATCATACTATATAATACACCAACTTAATGATGGTAATTGATATTACATTATAAGTTAGAATTGATAGTTGCAGTTATCTTTAACATGGAATCTTTATAATAGTTTCTCGTAATTAATCAACCCACTATCAATCCATAATTCAACTAAATAAAACAATTGGATCATATCTGCTTTAACTGTTAAATCATTCACGAGACAATTATTATACTTAGTGTAAATTCCTGTAGCTTCATTACTTTATGATTGTGGATATTGCTTCACCTTGTGGCTATTGCACCCTAAAGGTGCTTGAACCTGTTAATAAGAGAATACAAAACATCATTGTGTTTACATGGAATAATATGGTTATTTACTGTTTCCTGCTGCTGTTCATTATTTGATTGCATACCTGTTGTGAGCACATACCCGATTGCACTACATATTGGCCTGACCCTGCTACACATGACATATACATACATACCAACTCATCCTGTTGTACCATGACATTACTTGTTTCATGATTTCATGCCTAATGCTGACAAACCCGACCATCCCTGCTGTCTATCCAGACAGACCTACTCTTACCGGATTTTGTGTTGGCATTAATCCTTGACTACTGAATACCTGACCTGACATACATAGCTTGGGGGTATGGGGAAATCAAAGGTGAAACCGACTTGTAACTCAACAGTTCGATACATGTTCTGATCAGTCTTACGGGCTTGGCCAGCCCCGGAGTGTTGATGCTGACATCACTCGCCCATCCTACTACCTTTTACTGCTTAGCGGCACGTCTCGGATTCAGCCCCGAGGATCTTGACCGTGGTCCCGGGCACGCACGGGATACTATTGAGTTACATCGACGATTCATCAATTGATTTCAAAGACTATAGAGTAGAAACCTGATAGGACAGTTTAGTCACCATTGCACATTACCCTGCTCTGTTATTTCTGAGTACTGCTTATTTCATGTTCATACTTGCATTGCTTATTACCATGTTTATTTTATATACTTGATGTCATGACGCGCTGACGTCTGGGTTTTGCATGGCCCAGATTCCGTACCACTGTCGACGACCGAGCAGGAGTACTTCAGCCAGCAGGCTGATTTGAGTTCTATAGTGGTTAGTTTGTTTATTGTATTTTATTTCCAGGTGCGATCCCGCATTATGGGACGTACCTTTCTATTATTATATTGGATCATTTGCTTCCGCACTTATTGTTTATTGACTCTCGTTATTATGGATTTGGACATGTGCTAGATTAGCTTATTATCTTGTTCTTGATGACCTTACAACCGTAATGTGACTGTGGATGGATACTTCCTACCCACAGGTAGCATGGTTGGCTATGTCACGTGTCCAATCTTGCGTACTCTGGGAAGCGGGGCGTGACAATATTAGTCGTTACAATTCTCTAAAAACATAATCTCGATTTTTTCTTTAAATAATTGATAATGATCATGCAATAAAATGTGTGACCATGACTCTACCTTACATGAAATTGTTCGATATCCTTAATAGAATTTTATGACATGTTAATAAAACATATTCAATCGATATATACCAATTAACGTTTTAATACCATATTCTTTATACTAGCTTAATACTATTTTGTGATATGTTATGTTAATATAGATCATGCACGGGATAATGAGCTACCCCACACGCACGCTTGGACCCATAACACAATCTCATATATATAACGTTTTTCTAAAGAATCGAATTTCATTAAAATACGGAAATTTATTGATACTCATTTCCCTAGGCGATTTCGTCCCTCACAACCCTCGTTAGGAGAGCCCTGTTAAAAAGATGGTGCGGATTATCGCACGTCTAGAATCTAGTGGGTGAGATTGGAGCTCTTCACAAAGCGCGTTCTCGAAGGAAAAGAAGGTACAATTTTAAACAAAATAAAACAATTTCAATCACTTTTAAAATACTAATTAATAATCATATATATATATATAACTTAAAAGAAAACGATTTCACAAAAATTTTAATTCGATAAATTACTCTAAATTAAAAGATTAAGTTTTTATTAAAATACCTCAAGTTTTCCAAAAGTTATATTTTTCATTAAAATAATATTAACTTTTAAAAGGTAGGTTTTGTCACTAAAATACCACAAAATCTAAAATATCTTTTAATCAAAACCCTCGACGATCTAAATAATATATTTTTACCATAAACACCCTCGAGGTTATTTTCGCATACAATATTTTACATTAAAAAAAACCCTCGAGGATTTAAGTGTTTATTTTACATAATACCACTAAGTTATCAATAAATACCTTAGAATTCAAAAGACTAGACTGTTTTACGTATTTAGGTTACAGATTGGTTTGAGTGGCGTCTTCTCTCAACAGGTCTCGGAATGCCGGAGACAATGATGCACCACTCGCATCTCTATAAACGTATATCATAATTTCAAGGAAATCAAATCACATAGGACTCGAAACTCGAACTCGGACTTAAAAACCTAAACTTGACTTAAACCGAAACTTGATTTAAACTTCAAACTTGACTTGAACCTGAACTATATTCTTGATATGAATACTTGAACCCAATATATACAATTAAATCAACTTCACTCATGAATACAATTGACATGACTTGCACTTAACATGACTACACGAGCTCAATCTTGAAAACTTGATATCATACATGACCTTTTGTATTCATGAATTCGATCAAGACTCGTAATATTAATTATAGACTAATATACACGGGGTGTTGGGGTAATTTGAGTATGAATCCAACGAAATCTCATGGGTCGCATACTAACGTCACATCCCGAATTCACGAATTTACTAATGAATGCTCGTGGTTCCTTGCTCCTAAGGCCCTACCCTTGAGTTCGAGAACACTATTGAAATTGGTTGACATTCATACTTAAACGCATGTTAGTTAACTTACCTTATTAGTGATCTCTTTAGGACACATTGACAGAATGCTTCATGTTCACTATATTGCACGGCCATACTATATTTGTTTGTCATACTCATGTTATATTGTCATGCTTACATAGTTACCATTAACATTGTCATGTTATATTTGTTCATGCTTCATTATTTCTATTCATACTATATAACATGTCACAAACATATTCGTTTATATACATACATTCACATCCAACCTTTCTTGGGGACTTACCGAGCGCAAGTTCGTTAACGGGCATTCCACCCATCTCTCTTTCTTTTTTGGAATATTCGTCATATAATCTAGAGATTGAGGAGGTGGGACCGACTACAGAAGACTACAACCAGCCCACCTCATAAGCCGATCCATAGATTTCCTTTTCAATTTCAGTTTATATATGTGACTTGTTTAGTCATTATATTTCATGTTATTTCTTCTTCAGACAATCTATCAATGAAATTAAACTTGTTGAAGTTGAATGTAAATAAAGTTGTTTGTAGAAAATTTCATTCTCTTATTATTCTTGTCTCATTTTATATTGCTTATATACGCTTAGCGTATTTGTTTCGAGAAATGACATTCTCGGAATAAATACGCCGCGGGCCTCATCACGCGTCTGCTCCCGTCTTTTGGAAAGCGGAGCGTGACAGAAATCAAGTCAGCTGTGGGAGTAACAGCACCAAACCTACAAACGGTACAAAACCGACTGAAACATAATTCACAGTAAGAAAAAAAAACTCATCCACAACAGAATGGAAACATAATAACTCATAATAAGAAAAAAACTAACCACAGTGAAGAAGATCGTGATTTAAGATTATAAGGAAACTCGTCCATGTAAGCAGCACACAAGGATGGTCACCGTTTCACTATAGCCAGAAGCAAATCCTTGTGATATGCAACCTCTGTAGCCTTCAACTTCTTCATGAGCTCAAAAAGCCGCTTCTCATTCCCCTTCATATTAATACTCGGCATCAACCTGTGGCAAGGATTGATACATACCATAACCAAAACTTCATGTGCCAAATCAGCAGCATGTCCCGCCATCAGATTCCCAGAAATGTTGCTTAACTACTCAAGAGTGATGCTTCCAAAGAGAACACTTCGAAGCCCAGGAGGAATGACGGAATCCTCTATAAAAACCTTGTCTTTTAACGTAGAAAGAGCATACACAATAGACTCGATATCATCGTCACCCACCGAGACCACGGAACACACCAGGGTATATTTCCCTTTGTTGAAGAATCCATCTCAAAAGCCTGGGATTCCCAGCTTCAAGAAAGGACATGGCAAATCTAATAAATGCCCGTCTTGTGTGACTCCGCCTCGACCCTCGTTTTGCCTCTTTCCCACCTTTCTTCTTTTGAGACCCATGAAGCTTGGAGAGACCCGGGAGCTTGAAGTCAAATGTTTTGGCAACTTCGGAAGCTAAACCTATTCCTCTCTTGACAATAGAAGCGTGTAAGGATAGTGCTGCATTATGTCGCCTGTGTTCTTGGGCATTTAGTTCAGCATAAATTTCATCCAATTTATCTTTGAAAATTGAATATGCAAGGTTGTTTATAGTTCTAAAAATCCCACTCAATCGTGATTATCCAGCGGGGTGATCGAATATAGCTGAGAACAAGGATAATATATTGACTGGCCCAGGCTTGCCCTGGTGAAGCCTCCATGACCCCATGATCTCTGAGCATTTTGGAGACAATTGAATGTACTCCTGAAGAATAACGCACCCTGAATCCCCCTTTAGCAATTTGACAAACTCCTTTGAAGCATCGGAATATATCATTACTTCCGCAGATTGTAAATTCTTCAAAATTTCGATAATCTTTGTTTTAAATGAAGTATGAATAGATGGTTTAGACTGCTCTTATTCTCTGGTTTGGGCGTCTCCTTCATCTTCCGCTTCCTCCATATCTTCCACTAAATACGTAAGAAAAACCAAATTCAATACATAAACAATGAACATAATTGAGTTTATTCAGAAACAGTAAATCCACATCTTTGTGAAACAACTTTTACTTAATTCAAAGCACATTACATAAATTATATAAATAAACACCATAAGGATTTAATGATTTACTAGATATACAAAGAAATGCTTATTATTATTACATAAAAATTTGACTTTAGTGCAGGGGGGACCCAAGTGGGGGCACGCACCCCCACTGGGATTTTGCAAAAAAATAAATAAAATTTAGTAGGACTATGTAATTTTTTTTCCAAAAAAATAGATCTAGAGCAATTTATTAAAAGTGAAGGAGTAATCTACCAAGTTTGCATATATATTCAATTTCAAACCCTAAACAGCCAAATGTTTTCCCTCTGTCTCTCCAAACGCGATTAAAATCGTTGTCTCCCCCCTTGTGTGCGCATCTCGCCTCTGTATCGCCGTGTGACGCCGGCGTTGGCCCTCGCGGCCTCGCCTCTCCATCGCCCTCACCCCTCGCTGCCTGGCCTCGCCCCTCACCCCTTGCCTCTCGCCCTCTCAGCAACTCACGGAGCCCCTAGCCTCGCAACTCACGCAGCGCCCATCGCCTCGAGCTCGACCCCCCTCACCCTCGCGACCTTGCCCCTCAGCCTCCGACCCTCCCTCTATCCCTTGCCCTCGGGTCCTCCTCGGCTCCTCGCCTGAGTCGCCTCTAGCCGACACTCTGCTGCTGCCTGCGGCCTGCCCCTCAAGACATCGAAATTGACTCGAGTAAAAAAATCTGATTTCTAATTTGTTAATTTAGACGGATTGAAAAGTTATTATTGATTGTGTTGTATAATTGCGTTGATTTTGCAACTGCTTGGTGGCATATACTGAGAAAGAAATTTTTGATTCTATAGACGATGAAGCTATCATGAAGCACTTTCAAGACATGAAATCAAGAAAAATGTTATTGTAAACAATATCATCTTTATCTAAATGCTTTGTTATATAATACTGAATTTTTATGCACTATATTTTTGAGTTTTAAAATTGCTTACGGTTTTTTCTTTAAGTCATTGCATAATTGCCTTTTTTTTTCCCGGGTCAAAATCCTGGATCCGCCACTGTTTTAGCGCGTTAATAGATGCTAAGTAAAGATATATTCAGCGGCATTAAAATCTTCCTATCCTTCGGAATTTCGAATCGTTTCCCATCTCCTAATAAACAGCCATGAAGGTTCAATAATCCTACCAAATACATTACATTTATTTTTTTTTGCATGGTAAATGCTTGGTTAGTTTTTCAGTAAATTCAAAGTATATGTAAGCAATAGATAGTAATATTCGATCTAATCAAGTGATTATCGCTGTTCTCCGAATCGCTCCCCAGCTCACACCACTCCCCATGAGGTTTGAATAGACTAGCTAAATATAATAAGAAACGTCTATTTAAAGGCTTGGAACGAGAAAACGATACCTTGATCACGATTGTCGTTGAGGGCTTCGTTTTCGATGGTCGGAGGGGTTAAGGGTTTCTCTTAAGAGGGCTTGGAGTGGATCGGGTGTGGGATTGACCGGTCGTTTTTTTTTTTAGGGTGGTGATGGCGCGCGGGGCCCGGGGGGCGAGGGCGACCGGTTGGGGTTATGCTTGGTTGGTGGGTTGTTCCATGGGTTCATCAACTCTTATATTAGGCTTATTTACAAAAAATTTTAAATACCCCTGACAAGGAAACCACCGTTTACTTCCATGTCTACGGAAAACTAATGATGAAGCATTCATCATGTTAAATTTCACAATAAAGAAAGTTTTTACCTTCGAATGCAACCGGTTAATTATTATTTACAATATTAATCATTATAAATAATTATTAAAGATCAATTAAATGATTTATAATGGTGGGCCGGAGGATGGGCTCGATGTCCATAGCAACAGGCGGAAGAAGACACCGATGACGTTAGGGGGGGGGAGGTGGTGGCGGGGAAGCCAGAGGGTGAGATCAAGGACGGGTGGGGAAGGGGAGTGGCGGCTGCGCCATCGCAGTCGTCAGCTGTTACAGCGAACGAAGGAAGACGAGGAGGGTTTGTTTTTTTAATTTCTTTTAAAAAGTTAGGGTTACGGTTAAAAGAGAATGTGGCACGGTTAAGCGGTGAAGTTTTTTATCATTTTCAAATGAAAATGGTAGTTTTCCGTCATGGCTGAAACCTATAGGAAATTATTGGTAAATAAGTCATCATATCGTTCAAAGATGATAATCGGTTTCCTAAGCCATCACAAACTCCATACACGTTTCATGTTATACCAACCACAAGTTCATAAATTGCAACAATCAAACAAAATGTTTCCCTTCTCGGCTCTAAAAATAACTATATTAAGAAAATTGCAAGATGTGGTAAGAGTCATTGTCAATGCATCTCCTTGGGAGAAGCAACTGTCTCCCTCTTGCATCAAAAAGAAAAGTTTCGTCCGCGGGTGCCGATGCCTTTCATGGCAGGGGATCATTGGTATGGATTTTGTCTTGGTAATAAACGTGGTTTACAAAGGCTGATGGAAGCACGGTGAAATTCAGCATGCAGATTTCACAGTATTGCTTAATGGCTATTGGGTGCATATGCGGCCGGTTTAGGTAGTTAAATATCAACACGTAGATCGGGGGCACTCAAGTCGTAAGCTTGTTGATGAGAGCCAGCTCGAGTTTTGCTTACAACTGCACGAGTTTAATTTATACTCAAGCTTGACTTAACTGGCCAATCAAACCTGAACGTGTCCTTATAGAGCTAACTACAAGAAGTGTCGTATTGATTGCATTTGCATAAATCGAGACAACATTTGTTTCCGCGTTGGAACACAAAAAAAAAATCAAAATGGCACAGGATGAAGCTTGTAAGAATCAAGGACGTTCATTCCAAACCTTTTAAATTAATAATGCACAATACACAGAACGTGCCAAAAAAGGGAAAAACAGATGCAAACAATTTGGTACAGATTATCTAAACAGCCATCAACTTCGATCTCATACCCAATCTTAAAAACAAACAAATAAATAAATAAAGTATGAAAGAGAAGCACTGTTTTCCCAAAAACATGTATACGGTCGGTCTCTTTTCCAAAAGACGCTCGATTTCTCAACCCGTCGGCGTGTCCGGCCTAGAACCGTCCCAAAACTTTGGGATTGAACAAAGCCACAAACCGCTTACCAATGCATGATAAAATGATCATATAGGTCCGTTTATTTTACCTTTTCAGACAATGACACACTTGTGAATAAAACCAAGGGTAAACTGTCAGAAATTTCCCGGCCTGCTTCGAGCCGGGTAAAAATATCCGTGCCTTTTGCTCTTGTTTAAAAAACCCGGGCCAATCAAAACCCCTTCCTCTGTATATATATTAGATGCATGTAATATCTAAGCGGCTCCAGCTCGGGTAATATCTAAGCAGCTTCCTGAAACATCCAAACAATCGATCGACTGCAAGGCCTAAATGAAATACGACTTACGATAACTTTTACAAAGATGTTGAATAGTAGGTTATTTCCAACAATTTTGAAAATTATAAGGTTTTTTAGACGACGCCTGAGCGGGCTGGGGGCTTTTTGACAATTTACCCTAAAACCAAACATGGACTTAAGACCAAGTCCGGCCCATTTCCAGCCCTACCTCATATTTCCACCGCCTCATCCAACGCTCATCTTTTTCGCAGTCGTAGCCTCGCTTTCTCGATCACCTTCCTTCTCTCCTTCTCTCTCTTAGGGTTAGGGTTTCGCTACCTCTATCCTCAACACGATGCAACCAGCCACAGGCATGACGCAGCCCCCAATGGCCCCACCCCAGATGCAGCAGCAGTGGCCGATGATGGCCCCGCCGCCGCTGCCCACGCAGCAGGCTCCGCCACAGCAGTACCTCCAGCCTCCGCAGCCGATGTGGAACCAGCAGCCGTCTCAGATCCCGCTGCCGCAGCCTCCGGCTCAGTATCAGGCGCCGGTTCAGGCCCAGGCGCCACATCAGCCGGCGTCAGCGGATGAGATCAAGACGCTTTGGATCGGGGATCTCCAGTATTGGATGGATGAGTCTTATGTCGGCAGCTGCTTCGCTCAGACCGGAGAGGTGAAATCTTTTGGTCCTCTTATTAAATTTCTTTTATTAGAATTCCATGTTGCTTTATATTTTTGACTTATTTGTTATTAAGTTAAAACCGGGGGTGTTACACCCCGATCTTCTAACGACTTCATCGATGAGGCTCTCAACTTTGAATAGTAGAGACGGGGGTGTGATTCTCTCATCTTTTCCCAATAACCATTCTCCATCACAAAAGAATTATAAGAAGAACAAGGAATTGGGAAATTTGGAATTGTTTTATTGATAGGGCTGGGTTTTAGAGAGAACCCAAAACTCTTTTACAAATGGAGATGAAGAGAATCAATCTCAAAGTTCAGCTCATCTCTTTACTCTCTCACTGCTCGTTTCTTATAGGGATTGGATTAGACCATTTTACAAAACAGCCCCTACAACACCAACATAGTACAATCTAGTCCCTAAACTAATTAAACTTGTAACAATTCTTACCCCTTTAAATTTGACCTTGTCCTCAAGGTCAAAAATGTTGCAACCGCTGTAAGTTCCATCATGGAGTAAACTTATGCCCATCCAAAGATGTAGCAACATTACGAGCAAGTTGAGCTCACACATACATCCCGCTAAAGCCAAGGCCGCAAATATGTCTCTCCACAAACAAGCTATAAGCCATTGACTCTTCCATGCAATAAGCCATTCCATTCGTGATTGTTTCTCAATGGCTTGAAGCCAGGGCAATCTTCTTTTCAACGATAAGGCCGACATAGTTGTTCGATGGATCGCAGTGGTTGGGTGTTCAAGAGATGAGTGGCCATTAACAATACATGCTGCTTTGAGGCTCTCAAGCCCATTAGGACATGAAACAATACAATCTGTAACCTTTAGAGAACTTACCTCCCGCCAAGAATTAAATAGAGATGCATCGGCACACATATCCTTGGTAGCGAGAATACAAGTCGTGAGATAAACACAGAAAACTCCGCCATTATGCTCAATTTCAGTTTTAGCACAGAAATGCCACATCTCATAACAAACTCCAAAGGTTGCATCAAATGCCAGACATATTGTGTCTACGATTAGCTTGTTTTGCTCCGTAGCCGTCGATCGATACTCCATATCAATTTTAACGTCACCACTATACTCTTCCCAATCGAGAACTCCACCACTGTATTCCTCCCACCAAAGACAATTAAATTTTAATGCTGATGCCCAGAACTTCACTAAGTTCATTGTTGCCTTAGACTTTAAAGCTTTGTGACATGCAAGAATAACAAAGCTAGACAAATGCAAGGTGTAGTTAAGTGTGCCATCAACCATATCTCTATCTTGTGGCCATATGAGGTCTTCATGTATTGGGACGAACTCATAGGTGCATACAACCACTGCGAAGGACAATGATAAAATTGAAGATTCCCAAACATCATGGAAGCTAGGACCAAGGCCATCCATAGCCCTCAAGCAGCCCTCAAGCTCTTCACAGAGTTTGGGATTATTAGCATGAAAACTCAAACAACATTGTGTCACAATTCCAAACTTCTCACAAATTAGCTTCAAAGTCTTGAATCCAGGATGCTCATCAGACCGGACTAATAAGAAAATCAACATTTTCAAGAGAGCTCTCCATAAAGCCATCTTGAGGTCAAAAGCATGGCCACCACGGATCCACGAACGAAAACAGGTTTTGGGTTTAGTTGAGTGCCTAGATCATAGCATTTGCGAACGAGGGTGGGGATGAGCGAAGAAATGTGTTAAGATTGTCGGTGTTTGTGTGGAGGATTGAAATTCCAGCCTTTAATGCTTCCATGAATAAATTTCAACATGAATTTCTTTGCACTTCCAACTCCATTTTTATACTCTTCCCACCAATAAAACCATTCAATAAACGGCTGAACAATTCGCCGAACATGTTTAGAACCTCTGAAAATAGTTAAGTACTCAACTACTAGAGTTTGCAAGTAGGCAATGATGTAAGGACGCCTGTGTATATCAGTCCCAGCACCGAATTCATCTCGTTTATGAAGATTTAGCCTTGTTGGAGCAAAGATGATAAACTTCTTGGCACCACCATCAAAGTGAGCAGTAGCTTCATGATGTTGTCCATAGTTATAGTGCTTACTTCCCTCCGTTTTTAGCCTTTGTGCTGCATTTATCTCATGGGCGGGTTGAACATTTCCAATGGCCCTCATTGCTTCAATTTCTTCCCACTTATCTTTAGCAACTTTTCTTTTAGTCTTTACCTCATCATTATTTCTTACATGCTTCAGCTGAGAATCTTCTTGAAATTTCTTCTTAAACATCGGCTTTGTAAGAACACCAAGCCTTTTTGTTGTATAAAACTTAGAGAAATAAACTTTGAACGCTTCTAATGATGGCCAAGACCACTCTTTGGGACTGATGTTAAGCTCAAATTTCTTTTGATTCAAGCATCCATTTTGTCGAACAGCTTGTGAGTGTCTAAAACGGCGAGAAATTGGTAACAACAATGAGTGTGTCAACTGGGCTGAGCCCGACTGAATGATTTGGTTGTCGTATAGAGCGGTAATTGACAAGTTGAGAGACTGGTTTTAGGAGCTGAAGTTACTTGAACATTATGTCGAACACTTGATGGGAACCTGTTCATGGATGCTCGAATTGGCTTTTCGGTGAGGGATTGGGAGAGGGCCTGATTTCTGAAGTAAAACTTTCGTGGACATTTCCTCGACTAGTTGGTATGCAGTTGGAAAAGGATGCTGAAGAAGATGTCAGTGACACTATCCCACCAAAAGGAGTAGTTGGTAGTGGCTTGACAATTCATCGGGCAAGTTGTGCTTCCCCCCTGACAAATCGACATATGGAACTGAATTGGATTGGGCATCTCCTAGAACAGGCTGAGGCTCGGATTTTGAATGACGACCATGAAGATGCGGTTGAATATACCCTTGCTTGTCGTCACACCACGTCGATCTCGCAACGGAGTCTTGGACCGAGAGCTCTGATACCATTGTTACACCCTGATCTTCTAAGGACTTCATCGATGAGGCTCGCAACTTTGAATAGTAGAGATGGGGTGTGATTCTCTCATCTTTTCCCAATAACCATTCTCCATCACAAAAGAATTATAAGAAGAACAAGGAATTGGGAAATTTGGAATTGTTTTATTGATAGGGTTTGGTTTTAGAGAGAACCCAAAACTCTTTTACAAATGGAGATGAAGAGAATTAATCTCAAAATTCAGCTCAACTCCTTACTCTCTCGCTGCTCGTTTCTTATAGGGATTGGATTAGACCATTTTACAAAATAGCCCCTACAACACCAACATATTACAATCTAGTCCCTAAACTAATTAAACTTGTAACAGGGGGTTTGAAGCCTAAGAGGATTGCTGTGTGATGGAATATTTGAATATTAGCTGATAGAGTCGCTGGTCCGAAGCGAATAGCTATTGTTTGATATGTTGTATTTTTGAAGAAGAAAGATGAAGTAGATGTTTGTAGTGTTACAGAAATCGCACTCGATCTTTTTAGTTAATATGCATTAGAGTCAATATATAGTCAGTTTGGTGGAAACCACCTGTTGTTTATGTTAAAAAAAGGTAATCTGTATGAATAATTTAATTTTGTGATGACATTAACTACATGAATGTGAGATGTAGAATAAGAAAAAATCGGCGAAGAAATTTTCATATCGTGGGTGTTGCTTTCTGAAATATTCATATAAGTGCAAGAGACACTTTATATCAACAATACAAAGGAGGTAGTTAAGTTATCTCATTCATCCCATGTCGTTTCAATTTGGAGGCACATATAAAATAAATACTGAAAATTGTGACGTAATAGCATCTCACCAAAACCATTACATTTTTTTGATTAAACTTAGTGACAGATATGTTTCCATGAAGGCTTGATGGTTATCATCTGCTATTCTTGCGAGTGCTATATGATGTTTCACTTCATATTTTTTCTCACTTCTTTAATATATTAGCATCTAGCAATTGAAATTTTAATTTGCAAGCATCACCTGCTGAACAAACAAACTTTATTATGATCATGTGGATTTCATTCTTTTCATTCATGTTTTGCATCATTTAAAAAAAAAAAGAAATTGTTTAGGGAAGCACTGAAGCTTGCTGGTTCTTCGATGCAGGTTGTTTCAGTGAAACTCATCCGCAACAAACAGACTGGGCAACTGGAAGGATATGGTTTTATCGAGTTTGCAACTCGTGGCGCTGCAGAACGAGTTCTTCAGACATACACTGGAACTATTATGCCCAACACAGAGCAGAACTTTAGGCTCAACTGGGCATCCTTTGGCGCGGGTGAGAAGCGAGGAGATAATACTGCTGATTATACTATATTTGTCGGTGATCTAGCTGCAGACGTTACGGATTACATTTTACAAGAGACTTTCAGGAGTCACTATCCCTCAGTCAAGGGTGCTAAAGTTGTAACGGATAAACTTACTGGACGCCTGAAAGGATATGGTTTTGTTAGGTTTGGAGATGTAAATGAGCAAACACGCGCCATGACAGAAATGAATGGACAGTTCTGTTCGTCAAGACCCATGCGTATCGGTGCTGCTGCCAGCAGAAAAACTGTTGGTGGGCAGCATCAGTACTCTACAAAAAGTACGACTCCACTCTCTTTTTTTTATCCATGTTTATCTACAGCCTTTTTCTGTTTGCTGCATTTTGTACAGAATTTTGCAGGAGTATTAGCAACTTGATTGCTCAGTGTTACCAGCCTTTGAAGTCTATTTTCATTTTAATTTAGTTCATTCTTTTTCCCCTATTATATACCTGGTCCAGTCAGCTAAATGATTCAATTTGGTGTCGGAACAGAACCCTTTATGTTACGTTTATTTAATTTTTCACCCTTGCACTCCACGGTGAGGCACTGCTTCAATAGATATACAAAAAGTCATATTACCTTCCTAGAACTTTCCTCTGTGAATTGGGCTCATTTTAGTTTGGCTGAAGCAATAAAAACTTATAAATACTCATCTTGTCTCGAAGCAGGATACCCAGAGGCTCTCATTTTTGGGGCCTGGAACTGACTACAGCTGAGATGCATGTCTTTATGTGTGGCCTCGGTTAGGTCAGTGTTATTATTAATGCCATAATTTCGTCGATATCTTTACGGTGGCAATTTTATGCTACATATTCCTTTATGTTGCCTTTTACTTTTCAAGTTCATTACAATTTCACAGCAATCTGTCAGCACTATGTTTCCCTTTCATTTCAATTTAATCCTTACTTTCAGCCTGTCCTTTTTCAATTCCTTGTGCTAAAAATCTCAGCCAATTTATATATTCTCTTTGTGTTGATTTCCTTCAAGTTTTGATTCAGTAGGAATCAATGCTTTAGATATTTTCCGAACAGTTCCTTTGCTTCACTTTAGTCTGCATAAATCTTTATTGGGTTTGTGTTTGAGATGTCTCTAGGTAGTCTATCATTCTTTTTGTAGATCAGTTCTTTTTGTAGATCGGCTAGCAGCTTTAGTTACCTCCTCAAATTGTGGAAGATGATGGTTGCATACTGTTGGCGTCTTGTGTGTGCAACTACATTGCCATTACTTGACTCCAATGACTTGCATACCATTTATAATGTTTTAGTAGCTGCATACACTTATTTATATTCAAGTAATAATATCCCCCCCCCCCCTCAAGTGCTCTTTTGTCAGAAATAAGGTATGAGCAACATGCTAAATGGGAGAAGATAAAGTTTTGAAAGGTTTTCCAATAATATGTAGCAAGTCTGAGCTATACGTGTTTAAAAGCATTAACGTGGACCGATTAATTTTGTTATCGATATTTCTTTGGATATATAAATGTACTTTTGTTATGCTAATGAGTGCACTGATAATATCTTTCTGTAAGCGTTCAGGGTTTAAACAGTGGTACTATTGTGAAACATAACTTTCGTTATCTTTTTATCTACACCATCAAGTTTATAACATGCATCACCTTACCACATCCTACATGATTTAATAATTAAGAAATATTTATTAGCTGAAAGATTGAAATTTAGTTTCTGATATTGCCAAACTTTTTTGAATGATATTTTATATCATTTCTTCCTATGATATTAATGCTAGTAACTGAGTAGTGAGTACATATAATAACGGATCCTGTTAAGTACATATATAAAATTAAGATTTTAAGAGGTAAGAATATTTGCAAAATAGTATCGGTGTATGAAAATTCAACATTAGAGGCTCAAACATATGTGCTTGACCCTGTCAATATTCTTGCTTTAAAACTCATGTCAATGAGAAATTTCGTGGTTTTAATACCATGCTACCCACCCAGGCCCCACAGCGCCTTAAGTTGTGTCTGTTGTTTTATTGTTAAACATGCTTCGTCTGCATGCGTGTGCTGAGCTTGCCGATGTGCATGGATTTACGTAAATAATTTTCGAGACGAGTTCTGGGTAGGCAGGCGATTCATGTATATATGCATGTATAATTGTAGGTAGGTATGTATGCACAGGTATATCTATTTCTTATAGATATTTAGAATGCTTGCAACTCATGCTTGGTAGGTATATCCAACTTCATTTCAAACATATCTGCATGTTCCAGAACAACGGTGATGACACCCAATATGGATGTTTTCAAATAATAATTGTTCCTGAATGTAACCATGGATAACCATATATAATCTATGAAGTTAAATGATATCATATTATTTTTCTGCAATCGTGAGGACTAATAGAAACATAGAGCATATTAAATGTGCTGCAAGAAGTTTTAACTCCTTTGTTATTTGCAGCTTCTTATCAGAATACTGAAGGAACTGAGACTGAAAGTGACCCAAATAATACTACTGTGCGTATGTTCAATTATTTTTATAATTTAATTTTCTTATTAGGACCTATTATTCTCACATGTGCAGTTCTTGCCTGCAGATATTTGTTGGTGGCTTGGATTCGAATGCTTCTGAAGAGGAACTGCGACGGCTTTTCAGCACATACGGGGAATTGGTCCATGTAAAAATACCTATGGGAAAGCGATGTGGGTTTGTTCAGTTTGCAAACAGGTTTGCAATGTTCAGACTTGAAGCCATCTGTTTTATGGGTAGCATGCTAGAGTGTTGAGTAGCTGAAAATTCATGAATTAAATCTGATAATTCGTTAATGGATAGTATGTCATGACAGAGTGTATTGTGCACTTGAAATTCTTGTATTTGAACCTTAGAATTCATGTAGGTTAATGCTGTCTGTGTAATGGATAGCATGCTAGAGTGTTGAGTAGCTGAAAATTCATGAATTAAACCTGAGAACTCCATAATGGATAGTATGTCATGACATAATGTTGTGTTCACTAGAAATTCTTGAATTGAACCTCACGGTTCATGTAGGTTGATGATCTCTGATTCATTCTTCAGGAATCCAATTCATTTATTTGCCTTGCCTGAACATTGTTCAGGCCACCTGAATTATTGTAGAGTATTTTATATGTCAGAAAGCATATGCAATTTATATGTCAGGCATAGTTCTAGTGCATTCATCGAAAATTGTTAAGCAGTTCTGCATCTTTTAATATTATAGTGAATATATACCAGCTATGAGTTTCCTACCTCCTTTCCTACATTATGAATTTCTACCCTTGGCCGAAATATTGCAGATGACAAGATATTCTGACCTTCGAAAACATTTATTTTATGTAGGGCTTGCGCAGAAGAGGCTTTGCTGATGCTGAATGGGACATTGGTTGGGTCTCAAAACATTCGGCTTTCATGGGGCCACAGCACTGGAAACAAACAGGTAATTTTTAAAATGAAACGCTACCTTGCTATCTTCATGCTTCCCATTCAGACTACTGAGTAGTTGCAAACTGAAATATGCAGCCTCAGCAACAGGACCCCAACCAGTGGAATGGTAACTACTATGGCTATGGGCAAGGGTACAACAATGCATATGGATATGGCCAACAGCCTCAGGATCCCAACATGTATGCTTATGGAGCATATCCTGCTTATCCCAACTACCAGCAACAACAGGGCAACTACCAGCAGCAGCAGCAGGTACAAATACTTGGTTTTTCTCCTTTCTATTTTCGCGATGGTTCTCGACTTAGTATCATTGTTCATCGTATCTTCCGTATGCCAAAAAGATGCAACACATCAAGGTTGGGCAACCCTAAATTTTTGGCCTCTGTGATTTTATGTATTTATTTGTTTTGCTAAGCAATTGGGCCTTCTATAGCCTCATTGGTTAGAATTGGTCTATTTGTGACATACATACATGATATTTGTTAAAAATTCAGTGGTCCAATCCGACTACGCTCCTTTGTTGAATGAGAGAATTGCTTTCTATAACTTGGTCCCTTTCCTGATGAAAACTTAGGACATGAAATTGGCATCACTTGCACTTATAAAAGGCCTATAATGGCATTTATACTTGATAAAAATATTATATAGCCAAAAAGAAAAAAAAAGAAGATAAAATATAGTGTGTAGAGTTAGCTATGCAGCTAGGTTCCAACCTTTGCTAAAAGGAACTTAATCGAAACGGAGTAAATAGGGGCATGAAGTGAATTTGCATGAAAATCGGAGCCTTAAATGCTTCTGGACTCACTGATAACTTGCTCTGTTAAGGCTGCAAATTGTTAGGTTACTTCTTGTTGACTACGAGGTTCTAGAGGAGATGGCATTGCACTACAGCAGATGACTAGGAGTAGGAAGATGGGAGAATAAAATGCTAGGGATGGTCTTTATACTCAAATATGGCCATGGGATTTTATGTGTGCGTGTGCACGCGCGCGCGCGTGTGTGTGAGAGAGTAATCTCGGGTTAAAACGGTCAAAAACTCAGAGAGAGAGAGAGAGAGCTCGGGTTAAAACGGTCAAAAAGTGTAAATCAAACACGACATGTATATTGTGCAAGGCAGTATGATCCATTATGATGCAGTTTAAGTCCTAACCAAATGCGTTAACTCTATCCCTATTTGCCGACTGTGCATACTGTTTCCAGCTTAACCATATGACCATCTTGTATTCGCCTAACTTCTAATATACCTTCTTTCTGTTATGCAGTGATCATTTCTGCTGTTGTGATGTGGCCAGAGTTTTGGCGAGCGCAAGATCAGCTTCTAAAGTGTTTTTGTACTTGAATAAATGTTGGGTTTTTCTCGGCTTTTGTTCAGTTAATATTATGAGGAGTTGGTGTGAAAGAGCGATCGGTCCACATTTTTCTTGTTGTGTTTGTGTTATGCGTACTATTCTGCCCGAAAACTTGCTTGGTAGTAATTGGATGTATCAGCGTTTATTACAGTTTTAGTTTCTAGCTTAAATATCAGTTGTATTATCCGCTTTCAGAGATTGATCTGTTGGAGTCAAGCTGCATCTTTGTTGATGCTCATATTTGGTGTCTTGAATTGTATTTAATTCTAAATGTCTTTTCTGCTACGAGTTTTAGATGCATATGATAAAATGACTCTTTCTATTTGCACATGATTTGGAACCTGTTGGTGAATGATGTTTATCTAAGAAGTTGCCTGCCTATGCATGGCCCTCAGGATATCAATTTGACTTTTTCCTTTTTGTACATTGTCAAAATGGTGAGTTTTTGCATGTGCCTTCGTGCAATCTCCTTTGTTTATATATATGACTCCTAATCTTTGTATTTGTATGTATCCTGTGAATTTTTTAATTCAAATTGTCATTACAAACTTATTTTCTTGATATTTGCTCAAAATTCAGCAATTTAGAGTGTAGGGTTGCAACGGAATTTTTTTTTCTGTCCATTCAGTACCGAAAAGAACAATAATACTGTTTCAAAAAATTTCAGCTATATATTATTTTTCATAATTCTTTGTAAGATCTATTTATTTTTATTTTCAAACTCTGGTCAATTATCATGGTTTATACTTGTGCATCGTATTTATTTTGTTTATATACGGCCCTAACTATGAAAGTTTTGATGCTCATCGATTAAGTTTAGGACATGATTTAGTGATGAAATTATAGCATTAAATGACAATTTTAAGATAAACATAATAAAGCTAGCATTTTCTAAGCCAACATTCTCTTGCATGAACATAACCATGATCTAAACATTTTCTTTGAGCAAGCGTCGCACACTCTACTGAGTTTGTAAAGAGATGGAATTTTCAAAATACAATTTTGAAGCATGCAGCACCGACTATAACCCCAAGAGCTGCCATAAGCCCTAGATAACAAAAAATACATAGGTTCTAATCCACTATTGAAGTAATTATACCTATATAATAAAGTCCTTCGGGTCTTCTTAATCCCCTTCTTAAGCTTCTCGTCCGTTGTGATCGAGCTTGGTCGTCAGCCTTTTCACGTCGAAGACGATCCGCCCAAGAGTTTTGATTCAAGCTCCAACCTCAAAAATAAGGTAACTAAAGAACCTAGTTTGCTAATCTAGATTGTTTAGTGGATGTAGGGTGTGTTAATTGGATTAATTTATCTCATAAACCCTGGGTTTATTAACTCATGATGATTAGGAATTGAGAAAGAAGAAAGGCCTAAGGAGGAGAGAGAATGGCAAAGGTAGAAAAAAGATATCAAGCGTTTCATTTTCATTAAAAATACCAGTCATGCTTGAATAATACTTACAAATGAATAAAGAAATACAATAGCCATGCTTGATGCCATGCTTAAAGACACCTCACCACTCCACCTCATTATCTATTTACAACATATAAAATTACACAAAATGAGATGTTCTCTTCTAGAAGCACTCAAATATAAATACAAGAATACTTACATCGTATATACATACCCGTATTCATACTACAAAAAACACAAATATCAAGAGATAAAATAGTGCAATAACATAACACCGGATCATTATTAAATCAATACTTGATTCAATAATGCGGCTTAATTTTAAGCCCACTCGTATTATCTGTCTGAACAAAAATCCGTGTAGTTAGTGTATGTAACACCCGAGTCCAATACTACTATTTTCTATTACTGGTTGAGCATTAGATATTACTCATTTCATTTAGTTTGCCTGTATGACACTTACCGTGAAATTTTATCTGGAAAGGTCATTTCTGCATATAACAAATTTTAGCACCTAAAATAAAATTAAAAATATCTATCTTGGCCTACTCGACACCCCTAGCCGTGTGGTAGGGTCCGTGCATCGAGTTCTCGTCCCGTTCGGTGAAACGGACGAGTTTGGACGACTACGCGCGCGTACAGGTGTCCGACTTGGGGGTATACTTTTTAATCATAAAATATTTCATTTTAAAATTTGGAACCCGCTTAAAATCCTATTATTTAAATTTCAAATTTTTTGACCCAACCCGGATGCGATTTGGAAATGTTTCATTTAGCGCCAAAATCCCAAATTAATAAAATATTCGAAACCATATTATATTCTTAAATCTTACTGTTAACTTGAGATTTAAAAATCTATTAAATCTCTTTAATATTTCTTTCAAAACCTCTCAGCCAATCACGGGGTCCCGTGGGCCCCGTCCTTAATCCCTCTCTCTCTCTCTATCTCTCGTATCTATCTCTCTCTCTCTACCTTTCTCTATCCCTCTCTCTCTCTCTAACCCTCTCTCTCTTCCCTATATATATATACTCTCCCCCCTTCATATTTACAGAACGCGAAAGTAAAAACCTACCGTGAACCCTAACCCTAGCCGCCCTCACCGTCGCCGCCGCAGCCCCGACGCCGGCGCCGGCGCCGGCGCCACCGTCGCCCTCGCCTCCGCCTCCTCGCCTCAACCGACCCTGTTTCCTCTCTCCCGAGCACCTTGCGCAGCCGCGGCCACCTGCGAATCTCCCTGCAGTCGTCAAGTCGCCGCCAGCAACCACCTGCGCCGCCGACCATCACCTCGCCTGTTCTCCTCACCCCGAGACCTCCTCCTTCTCTTCTTTCCGGCACACCCTGCACCTTTCCCGACGCCGACCCACCACCCATCGCCTGCAACCTCATCCTCGCCGGAAAACCCATCACCATCGACCACCCGTCGTCTCCTCGCCTCCCAGCAGCCCCCTGAACGCCAACACCACCTCTACCGACCGATTCTGCACCTTCCCCGATCACCTCTACCGAAACCCTTCACGTTGTCGTCACCGTCGCGGCTTGAACCGCTGGTGATCTCGACGGCACCGATCGCCTCGCTGCCGGGTTGCCGAGAGAGCATCCATCTCTGTCCAGATCATCCCGAGCCCTTGCTGTTATCATGTCGCATGGGTTCGCGCCTCCGTTCTCGTGTTCGTCGTTTCGTCGAGGCAAGTATTCGATACTTGCTACATGCTATTACCACTTTATAACTTGCCTTAATATTCATGTGTGGTTTAATGATATATTATTTAGTAATCACCTCACATACCTCGCTTCATGTTTAACCCTAGTAGCATGTCAAATAAACTATTTCATGATAAACCCGTACATGATAGATTGCATTTGATTCACTGCTATGATGCTTTATTTCCAGTTTAGTTTATCAAATATGCATAACCGGCTAAATTACAATTGCATTCTTTAAACAGATTATACTTGCCGTGGCATTCTTGGAACACTCATTATATTATTAACCTGATTACAGCAGTTACGTTTACCGTCCCGTATTCACGTGATATTGACACTATCTATTTAACACAATTGAAAATTGTACAGCTAGATAATAATTGCGATTGTTGTTTAACGTGTTGATTTGAACATGATGCTGCTTATATATCTGTTTGTGAGTACACCCACGATATCGTTACATCTTGATTGACATTGTCACACATGGTATTTATATGATACATCTGACATGGTACCGTTTACTATTGACTTGACCTGATGTACCATGACCTGACCTGTTACCTGATCTCGTGCCTAATGCCAACAAACCTGACATGTAGTCCTCATGGACCATTCCTGTTGTCTATCCAGACAAACCTGCTGTTATCTGATCCTGTGTTGGCATTAGTTCTTGATTTCTGAATACCTGACCTGACACATATAACTTGGGGGTATGGGGAAATCAAAGGTGAACCTGACTTGTAACTCGACAGTTCACTACCTGTTCGAGTGTACACATTCCTGTTTTGTGCCTAGCGGCATGTCTCGGTTTCGGCCGAGAATATTGTGGCCGTGATCCCGGGTATGTACGGGATACTACCGAGTGTACACATTCCTGTTTGTGCCTAGCGGCATGTCTCGGATGCAGCTGAGAATACTGTGGCCGTGATCCCGGGTATGTACGGGATACTATTGAGTTATATCGACGATTCATCAAATTGATTTCAAAGACTTTAGACTAGGAAACCCGATAGAACAGTTTAGTTACCCACTGCACATTATCCTGCACCGCTTGTTTCACATTATTGCTTTATTCATGTTTAGTTCTGCATTGCCTATTACACTGTTCATATTATATTACTTGTTGACTTGACGCACTGACGTCTGGGTTTTGCATGGCCCAGATTCTCTACCACTGTCGCTGTCCGAGCAGGAGTATTTCAGCCAGCAGGCTGAGTTGTGAGTCCAGTAGTGGTTAGTTTTATTTCCTGCATTTTATTTCCAGATGTGAGCCCGCATTATGGGACATACTTTTCCGTTATTGTATTGGATCATTTGCTTCCGCATTTATTTATCACTGACTCTTATTATTCTGGATTGTGGACATGTTTTAGATAGTTTTGTCTCGTTCTTGATATCTCTACAGCCGTAATGTGACTGTGGATGGATACTTCCTACCCACAGGTAGCATGGTTGGCTATGTCACGTGCCCAATCTAGCGTACTCTGGGAAGCGGGGCGTGACATGGTTCTTTTGGTATCAGAGACATAGGTTAGTTGGGTTGATTCTTTTGTAGTTGGGTATTGTACCCAATACACGAATCAGAATACCCGTGTTTAGGAAACATGTCCTGCCACTTTGCCATTTACCATTCTTGAATCGCATTCTTCCTGATTATATCTTTTACGACGTGCAAACTTACTTCGCATGTCGACTTGAAAACCTGATTTCTTGTTATCTCTAGGACTTAGGCGACTTGGGTGGAGTTATGTAATTGTGGCTATGATACCGCGGTATAGTTACAATGCGGTACTCTATTTAAGTATCTTGGAGTTCTAGCCTTGATCTATATTCAAAATCTATCATCATGCTAATGTTGGGTATTTTGAGTTTAGGATTATGGCCGGTAAGAAATTGAAGACATACCAGAGGCGTATGGACGAAGCCGCCATGCTTGGAATGATAAGAGGAATGCTGGAGAATCAAAGAAACAGACCGAGCTGATCCAGCAGCAAGCGGACTCGTTTCAGGAAGGTTTGCAGATCGTTCAGCAGTCTGTGAACAATATTGGAGCTAGACCAGTTGACCGAGTAGGGACCGTAGCAGATTTCAAGCGGTTGGGTCCGTCTACATTTACTGGTTTAAAGGAGCCGTTGCCAGTGGAGCAGTGGCTAGTTGACACAGAGAACTTGCTTTTTGCGGCACAGATTCCAGATGACAAAAAAGTTGTTGTGGTACGGATTCAGCTAGTGGGCTACGCCCGAGAATGGTGGCTTGTTGAGGAGACCCGTTTGCCCAAGCCGATCAAGTGGGCGGATTTTTCGAAGAGTTTCCTGGAGAAGTTCTTCCCGCGGACTGCACGGGAGGAAATGGAAGAGAAGTTCATCGGACTAAAGCAGAAGGGAGCACCCGTAGATGTGCATGTAGCAGAATGGACGAGACTCAGTAGTTTCGCTGGACTTTTAGTTGCCAACGATGCAGACAGGGCACGGAGGTTCATGCGCAGACTGGACGTGGACATCCAGAGGCAGATTGTCTCCCTGGGTTTGACCACTTTCTCACAAATACTTGCAGCAGCAGCAGAGTTTATCTGGGATGAAAGGGAGTTTGCAGCAGACATCAATTGCGTTAACGAAGCAGTTCTGTCGGGCCAGTCGAGTTTAGGGCTAGGCCGACAAATGATAATCTTGCATCAATGGAAGTGATGAAAGTGAAGAGCCGGCTGTTGTTCGTGATTTTATGGACGTGTTTGAAGATATATCGGGTTTACCGCCAAAGCGAGACGTGGAGTTCGCAATTGATCTTATTCCTAGTGCAACGCCGGTATCTAAAGCGTATTATCCAATGGCGCCAGTAGAGTTGGAAGAAGTAAAGAAACAGGTTGCTGAATTGCTTGAAAAGGGTTGGATTCGAAGCAGTAACTCGCCTTGGGAAGCTCCAGTTCTTCTAGTAAAGAAGAAGGATGGCACAAGAAGGATGTGCATCGACTATCGAGAATTAAACCGGGTGGCTATCAAGAACAAGTACCCGATCCCTCGCATTGGAGAACTTTTTGAGCAGCTTAGTGGCGCGAGGGTATTCTCGAAGTTGGATTTACGATCCGGATATCATCAGGTCCGAGTGAAAACAGAAGATATTTGCAAGACGGCGTTCCGAACTCGGTATGGACATTACGAGTACTTAGTGATGCCCTTCGGAGTAACGAATGCGCCGGCAGTATTCATGGACTTGATGAACCGAATCTTTTCACCGTTCTTGGATCAGTTCATTGTGGTATTTATTGACGATATTCTGGTTTACTCGAAGAGTTTTGAAGAGCATACTGAGCATTTGAAGAACGCACTGCAGACGTTGAGACAGGAGAAATTGTATGCGAAGATGAGTAAGTGCGAGTTTTGGCTGGAGGAAGTAAGGTTTTTGGGGCATGCTGTGTCTGGCGATGGCATTGCCGTCGATCCAGAAAAGATTGCAGCAGTTCGAGATTGGCCTATTCCAAAGAATGTTGCTGAGATAAGAAGTTTCCTTGGATTAGCCGGATACTACAGGAGATTTGTGGAGAGCTTTGCTCGTCTGGCAGAGCCGTTGACCAAGCTTACGCGCAAGGAGGTACCTTTTGTATGGGCGGATAAGTGTGCGTTAGCTTTCAAGACGTTGAAGCAGATGTTGATAACCGCCCCTATTCTGACCGTGCCAGACAATTCCGGAGGATTGGTGATTCACAGCGACGCGTCTGGGAAAGGATTGGGATGTGTTTTGATGCAGCATGGGAAGGTTGTAGCATACGCATCGAGACAGTTGAAGACCCATGAGAAGAATTATCCAACTCATGACTTGGAGCTTGCGGCTGTGATTTTCGCTTTGAAGATTTGGAGACACTACCTTTTGGGCGAGAGAGTCGAAGTTTTTACAGATCACAAGAGTTTGAAGTATGTGTTCACTCAGAAGGAGTTGAATATGAGGCAGCGTAGATGGTTGGAGCTGATGGCCGACTACGATCTTGATCTTAAGTACCATCCGGGGAAGGTTAACGTCGTGCCGGATGCGCTTAGCCGTAATTCAAGTGTTAACTACGCAGAAGGAGATCATTGCAGATTTTCGAAGATTTGACTTGGAGGTTGTGCTACCGCATTCTACGGGACAGTTGATGCAGTTGCAAGTGCAGTCGTCTTTAATTGAGAAAATTAAAGCAACACAATCGCAGGATCCTAAACTGCAAAAGTTTCGAGAGCAAGTTGAAGCCGGACTACGAACAGATTTACTGGTCCACGAAGATGGTTCGTTGAGGTATGGTAGCCGTTTGTGTGTGCCAAAGGGGGATGTTCGTGAAGAGCTTATGAAGGAGGCACACAGTTCAGCTTATTCTATACATCCAGGAGGCACAAAGATATACCGTGATATTCGACAGCATTTCTGGTGGGAAGGCATGAAACGGGAGATTGCTCGCTTCGTGGCTAAGTGCTTGGTGTGTCAGCAAGTCAAGGCTGAACACCAAAGGGTTGCTGGTTTGATGCAACCACTTCCGATTCCTCAGTGGAAGTGGGAACATATAACCATGAATTTCGTGGCGGCTTTACCGCGGAGTCCAAAGGGCAACAATGCAGTATGGGTGATTGTCGATCGATTGACCAGGGCAGCTCACTTTATTCCTTTCCGGGTTGGTCAATCAACGGAGACTTTGGCAGAGCGGTACATGCAGGAGATTGTAAGATTACATGGCGTACCAGTGAGCATCGTGTCCGATCGGGACACTCGGTTCTTATCACACTTCTGGAGGAGTTTACAGGAAAGTTTGGGGACTCGATTGAAGTTTAGCACAGCTTATCATCCTCAAACTGATGGTCAATCGGAGAGAACGATCCAAACTCTTGAAGACATGTTGAGAGCATGCATGTTGGACTTCTAAGGGTCTTGGGAGGATCATCTACTTTTGGTGGAGTTGTCTTACACCAACAGTTTTCAGGCAACTATTCAGATGGCTCCATTTGAAGCTTTGTATGGTCGTAAATGCCGTTCACCTGTTTGTTGGGACGATGTCGGTGAACGAAGATTATTGGGACCAGATTTGGTTGTGCAGACAGTTGAGAAGGTTAACCCTATCAGAAATCATATGAAGGCAGCACAGGACTGACAGAAGAGTTGGGCAGATACGTCAAGAAGACCTCTAGAGTTCACCGTGGGTGATTTGGTATTCTTGAAGATATCACCGACTAGAGGGGTGATTCGTTTTGGAAGTCGAGGAAAGCTTAGTCCTCGATTCGTTGGACCCTTGAGATCGTGGAGCTTGTTGGTGAGGTAGCGTATCGTTTGGCGTTACCGTAGTTCTTGGCAAATGTGCACGATGTGTTTCACGTATCTCAACTCCGTAAGTATGTTCGAGATGAAACACACTTTTGGATCATTCGGAGCTAACAGTACGAGAAGACTTGACTTTTGAGGAGCGACCGATTGAAATCGTGGATTGAAGGGAAAAGGTCCTTAAGAACAAGGTTATCCCCCTTGTGCTCGTTTCTTGGGGTAATCGATCGCATGGAGAGTCCACTTGGGAGCGAGAAGATGAGATCCGGCAGAAGTTTCCTCACATTTTCCTATAGTTTTCTATCTTGTATTCTTGGAATTTCGAGGACGAAATTCTTTTGTAGTTGGGTATAATGTAACACCCGAGCCCAATACTACTATTTTCTGTTACTGGTTGAGCATTAGATATTACTCATTTCATTTAGCTTGCATGTTTGACACTTACCGTGAAATTTTATCTGGAAAGGTTATTTCTGCATATAACAAATTTTAGCACCTAAAATAAAATTAAAAATATCTATCTTGGCCTACTCGACATCCCTAGCCGCGTGGTAGCGTCCGTGCATCGAGTTCTCGTCCCGTTCGGTGAAACGGGCGAGTTTGGACGACTACACACGCGTACAGGTGTCCGACTTGGGAGTATGCTTTTTAATCATAAAACATTTCATTTTAAAATTTGGAACCCGCTTAAAATCCTATTATTTAAATTTCAAATTTTTGGACCCAATCCGGGCGCGATTTGGAAATGTTTCATTTAGCGCCAAAATCCCAAATTAATAAAATATTCGAAACCATATTATATTCTTAAATCTTACTGTTAACTTGAGATTTAAAAATCTATTAAATCTCTTTAATATTTCTTTCAAAACCTCTCAGCCAATCACGGGGTTCTTAACCCCGTGGGCCCCGTCCTTAATCCCTCTCTCTCTCTATCTCTCTTATCTATCTCTCTCGTTCTCTCTACCTTTCTCTATCCCTCTCTCTCTCTAACCTTCTCTCTCTTCCCTATATATATATACTCTCCCCCCCTTCATATTTACAGAACGCGAAAGTAAAAACCTACCGTGAACCCTAACCCTAGCCATCCTCACCGTCGCCGCCACAGCCCCGACGCCGGCACCGGCGCCACCGTCGCCCTGGCCTCCGCCTCCTCGCCTCAACCGACCCTGTTTCCTCTCTCCCGAGCACCTTGCGCAGCCGCGGCCACCTGCGAATCTCCCTGCAGTCGTCAAGTCGCCGCCGGCAACCACCTGCGCCGTCGACCATCACCTCGCCTGTTCTCCTCACCCCGAGACCTCCTCCTTCTCTTCTTTCCGGCACACCCTGCACCTTCCGCTACGCCGACCCACCACCCATCGCCTGCAACCTCACCCTCGCCGGAAAACCCATCACCACCGACCACCCGTCGTCTCCTCGCCTCCCAGCAGCCCCCTGAACGCCAACACCATCTCTACCGACCGATTCTGCACCTTCCCCGATCACCTCTACCGAAACCCTTCACGTTGTCGTCACCGTCGCGGCTTGAACCGCCGGTGATCTCGACGGCACCGATCGCCTCGCTGCCGGGTTGCCGAGAGAGCATCCATCTCTGTCCAGATCATCCCGAGCCCTTGCTGTTATCGTGTCACGTGGGTTCGCGCCTCCGTTCTCGTGTTCGTCGTTTCGTCGAGGCAAGTATTCGATACTTGCTACATGCTATTACCACTTTATAACTTGCCTTAATATTCATGTGTGGTTTAATGATATATTATTTAGTAATCACCTCACATACCTCGCTTCATGTTTAACCCTGGTAGCATGTCAAATAAACTATTTCCTGATAAACCCGTACATGATAGATTGCATTTAATTCACTGCTATGATGCTTTATTTCCAGTTTAGTTTATCAAATATGCATAACCGGCTAAATTACAATTGCATTCTTTAAACAGATTATACTTGCCGTGGCATTCTTGGAACACTCATTATATTATTAACCTGATTACAGCAGTTACATTTACCGTCCTGTATTCACGTGATATTGACACTATCTATTTAACACAATTGAAAATTGTACAGCTAGATAATAATTGCGATTGTTGTTTAACGCGTTGATTTGAACATGATGCTGCTTATATATCTGTTTGTGAGTACACCCACGATATCGTTACATCTTGATTGACATTGTCACACATGGTATTTATATGATACGTCTGACATGGTACCGTTTACTATTGACTTGACCTGATGTACCATGACCTGACCTGTTACCTGATCTCGTGCCTAATGCCAACAAACCTGACATGTAGTCCTCATGGACCATTCCTGTTGTCTATCCAGACAAACCTGCTGTTACCTGATCCTGTGTTGGCATTAGTTCTTAATTTCTGAATACCTGACCTGACACATATAACTTGGGGGTATGGGGAAATCAAAGGTGAACCTGACTTGTAACTCGACAGTTCACTACCTGTTCGAGTGTACACATTCCTGTTTTGTGCCTAGCGGCATGTCTCGGTTTCGGCCGAGAATATTGTGGCCGTGATCTCGGGTATGTACGGGATACTATCGAGTGTACACATTCCTGTTTGTGCCTAGCGGCATGTCTCGGCTGCAGCCGAGAATACTGTGGCCGTGATCCCGGGTATGTACGGGATACTATTGAGTTATATCGACGATTCATCAAATTGATTTCAAAGACTTTAGACTAGGAAACCCGATAGAACAGTTTGGTTACCCACTGCACATTACCCTGCACCGCTTGTTTCACATTATTGCTTTATTCATGTTTAGTTCTGCATTGCCTATTACACTGTTCATATTATATTACTTGTTGACTTGACGCACTGACGTCTGGGTTTTGCATGGCCCAGATTCTCTACCACTGTCGCTGTCCGAGCAGGAGTATTTCAGCCAGCAGGTTGAGTTGTGAGTCCAGTAGTGGTTAGTTTTATTTCCTGCATTTTATTTCCAGATGTGAGCCCGCGTTATGGGACATACTTTTCCGTTATTGTATTGGATCATTTGCTTCCGCATTTATTTATCATTGACTCTTATTATTCTGGATTGTGGACATGTTTTAGATAGTTTTGTCTCGTTCTTGATATCTCTACAGCCGTAATGTGACTGTGGATGGATACTTCCTACCCACAGGTAGCATGGTTGGCTATGTCACGTGCCCAATCTAGCGTACTCTGGGAAGCGGGGCGTGACAGTGTACGTATGTGATCGGAACCCTACACGTATAACTATACGGCCTCTACATCGTTTCACCTGAACTAGAGAAATCCTTTTTGTGGGATTCTAAAGACTCGACGGTACGCTTGCAGTGGGTTTAACCACAGGCGCGTCAGTGGCACTAGCTGTACGTAATGGCTACCCAGATACCCGTCGAAAAGTAAGGAAGGCCGATGAGCAAACTCATCCGAACTCTTGCCGAGCCTATTCGTGGCAATCTTCGTACAGTCTGGTCTATTTGTCTGAGAGTATCGCATTCCGGGTCTAAGGAGTGGAAAGCGTTAGACCCTTAATAACCGACAAGTCGTGCCGACGTGGCTTAAGACCATTCGAGAATCTGCCGGTCTAACTATCAGTAATTCTCAATAACCTTGTCTAGGTACTTATGATGTTGGCCAACCAAATACAGCGCGATATTGACTCTTTATACCGGGAGAGACGAATACCCAACAATCGCTCACCGCCTCCATGTGACTCGGGATTATCCCCAACAAAAAAAAAAAATGTTTGCACGGCTTAGTAAAGCCGTGTCAGGGTAGTAATCAAAGTACAGTGGTAACTCACACGAGACAAAATGACGATCTCAGATCGACAAACCATCTGTACTCATGTTACCAGAGAACTACTGTCTGACGATAGGTATAATACCATCCAGCTAGTTCTCGACGAGTCTGTCCAGTGTACTCACCCCAGTAAGTGTATACAATCTTAGGCGAAACACACCAATTGCTGCGTGGCCAACCATCGCCCCTCGTCGGAGGTCTAGAAATGTATACACTAGTCTACTCTGGAGTATCAATGTCAGTCTTGATACTCTCACGAATAGAGACATTTAAGAATATGCTTATCGACTACCCAGCTTTCATGAGTATGATCACCATCACAACGCTGGCAGTAAAGTAAGGATCCTACGAGATTTATCAACGTGTATAAGCGATATGAAATAATAAGTAAAACATATACACATATTAAGATAAAATCAAACCAAATAGCATGCTATCATGTCGGGAAAGATTGTCCTATACATACATACCTCTAGCATCCTATACAATAAAGATCTCTAAGGTATACATATCCAACGTTCTTTATGTGTATCCGCTCTGGGCTTGTTTGGTTGATGGGAAAGTTGAGGGAAAGCATCGGTTTGGTTATGTAGCATAACCATTTTCTTGCCAACTTGGATTTTCCCTTTTAGGTTAAACGGTGAAATGTAAGCATGAATTTGTTCGGGCCCACATACGTTTTTTTTTGAAATGCTCTTCAACATTTCTTATTTCCAGACGAATTGCTTCGTTCAATTTTATAAGAAAGATCTTATTAGGATCGCTGCTTAGGGCACTTTTTCGCAGAGGGAGATAGCAGCCTCATGTGGTGGTAAGCTCATCTCTTGCTTTGGAGGTAACTGCGAGCTGTAATTAACGATTGCCTTTTTTTTTGAACAAATACACAAAAGACTTTTCAAGAAAATATTTTTGGTGGAACGAACATGACCATGGAGTAAACAAATTTCTAACCCAAAAAACTTACGAAATGATTTTCCAAAACTATCGCGAAACTTTTTACCGCCATATGCCGGAGCCCATATTTGTTTTGGATGCTGGAATGATTTATGAATCGACACGTAGGATTTGGGGGGTATATACAGATACAAAAATCGAATATATAAATACTGAGGACTGTACGGGGGTATATACCAAAAAATACAACCCTTTCTTGATTTCACCGCAAAGCTCATTATTCCTAAATTTCACCGCAAAACTCCACATTTCCTTTCATGAAGCTCACCATGGCGCTTCTTTCATCGCCTCCAGCCTCTCCCTCATTGCCGTCTCCTCATCGTAGAGCGACTTCACCACTTATAGCCTCCTCTGGTTTTTGATTGTGTATTTTATTTTATTTTGTTGTTGTAGTTCAGGTGTTTGAAAATATGCCAACGAAGCGATTGGTTATTAAAGATGGGTTTTCATCTATGGAATGTTGAGGTCCTTTTTCTTGTGATTTGATTACAAAGTATTGATTCTTGGAGGATGAGAATAGCCATCTGTAAAGGATTGTGGAAATTTGACAAAATATTAGGGGCTGGCTCAATTTTGTTCTTTATTTTCAGTCAGGTCAAAAGGGTACTATCTTGAAAGAAATAGGGGGATACAAAATGTTTAATTGTGTTTTGAGTAGAAAAATGAAGGCTTGACTAGTTGGATCATGCTAATGGAAATTTGTAGAGTTTCATCCTTTCAAGCAAGAAATTCTCAGCTGTCTTAATTAATGCTATGTATTACTTTGTATGAGTGCAATTTCAATCCTTTTAATTTCGGCATGCTTTGGTAAGAGGAGGATATCATGGATATAATGGTAGTGACCCAGTTTACTTTAATTGTTCTACAAGGCCCAGAAGGAGAACCTAGTAGAGAAATCTTGGTTCGGAACGTATTTACCCATTTCACTTTGAATTAATCCCTATTTATGGTTCCATATCTGCTCTGCATACTCACATTTCAAATGGTTTTCTTTATTCAGGGCTTATCGACTATTTTATCCTGATAACTTGCTCATAAATAGTGCTTACACTTCCGTTAGAAAATTTAACTACGTGGATTTGTACACATCCTTCATATTTGCATATTTTGAACAATTATCTATGCTATTTGCTTTGATTATCAGTTCTGCTAAACCATTAACCTAACAAGCAACAACCCTTCGGGTTCTAGTCACTGGGCTCACAAAGTATATAATATAGCGGCTTCGTTTTTGATGTTAAACCAACTTATGCGGTTTTCTCCATTTCATGTTAACAAGTGGCATGGTATTAATTAAAAACAAAAATGCTCGCAACAATATAATCATGCACTGGCAGTTTTTTGCTTCTGAAAATTGCGCTCGATAACAGATATAACTGTTTGTTTGCAGCCGCTTATACCTTTATCTACTGGTACTTACGGCAAGCTAGGTTTATGGTGGGACGGTGGCTTTTGATAGGACCAGTTTTCACTGAACAATGTCGACTGCTCGGCTCATCCTCTAAGTCTTTGCAATGCGTTTGCATAAATCCTATAATCCAAAAGACAGAGACAAGTAAAAATGAAGTGTCTCTTTCTAAAGCAAGGGTGTCCTCATCCTTTAAGGGGTTCTGGCTCATCAGTAGGCAACCACATTTCTGATGTTCTCGGGACAGCACGTAGTTTCATGTTATTCTATTGGTACCCGGAGTGGTGGAGCTAAACAGTGAATATGGAATTCTGAGGACTGTTCTTTATCTAGGTATCTTTCCATCCTACATAACATGCTGATTGCTTATTGTGCTTATATTTTCACACTATAAGATTATAATGGTTGATTCGTAAAGTCTCTTGCTTTGTGTGAGTACTAAATATACATTTATAATTGTTTTCTTTATGCACTGTGATCATTGATGAAAGTGTTTCTACTTGTTCTAGTGTCTATAATGATGCAAATTATGACAATGAAGAGCCCGTGATGACATCGGCTTGCTTTCACGGTAAGTTCACTTCTTCTACATATAACCACTTCCAACATGATACAGGCTAATGCTTCATAATTTATAAGCCATATCCAGTCCTATTGCTATCCGAAAACTGAATTTGTTGACATTATAGTATTTAGTCCTTATGTTACCATTCAAGACACTGACTAATTTTTATCTTCAACATCAATGTCCTTCACTAAGACATCCTAAAATTAAATTTGTCTCTCATCAAAAACAAATTTTTTCATTCAATTGGGAAAGTTGTTTAATAGAGCTTTTTTTCTTCATCTAAAAGGAACAATAGAGCTAAATCATTAAATATTAATAGGTTATTCCTGAAGAGATTCATTAAGGAAGCATGCATATCGTCAAAAGGAAGCTTTTACCTTTCTCCTTATGAGGAACTTACTCTCGGAAAGGCAATATGCATTTCAATTCTTGATGCTTGAAGGGTTTAGCTGATTCTTATGACATCCAGGGACTCCAACAAAGCGATTATTATCCTTTAACTTGAATTTTTAACTGAGATGATGGCCAAAATATATGTTTATTGGTAGAAAAGGATTCATTAATTTTAGGGCATGCCACTTGCAGAGAGCTAGATTTCCCTCATTAAATGTATATCTCAGAACATAAACATTGTAGCTTAATGCAATCCATGTAGATTGTAATGTAAATGATCTATGGGTCTACTTATAATATCATAGATGTCATGATAAAGTTTTTCTTATTTAGCAATTTTTGCTTGGCGCCAGGCTGACCTGATACAAGCCGACTTTGTCGGTAGACATCAGGCAATGGAAGATGCATTCATGGCTTTGCAGGGATAAACCTATAACATATGTTTACGAACATTATGTATGATTTAAGCAAAGAAACAGATTTCTTGTCTTTGGACACAATTTCTCAATGTGGTTGTCATTCATTGCAGTTACTACATGCTTTATTTGGTTGGAATTTCATTGGCTTATTAACTATGACATTCAAACTCTAGATTCATAAAATTGGATCCCTCATGTCTTCATAACATCAAGATCCAGATTAAGTATTTAGATTATAATATCCATGAGTTGAACTTTTCTGTATCATTTCATAGATTTCTAATTTGAGAAGTATTCTAAATGTGATTATAATAAAATTTTTTTTACAACACTATTGTATTTCAACAATTTGCCGTTTAATGTCCATCAAAATTTTCTTTCTTCATTTTTGTTGGCTTTGCAGTTTGTGAAGAGCATTCATGACTTGATGCGTAGCTAGGTTTTTCTTAATTTTCTTGGTTGAAATAAGGCCTTGACCAGATGGCTAGCAAGTTGTACCAGCAGTAAGTAATTACTTGTTTTCACAATTATCATATATTGTAAACTCTAGTGGTCTCCAAGACATATATTCTAATATTTATAATATATAAATATGGGTCTTTTTACGTAAGCCTCACAACGGAGTCAGAAGGAAGGTCCTTTCGTAGTAAATGACGATTGGATTTATTACATATGAAAAGAATGGAAAATCTCTTGATCTTTTGCCTGGGAAGTCTCTACAGATCGCTTTACTGTGTTCTATATTTAAGTTACTTCTACTTTCATACCAATTTATTAATTAAATCTTGATTTTTCTGTTTTTCTTTTTAGAATTCTTGCATTAATTATGTATCCGGAATTAATAGTATTCAGGAAGCTTATTGGAGTGTGACATTCTTGTCTGAGGCTAAGGGAATTGATAATACTGACCCTGAGGAGGTAATTCTATTTTTATTTTTACTTATATTTTCATTTCTTTTTTGGAGGAGACTGGATAGAGTTAATTTCGTCTCTAGCCAAAAAGAAATTTCATTAAATTCATGAAATTAGAGTGTTACAACACAAAAAATAAATAAAACGAGAACAGGAAGTATCTCTAAAAAAGAAAACTCAACAATGAAAATGACCTGCACATCTGATTCGTCGATAAATTTCTGCCATCATTTGCCAGCAACAGAAACCTTGATATCATAATGAACAAACCTTTTCAAAGAGCTTATTCAAAATTCCAACGAACCATTCATTTTATGAAGGATAACCAAAGAAGAATACTGCTTTGCATGGAAGACTGTAAAGGGCTTGTGTTTAAGACGTGTCATTCTTTCTTGGGTACATATATTTCTTCACCTACTAGTTTATTTAAGTCGATGCATATTGATTGCCCTCATTATCGGCAACATATCCAATTTGTTCACCATGATTAATAGTTAGGCATGGTTATCAATGTACTGGCTGATCATATCAAGCATTCAACTGCTCATCACTTCATTCTCAAATTTGTTTACTATCATGTTGCAAATGGACTATAGGGCTGAGTTGATACGATGTGTGAATGCAAGCACATGATGTGATGATAATGAAGATGAAAATATCCGACCCTAAATTAGGAAGAGAGTTTAAAATCCCTATAAATGGAGCCGAAATGGAAATAAATACAGCAATCATATCATGATCCAAGCAGACAAACATGAGATGCAATCTCACAATAGGAAAGGGGGGGGGGACAACTAAACTTAGCAGAGTATTCATCAATGTTCCTAAGAGTGATATTGAACATTGATTTCGTGAACGAAATTAGACAATTAGATGAGTTCTTACTTTATTCTGAGTATTGTTTTTGAGACAACAAAATTTATTCGATAATAAAACTGCTACATCCATCTCAACAGAATTTTCATCTTGGGTGAAAAGTAAACCAAAGATAAGATTTTTTAAACCTCTAGACTTCATGCTTACAATTATGGGATTCTTTCTCTTTTAGAAATATCATCCCATTCAAACAGGACCTGCATTATATATATAGGGGAGTGCTCCATTGCAAACCGGTCCGCATTTTTCAAAATCGGGAACTCTCGATCTACGATATATTTTAACGATCCGATCCGTTCAAATTGATCACCCTACCCTCAAATATATGTGCATGAAAAATCCAAGGATTTGAAGACCTCTAAACTATGTATTGATGGGTGCAAAAATGAACGTTTTTCGAAAATGCTATATAAACTAAATCTGATATATAGGTTAAAGGTCTTTAAATCCTTTGATTTTTCATGCACATACATTTGAGGGTATGGCAATCAACTTGAATGGACTAGATCGTTAAAATATGTCGTAGATCGAGAGTTCCTGTTTTTAAAAAACACGGAATAGATCACTCCCCTATATATATCTGCGTCCAACTTCAAATGTTAACTGTAATTTTTCTAGTGTTAACCATCTTCAGTGTGTCGTTTCCATATAATTTGCTTAATGAACAGCACACAGCTCTTAAGAACTGTTTAATTAAACAGTCGGTGCAGAAAACTTCAGTAACAACCTCCTTTAATCAGGTTTTGTGCATCTAACTGCCAAGTAAACTATGAATTTTGCTATGATGTATTCTATTTATTGCTCACATCATATGTTAAATGTCAGACTAATTGTTTATGTTGCTTAGTTGTGAATTTCTATGTTAGTTAGAAAATGAATACTGGAACATGAGAAACATGTACTGTACCTCTTCCTAGGTGTATAAAAATTGCTAAAGTCTGGACGTATCTATGTAAAATACCAGAATAAAACGAATAAAAATGTGGCAAAAATATACAAGATTCTATTGTAACCTCTATGATAACATCATCTGCACATTACATGATAACTTTGCAAATACTACTCCTTTTTCTTAACACCCTTTGGGCCTCTACATATGTTATTACTGTTGCTAATTGTCTTTTGACCGAAGGATGCAATTCAAGGAACTTCAGTTTTCTCTCAAGAATCACCATACCCATTGTTGAGCCCATGCCAGAGCAATATGCCAAAAATTTCCAGGTAATCAATTTTACAATCACACGATTTAACATTTCCATGTAAAAGAAATGTTCGGTTACTATATTCTACTCTTGCACTATGTACATGCATATTTCTTTCTTTCTTTCTATGCGTGTTTATTTATTTATGTTCATCTGTGTTTATGTATTTATTTATTTTTTGGATTCATGCCCTTCAACATTATTCGAAAGATCGAGTGAGGGAGCAACTTCTCCTTCTATGGCAATCAAAAGTCAATTTTCCGCTACTTGGAAGATAAATACAGTCCATCTTGATCTTCCATTATCTGAATCATACTTACAGCAGATTTCATGTGATTTTCCATACTTCTGCATATCAATCGAAGAGTAAAAATGCTATGGTATCTCTCATGAGTAAACATATCATGCTGATTAAGTTCATGCCACAAGTACCGCCCTCAATTGAATGATCGAAAGATGAGAGATGGCAAAGTTTGCTGTCAGAAATTACATGCTAAGGTTACATGTAACATATAATGAATAATTTATTATCGACCAAGATTAAAATATCATTCACAAGTTACAGTTTATCAGGCTATTTTTTATTATTATTTTCCTCAAATGCAACTCACACACATAAAGGATAATATTTTCTCTCATGGCAATAAAATGTCAGACCTGCATTTTATTTTTCCCTGATGAGCGGCACCTTCTCCAGGCCAGATTTATACCAAATTTCATCCGGTCTTCATTCTCTTTGCATATTAATATTGGGGAAATTATGTTGTGTTTTGATATTGATAACACTGATAAGCCTATAGATCTGCAACAGGTGCCGTTGGAGGTTGCATTCTTCTGGGCTTAGCGTCCTATTCGCCGAAGTTGCTATATATATCAGATTGATGCTAACACGACTTCATGTTTGATTTCAGGCGTTCCAGCCCCACCATTGCAGCTCTGCATGGGCCCGCCTCTCATAACCGGCGCTGCCCAGACTTTTGCAGTGAAGGATCGTGCTGTTGTAGCCCATTTTGCAGTCCTTCCCTGCAGTTAGGTCTATTCTGGTCCCTGGTGGGAATGGCCTCTTTGGCAGGAAGTGCCAGTGAGGTCAATTGATCAGTTGTTTTGCGCTGCTACTGAGAGCTGCATTTTGTTCTGTTGGCTTTTTATGAAATTTCCGATTGTTTTTTTTCCCTCTCATTGATTTTGATCAAAACTTGCGTTATTGAAAGTTTTTTATTATTGTTTTCAGATACTTCATTAATTCTTTTGAGCATTAATAATCTTTGTGGATAAGTTGCTGTTTTGCTTGGACAATTGTGGAAATTTTTTAGCTCGTTCTGCAAGCAGTTGATAAATTTGTGATTTTATTGATTTTTTATATAATTTAATGAAGGAAAAGTTCACGAGACAGCAAATTATAATATATTTTTATGCATGTATATTGGTGGATAAATATTTCCAACAATACTGAATTGGCATATTTGTGATTAGGGTTGTTAAACAAGCCAAACGAGCGAGCTTTGCGTTGTTCGGTTTGGCTCGTCTATTTAAACAAATTTAAAAACTTGTTTGAGCGCGGCTCGTTTATTTGTCAAAAACCCGAGCAAGTTTTCACCAAGCCCGAGCTGAGCCTCCAGTTTTATTAAACCTATTTAAAATCTTTAAAATAGCTATAAATAATTTTAAAATATATGAAAAAATCGTAGAAAATTTGGATGTTATCTCAATAGTTAGAAATATTGCTGTTATTGCTAAATGAACACCCTGAATATTGTTGAAAACTTTTTCGAAGTCTGTATTTTGCAATATTGTAGTATAACAATACTTCTAAATATTTATGACAATTTGAATCCGGGTTAATATTGACAAGTTAATATATATCATTAGAAGTTAAAAATAAGCAACCATCCTATTATTACTACAAAATATTAATCAAGCCACTGAATAATCGAACCTGCACAAGCCCTTGAATGAGCCGAGCTGAACATGAGCCGGGCTCGAGCATACCATCTTTATGTTTGTTTCTTTATTTTATCGAGCCTTAATTTATGTTCAATCTTAACTTGTTTAACTATCAAATGAGCTTTTATAGAGCCGATCCAACCTGAGCTTCCGACTTTCAAGCTTTTTTTTAACAGCTTTGATAAGTTACTATGAACTCAGATGCAAAAAATTACTGCTGACTTCGCGTGGCGTTAGCAATACAAGGAAAGGCAAAAAAAAAAAAAAATTAATTCCATGAAAGGCTTAACTGCAATAAATATCAAGGATTGCTAACTTCATGCAGATAAAGCTATAGATTTTTCTTCTGCATCTCTTTTTAATCATTTTAAGCTGGCACACGATTGATATTCTATACCATTGCATCACAGCAGCAATCGCTGCAATCGGTTAATTTGGCTTATGCTTATGGGAAAAAGGGAAACCTATATGCACATGTGAAAAGAAAGGGTAAAAATTGTCATATGGCACTATTTGATTAGACGGAACTCGGAAGGGCTATAAACCATAATAACTGCAAACTAAATTTTTATCAAACCACATAATTACAAGACACGGTTCCCAGAATTTTTTTTTTTTAGCTAAATCATGAGAAACCCTAAAAAACTTTTAAAATATAAAAGAAACCACCACAAAACTTTAAAATACACAATAAACCACCACAAAACTTTCAAAAACTAAAAAAAAACCCACTAGAAATGAGGTGCCACATCAACAATAAACAGCACGAAACTGCGAAAAAAACGGAAAAATATTTGCACCTCGTGATTTTTGAAAGCACTTTGGGAGTTTCTTGTATTTCAGCTAAAATATTTGAATTTTTTCTTGAAATTAATACTAATCAATAAGTGAGACAGGCCATGCATGCAATAATTTCCTATCCAAAACGGGAGATTGATCACCGGCTTGATTCCTTAAAAAGGTAACATCCAATCCAAAAATAAAAAGATTCATGTATTTATTTCAAAAGCCGCTAATAGTTCATCGTATTTCGGTAAAATTTAAAGCCATAAATAGTATATTAAAATAAACATTTTCCGCTTAGCTTACGGCTAACGCGAGATTCTTACATCCACCCCCTGTTTGTTAACATCCACGCCTCACACTTCCACCGAAACGCGTAAAATCCAATAAAACCAGCGTGAAGGCATCAGATCAATGGCATTCCCGTAATATTTTGCGCCGGTTAAACCCTCAAACCCTACCCTTTTTCAATGGAAATCCCTCTAATTACATTTTCTCAACCATCGTATCTTCTCGCAACAACCGCAATTTAGAGAGAGAGAGAGAGAGCGCGAAGAAGGGAATTTTTTTCTCCTAGAGGGAGCAAACCTAAAACCTCTCGGCTTCGAAATCGAGGGGCGGGGGGGGGAGCTAGGGTTTCGAGGGTGCTACTGTCGCTAGGGTTTGCTGTTGAAGCTTGATCGGCGATGGCGGAGAAACTCAGGGATCTGACTCAGCCGATCGATGTCCCTCTCCTTGATGCTACGGTGGCTGCGTTCTATGGGACTGGATCCAAAGAGGAGGTGTTCCTTTTTCCTTTTTATGGTTGTTGTCTGTGTCAGCTGTTAGTCTTTGTTTGAATTTTGAAATCTTTTGCTGAAATAGCTTCACATTTGTTGATTTTAGTGCGGAAGTTTGTTTTAGGGTAGGAATCTTGTTAAAATATGCTTCTCTTTTAATGTTCGTGGGAGTATTTGATCATATGTACATTGACTCTTTTGGCAGGAAGGACTTTCTTAACCTCGCATTGACTGCTTAGATGCCTTCTTAATCTCTTTTTATTTCTCGTTGTTTGGTGAAAAAAGGGATTTTAATGGGGGTATGTTTCCCCCAGTAGATGAATATTCATGGGACTCTTTGATGGTGTGTATGTTGTTTATATGGTGCCCAGAAGTCAATCTACATATCAGGCACTTACTTAGCAGCTAGCTACCTCATTTTTACACGAGGACATTCTCTATTAAAAGGAAATAAAAATTTATATTGTAGAATATGCAACCATGTATTTTTCTTCTTCTTCTTTTGAATAGCATATACTGGTCCAGTGCTTTGCCAGGTGCCTTGCTTTGCAACTTGATCCGATGGATCACAATTTTTAGCTTCTTGCTGTTGTCCCATTGCATATGTTCAAAAAAATTGTCGAACATGTTGTAGCATCTGATATATTTTCTGTAGACGGAGGGATAAACATTTACTTTTAGGTAGATGTGCAGAAATCTGTATTGTGAAATTATCAACTTGCATTTATTTTTTTATGATTTGAAGTGCAGAAATGTTTATGGTGTTAACTTCCTTTCATCTGTTTTTTGTTTTTGACAAGATACCTTTTGTCTTTGACAAAGCGCACGAAGTCGTTCTCATTTAATCGATTAAATAAGAGTACAAAATATACTATGCTAAAATTAACCGACCCAACATACAAAACTATACTCTTCAGCATTAACTATAAAAACATCTATAAATTCAATCTGTTAGGTACAAAACCCAAAAAAATAACCATTATCCGACCCTTACCAAGAAAGCCAAGTAAAATCAGACCTCATAGTCATAGTAATACTATGATACGGCATTCAATATATTGTTCACCCACCCACACACACAAGAATAAACTAAGTTCTTTTAGTTGGACATATAAAGATGTGGTTTTGAATTATTAATTTCCTCCTCCCAATAATTTTCGGACGATGATTAGATGCCAATTTTATTTAATTAGAAACAAGGGTACATGCAGCCTTTCTCTTATGATTGATATAAAAGGAGCATGATACAAGTCTAAATGTAACTGAATAGATTAAGAGAATTGCAATTTCTAAAACTGAAACTATAAACTACCTATAAATTTGATCTCCAAGGAACAAACGTAAAAAAACTAAGAGACCCAAGTAAAAATTAAACCTAGTAGACTCACCAACAAATGTGTGCAAAATCGAAGAGATTGATTACATATATCGAACATGATCATAGATATCACTTCCTTTCTAGCATGCCCACCTTTCTATTAGAACTTGCTATGAAAGACGCAACAAAGCCAGAAAAATGAGATGTGTGCCCAATTATGAGAGGAAATGTACACTTTTAAACGGATTTTATGAAGAATAACTGAAGAGAAGTATCCCACTGGAAAAGTTACCAAAGTAACAAAAAATCAGAATAAACATCTCTTGATAAGGACAAGGTACTGGCACATAGCAATGGGGTAATGCGTTACTTCAGACCTAGACTCTAGATAGGATTCTTATGTAAAAGGACAGCCTTAGAAATGAACATTGAAGCATACCCAAGCAGGCATAATTCCTCTTTCAGTTATTATGAGTGTATCAACTCACAGAAGTCCTGCTTTTGTATCCTCCAAACCCAGTTAAAGAGAAATAATGTAAAAATTATGATAGGATGCCATGGTACTTAGGAATAAATCAACTAAGATACCGAAAACATTGTAAAAATTATGATAGGATGCCATGACCATTTTATTAACTTACATTATAATTGTTTCCATCTTATATTTAAATGTCTTCAATTGGGTTTTACCTTTTATTGTTGGCAGAGGGCAGCGGCAGATCAAATACTGCGGGAGCTGCAGAGTAACCCGGACACATGGTTGCAAGCAGTCCATATTTTACAAAACTCGCAGAACTTGAATACCAAGTTCTTCACACTTCAGGTAAGGGAGACCCTTCGATGCTTCTCTGAACTTAGTCTATTACCACCATCCACCAGTGCACTCACAGTTACAGTTTCATTTATTGATCTGTCAATTGTTCACTAATTATTTTATTTCCTACATCTCTATCTGTGCTGTGGACACTATATCTTATATATATGCCACCAGTTCAACCTCAACTTTATGATATGAGCACTTGTTATTTCTTGAAATAAATGTAAGATTTGTAAGGAAGTGGTATCTTTATTGTAAGGATCAACATATGGTGTTCAGCATATCACCCAAATTGATTGTATCAGAAGGTCTGATAGCATTATTTGCTTTGTAATTCTTAATATGTGTTGTATATTTTCCCTATTTAATTTTTCCAGGTTATAACCTACAGGATCTTCATTTTAAATTGTTTAATGTTATGCCACCATTGCAATTTCATTGATATTATTCCAATAGTAAGATCGAGATCAAATTCTGGATCTTGATTCATTACACTTCAAATCAAATGTTCCGCATTAACTGATATTCTTGTGGACGGAGATTTTCTTACAAGTGCATCGATATGCGAGTATTTTTTATGCTGAAAGATGAGAATGATTCATGTCAGAAAATGTGGCGTTACCTTTGGTTTGAAATTCAAAATGAGGCAGCAGATGAACTGAAATATTTTAATTGTTGGAACTATTTGCAGTACATCGCTTCTTTAATCTTTATACACTAATACTATTTTTTTCTTGCTCATTCATTCAATTGTAGAATTATTTATGTTTACAACACAATTATATTTTAAGAAAGCTAAAGGCTATGACTCCCCAGTAGTAGTTAGATCGATCCTTGCTTGGCATTGCCATCATTATTCATTATAAATTCTTTCTAGTCATGCAATCTGTATATTAGCTTTTTCATAGGCTAAAAACAGTGTATTTTGAAATACATTACAAAAAGGGATCTTGTTTCATTCTTGTATATGAATCTTTGGTTTTAGGTGGTTGTTGTTTACTCTAACTGTTAGCAGGATTGTGTGAATGCTGTACCTATGCCTTGTTCTTTGCCACCTTTTACGATTGTTTAATCTTTTTGTTAGGTACTAGAAGGCGTTATCAAGTATAGATGGAATGCTTTACCCATTGAACAGCGAGATGGGATGAAAAATTACATATCTGATGTTATTGTACAGGTATAGATTTCATCCATTGTGAGGGTTATAAGAAAGCCATTTATGGACTTAACAAGTTCATTTTCGCTACTGAGCTCGTAACTATTATTTCTGCATATTACTGTTTACCAATCCTGCAGCTTTCAAGTGACGAAGCTTCTTTCCGCCGAGAAAGGTTATATGTCAACAAGCTGAACATTATATTAGTGCAGGTAATGACAGAGGCTAGTAGTTTACATTTTCGGGGTGTTGGCTTATTTTAAAACATGATGCAGCTTAATATCTGAAATCTCTCTCTTTCTCTCTTTTGGTGGCTCTAGCTTGTATGAAATCCTCGAACATTCTTACACTTTGGTTTAAGATGTTTTAAATTTCATATAACTAGTTACATTGTCACAGTAATTCATATGATACTCATATCTGTTAGTGCTATTATGTTCCGTTGCCAGCTCCCATAGATTATCTTAGTATGCCTATTTTTCTGAGAGAACAGATTTTAAAGCATGAGTGGCCAGCTAGATGGAAAAGCTTTATCCCTGATCTTGTTGCAGCAGCTCGGACGAGTGAGACTATCTGTGAAAATTGTATGGCTATATTAAAGGTATTATATTGTTCTGATGAAGTTCAATGCTTCAATTGACTATATCTCAGTTATGCTGATTCTTATATCATTTTTCAGCTACTTAGTGAAGAAGTTTTTGATTTCTCAAGAGGAGAGATGACCCAACAGAAAATCAAGGAACTGAAACAGTCATTAAATAGGTAAGAATCTTTCTTTCATTTCTTAAGTTGTGCTTCTACCATCAATATTATATTTTGTGCCATTGGAGATATCCTTCTGTTTAGAGTGGACATGAAATATTCATCTGTTTAGAGTGTGTGGATCTTATGAAGTTACTCATGCATTTAAATGCATCTTACAAGGAACATGAACAATGATTAGGATGTGACTTGGACTTGGATTTCAACAATCTGGTTGAATAAAGTTCCTTATTTGAACCACATACCATATCTGCCAAAACAGGGATGGAAAACTGGATTAGGTTGTGCATACTTCACAGTACCACACACTTTGATCCAATGCATATGGTAAGTTAGGATGGATTTGGATAGGGTAAGGGTTTGCAACACAGAAATAAAGCAGTAGATTACTTTTAATTGGAAATCATTTCCAAATTGCACCATTGATGGTATACATCCAAAGTGGAGATCTTGAGAGAGAATATTATTAGGTGTAAAAATCCAATACATATGTCTTCTACATCTCACATGAAGCTACTCCATCGATTCTCAGATAATCAGCATATAGATGCATATGCAATATCATTGTTTTTGGAGTACAATAAGGTGATTTATATATTTAATGATCTTGTTTATCATGACGGCACACCATGTTAGTGCAGTTCCTGCTGGTCCAAGTAATGATTAGTTTTGTTTTCCAAAACATTTATCTTGATACATGAATTCTTATATTTTCTGGTTTCCTATCTTGCACTCAAAACCCTCAACACAAACAACTTTACACTATTTGTTAGTACTCTTGATCATTATTCTGCACACTCGTGACGTGCATATGCGCGCGCGCGTGGGTGCAGGCGTGTGCGCCTGTGTGGTTTGTTTATTAAATTTATTTAGTATGTGCTGAAAATTTTAAGACTTACGAAAAGTTTGCGTGTTAACAGCGAGTTTCAACTCATACACGAGTTATGCTTATTTGTACTGTCGGCGTCTCAAAGGACAGAACTTATACGTGCTACATTGGCAACTCTTCATGCCTTTTTGTCATGGATTCCTCTGGGCTATATATTCGAATCGCCTCTGGTCTATTCTTTATACAATCCCTTTATTTTGAGTCTCATATGCTAGGTTATATCTCAACTGTTTTTCCTTTAGTGTGGTCTGAACTTGCTTACCCATTTTCATTTGCTATTGCTATGGTAGCTGGAGACACTCCTGAAATTCTTTCCAGTGACAGCGTATAGGAACCTTACGCTCCAGTGTTTAACTGAGGTACATATCTGCTAGTTTTCTCCCTAATAATAATGATTTACTGATACTAATTAAATTTTCTATATTTCAGCATATTATCTGTGTAATCTTAGGTAACAAAACTTATACCTGATTAAAATAAACATATCCTTGTAAACTGTGATATTTTACATGCCTTTTTTGCATAGATTCACAAGCATCTTCTGATACCAAATGTATAATAACTGTCACAAAATTTGTCTCCATTCATTCAAGATTTGCTTTAATTTAGCACCACGTTATTTCAGGTTGCCGCTCTGCAGTTTGGTGACTTCTATGACTTACAGTATGCCAAGATGTACACCATTTTCATGGTCCAGTTGCAGGTCTGCTATTATAACCTTTTGTTGAGTATTTTGAACATTTTAGAAGTCAGATTTTGGTTAAAGTTATTACCTCTCTGTTGCCGATTGATATTTATAAGGCCTGACATTTCTTGTTTGTTAGACTATTCTGCCACCTGGAACAAATATCCCTGATGCTCATGCGAATGGTTCCAGTGAAGAACAGGTATACCTTTTCAATATGTGATGTAACAATGGACATTTATTTCTCATTTTTTGGGGACGTATGCTTACTGTGAGCACTTGCTGATATATCTCTTTCTTTTGACAGGCATTTATCCAAAATCTTGCACTGTTTTTCACTTCTTTTTACAAGGTATGTTTTGTTCCTTTCTTTTTTCCCCTTTTCTAGCCTGAAACGCGCACACAACACACACATACCCACACATATATTGGGTGTATATGAATGCTATATTGCATAGATGGATATGCTTAGTGACCCATAATTAATACATAGCGACCATTTATGTACACTGGGTGGAAAGAGTTGGTCCCATTTGCTGTAAATGTTTTAATGCCTATTTTCCATGCTTTATTGGGAATGAATCTTTGTTTGTATTATCCTTCCATATTTCCTGCACATGTATAATTCTGGACAGGCCTATGGTGATATGTTCTGTTGGGGTTTGAGATTGGTATCAGCCTACCTATCATTATAATATTATAAAATTCTATTTGATGAAGATTCTTGTGTGCAGTCTCATATTCGAATATTGGAGTCTACTTCTGAGAACAGGGCCGCGTTGCTACTGGGTCTTGAGTATTTGATTGGTATCTCCTATGTCGAGGACACCGAGGTTTTTAAGGTACACTTTTATTCTCTCTCAAGAATATTGTTACTGGTAATTGACTTGTACTGATTCTGTTTATATCAATAAATTTGAAGGTTTGTTTGGATTATTGGAACATACTAGTACTAGAGCTTTTTGAGTCCCACCACAACTCGGATAATCCTACAGCACCTTCAGGCATGATGGGCTTCCAGGTAATATCAGTTCAATTGATGACGATGTTACTTAGTATGGCATGGCTTGTGCTAGATGTATTTTACCGTGTGAATTGTTGCTATTTAAATCTCAGCATTTGACTGCTTTCCTTCTTTTGGCATCACGACTAAGCTGCAGTTACTTGATATTTTACACTACTATGCTGTAGGTTCCACTGATCCCTGGGATGGTTGATGGCCTTGATTCAGCACTTTCACAACGACGACAGCTTTATTCAGGTCCAATGTCAAAGTTAAGAATGCTCATGGTATCTCGGATGGCAAAGCCTGAAGAGGTTCTAATTGTCGAAGACGAAAATGGCAACATTGTTCGTGAAACTATGAAAGACAATGATGTTCTTGTTCAGTATAAGGTTTGTGATGCTCCTCCAATACGAAGATCATGATTTTGTTGTTTTATATTTATGTTTTTTGTCTGCTTGCTTTTCATGTATTACATTGAAAGTGATTATGTTGTTTTGGTGGAGTGCTTTCATATGTAATATAGTTCTGAGTTCCTTAGCTTTGTGTCTGAACAAAGGGTGTCGGTATTATCTCTGTATTCAGGTTGATGTCTATGATGCTGGAACCATATCTTTGTTTCCATTCTTATAAACCATTTTGAATTAAGTATAAAAGATGGTAAACAAACAATTAATTATTAAGAAGTGACATACGAAAAATTATGTCAGGTGAACACCCACCCAGCATTAAATGTTCATCTTGCATTTCCTTAGCTTTGTGTCTGAACAAAGGGTGTCGGTATTATCTCTGTATTCAGGGTGGTGTCTATGATGCTGGAACCTTATCTCTGTTTCCATTCTTATAAACCATCCTGAATTAAGTATAAAAGATGGTAAACACAATTAATTATTAAGAAGCAATATACGAAAAATTATGTCAGGTGAACACCCACCCAGCATTAAATGTTCATCTTGCATTTCATCATATCAGAGGACAATCAATGATATTCAAATTTTGTTTTATGCATACCATATGCTTATGGTTGGGCTGCATCCTTATAATTGGATCATGCTGCCAATTATGCATCCTCACATAATTGGGTCACATCACGGGATGCAGAATACATGGCCCACAATCTGCGATTACACTGACGACACTGAGCTAAATTGGTTTATATGAGATTGATTCTTGAGTATGACTAAAATCTTTATAGTGGCAAATTCTAAACATAATGCAAAAGGGCGTTCTACAAGGAATATCCGCAATTCCCAATTCATGAATTACAATTACTATAATTTGTGGTTCCACATGCTCATGCTTCTTATATTACATTTTTTGCAGATCATGAAGGAAACATTGATTTACTTGTCGCATCTTGATCATGAGGACACTGAACAACAGGTATTTTCAATTCCAAGTCTTATTGGCCATTTTAAACTTGGGCTTTGCAAAAGCTTTTCGTAATTATGGCAGATTGTTGATGTACCTGTCATACCTTTGAATTTTTTTATTATTATGAAAGTTTATGGTTTGATGATTTCATAACTGTTATTTTCACTTTGGTACACCTAATCTTGTCCATTTCTGAAGGTTTAATTACTGAATCACTTCCCAACGGTACACATAACCTAGAACAAAAATTGATTCATGAAGGTTTAATTACTGAATCACTTCGGCATGTTCCGGATCCGTTTAGATAATGAAGATCTAATTCTAGGTTATATTTCAGGGAGGATCCGATGCAGTTTGATACGAATACTACGGTGGGATAGAGTCAAAATCGAAATAAGTCGGTATGATTCAACCAGGGGACATAATTTATAGACTTCGCAACAAAGATTCGAACGATTAGATAGATGCTTTTGGAAAATATTCCTTTCATGGGGGATACAATTCAAAGCTAAAAAATACAAGAGACTTATTTTCTTCCAAGGCATAGATTAAAAATTAAGGTAAGGAGAGAAATATGAAAATAAGGGCTTCTGTGCGTAAAATTTGTCAAAAATGTCGACTGATACGTAGGCACGGACAGATTATAGTGATTTGTTCCAATCCGAGGCATAAACAGAGACAAGGATAATCTTTTTCTAAATTTCTCAAAGAAAGGCCATGTACAAGTAAAAATAATAAAGGATCTGTTTTAACATGAAATGGATATCTCCGTATCGTTCTGCATATTTCTGATTCATATTTATTGTATGATAATATGAATTTTATGGTTTGATTTTTTTTAATTATGAAAGTTTATGGTTTGATGATTTCATAACTGTTATTTTCACTTTGGTACACCTAATCTTGTCCATTTCTGATGCACCTTTTCCAAAGAAATATATGTTCTTACATGATATGTATTTTGATGGATGTTGCGAGAGCTTGGTTCTTAAAATGGAGGGGATGATCATTTTTTCTATTGCAAAGTCTTTGGTTTCCTTTTTGTTTTGGTCAGAACTTTAGTTTTTTATGCTGCACAAATAAGATATGTATTGTGTATTCTATTTGTTTCCTTTCTTATTTGGTCTTTGGTCAAGTAGCATGTTTTTCATGTAATTTCTTTTTATCTTAAAATTGGTAACTTATGTGGATTATACTGAACACAGTAAATTGTAATATTTGATTAGTTGACAAAAGTAGATTACCAGAACTTTACATTAGTAGCTGCATTTATCTAGCTATATCAATGATAATAAAAGTTATTAATGATGATTCATGAGAAATGAAACAAATTATAAGTTAGAACTTTGACAGTTATTGCATACGTCTAACCAAAGCTTTCATTCTTTATAGTTCTCGACTATACGTAACGAAATGATATATGAGAAATTCCAGTTGCAGTTATAGCTTTTTGCATTCTATGATATGCTGAAGTGTTCTATCTATGTGAAGTTTGTGGCTCTCAATATAATTAATATAGTTGCCGGGTTTGAATATCTTAAAGAAATAAATTTTCACTTCTTTTATGATGCTATTGGTATCTTGCATTATTGCTATCATTATTTATTTTCCTCCTTTAAGCTTAATCATATGGCTCATCTTTGAACCATGCATATTGATAATTAAAATCAACCGTGAGGTGGAGAACTTTAGAATATTGCTTGTGCACCGACACGTTTACTGTGTAAATTTGTTCAAAGCCTGAACATATTGTAATTTATCATCTGCATCTTTTATGATCCTTTTTTTTGTTGTGATGGTAAATCCAAATGAGCAAACTACATGTTTTTGTAGCTTCCCATGTTCTCATGAATATTTCGGTCCAATTACTTTATTTTGTTAGATCCTGTCTCGAAAGTTTTGTAAAGTTCGCTGTGATCGTACTCTTTCTTAAATCTGTCAGTTCCCTGAATGACTTCTGTTCAAGTCTTTCTTTTTCTGTTCTATAGTAAAATTTGAAAACACACACACACACACACACTCACACACTCACATATGTATATATGTTCACACACACACACAAACAGGTATTTGGAAAGGTAGCTTCACTGAATGCAATGTGTTCCTTTTGTTATTTTTAGATGTTGAAGAAGCTAAATAAACAGTTGAATGGGGAGGATTGGACCTGGAATGACTTGAACACTTTATGCTGGGCCATTGGATCAATTTCTGGGTCTATGATGGAGGAGCAGGTATGCTTTTTCTGGATTATGTTGCGCGTGTGTGTGTGTGTGTGGAGAATCATATAAAATGCGGTGTATCCACATCTTAGATGATGAAGATGAAGATGATGAATGCCGATCGTCAAAAAATAGTGAAGGGTGTATTTTTTTGACGCCATAGGAGGAAATTCTCTCCTATGGCACCTTTCCTCCATTATTCTAACCCCCCCCACTTTCCTCCATATTTCTCTCTCTCTCTCTCTATATATATATCTTCTTTTGGTATTTTAGGAATCTGATAGATTATGTTCTACACTCAAGCTGGTTAACAGTTGGCCATCTGTTTCCATATTTTTCTCAGGGATATGATTTTTTTATTTTTTGGGGTGGGGTGGGGGGGTTGATGGATGCTATATGTGACACATGTTCCAGTATTAGGTTGGAACTGGAATGCGATTTTTTGGTATTCGTAATGATTAAAACTGGGGTGCCAAAAGTTTAAACTGTGTCTTTTAAAAAAATAAATTAGGGAAGGGTCGTTTTAACCATCAAAATAGCTTCACCCAAATGAGCGTGTGAATTAGGTGGCAGTGCAACTCTCCCTTGCATTGATAATTATCAACCTCCCTTGTTACAAACTTGCAATCAGTACGTGTATTATAACGGATAAATACTCGTTAAGCAATCAAGTTCAATTGCCTATGTTCTATATCCACTGGCAATATCAGTTTTACGGCTGCATATATTTTAAATATAGTCAGACAATTCTAACTTTAAAAGGTTGCTGTTGAAAATTTCGCATAACATCATTGGCTTTTTCTATAAAAAATGAGGCCGGTTTTATGGTGCAACCTGCAATGAACTTGCAAGAAATTTGGAACACTTGTACCTACTATCTGCTTTGGTGCCAAATTCTTTTGCATTTAGACAAGCAAACTATGAACAAGGGAGGCTTGTCACAGAACCTGATATGCCAGTTTCGGCAAGTTTGAATGTGATTGTTCTTTGAGCTTATGCTTTGTGGATTGTGTGGCATTATCAATTCTTAGCTCCTGAGATGGTTCCAGAATATAATTGCTCCACAAGTATCTTCTGTTGCATTGTCTGATCTCACAGAGGAAACAACGCTGCTGCCCAGTTTCTTATTTTCCCCTATACATGCTTTGGTTAACATTATTTAAATTAGAGGCACTTTTTTTTAATTTTTCGAAATGTGTAGGTTGTACTAAGTTACCGAGTTTCTTTCTGCTTACATTTACGTAGGAAATTTTGTATTTTCTTTTGTATGGAGTTCAACTGATTTTTTGAATTGACTTGGTGCGATCTGGTTCCTGGAACCTGATTTCAAAGCCCCCCATAACTCCTTTTGGTCACGTATAACATGAACAGTTTCAGTATTTGTTAGATATACATGAAGTATTCTCTGTATATAATAATATATTCTTGTGTCTAGTTTTCCGTTCTGCTTACATCTAACATTTTTCTGCTGTGAATTTTCATCTCTTCTACATTATTTATTTTTGCATGCTTTAGCTATCTGTTTTGTGCATTCCTTTTAAGCATCCAGTAAATTATATTGTCCCCCCTTACTTGATTTAGTTTTTTCCCTTTTATGGACTGTTTTTATTGTTTGCAGGAAAATAGGTTTTTAGTAATGGTCATTCGTGACTTGCTGAATCTGTGTGAAATCACGAAAGGGAAAGATAACAAAGCTGTTATTGCAAGCAACATCATGTATGAATATCTTATGCCTAATTCCCTTATATGTTTGGGGTTTGTGTTATGTAGTTAATTGACTTTGTATATTATAGGTATGTTGTTGGACAGTATCCGAGGTTTCTCAGGGCTCACTGGAAGTTCTTGAAAACAGTTGTGAATAAGCTGTTTGAATTCATGCATGAAACCCATCCGGGAGTTCAGGTGATCACTTTTATTTTTTTTGTTATAATTTTGTTCTAATGTTTTTATTGTATTCTTGTAGCACTGATGAGAGGATAAGCTACAATATAATGAATTGATTTTTATTGCTGAATCCAATTATTTATCAGTAAATTATCCATTTCTTGTTTATAGAAACCACAGTTATGACTGTGTTGTTGGGGTGGGTGGCAAACAATCTTCCACTGAATGAAATTCCATTGCGATGCTTGTTAAGTGATAGCCTCCACAGTTTGTTTATATATATATATTTCTTTTAATTTGTTGAGTGGAAATCAGTTCTTGAATGTTTGCTTACCTTTTAAAGTCAGACATACTACAGTGCGCACCGGTGAAAACTCTTTTCTTCAACATATCCTTTTTAGAACAATGAATGTTTCGTATTAAAATAGGGATTAACATGCTGTTTCTTACTTTTGGAATGCTTCTGTTAACTGTAGATGTGCTGATCTTTCTGTGTCTTGACTTCGTTCACATACAAGTTGCAGATAGCTCGCTTCCTACATGTGGATCTTGATAACTTCTCTTTAGTGTGTCTATACCATGGTTCATGATTATATTCTCAACCTTATCATTTTAGAATTACAATTTTCTTAATTATATCATGATTCTACTCCATTTCTGGTTTTTCCTCTTAACATCTAATAGAAGACAATTATTTGTATTCACTTATATTTAAGCTTAACTAAACTGCCAAACACTTTTACGGTTTTTGACCATACTATTAAAACTTCATAGATTTCAAATTGCTAACAAAAACATATTAGTAAACTCTTTTTCAAAAAACGAACTAACGGAATGGCTTTATTAGGAGTAGCTTTTGCAGAACGCCGTTCTGGTAAGCTTAGTGAAAAAATGGGTAGTGCTAATTTAGAAGGTTTTTGCATGGAGTACTGATTATATGAAGTTTTTGGTGGTTTAGTGATAATATAGTTTTTGGTAGTTCTGTGATTAATTGAGATAGGTTTTGGTAGTTTTGGTATAAAAATTTAGCATCTGAGTAAGTTCTTTTGTTAGAAAACTGCTTTATACTTATTTTGAGCCGGAATTCAAGCTTTATTCCTACGCACTATGATGCTTTTTGTTATTCTTAGACACAGGTAGTTTCATTTTCATAGAGTTTCATTTTTGTCTTTTTTGCTGCATAGTTCTGACCAAGATAATTTGTATTCCTTTCAGGATATGGCATGTGACACTTTCTTGAAAATTGTTCAGAAATGCAAGCGTAAATTTGTAATTACGCAGGTAGGGTGTATCTCTTGGTGCTGCTGCTACTACTATTACCACCACCACCACCACCACCACCACCACCACTATTATTATTTTAACCTTTTTATCCCCCTTTTGTTAATTTCTTAATTCTATTTGTTTTTATTGTTCTTCGCCTTAAGCCCTGCCAACCCTTTACGTGCATTTCTGGGTAAGTATCATACTACGGTTTATGGAAATAACTGTGTCTGGGTTATAGGATGCTTATTAGAAAGTGCTCCTGAAAATGCGTCATTATGATCATTATAGCTGAGCATTCTTGGGACTTGGTCCTATTTAAATCCCTCAACCTCTTGGAAATGCCATCAGCTAGATGGGAATCTCATTTTCATGAGGCACACAAAAATGTTGGATAGAATTTGATCATATTAATGGTTGATCGCTCCATGCATACATTATGTATTTGGTGTTGTTAATCCTTTAAAAATTTGGACCGTTGGATTCAATAATTATAGAGATCCAAAATATTTGCGTTATTCTCGTTTCTACATAATAGTTCTGATTATTTTATGTTATGTATGTGGGTATACAATTGGTATTCCAGCGACCAATGTTGTAATGAGTGCCAGATGGTGCTGGCCAGTACGGGTACTACTGCCTAGCGCCTAGGTTCTTAGGCACTGCCTAGGCACCGACTAGGCTGTTTTGCCTTTATTTTAGTAAATAAATGCGAATGTTCTAAAAATTGATAAAGAAAGGCATCATTAATTCACTGTATTCTAATAAAAAGATAAGGAATTTGAAAAATAGTATAACATTACTTAGATGATGATTAAAAACCATCAAACTAACATTTAACAATATATTAAAATGCCTAAAAGCAACTTAATTCGCTTATACGTGGATCGATCCGCTTAAAATTTGATCATGGCGCTTGAACCGCTTAATCCAGCGCCTAGCCCAAAGCAAAGCGGTCTAGGACCGCTTTTGCCTAGGTGGCCGAGCAGTCCGCGTCTTAGAACTAATGCCATTGATAATGACAAACGTGGACATGGGTGACAACTTCTTTAGTCTATAATATCGGAACCTTCCAAAACTTCAACACTAGGGATGCATTATATTTATAACCGTTGATTTTCTTGATTAAATATTGATATTTGGTTATAATCGTGAGTCATGACATTCTGACTTCATATATGTGGAAAATTGGATACTGTGAGTTTAATGAATAAATGTAAGTACAGTAGCGATTTGATCATTGACACCTAAGTCGTGTTTCAATTTTGTAGTTCACTTATTTGACACATGTCATGGGCTTTTCTACAATGAAAACAGATGTATGGATGAATGTTTGTAAGTACTTGTCCTGGACAGTTTATTGAAAACTGCTATATTGAGTAGTAAGACATGGTGAAGCTCAATTTTCAAAGCATGAAACATAGGGTATCTCTTGGCAACGGAAAATATAAATAGCATGCGGAAAGCATAAAACATGTAAAATTATCCCCAATATATGGAAACTATTTGAAAGCAGGGAAAAAATGAAATAAAATAAAAAATTTCCAAATTTGTATCTGCACTATGCAACAACAATATATGCTAATTCAAATAATAAATTCACATGTTTTATAATTCAACAATATACTGTGGTCAGCATTTTGTCTAATGTTTACACCACATGCTCCTCCAAGTTCCGGCCACATTTTAGTTTTGCCTCATTTCGTTCCTGTATTATTGCTCAGTGCAGCACCACGTGGGCCGCTTGGGATTGGTGGTGGTGGTATCTTTTACATGCTAGCTCACACACACAAACTGGAGGGGAGTGTATGAAATTTTTCCTACAGGTTCTGCTGAAAAAGCACATGTTGACCATCCAATCAGTATCGTCCATCATTATTTCAACGCCCTTGAAATATTTTTGATAACATATCATATGATTTGGAAACTTCTTACCCATAGATTGGTTGCAAATCAGCTAAATTTCTATTGTGTAAGAAAAGAACCGCCTCAATTCATGATAAAACATGTAGAATTCTTATGATTTCAAGTTCATCTATCTTCACGGCATAAAGATCATGATACATAGTGTGGTCTTACACCGACTCTGCTGTTTTTTCCCCTTTTCCGAGACACGCCAACACATTCTTCTTTAGACAATGGTGGTTTAAACAGACCAGTCCTCGTGATCTTTTATATGTTGGACGCTTATTTATTTTTTTAAAAATCCTTCAAATGTTAATTTGATTGCAGAATCAAATAGTAATTTGATTAATTTTAATCAACAAGCTGGTTATACCTTACGGATGGCATGTTTACTATTTCAGGTTGGTGAGAACGAGCCATTTGTATCTGAACTCCTAACTGGTCTTCCGACTACAGTTGGAGACCTTGAGCCTCACCAGATCCATTCATTCTATGAATCGGTAATAAATATAATCTCGTTTTACTTATAAAAGTTATGCATCAGCTCTCCAGAATTAGTCATTATTTTACTTTGTGTTCTTGAAGGTTGGACATATGATCCAAGCGGAATCTGAAGCTACCAAGAGGGATGAGTACTTGAAAAGATTAATGGAACTTCCTAATAAGGTAATACTATTTCTTTATTAGTTTGTTTTTTTATTTCTTTATAATTCTTTTTAAATTGCATTTTCTGGCCTCATTTAGCCAATTGTGCCTCTTGCTTGGTTATTATTATTACTTTGGCATCAACATGTACTAACTTTTATGGACATGCATAATCTGATACAGAAATGGGCAGAAATCATTACACAAGCAAGCCAAAGTGTTGACATATTGAAGGAACCAGAGGTTATAAGAACTGTTCTCAACATATTACAGGTAATTGTTCTAGAAACTCAATTCGAGCAGTTGTTATTGTTTGATAGGTTGCTATTGTAGTAATGAGCTCCAGATAAACTACTAAATGCACAATTGTTGTGATTACTTGTGAGTATTGATCATATGCCATGTTATCTAAACTCGAATATTTCATCAGACAAGGCTGTATTCCCATGATGAGGTTGACATCATCTTATTTGAGTCTTTGACAACTGGCTTAGGCTGGTGCTGAAAGAACTTGTTTAAATTAATTTACATGTTGACTTTAAAATGAAGAGCTTGCTTAAATTAATTTCGATTGTTTCGTATTCTTTTGTTTCATTCACTAGTTGTTAACAATATATGTGTGTATCACTTTTTATGCATCTTGTATTCAACATTTGGATAATGACCTTAATTTCTTTTCCATTTAATGGAACTTGGCTCCAAAATGGCTTAAGTGCTAGTATTCAGGTTGTTGGTGATCAGTGGCTAATCACAAAGTGCATTTTGTACTCTAATCGATAGAGACTCATTTCATATTCATTTTATGGAACCTGGCAGACCTATATTATGGAGCAGTACCCTTGCAGACTTATGTTGGACAAGGGCCTTTTGGACACTCCATGGACAGTTTCAAAGCACTTCTCGAGCAAGCCATTGTGTTGTACCTTTTTTTTTGGACAAGTTCAAGGACACTTTCTTACCAGCTTTCTAGACTAAGCATGAAACTGGTTTACTTTATTGTTTCTTGGCTTGGACCCAAACATGTTATTGCTTATTACTATCTACACAGTATATAACAAGTTTAAACCTTCTAGATGTCGTCTGGTTTTGAGAACATCTAATTAAACAACCGAATTATGTTAGCTTAAATGCCTAGCCATATAACACAGGTTTTGTTTTCAACAAAACGAAAGATTTGTTCTAAAAGAGAAACTTCAAGGCATATATGTTATGGCAGCCACAAAGAGAATATTTGCTCCCTTTGTGTCATGATGCTTGTAGCACATTGTATATCCTCAGTTCCTACGAAGCATAAACACCTTTTGCTTGCCGTGTCCATGTCCTACACATGGACACTCGTACGCGGCACTACGACACCGAATGATCCCAAATCTACAGAGATGGGTTGAGAATCCTAATACAATAGACATGATGTGGATTTGTGAAGGTTTTTAATTCGTGGAAGCGAAAGAAGAGATGGAAACAATGATTTTTTTTTGTTAATTCTCTTAAACAACTAGCTCAGGGTACCAAATGTTACAAACCTCAAAACCTTAATCTACAATGAAACTATTAACCCTCTTTTATAACCTCAATATTCTCCTAATCTATATAGGACTAGGTTTCAAAAATATTGAAATTAATTACTTTCTAATTTCCATATCACCTAATTTAGAAGTTGCAACAACTTTTTCCATATAAGAGTGATTGTTTCTGCTCAACTCCTAATTAAACTATGAGTACAAGCCCTGATTTAACAAATCATGGTCCTAAAGCAACTCCTAATCAAAGTAGTTGTATGTGCGAATATCCACCTGGATCACTGAACACCTTGTCCTACATGTTCGGGCCGTGTCCAGTAATGTTGCCTGTCGGACCCTTCTATTTTTCACATGGGGATGAGAGAAGATTATGGGCGATATAAATATGAATGACTTCAATACCTTTTAGGAAAGAGAATAATACATATTGCAAATCTCCTTCTTGATGCCCGAGGCTAAAGAGTAAAGTTTAGAAATGATGCAAATGATGAAATCATAATGTCTATGAAAGATCTATTGAAACACTTTGTTTTGTTTAATCCTTATGGATTGCAATTGTTGTGGGTTACTTTTGGTGCATATATTTATGAATTTTATTTACGAGAATCATATGTTTATAGATGATAATTGAATTTGTTGTGCTTTTAAAGTTATATTGCTACATGTTATTTGCCATAATAATCATATTGGAATTATATATAAATAAATAATATAGACATGCCCCGTGTCCTATTACTTACAAACTTGCCGTGTTCGTGTCTACATCCGTGTTCGTACCCATGCTTCATAGATTAGTTCTCAAGATATTCTGATACAGTATTTGATGTCGTAGGGCTTAAGATGGTTTTGATGATTATCAGCATTTCTTAGCACCTCTTAACTATTCTAATTGATGATCCCTGTATATAAAATCTGGTGTAATGCACAGACAAACACTAGTGTTGCTAGTTCGCTGGGGACATTTTTCTTTCCACAGATATCATTGATATTCTTGGACATGCTTACTGTGTACAGGTATGCTTCAGTAGTTAAATCTCATTGCATTTAAACTAATGGATCTAAAGATCTAATATACCATCTCTTGATATTTTCTTCCAATCTGATAATTATTGCATTCATCTACAGAATGTACAGTGAACTTATATCTAATAGCATAGCTGAAGGGGGACCCTTTGCTTCGAGAACATCTTTCGTGAAGCTTCTGCGGTAAAACTAAATTCTCAAATATCTGCATTGTAGATTTTATTATTTCATAGTGTGTGAAATTAATTAATTTTGAAAATTAATTAACTTTTGTTAACTGTTTGTTTTTACAAACAGGTCTGTAAAGAGGGAGACTCTCAAGCTTATTGAAACATTTTTAGACAAGGCTGAGGAGCTGCCAAATATAGGCAAGCAGTTTGTGCCGCCAATGATGGATCCTGTCCTCGGTGATTATGCCAGGAATTTGCCTGATGCAAGGGAGTCAGAAGTCCTATCACTATTTGCCACAATAATAAACAAGTACACATTCGAATTAATCATTCTCTTATATGATTTTTCTTGTTCTTGACATTCCAATTAGAAATGGCACTCATCACAAATATTTTCTACTTTTTTTTAATTGAATGCGTGTAGATATAAAGCTGTAATGATGGAGGACGTACCTCGCATATTTGAAGCTGTTTTCCAATGCACTCTTGAGGTGAGTCCATTCAAATTTAAGAATGAATTATTCTGTCTCTGCGTAACAAGGATTTCTCTTCTGCAGATGATCGCCAAGAATTTTGAAGATTATCCAGAGCATCGCCTCAAGTTCTTTTCACTATTACGAGCAATTGCACAACACTGTTTTCAAGCTTTATATCAATTATCAAGTCAGGTTAGCGTAACTGCACTGTTCTGGTCTGTAGTGTATGTAATGCATCAGTGCATTCAAGGTTATGAGTTTGTGTAGGTTGTACAATCCTCAAGGTTTTTGTTCGCAAAAATTTGTGACAAATGGCTTGCTTGTTCATTCGTTGTCGATGACACATTTCTGATTTTTTTTGGTTCTTCTATCTGTATTTTGTCCTAAGCAGCAATTAAAACTTGTCATGGACTCCGTCATATGGGCTTTTCGACACACTGAAAGGAATATTGCAGAGACCGGTCTTATTCTTTTGTTGGAGATGCTGAAGAACTTTCAGGTCCTATTTCCATTCAATTGGTCATGCCATTGTGAGAAATTTTCCCTTCTTACAATTCGATGTTTTCTGCCAACAGGTTTCAGGGTTCTGCAATCAATTCCACAGGAATTACTTTATAACAATTGAGCAAGAAATATTTGCTGTTCTTACAGACACCTTTCACAAACCGGGCTTCAAGCTGCATGTTTTAATTCTACAGCATCTGTTTTGTTTGGTATGTCAGATCCAGTTCGATTTATTTTGACAAACTCTATATTGTTTGGTTCGGTTTTCATTTCTTGACAAGGGAACATGAGCTTTAATTGTTTAATATAATAGAAAAAACTGGGAATAGCCAAATATATTGGACATTTAATGAATATGTCCAAGAATTAGACACTCTGTAAGTTTTGCTTGCATCCATGATTTTGTTTCAATTTTGACGACTGGTGAATTTCAGGTGGATTCTGGTTCATTAACTGAGCCTTTGTGGGATGCTTCCACTGTACCTTATCCTTATCCAAATAATATGGTATTTGTTTGTGAATACACTATAAAGCTTTTGGGGTCATCATTTCCTAATATGACTATAGCAGAGGTACTCATCTTAACATCTTGTGCTTGTGCTCTCCTTTCAATTTAGTTTTGGCTGACAACTTATTTTTCTGTTTTTCCCCTCCCAAGGTGACACTATTTGTAAATGGGCTGTTTGAGTCTAGAAGTGATCTTCCAAGTTTTAAGAACCATATACGAGATTTTCTTATTCAGTCCAAAGAATTTTCGGCTCAGGTAATGCGAACACCTTGTTTATGCTTTTGTTATTCCTCCTTCCATAAGGGTTTGTTTTGCTTAGCTGAACACACAACTGTTATGTTTTAGTTCACTTGTTTCATATTCTATTGCACACGCTAAAAAAATACTCTCTCCAATCACAATTACTTGTCCTTTTAGACTTTTGCACGGCACTCAAGGTATGAGTTAAAACCTATTTGAAAAAGAAATTATAATATTGCCATCCTAGTAAATTTTGTAAATTACCCTCATATTAAATGAATGTTATCGTCTCATCTTCTTAAATTTTCTTTGGAAACTTGTACCAATGAGGTTAATTTAGATGTTTTACAAGACAATAATAAATGCTGTGAGAAGTTCTATACTATTCATCTCTATATCATAAAAGGACAAATAATTTGGAACAAAAAAAACTTTCTAAAAGGACTAGTAATTGTGAACGGAGGGAGCAGTAAATTTACCCCCAGTTTGCGGATAGATGTCAGATAAAGGCTTGCCAACTAGACTTAATTTGTTTAACAAAGTGGAGCATATGACGCCTTGTTGACAAATGACAACTTCTTCAATCTATTAATGCGTGAAATTTATTGGAATAAATGGAGGTTCTAGCCATGCATGAAACCAAATTTGTAAGAAATGGTTCTCTTAATCATCTTGGAAGCGCCTAAATTTGAATTCTCTTAATCATCTTGGTAGCGACCAATCATCTTGGTGACCTACTTTTGATTCGGGTAACTTGTTTATAAACAGGTCAGGTTTGGTCGAGTGTTTTGAGCTGATCATTAATCAGGTGGCATAAGGTCAAACATAATTAGGTTTCGTTGAAATGGATGTTACCCAACCTTACATATAACAGAATGAATCGTTTGCTTTGCACGGTAATTGCTTATGTTGCAACATCAGGAAATAGGAGACAGTTTTCTCAAAGTGAGATTCAGATGGAACTGGTGATGGTTCGACTTTTAGAGGGTCATTAATTACCTTTAATCCTACAAATATTTCGTGAAAAATCCAATACTTTTGATCATATTACCTTTTGTTCTTTTTTGAAATGGCTTTTGCTGGAAGCCATTTCAAAAAGGCCTTGCTATACTATTCTTGTAGTTGCACTCGCTGCACCTGGCTCTTTGTCAAGAAATGAGTAGTAACAGATAGGTTCTGCATCTGTGGCCATACCCGTAGTTGACCATTGAGATATTTGTGTTAACGTGGCTGTTAGTTTGTCATTTGGAGTCTGCATTGTGAACATTCATTGTTTTTAATCTTTGAATATTCATTTTTTTAATTTTGTATTTGCAGGACAACAAAGATTTATTCGCAGAGGAGGCGGCAGCCCAGAGAGAGAGGGAACGCCAAAGGATGCTGTCCATTCCTGGGCTCATTGCCCCGAGCGAGCTACAAGATGAGATGGTTGACTCGTAATTTTCACCACCAAATGTTTTTGCAGCCCTAATTTGAAGAAATCTTTTGCTTTCCCCCATCCCCTTCTAATTATATGGGGTACCGGCCTCACATCACATTTAATGTTCCTAGAAGCCTGATCGGTCGAGAGCTTGGAGTTGTATTTTAGATTTTCTTTTAACTTTTAGCCAACTTTTTCCCTGAATTTGATGGGGGAAAACTGGGGGTATATACATAATTCTGAAGATACATATTTAATTTTAGAGAGTAGATAGGGATATTGGTAATGTTTGATGCAACCATCAGTTTTATGTAGCACAGGATGGCTTGTGTTCAATAGCACCCTTTCCTTAAGAACATACCTCGTTGTCTTATCTGATTTCTTGGATTGTATCTGTATTTCAACCAAACAAATGTGAAATTTCCCTTTTGGTGCTGTGAGAATTGATGTTTTTGCTTGTTTTTATCCTTTTTTTACCGTTTCAATTTTTGTTGCAGCGAGTTTTGATTTCGCTTTGAGTGCTCGCTTGCATCAGACTTCCACACCCTTTTAACATTGGGTTTCTACTTTATAACCCTTGCTTTTATTAACCCACCCCATCTCCCTCTCCCCCCCCCCCCTTCCTCCCCACCCCACAAATTTCTTTTTTTTTGACCTTAATTCCGTTGCCTGCCCTTTCTGTATCGTGTCTTGATATGTAGAGGATGTATTTTGAATTCTGTGTTGATATGTAGAGATGATATTTTGAATTCCAAAGATTAAGTTTGGTTAAAACATGGAAGATTTGAAAGGCATCACTTACAAGTAGCCTCAGATTCATCCATCAATGCCTGGCTATTCTCAGCCCGATAGCAAGTCTTTGTGGATTCGATGGCAGGTTTGATTTCTCTTGGGCTTATCCAGTGTCTCAGAGGTAAGATTAAAGCATCCTTCCAGACACCCAAACCTCAGGACAAGGGCCGTTGTCTGTAAGCTCATTCGTGTAAGTGACCCTAGGTTCCCGAATAGAGCTATTGGTCTTCTTTTAGCGAAGGATCAAATCAAGTCCCCAGCGGCGTTTTCAGAGGCCAACTAAAGAGAAATGGGAGATGGGTTGCTGTTCACTGTGATGTACCTAGAATTTCTTCACTGCAGAAGGGCAAAGATAAATATAAAAGACTAGGTTGAATGTCTTGTTTTTGGCTATTGGGTAATTTAGCCCCCCAGTCACCAGCACTGTCCTTTTGTTTCTCAGCTAATTTGTAAGCTATATCAGTCAAAAGCAGATGTGTGATGTGTTGTCAAAGCTATTCCAGTTGATAAAAAATGCAAAATAGAGAAAGCGCACTTGAGAGCTCGCTATAAAATGGTAATCTAACATCGAGTAAGCGAAGAACAGCATACTCAAAGTAAGCAATATTTATTGAAAACGGTATATATGAGCATGTGAAGAATATACTCATGTGAAGAATATACTCCAAGCAGCAACGTTTATTGAATACCACTTTCTTCAGTTTATTAAAACCCACCGTCGGTTTGAACATTACCAAGAAAAAAATGCCGTAGGACAAAAGCATAAAGGAGCAAGTGAAGAAATTCCAATATTTGCATAACCATCACAAGTTATCAGTGCCTCTTCTATTTAATTCTATACCACAAGAAAGGGTAGAATCATCGAAATTTATATTCACAACTTAAAACACCCGATCCAGCTTTTACAAGAAAAACAACATTTGAATCAGGTGATCATCATTTCTTTAATTTCTTGAAATCACAGTTCTTCCTTCTTGCTTGAAACTGAAACTTCACATTATCTCCTTTTTGGAGATTGAGATCAGTCTTGGTGAAGATCCTGAGGTGGTGGAGGGGCAAATCTGGCATTTGCTTGTGGAGCAACAACAACAGCATCATCGTCTGCAAAGAGTGACTTGATAAAAGCAGGGGTCTTCAGGGGACGACGTCCAGTCATCCGTGGATACACGTCTTCAAGAAAATAGTACGAATGGCCAGCGATCATACCCTAAAAATTCAGGATTACATTGTTAGATGATCAGATCGTGTAAATGCTACATAGGCCAAATGTATCATTCTGCCACTAAATAACGACAAAATCCCTCAAGCCACTGACAATTCAAAGAAACTGAAGGTTTAACATGGAATAATTCAATACCATCCCCATCACATATCTTTAGAGGTTAGTTTAATCTTTGCGCTTATATATATAAATTGTTCATTTGTGTGAAAAGCTAGCTTTTAGAATTGGCGATCAAATTCTAAAAGCTTATTTGAACCATTCGGCAAAGGATTTATGGGATACATGTACTTTTCATTACTGTGAGGCTCTAAATGTCAAGTAGCATACCAGAACATCCACCCATGTACTGTTTCCAAGTGCAACAGAAAACCCAAGAAGAACCTGAAAAAAGTAACACAGTGACAGGTTAATTTCATGAAGTTTATCTTGATTATGAAAATAGCACTGAACAGCAAAATTATTTGATATAATTCTCACACGCACACACACATAAGGAAATCTTGAACATAGATTCCATAACCCACCACATTCTCCTTGATTAACAATACACCTAAATACGAAAAATTCAGATCTTTTAAAAAAAGAAAATCAAATGAGAATGCGACTATAATTACTGCGACAAATGGAGGAAACTTGAAGTTATAATCAATAAAAGGATGATAAAGAAGACCCAAAACAAGTATTAAACACAGCCTATGGAACACATGACTATGGAATCTTCATTCTAATTCATGTCGACACAGGCTATGGAACAAAACTATCTGCATTCCATTGTTCTAGACACAGCCACGGTTCCAAGATCTGTTCACTGAAAAGAATTTCCTACTGAATCATGAAGTGGCCTAATGCATCCTTAAAGACGTTGCATGGAATAAAATAAAGATAAACTTACTATAATATCATATTTGCGACAGTATCGAAACAGGACTTGTGTCGAGCATTTGGATACTTTGTTATTGGTTTCGAATAACTCCTTAAGAAAATGAACCCCACCCAGCTCAAGTTTTGGAAAATTTTCGAAGAGAGAAGGTTTAGTATAAATGAATAAGAATGGAAGGGTTCAGCTAGAGACGTGCCCGAAAGATAGAAAAGGAGGCCATTAAATAAATTAGATACAAAAACATGAGGCAAAAGGACGAGAATAGAAAACGCGATCTTTGGCTTTCGCTTTTAAGACCTGTGTTAATTTTACTAGTGTTCTTTTCAAAAGTGTTTTCTTTAAGAGAAAACGGGGACTGCAGGTACCCTGCAGGCCCAAAACCGCAACGGCCTCTGACATGGGCCAGTGGGGTTGAAGGGCCTAATTTGCAAAATAGCTAGTAAGCCCCATTGGCCCATGTGGGAGACCATTGCAGTTAGAGCGTGTAGGGTCCCTACAGACCCCGTTTCCTCTTTCTTTAAGCCAAGAAGAAAATTGTGCCTTCCATACTCCATTATCTCAATATAATTCAAACCGCTCTAAAAAAAAAGGAAAAGAAAAATCTAAATCTACATAAATTTCAACTCCAATTCAATAAATTGAGAGCCACTTTTCTACATTCAAAATTGCTGGACATCTTAAACCTATCAAGTAAATTGGCACAAGGGGATATATCCCATCCATTATTTCGGTACCAATAAACAATTCATGTAATGTCGGTAATTTTTGGTGTGCATCACACATTTGAATTGACAATAGATAATATGGTTAATGGCTTTAAAATGGACCATGTGCATCTAACCTATTCCGAGGATAAAGTACATTTTACTCAGTAACTGTGGCAAGATAAGATGTCATTTTCTATATCTAAAACTGAACCTAAGTAAACAAAAGAGAAGACATTTGGACCTCTATTGGTTTTAACTCATTTCTATCTGGTAGACAACAAAATCATAATTAGGTAGCTAATTAAACTCTGATATTAACCATACAAATAGGTAGCTAAAGCGGTTGTATGACTGCCTTGAAAGAGAGAGAATGGATAAGGGGCTGGCACCAAGAATGTTGCAAACACAATAAACAAAATTACTCACCCATGGTAGATAAGCTGCAGTAAACGTGAAAAGGCCCAAGAAACTCATGTGGATATAAGGATTGTGCTTGCTCCAAACATACACCTGCAGCGAAACATAAAGAGGAAGCAAAATATTTTTAGGACCGTTGGATCAATCAAGCTATATGGCATATGATTAAAAGCATAACTGACCATCATGAATGTCAATGAGTTGCTCAGAAATATCACGCTTGCAAACTTCTCTGACACGAACGGAATCATTCCACCGATGAGGACAATACCAGTTAACACAGTGGCCCCAAATAAGAGCATGTAAAATAAATCCGCTGTCCTCCCCCTGAACGAGTTCTCTTCCAGCAGCTTGCAGTATCGCGCAAGGAAGAACATGTGGAATAAGAAGTCAAGGTCTGTACAATGACACCATATGTTAATCAATTACTATCAAGAATAAAGCAAATAAAATTAGAAATCAAATCCCCAAAAAGATTCGATTTTTATACCCATTCTGCGAAAGTACAAGAAGTTTGTGAAGAGGCGCCAAATCTCCCAGTGCTGAACTACAAGCTTCGGATTAAGATACAAACGATGTGGAGATATGATCTGCAAAAATTAGATCATATCAGACATAAAAATCAATTTTTTTCTCAAAGAGACGCTTATTAAAACCAACAAATGTCCAAATTAAAACAAATCGTTAACTTTCAGATCTAATTCCATTGAGAATCTTCTATCGAGCAAAAGCGAACCCTAACCCTAATTCTTTACAGCAAAAGATCTAAGCAATAGAAGGAAACTAACATCAAGAGAGCATCCAACGGTGGTGAGAACAGCGGCGGTGAGATACGATCGCGTGATGATTGGCATCTGCTTGTACCATTCCTCTACAGCTTGAGCCATCCCCAATTCGAAACCCTAATCCTAATTACTTTGAATCAAGAACCGATCTTGGATCCAAAGAGCTTCGGCCTTGGAGAAATTGAGATGAAAATCGCAATCCAAACCCTGGATCGAATGAGAATGATATGGATAGCGCAAACTTTTAGTAAGAGAGAGGGGGAGAGAATTGTGTGAATGGGAAATGTTGCAATGAATTTTACTGCGGAGTTTATATGCAACGCTGGATAAGCGTTGCCACGTCAGACTTGGTCATCGAGAAAGGAATCATCAAATCATATGGTGACACGTGTCTCTGTTCATGTGTTGCGGCCAATTAATGGAATTATGATACTATTTTAAAACTTTTTTTTAATTATACATTTTGATTTTAAAACTTTTTTTAATTACACATTTTTTTTACTTATACGAGCATTAGTTAGGGAAACAAAATCTGTATTGAATCTACATAAAACTTTTACAATCGTTTGGTTTTTAAGTTAAGTTTGGATAACCAAAAGTTTTGTGGTTTGGTTCAAATTTATCTCTAATTTATGGGTTACTTGCTAAATAATACCCCTATATTTCACTTACTTTACACTCACATACCTTATTGATTTTTTCGCGGCATTTAAATACCCTAAAGTTCGAACCGTTAATATTTTGCTCTCTTCAGTTAACTATCAAATCCATAATCCATCACTACTTAAAACAAAATCCATACGGTTTATGCTTCAGGATACCTAAGTGCAGTGAAAAAATCAATAAGATATATAAGGTAGGCGAAACATTGGGGTATTATTTAACAATTAACCCCTAATTATTGTTTGTATTTTGTTGTTTAGATAATCGGGTTTTTATATTAACTTAGGCACAACAGAGAAAAGGAGTTTGGCGGGTTCAAAAAGCTATTTGAACTTACATCCAAAATCCTTTTATATAACTGCTATAAAGTTGGGTCATGAAAAGGAATTTTTTGCAAGTCGGCATCTTTGTGGTGAAAGCACTATTTTTCCCTTTTTCTGTTTTGCCCTTGATTTTTAAATAAACCTATTTTCCTGTCCATTGACTCATTTATATAAGGTGTAATAACCCTGAACTTTCTGTACAGAATTTTTTCAAAATACAGAAAGAAATACCTTAGCCTGAGCACAAATTATAAATTTAAATTGATTTTGAACAGTAAGAAAGCATTTGTAGCTAATTGGTAAACCGTTGCACTGCTGTGACAGAGCCCCTGCATTTGAGTCCTTTCAGCCACATAATATTTTTGCTGATTTTTCTTTTAAACTTTTAGAAGACCAAAAGTTTACACGTGCAACACACGTTAAATGAAAAAATCACTGAAAAATCAAACATGTGCGCTGGGCTATATGAAGCGACCAGAACACATGGCATCAATCCCACACCCCGACCCCACCATTGAACCGGCGAGATCGGGCTTGGGGCCGGCGCCGCCGGTTCCCCCTAAGCAAATGCTACAAAATTTTAATCCTAGCACCTTTTGGTCTCCCCTACTACTCCTATTCTGTTTGATTTTTCTGCAAATTAACAGAGAGTGTTGATTCACATCTTTAATATATTTTTAATTCTCTATTCATACTCTAAATCCTAATTCTATCCTATAAATACCACACTACACTTTAGCCCTCTCTATTCTGAAATTTAGTATCAAAAATCTCAAAAAATATTTAAGTCCAAAAGTTGTACAAGTGAAGTTAGCCAAGGTCAAAGTTCCGGCGATATTTCGGGACAAATCTGGCGACGACGCGACTCCACGACGCTTTTGAAATCTTCCTCTACCTCCCCCTCTATTCTCAAACTGTAAGTCCCCTCTCCCCTCCTACATTTCTAATCTAAAACAGTCTCTTCTCAAAACTCGTCGGAAGCAGAGTTATTCCGACTTCCGATTCTCATTTTTTTAAAAAAAAACTTAACTTTTCTTAAATAACAAATTAACCATATCTTTTTATATTGTTTAAAAAGTATAAAACAACATTTATAACAAGTTTCAATTCAAAATAATATGTATTGTAACTTTAATTTCATTTTTACGATAAAATACCATCAAGTTTACATACGACATTACTTTACCGTTTTGCTCATATTATCTTTAGAAAACTCACGAGGTAATGACCCATCTCATCACAACACTCATCTTGACATAGCATGATGGCTTTTGTAACAATTTTGGTGGGACAAAAATACAATATTTTACATTAAAATACCTTAACTATCAAAACCCGTATTTTAAAAATTGTTTTAATTAATTCCTTGCAAATAAACCTCTACAACCTATTTGGGGAACCCGATCTGAATGGTGCGGATTATCGTACGTCCTCGGGACTAGTAGAGTGAGATGCACACCTCCTCACGGAGCATACGATCTCGATGGAATTTTTATTACAATTTCTAAGAAAACGTGATTTCTATTTAATAAATAAATTTTGTTTTTAATAAATATATATATATATATAAGTATTATTAAAATATCTATTTTAACTATATAATATATTCCATGTTTTCTAATCAAAAGAAAAGAATCACAAAAGTTCATGAAAATACCATCAAGAATTAATACAAGTCAAATTATATGAAAATACCATGTACTATTCAAGTTAGGTTTATATCCACTAGACTATCTTATCACTCTTAAAAATTACATCTATAAAAATCCTAAAGACGATGATTGAATACTTGAGGTGTATTTTGAAAATACATCAAAACTATTTTTCATGAAACCCCCTCGAGTTATATTAAATTACAATAATGACCTTAGTAAATATAGGTTTAAGCGAGACCAGTTCTCTTGAGCCTCAGGGAGCCGGAGAATGTGGGTGCTTGCCTATTTAAGGTAGATAAACTAAAAACGGTGTTATCAACACGATAATTGTCTTCGAAAAAGACACAAATCCTGCCGTCCATGTGCAGCAGTTACCGATAACTCCAAAACTAATTCAGGATTTCAATTCTGTTTAAAGAGTCTGACTTAATTTGAGTTCCAGTATAATCTGAAAACAATCCGAATACAATCTACACTTTAATACAATTCAAATATAACTGCAATACAACATGAATCCATTTATACCAGATACAATCAATATCAACATGACTTGACTGAACCGAACCATGGATATACTCTGATTACACGACTATCCGTTTATATCCCTTCCGTTTACATGAACTATTAATATCATGGTTTCGGCAAGTCTTACATCTATAATTTACTTCAATACAATCAATACAAAAGACATTACGGGGTTTTAAAGAGGTAGACTGGCACGGAATGTGTTAAAAGTGACATGAGATGGTCATTAAAAGACGTAACTATACATCCATTGCCGTTGTTCCGTGGTTTTATCGACGGAGCCTTGTACTATGGGTTACCATAGTCCACGGTGTAACTTGGACTCCTCTCGTATACACTGACATATTCTGTACCAAGCTATAAACAACTGCGTTAGCATAACAATCAAATATTATACCAGTTACATTCTCTTATCTGTCTATTCTATTTCTATCTCTCTTTGGGACCTACCGAGCGATCATTCGCTGACGACATTCTTATTTCTCTTCTTTTTTTGGAATGTTGTCAGGAGGATCCGATTCTGAGGAGTTTAAGACCAGCCAGGAGCAATTGGAGCAGACCACTGAGCAGGACGACCACTAGGTTTCACTTGTATTCACTTTTCTTTCAGCTCATGCCATTGTTTAGGCATTGCTTTCCATTCTTATATTTACATTTCAGTTGTATTGTAAAGAAATATTTAATAAATAAAAGTTGCTATTCAATTACATCTCTTGTCATTTTTTTCTTGTGTATTTTATTATATTGCTTATTTACGCTTAGCGTGTTTATTTCTGAGTAAATACGTCGCGTGACCCGCCACGTCCCCTTGTCCGTACACTGGGAAGCGGGGCGTGACAGGTTTTGTTGGCGGCCTATGCAGGTCAGTGCTGTATGGAACCCTACCATGCAGGTCAATGCTACATGGAACCCTACCATGCAGGTCAGTTCTGCATGGAAACTTAAGCAATATAACACAAGAATTACAAGACTCAGCAACTAAACATTCTTTATATTTCATAATTTTTGAATCTATTCTAACCCTATTTTTCTTTCAAGGTTATGGATTCTCTCAACAACACGAGTACAAACGTCAAAAACACACCGCCACCTCTTCCACTTAAGCCTACCATAGCAGCTCCTATCAACGAGCAGATGGTGTTGCTTGAGGCAATTAAGAGCCTCCTGGAAGGACAGCAGCAGCAGACTGCCATACTAATGAACCGCCCAGAAACGGAAGCACCTAGAGTGAAGCAATTCCAGCCACTTCATCCGAAGCAATTTTCTGGAAAAGAGAGCCCTTTGGAAGCTGAGGAATGGGCTCAATCAATCGAAGACGATCTGGCAGCAGCACAAGTGTCAGACATTGCTCGGGTAAGAGTTGCGAAGCTGCAACTTATAGATAACGCCCGAGTATGGTGGAAGGCGGAAGAAAGCCGTCTTGCCCAGCCGATCGAATAGAAGACATTTCGCGACATGTTTGACGCGAAGTATTTTCCGGAGACTGCCCGATTAGACATGGTGAAGCAATTCATTCACTTACAATAAGGCTCTATGTGAAGCAAATCAGTGAATGAGTATGATGCCGGGTTCACCATGTTGAGCAGGTAAGATATGTCTTAATATTCGATTATATAATATCACATACCGCACAGCTAACATAAGACCGTAATAGGTTCGCGGCACACCTTATTCCGACTGCTGAAATCAGGGCCAGACGATTTCAACAGGGGTTGGACCAGGAAATCCAAGCTGCTCTAGATACAGGGGATTTCCCAACCCATGACCTAGCTCTGAAAGTTGCTTGTTGATACTAGGTAGTAGTGAAGAAGAAGGACAGACCTCAATCTGCCGGTATGAAGCGCTCTGCCACCCAGATGGCAGGAGGAGCCTCTTCAATACCAACTTTTGAACTCAGGAGACTGGAAGTAACAAATAACCGGTCAAGTCCAGATTTTTGCTTCTACTGCAAGAGGGATGGACACCTGTGGAAGGACTGTAAGCGTGCAAAAGGCCTATGCTTAGTTTGTGGCGCATCCACTCATGGAATTGGAACATGTCCTTATAGACGAACCCGGTTCCAACTCACATCACTTATCCACAGAGGCCAGCTATCCAGGCTCCTACACCTCGTCTTGCTATCCTATCTCCACCTCCACGTGGACCTCGTGCACAGCCTCCTCGCCAATTCCATCAGGCAATGAGTAACATGTATCGAGGGTAGAGAAATATGCCCCAAGGACAGAGAAATGTGCCTCCAGCTAGGAGGAATGTACCCCGGCGTCAGGCTTTCACTTTAGCGGCCATGGAAGCCGAAGATATAGGTCAAGATAACACTGGTAATTCCTTTTAATCTTTTCAAATCTTTGCATCATCTCGTTACTTTTCATGCACTACCAGTATTCTTTCACCACCACTGTCATCAAACTTTTCTTGAATCTGTTATACTTTCCTTCTATAAATTTTGAGGACGAAATTTTTATAAGGAGGGTAGAATGTAATGACCTTGAACTTTCTGTATAGAATTCTTTCAAAATAAAGAAAGGAATACCTTAGCTTGAGCACAAGTTATAAATTTAAATTGCTTTTGAACAGAAAGAAAGCACTTGTAGCTCATTGGTAAAGTGTTGCACTGCTGTGACATAGCTCTTGTGTTCGAATTCCCCCAGCCACATAATATTTTTGCTGATTTTTGTTTTAAACTTTTAGAAGACCAAAAGTTTACACGTGTAATACATGTAAAATGAAAAGTCACTGAAAAATCAAACATGTGCACTGAGGTATATGAAGCGACTAGGACACGTGGCATCAATCCCACATTCTGACCCCACCATTAGACCGGCGAGATCGGGCTTGGGGCCGGCGCCGCCGGTCCCCCCCTTAGCAAATGCTACAAAATTTTAACTCTAGCACCCTTTGGTCTCCCCCACTACTCTTATTTTGTTTGATTTTTCTGCACATTAACAGAGAGTGTAAATTCACCTCTTTAATACATTTTTAATTCTCTATTCATACCCTAAACCCTAATTCTATCCTATAAATACCACATTACACTTTAGCCCTCTCTATTATGAAATCTAGTATCAAAACTCTCAAAAAATATCTAAGTCCAAAAGTTGTACAAGTGGAGTTAGCCAAGGTCAAAGTTCCGGCGACATTTCGGGACAAATCCGGCGACGACGCGACTCCACGACGCCTTTGAAATCTTCCTCTACCTCCCCCCTCTATTCTCAAACTGTAAGTCCCCTCTCCCCTCCTACATTTCAAATCTAAAACAGTCTCTTCTCAAAACTCGTCGGAAGCGGAGTTATTCCGACTTTCGATTCTCATTTTCTTTAAAAAAACTCAACTTTTCTTAAACAATAAATTAACCATCTCTTCTTATATTGTTTAACAAACATAAAACAATATTTATAACAAGTTTCAATTCAAAATAATATGTATTGTAACTTTTATTTCATTTTTACGGTAAAATACCATCAAGTTTACATACAACATTACTTTACCGTTTTGCTCATATTACCTTTAGAAAACTCACGAGGTAATGACCTACCTCATCACAACACTCATCTTGATATAGCACGATGGCTTTTGTAACAATTTCGGTGAGACAAAAATACAATATTTTACATTAAAATACCTTAACTATCAAAACCCGTATTTTAAAAATTGTTTTAATTAATTCCTTACAAATAAACCTCTACAACCCATTTTGGGGAATCCGATCGGGATGGTGCGGGTTATCGCACGTCCTCAGAACTAGTAGAGCGAGATGCAGACCTCCTCACGGAGTATACGATCTCGATGGAATTTTTATTACAATTTTTAAGAAAACGTGATTTCTATTTAATAAATAAATTCTATTTTTAATAATTATATATATGTACATATATAAATATTATCAAAATATCTATTTTAACTATATAATATATTCCATGTTTTCTAATCAAAGGAAAAGAATCACAAAAGTTCATGAAAATATCATCAAGAATCAATACAAGTCAAATTACATGAAAATACCATATACTATTCAAGTTAGGTTTATATTCACTAGACTATCTCATCACTCTTAAAAATTACATCTATGAAAACCCTAAAGACGATGATTGAATACTTGAGGTGTATTTTGAAAATATATCAAAACTGTTTTTCATAAAACCCCCTCAAGTTATATTAAATTACAATAAGGACCTTAGTAAATATAGGTTTAAGCGGGACCGGTTCTCTTGAGCCTCAGGGAGCCGGAGAATGTGGGTGCTTGCCTATTTAAGGTAGACAAACTAAAAACGGTGTTATCAACATGGTAATTGTCTTGGAAAAAAATACAAATCCTGCCGTCCATATGCAGTACTTACCGATAACTCCAAAACTAATTCAGGACTTCAATTCTGTTTAAAGAGTCTGACTCAATCTGAGTCCCAGTCTAATCCGAAAATAATCCGAATACAATCTATACTTGAATACAATTCAAATATAACTGCAATACAATATGAATCCATTTATACCAGATACAATCAATATCAACATGACTCAACCGAACCGAACCATGGATATACTGTGATTACACGACTATCCATTTATATCCCTTCCGTTTACATGAACTACTGATATCATGGTTTCGGCAAGTCTTACATCTATAATCTACTTCAATACAATCAATACAAAAGACATTACGGGGTTTTAAAGGGGTGGACTAGCACGGAACGTGTTAAAAGTGGCACGAGATGGTCATTAAAAGACGTAACTATACATCCATTGTTGTTGTACCGTGGTTTTATCGACGAAGCCTTATACTACGGGTTACCATAGTCTACGGTGTAAGTTGGATTCCTCTCGTATACACCGGCATATTCTGTACCAAGTTACAAATAACCGCCTTAGCATAACAATCAAATATTATACCAGTTACATTCTCTTATCTGTCTATTCTATTTCTATCTCTCTTTGGGACTTATCAAGCGATTGTTCGCTGACGACATTCCTATTTCTCTTCTTTCTTTGGAATGTTGTCAGGAGGACCCGACTCTGAGGAGTTTGAGACCAGCCAGGAGCAACTGGAGCAGACCACTGAGCTGCACGACCACTAGGTTTCACTTGTACTCACTTTTCTTTCAGTTCATGCCATTGTTTAGGCATTGCTTTTCATTCTTGTATTTACATTTCAGTTGTATTGTAAAGAAATGTTTAATAAATAAAAGTTACTGTTCAATTACATTTCTGTTCACCGCCGAAAGACGCGACCGGGACGTTAGGACGTCTGGCCTGAATTCTGAGAGAAAATGCTATTTGGATTATCCGTCCACCTCTCCAAAGATTCTAAGTTGATTTATGGTACCGTATATCGGAGATTTGGACGAATGCGGCCGTTGTAGCAGATTTCGTCAGATTCCCCCTCGTTTGTGAGGGTTTTTTGATTGTGGGGACGCTCTTCCCTGCAGGCGCAAGCCCCTACAGTTAATTACGTTACCGCATCCCGATAATCACTTTTTCCTGCTCCGGAAGTTCACTTCGTGTCGTGTGTGTTTTTGTTTGTTTAGGTTGCTCGTAGATTGTATACGGAGACTAATTTATGTTGTCGCCCGTAGGGCGTGGATTAGTCCAAATCCGTATATCTTAGATTTGGGTTTTTTTTATTTAAGGATCGTTAATCTATTTTGAGATTAAGATCGACTTAAATGTATGTGAGCATTTGGGGGCTCGATTTGTTTTTGTTAAGAATACATTAGTCCAATTTGAGACTAAGATCTACTTAACAAGATTGTAGGATCATTTTTGTTTCAGATCCAATAGGAGAGCATTTGGGCTCTATTGTTTTAGTTTAAGGACGTTTCGGTCCATTATCGCCATTTTTGAGGCGAAGTTCTAGTTTGGGACATCTCGGTCTGTTGATCACCATTTTGGAGGTGAGATTTTAGTTTAAGGACGTCTCGGTCCGTTGATCACCATTTTGGATGTGAGAGTTTAGTTTAAGAACGTCTCGGTCCGTTGATCGCCATTTTGGAGGTGAAGTTCCAGTTTGAGGACATCTCAGTCTGTTGATCACCATTTTGGAGGTGAGATTTTAGTTTAAGGACGTCTCGGTCTGTTGTTAGTTTAAGGACGTTTCGGTCCATTGTCCATCTTGCGTGCACGTGTGTTTGTTACGTGACGGGATGAGCAACGATGATATGGGATGCATCCAGTTTGGGATGTGTTTTGATTTTGGATGTGCACGTCAGTTTGAGAAGTGCGCCAAAAAGTAGTTGGTTGTCGGGATCCGCCACCTTTCTGAAGACGTTGAGGAATTACAACGACATATATTAGAGGTGTAAAGAGATGTACCCTTTAACAAATTCCCATATTTGAGGGAAAAGGTCATGGTGGATCATCGAAGAATCATTAGTCATTTTTGGAGACTAAGATTAACTTAGGAGATGTGGGATGAATATCATTTTGAATATCATCAGTTGAAAGATCAGTAGTCATGTTTAGGACTAAGATCAATTTGGGGAATGATGAGCGCAGAGGGGCTCAGTTGATTGGAAGAATTTTGTCAATTTGGGCTAGATCTGGGTCTCCATAATTACCCAACAGAGCTAAGTGCTGAGGCATACAATGCTCACGTGCATTTCATATGAGGCACTTGATTAGTGTTAAACACTAGAGTTCTGTGGCGTTCACGTAACACACATGAGGCACCGGATTAGTGTTAAGCACTAGAGTTCTGTGGCGCTCACGTGACATACGTGAGGCATCAGATTAGTGTTAAACACTAGAGTTCTGTGGTGCTCACGTGACACACGTGAGGCACCATATTATGGACACCCGCTTTTTATATAAGTGCTGAGCACTTAGTTCTTGTGGTGCTCACGTGTGATACGCGTGAGGCGCCCCAAAGTTGGGTTATGCCTTTTGGGGTTTTATCCCCTCCTTTTAGATGAGTGCGTACAAAACACGTGATTGTCCCAAGAGGCACTTCTCGTTCTTCCTTTAAGCGCTCACATGGGAAATACGTGCGGTCATCATTATAGTGTTTAAACGCTAATGAATCATCAGCCTTTCCTTATGTGCTCTTGGAAATTTTGATATCTTATTAATGACATTTCTAGTCATTAGGATTTAGGTTTGGAAGGTCTCAGATTATTATCATCGTCTGGGCTGAGGAATCAAGTTCTCCGTTTGTTCTTTGCAAGAATTAAATTCTTTTTATAGGGTTAAACCCTAGTTTTCGGAGGAATTAAATTCCCATATGTTTTGTAGGAATCAAATTCTTTAAACTCAATTTTTCCCCTAGGTTTTGAATCTGCATGACAGAATCTCGCTGATAAGAATTAAATTCTCAACTTGTGGGGAGATATGCTTCTGCAGATCTCAACCAGATGAAGAACTAAGTTCTTGAATGAAGGGTTAAACCCTTAGAGAGGCAAAAGAGAGACAATATGACAGTCGTTAGGTGTCTTAATCTGACCACCTCGTGCCACCTTTAACACCTTCCGTACCAATCTACCCCTTTAAACCCCGCGATGTCTTGTTTGTATTGTTATCTTGTAAAATTGTATTGATTATAAGATTGATTAACTGACTGACCGAAACCATGATATCAGGAAACGGTTATAACCGTAGAGTCATGTAAATGGAATACTGGGAAACATGTAAAAGGAATATCCATGGTTCGGTTCAGTCAAGTAGATTGTTAACTGGATTCTGGAATTCATGTATTCATCTTGAGTTGAAGTATAAAGAATATAGATTGACTTGAATCATTTTCAAGTCAGAAATAGTCAGACTCTAACCCGAGTCAGACTAAAAGAAAGTAATTTGATGTTCAATAATTGTTAGGGGCCTTATTGTAATTTATAAAACTTGAGGAGGTTTATTGTAAAAATACTATTGAATATTTTTCAAAATACAACTCAAGTATTTAATTATCGTCTTTATGTACATACAACAATTTAATGATCAAGCTAAATATGTATACATGTTCGAATAATATGAAATGAGTCAAGTATATTATTCGAGTAACTACCATAAACAATGCTGTAAAGAAATATTATGTACGACTAATTAATCAAGTTGAACGAATGCGAAATATAAACAGAAATATGGCTCTAAATGTTTTGCATGCGTGAGTTCCAGTTTTACCTAAATATGATTACCGGTTTGAGAGATATATATGTTTTCGTATCGTCGCGCAAAACAGATCAGAATCTATTCGGCACCGTCATATATTTTTAAAACGCAGTTTGAGTTAATTTCTATCTGGTTTCAGGTTACGAAGATTATTATAAAATTGTAGGTATTTCGATGTACTTATCCAAAACACCAAGATTCACATGATTTGGATTTCTGAAGCTCTAGTTATGATCATTTTAATATCAGCATTTAAAACAGAAATTCAGATTTCTGGACAGCAACTATATATTCTATTGCAAAGCCTATATCAGGTTGTTTCATGCATTACTAAGTAATATAATATACAGAAAATTATAGTTCTATCAATGGTGCATCTACACATCTAAATTTTGTCACAAACGGACATCGGGTGTTCGAGTTATGTCCAATTTAAAAACAGTGTGCGAATCGGAACAGATTCTGTCCAGATCCGTCACTTAATATTGTAATGCAGTTTTATTTATCTTAGATAGGTTTTCCGTAAAACTATAAAACTAATAAAATCTAGATCATTCGATGTAGATATCAAAAACACCTGAGTTTGCTCAATTTGGATACCGGTATACCAAGTTATGTGTCCTAGAAATTGACCGATAGCTGCAGTTTTCTGTTTTACGATCAGTGAATAAATACGATGTAATTCCTAAACCGTTATGCGGATCGATCTAAAATTTTTACAGCGTGTACAAAATAATATATTCTATCATATTTAAATTTCCTGAAATTTTCAGAGTTAAAAATTAATTTATAAAAATTATTTTAAAACTAAAGGTATTGATATGTCATATGTGAGAAATGAGAAAACCATGGTATTTATTCGTAACTTCATCATTTTTTTTAATACAAATTTTAAATAAAGTGATTTAAAATAAAACAACAAACATGCAATCCTAATTGGTCACTATGAAATCTTAACATGTGAATTGAGAGTAATGAAAAAGACTTTACAAACTATACAAACTATATATGTGTGTATGTTTGTGTGTTCATTATTTATATATATATCCATTTAATTATTTATTTAGGAACTATGATATGTCAAGGGAAGTTTTTCATGGCAATATAAAACAAGAGAAATATAAAAAGAAAAAGAAAGAGATGGAGGAAGGAAAGAGAGAAGGGACTTACATGCACAAGCCGGTATTGTCACCGGGCTTGTCTATCCGCCGACAGCCTCGCGTTACTAGCGAGACCTTCTTGAAGAGTTCTTCATGTTCTTCTTCTTGGACTTTAGGTGAAGAGGGAGAAATGAGAGATAGAAAAAATATGAGGAAGGAAAAGATGGAGGAGGACAATTAAGATGGTGTAATGGTGAATTATGTATAATAATATATGCATTTAACATAAGAATTAAAAGAGAAATGAAAGGTCACCATTCATTTTGGAAATGAAAGGTCTCATTTGTAGGTTATGAGAAGAATAAAAAAAATGATAAAAAAAATAATTGCAAGAATGGGGATTTGAACATGTGACTTATGGAATAACAATGCAAGGACTTAACCAATGAGCTATAAGGTTGTTCATGCATATATTTAATTAGAATTAAATATATGATGTTGCTTAAAAAGAAAATGGGCTTTTTAGATGGGCTATGGAGAATAAGAATAATGGATTTGGGTTAAATATTTATGAAAGGAAAAATAAGAATGAGAAGTTAAAAACTTAAATATAAGAAAAAGAAATTGTACCTAGAAAAAAAATACATAATAGATTGAGGAATAAAATAATAATAAATTTAATAGAAAGAGGAAAATACCAAGTACAAATAAATACGGTATATTTTTGAAGAGGGATAATACAAATGTATAAAGATTTTGGGGTCATTACACTAACGGTGGAAATTGATGCTGCTGTTCCAACCGGGAACAGTTTTGAGCTACTGAACAGGGTACGCAGGAATTCGCCAACTGCTGTGCTCAAAAAGTCTCCTCCACCGGTAGAGACCGTCGTAGAAACAAAGCCGGAGCAGTCTCCTCAACGGCTGTCTTCCAAAGTCTACAAGACTTGGCGACGAGTCCGAGAATCGGTGATTGATCCAAACTTCTCCCATCAGCATAAGAAGTTGAAAGCCCGACATGAAGACAACCGCCCTGTTAAGCAACGGAAGACGACGGCCACCTGGGTGTCCATAGCAACGGCCCCCTCAACTTCGATGGCCCACAAGAGAAGAAGGCCAGAGAAAATCCCCACGCCTGCGGCAAATGTCAAGGGCAGTGAACCCAAACGCCCTAAGTCTAGGGGCATAGTGGTACATACCGTCTACATGGCGTCCGGGAAAGAGGACAGCCGTATATCCACAGGTCATAGACCGCTTACGCGATCGGTGACTAAAGCTCAAGAGCAGCAGCAGAAGCTCCAAGAAATGATGACTGCGATGGCCGCGCTCACCGGGCCAAAAGAAAGCCCAGAAGCATCCTCGGATCAACGCCAAGAGCAAGAAACTGATGCCGAATTCCTTTGGAGAATACTGGAAAAGAAGGACAAAGAGGCTGCGGAACAAGCAGCTAATATAAAACGAATGGCCCTTCTGTTCCAGGACATGGTGGGTATGATGATCCAGCAGGATTCCCCAGCTGAAGATCCTCCGATTATCCTTGAAGATGACAGAGGAGAAACGTCAAATCCACCGCCGGCTCTTTCAACAGCCAAGGAGGAGACAATTTCCAAAGCTGCCCTGGATGATTACATTGCTCAGCAAATACGAGTCCACCAGGTAAATGAAGCGGCTGGTCAAGTTATCAAAACGGGGCGACCATATCCAAGCTGGTATGATCAGATCAAATACCCGCCGGGTTATACGATCCCAAAATTCCATGTCTACAAGGGGACAGGAAATCCCCGTCAACATATTGCCCAGTTAAGGGCTCTTTGTGGTAACACCGGCGGCGATGATAAGCTCCTGATTCGCCAATTCGTCGGCAGCTTGTCGGAGACGGCGTTTGAATGGTACTCCGAGCTTCCGAACGACTCCGTCAAAACTTTCGCTGAAATGGAGTTGTTGTTTACCCAGCGTTTCGCAAGCGCCAGCGAGCGTACTCTAATAACAGCTTTTATCAATGCAAGAGTAAAGCCGGGCAAAACTTGGGTTCAATATGCAATCCGATGGCGGAACTTGTGGTCAAAATGCGAACAACGCATTGTAGAAGCGCCAGCGGTGGGCATGTTCGTGGGCACCCTAGACCCTCATGCAACTATTTCACAGTTCATGATGTTCTTTAAACCGACCATGTTCCAGGCTTTGATCGACAAGCTAGCCCAGATGGACCAGATGGGCCATTGACCGTCTCCTCCAAAGCCGGACTCTCGAAATGAGAAGGGGAAAGGAAAAGCGATCGTCGCCGCCAATGCTCAACAACAGCCGAGCAACTTGAAGCCGGTTGTCCGTCAAAACAACATGCGTCCACGCATATCCCTTGAGGAGAGGCTAGGACGTCCTTACTCGTTTCCTCAAGATAAAACGAGAAGACTGTTCGAGCTGGCAGTGCGCAACGGACTCATCAATCTGCCCGATTCAAAACGTCCGTTGCAGCCAAGCGACGTCAATAATCCCAATTACTGCCCCTACCATCGAGTATTGGGTCATCCGATCGAAGATTGCTACGTCTTCAAAAACTGGATTGAAGACCAATACCAACAAGGCAAGTTCGCGTTGTTCGAAAAATGGAAGGTGAACCCGCCGCAACCTCATACCCCTAAAAAGGTGAATATGCCGGGGGCAACGTGCTCCCTTGTTGAAGAAGTTCTGTGGGAGGTTGTGCTATCAGCCAAAACCAAAAGGATGCTGAATGATCTCAAGACATGCCCGGCGATCAGGTGGAAGAACCCGCTAGAACCCCAGATCATCGAAGGGATGCTGAAGCCGCGCCCAACTCCAAAGATCGGTGGTGATGGCCCAAGCACTTATACCCAGCCGTCAAGAAGAAGAAGAAAAGATCCAAAAATCCCGTGAAACCTGGCGACAAGCGCACGGACTTACAGAAACAGATTGACACGCTGGAGGAATATAATCAGAAGGCACGGATTCCCATTACGCTCCAAGAGTTCCTCAGCCACGTCTTTCAGGAGGAAGATGATGAGGAAAGCTCGTCAGATGAATCTGAGGGTTACGTGGCGAGTTGTTATATGATCTCCCACTCATTTACAAACGATGAGAAAACTCCTTGCACTGAGAAGCTGGGGGCAGATCCTAAACCGGAACTTCTGGGGCCATCAGATGAAACAATTGATGCATTCCTCAACGAAGCTCTTTTGAAAAGTAAAGCTGATCGGGAATGTGAGACGGTCATATTTGAAAGGGCCAAGCGCCGGCGACTAGACGAAAGAGTCGAGACACCCCCGTCAAATCAAAAGACATCCGTTGCGGATAAAAACAAATTCAAGACGAGGAAAAGGTTGGCTAAAGCCATATCAATAGGGATGAAGCTACCACCCTCTGAAGGAAACACTGCCTGTCACGATCCGAAAGTACGGAACGTAACTGGCACTTAGATTACGAGACGTCTAAAGGCGTACCGTAACCTAAGTCAGCCAAAGCCCAGAAGAATCTAAACCAAAATCAAAAGAGAGTGAAGGAAACCCTTTAATGAAAACGATTTTCAAATCAATTAAGTTGCAAAAAATCCCTTTTTAAAAAAAACATCATAAGTTTCTGAAAATTTTGGCAGAGTCTCCCCTGTATTTTCTATCCCCCCCAAAATGGGTACAACAAGATAATAAACCTGTAATCATAAAAATGGCATCCCCAAGCGGGAGCTAGCTCTTCGCCCAAGGCGGATCACAACCACATGCAATATAATAGTAATATCAAGAAAAGAGCATAAAGAAACGCAAAATATCAGAAAACACAACGCCGGCTCAAGTGAGCTCGACCCAAAAGAAACCACAAATATACAAATCTCTCAGTCTCACCACTAGGTCACATATACAATATAAAGTGGTAGATGGAGAATACTAGATACAATGATAAAGCAAAAGAAATAAAGTGTGCTCGCAACCCACCTACGGGCGATGTCGCGAGTCTGAGCAAAAGGAGCTGATGATAAGATAGCCCGCCGCTACAAGGGTGACGGGTCTGACCTGCAAGACACTGTGGCACAACGGGGGTGAGTTGCCAGCTTGTGAGTAAATATAACATCTAATAAGGCAATCGTAAGAATGCACGCAATGCACCACAACATGCATGTCCATATGTGATATAATAGCTCTAGTATGCATGCACATGTATGCAATGTCATTTCTAACTCTTTAAGTGTTTTAAATGCTAAGGGTACCGCGTTCTTAACTTTTAGAAAATGAATATCTGTATAATAGCTAAGTACCATCAAGAAATCATCTGAAAACCCGTGTCAAGCATCGACACCAAATAGGAATCATATCTGTCTCAATATCGGGCTCCGTCAGTCCGGATCGGCCCATATCATCCAATCTCACGACAACGGTCGGTATCCTCCGGATATCCGCCGCGTCAGACATCACCGGTAGGTAGTCTTCCCCTGCCAGGCTCATCGTCTACAACTCGATCTTCTTGCCCCGGGGTACCATACCGGGCCCACCATGCACCCGAGACGGTTCATCTACTCCTCGAATCGGGTCTCGAAATCCAACAGAAAATATGAAAACTCATGGTGGACGACACATACATCACGAGAAAACCGCAACTTTGTTTTAAAACTGATAAATATAAGCTTTTGTTAAATTCTTGCGGTTTTCCCAAAAAAATCCAGAAATCGCAGCAATACTGAAATTCTCAAGAAAATCATAATGTTCACATGTTATATATGATAAATGTCTATGATATCAATGTATATGATGTGAGTTTTGGCTAGAAATCTATGTAGATATGATGGTAATGCGAGGTATATGCATGCTATGCAATTCCATATATCATGTATGAATGCAAATGGCGTTATTAAGTTAAATAGGTTCTATAGTGCACGTGGCATGGCAATTACCAAAGGCGTGTGTGTCACATGAATAGTGCGTGTGCAACAGATGCCAATGGTAATGGTGTTCGTGTCCTACGAAGTGATATCGCATAAGTATAGATGAATGTCCATACAATCTAATATACTGTTCGCTATAAGGGTATGCAGTGTACATGAATGGATAAGCTAGCTAACAATATAAATCTTGCAAAAAGTAGGGTAATCCTAACTAGGGGGGCCTCACGCCATTCAGACGATTCCCCCATAGATGAATACATCTACTCACCTGAATGCCTTGCTAATCCAATCCGACCACCGCCTTGCCTTTACGCGCCGTGTCCGATGTTTCCCCGACCGATCCTATATTTGCACAATACCAAGCATAAGATTACAAAACCTAGAACGATGCAAGTCATAATATACAATTATCGACGCTCTCGAATTAAACATAGCATGCACTCGGTGCGCGGGAAAACGCACGAAAATCGCTAACCTTTAACTAGAATCGTCATTTCGGGAAAATCGACAAAACTACAACCCGACTAGACGAAACCCCGCGTTCGCGCACTCTAATAGTCCTATACGAAGCTAATTATATCGCTAACATAACGCAATTTGATCGCATTCTAATTTTTGTAAAAATCTAGTAAGCAAATTCAATACCGATTCGATGCAAACGTCGCAATTTAACGACTTAGCGAGCGTAACCCTCCGCAATTAACCACCCTAATCAAATAGGTAACCAAAGCCCTAACTTAACTCTAACAACCATGCTTCAAACCCTAGTTCAACATCAAATCCCATTCTTGATTTTCATGAACAAGAATTTACAACTAAATTAATACTTCAAAATTGAATTTTTAGCACAATTAACTACAAGTTAACAAACTAGTTTAGGATTTTACCTCACAAATGGAACCCTAGCATGATCAAGGCACCAAAGAAGCCTCCTTTCATCTAGTTTTGAACTAAATTTGGTTGAGGAAAGAGTGGATTAGGGTTTGGCTTTGAATTGGAGAAGAAAATGGTGATTTTTTATGGATTTTTCATGATTTTTCATGATTTTTGAAGCAAGAATTGAGGTGAAAAGAGGGGGAGCTGCTGGTATTTTCGGCCAGAGGTGAAGAGGAGGAGGGTGTGGGGTTTTTTGAGAAGTTTCTAGGTCAAAAAGATCCCTCACATCTCATTTAATGCATTTCACACCAACTTTTTACAAAAAAACCCCTTTTTACATCATTTTTTTCATAATTTTCACACCATAAAACTAAAATGTTGCAAGTCATGATACAATTTTATTAAAACCATATTTTAACTTATAAAGATTCCTAATTATGAAATTTACCTAATTAAATTTGTATTTATCACTAATTTAATGTATTTAAAAAGGCTTAAAATAATAAAAAAATAATTAATTACGATTTTTTTTATTTAACTAAAAAATTATAAGTGACATTTTAGTGACAAAATTATAGTAATATCTTATCTAAATTTTGTATAATTAGGTCTACAATGAAAAATACCTATTTTGACTTTTTACGGAAAAAGCCGAAAAATTAGCCGATTACCGAAAAACTGCCTAAACGATTTTCGAAGGGTTACACTGCCGGCAAAGCAGAAATGCACCCTTCCTACTGCTTATATCATCGAAAGATTTCGCATCCCAACGAAGAGTGCAAAGCTTTCAATAGATGGTGGCAGGGGTATGTTGTTCACCGGCAACATTTTAAGCGGGAGAAGCGCAAAACTCGTCGGGAGCGGAAAAGTACGACCGCGGAGCTTATAAGAACTACCAGCGATTGTCGCATGGTTAACGCCGGGGAAGCGCAAATTCTCACATTCGGGAGCGACTCTGACGAGGAAATGGCTCTTAGCCCTCTCTTTAAAGAGTCCACCTCGGGAAAAGAGAAAGAGCCGAAGGCCTACGAAAATATCCGGCTGCGTAATCGTACGCTACCCGAAAAGAATCTTGGACCCTCAAATAAAAAAGATAAGGGAAAAGAAAAGGTCTCTGAGGATATCGCCCTAGATGACCAAGTCATGGAAGAGCTAACCGCCAAGGACCCGCCAAAGAAAAATAAGGTGGACTACAACGTTCTGGCACATTTGAGGAAGTTACTCTCGCAGCTCAGTATTCTCGATGCCCTCTTACTATCAAAAGAAGCAAGAGATTCATTGATCAAAGCGCTACAGGAGCCGGAGCAATTCCAAGTTTTTCTCGCCGAAGAAAAGATGAAGGACGAGCTGGAAGAAGTGCACACAGCTGATGTCACTTTCGGTGATGAAGACCTCCTCCTTGGGACGTGCGAACACAATCGTCCCCTCTATGTCTCAGGGTACTGCCACGATATAAAGATAGGAAAAATCTTGGTTGACAATGGGTCTTCCGTCAATCTCCTCAATGTACGAGTATTGAAGGAAATCTGCATGAGCGTCCAGCACCTCGCTCGGGATAAGATCACCATCTCCGGGTTTGACTCTCAATCATTACGGACTCTTGGGTCTGTGATACTGACGTTACGCTTTTGGCTACTAGTCACGGACATTAAATTCCACGTCATAGACGCCAAGACATTCTATAATGCTTTGCTCGACCGACCCTGGTTACACGAGTACAACATCATCCCTTCTACACAGCATCAGTGTATGAAATATTTTAAGGATGGTCTCGAGTATACCGTAACAGGAGAGTTGAACCCATTCTCCGTAAACGAGGTCCGTAAGTACGAAGATGCAAAATACTTCTTGCCAGATTTCGAAGACACGGAGAGGTGTCACAAGCCGGAGAACAAAGCTATCACCACCATCCCTGTCTTCGAGAGTGATACTGAGGAAGAGGAAGAGATGGTTTATTCGGGTCCACCCCAACACAACAAGCTGGGACCGTCCGCTCCCATGTTGATCTTTGGCAGCGATTCGGAAGATGAAGTCCACGCTATATTCTCTGCTCGACCTTCAATACAAACTTTCGCCGATGAAGAGCAAAGTCTGCAATTCGCCATGATTCCACTTAAACATCATAAAGAACTTGACGCGCTTGATACCTACAGTGTAGAAGAGATGCAGACGTTCTATGTCCCTCCCAGGCGAGAAGGCGAAAAGACGATTCTATTCTACCGCTCCGGGGAAACTAAATTGGAAAAAGAAATCTGGCACGGTGCGAATCCTACGCTTGACAGGCTTCAGCTCATCTGTCTGCCTAGATATTACACGGAAGGATTGAGAAGGCTATTGAAGTGCCAAGGGATACCCTTCAAACAGACCGCTCGAAAAGCTAAATTCTATGATAGGGTCTAGAACGTTCCCGGAACTCAGCACAAGTTGCCTAGCGGGAGAATGGAAGCAATCGGGCTTGGATATGTTCGGTCCAAGAAACGGGAGCTACTCTGCGACTGCTATGTCGTGCATAACTTTGATGAAGAAGGGGATGCTCAATAGGAAAATACTAACCCTGAACCAGAAAAAGTCCCCGACGTAAAAATACCCAGTCCGTCGTTCGAAGAACAAATAGACAAGCTTATAAGGGAAGCTGGTCAAAAAGTTCGAGACGACCACAACCATGAAATGGCCATCTACGAGAAAGCCAGGACGCAACGCCTCCTTCAACAGGCTGTGAAAGACGAAAATGCCGCTCCCTGTCAACCTGTTGTAAAAAAGGCCCGACGCAGAGGCAGAAACAAGTCAAAAAGCAGAAAAGACATTCAGCAACGACAAAGCGGGACTAAGAAGCAACGCAGTCGGGAATCGAGCGGTCCAGATTTGTCCCTTATGAAGAAGATGAGTCGAGCATACTCTTTTCCTCAAGACAAGACAAAGAAGATACTTGACCTAATTATAAAGCACCAAATGCTTACACTTCCGGAGTGTCAACTATCGATCTCTGACGAAGACCCGAAAGAAGCGCGATTGCGCAGCTCAATAGGGCTCCTGTGAGTCCGAAAACTAGCTTGACCAGGTGTTCTCAAAACAATAACTAGAAAATTATTCGTTCCCGTTCACTTAGCCTACGAACTACTTACTACCCGGCTCACTCGAACAAGAACTCCGAGTCCAAGCACCCCGAACAAACAGGTGAAGTCTCACACCCGAACTATTGCTCTTATCACAGGGTAATAGGGCACCCTCTCGAAGATTGCTTCACCTTCAAGAATTGGGTCGAAGATCAGTATCGGCTAGGAAAGTTTGCTCTATCTGACAGCTGGAGGGTAACGCCGCCACATAAGCATGAACCCAAAGCCACAAGAACAGAACCGGATCCACATCGGTCTTGGAAGGGAGCTCGTGCTTGTCATATGATAACGACATCAAAAGAAGAGCCCGAGAATATGGATGACCTTCCTTGGTGCTTCGAAAACAGCAATGACGAGGTGATCTCAGAATTCCCACCAGCGCCAAAAGAGCTGGAAGATGGGATACACACCACGGCGGATAACCTCAAGAAAATTGAGTTGGGGACGGCGAACGACCCGTGACCGACATTCGTTAGTGAGTTGTTGTCTGAAGGAAGGGTGGCTTCATTAAAAGACGTGCTTATACAGTATAAAGATTGCTTCGCATGGAACTATTCCAAAATGCCAGGACTAGATCCAGAAATTGCTGTGCATAAATTGGCGATATCCCCGGACGTTAAACCAATCAAACAAGCACCGAGAAGAATGCGGCTCGAGCTTGAGATAAGCATTAACACCGAAGTTAAGAAGCTGATCGACTCTGGGTTTATCCAGGAAGTTTAGTATCCCGATTGGATTGCCAACATCGTCCCGGTGATGAAGAAAAATGGGACTGTGCGCATATGTGTAGACTTTCGGGATCTCAATAAAGCCGGCCCGAAGGATGATTTCCCAGTACCGGTCACCGAGCTGATGATAAATAACACGTCCACTCACGAGGTTTTCTCTTTCATGGACAGCTCATCAGGATATAATCAGATAAAGATGCATCCCGAAGACCAGAAGCACACCGCTTTCCGGACCCCTTTGGGTATATTCTTCTACAAGGTGATGCCCTTCGGTCTAAAGAACGCCGGTGCCACCTATCAAAGGGCCATGACAAAGATCTTCGATGACCTTATACATGAAATCGTCGAATGCTATATCGACGACCTCGTGGTTAAGAGCAAATCATACGAGGGGCATTTAGAGCATCTGAAGACCGTATTTCATCGCCTTCGACAATACAACTTGAAGATGAACCCTCTCAAGTGCGCGTTCGGAGTTTCCTCGGGCAAATTCCTAGGATTCATCGTCCGACACCGAGGTATCGAGATAGATCGGCCAAAGATCAAGGCGATCATGGAGATGCCCCCACCAAGGACTCTCAAGCAATTGCGGTCTCTCCAAGGGAAGCTCGCGTATATCCAGCGATTTATAGCCAATCTCTCTGGCAAGTGCCGTCTTTATAGTCACCTGATGAAGAAGGGAACCCCGTTCGTCTGGGATCACAAATTCCAAGGCGCGCTGGATGAAATCAAGCAGTATCTGCAGAACCCGCCAGTGTTGGCCGCTCCGGTCAAGGGAAAGTCTCTTATTCTTTATACAACCGCCTTCGAAGGTTCCTTAGGCGCATTATGGGCACAACAGAACGACCAAGGGAAAGAAAGAGCTCTTTATTACTTAAGACGAGTTCTCCTGGAGGCAGAAAGCAACTACTCCCCCATCGAAAAAACACTGCCTGGTATTGATCTTCGCGATAACAAAGCTCAGGCACTATGCGTTGGCGCCTGAAGTCCGTCTCATTTCAAAGGTGGGACCCCCTTAAATATTTAATGTCGAAGGCCATATTGACAAGGAGACTCGCTAAATGGGCCTTGCTCTTAATGGAGTTTTCGATAACTTATCAGCCTTTTAAGGCAGTGAAAGGCCAGGCCATCGCCGATTTCCTCGCTGAGCATCCGATACCGGCCGATTCCCCTTTGAATTGCGAGCTGCCAGATGAACACGCGTTTGATGCGATCGACGGTAGTGATACCCGATGGGAACTTTATTTTGATGGAGCGTCTTCCATGAATAAGCGCAAACAAAGCACCCCTATAATCAAATCGGGGGTAGGCCTCATCTTCGTAACTCCATAAGGAGGGATAATATGCTTTGCTTTCTCCTTAACAGAGCCGAGGACGAACAATAAAGCCGAATACGAAGCTTTGATAGCAGGCCTCAAGATCGCCATCGATATGGGAATTGAAAACCTCCTCATATACGGAGATTCTCAACTGGTCGTCAGTCAAGTAAACGGCGACTACCAAACATGCAAACCCGAACTGGTGAAATATGGCGAGAGAGTACAGCAATTGCTGACTCAAATCCCCTCCTACACGCTGGAAAGCATACCGCGTGCGGAAAATAGCCAAGCAGATGCACTAGCTAAGCTCGCTAAAGAACTGGCCGACGAGAGCCTCGATGACGTAAGAATCGTGGTACAAAGCCGTCGGGTGCTTGCCCCAGCAGAAATATCTCCGGAATCATCCGAAGGAAAGGGAGTGACTGAGCAAATGGCTATGCAAATAAAAGACCAGGAAAAGGCTGAGGATTGGAGAGAAGTCTTTATAGACTACTTCAAATCCCGTCGAACACCTGAAGATGCGTCCTCAAGACATCAGCTTATGAAACGAGCTCTGTCTTTCGCCTTCGTCAATGATACTCTGTACAAGAGGTCATTTGATTCTCTGTGGTTGAGATGCCTGTGACCTGAAGAAGCAAAAAGAGTCGTCCAAGAAGTTCACGACGGACTCTGCGGTTCTCACCAAGCCGGACCGAAGATGAAGCTGAAAATCAAGCGGATGGGTTATTATTGGCCCACGAAGATCCAAGACTGCCTCGAGTATGCGAAGTAATGCCACTCGTGCCAGATCCATGGGGACTTTATCCATCAGCATCCAAATCCACTCCATCCAAAGGTGGCTAGCTGGCCGTTCGAAATGTGGGGGACTGACGTAATCGGCCCCATCGAACTAGCATCGTCCAGGGGACATCGATTCATTTTGGCGACGACTGACTACTTCTCCAAATGGGCAGAAGCAGTACCGCTGAGGGAAGTGAAGACGGAGAATATCCTCCATTTCTTCAAAACGCACGTCATTTATCGGTTTGGAACTCCGCGACGGATCATCTCCGATAACGGGCCAGCCTACAGAAGCCACAAGATCAGCCGCTTCGCACAACAACACAACATAGACTGGAGAAATTCCTCAGTTTATAATCCCCGAGCTAACGGTCTAGCCGAGGCTTTCAACAAGACCTTGACGAAGATCGTGAAGAAGACGGTATCCCGAAATAAAAGGGACTGGCACGAGAGACTGTAAGAAGCTCTCTGGGCGTATCGAACTACGTTCAAGATGTCCACGAACACAACGCCGTACGCGTTGGTATTCGGTACAGAAGCAGTACTCCCCCTTGAAATAGAATTACCCTATCTACGAGTGGCAGTCTACTACGAGCTGACCGACGAAGAAAATGCTCACCTTCGGCTTGAGGAGCTTGATGCCCTTGATGAAACCCGGCTCATAGCGCAACAAAATCTGGAGGCTTATAAAGCAAAGATGACGCGCTCATATGAAAGATTGACCAGGCCGAGGACATTCCGCCAAGGCGAACTCGTGTTAGTGGTCAAAAGACCTATGATCCCCAATCGCGCCAAGCGGGAAAAATTCGAGCCGAACTATGAAGGCCCGTACATCATAGACAAGGTCTACCAAGATGGAGCCTATCTACTCATGGATATGCATGGTGAAAGGCCTTTCAGGCCAATAAACGGTCGCTTCCTGAAGAAATACTACGCTTAATGAGTCACAACCTAGGTCAATGATAGACGACGACGACTATGTCCGCTCGCTATCTTCTTAAGCCCAAACTCTATAAGTAGTAGCCAGCCTTCTTCAACCACGGACCGGAACGTCCTTAAACTAATGACGGATCACTACGTCCTAAAACTAGCTGTTGACCGAGATGTCGATAAACTACGGTGGATTGCAATATCCCAAAGCCGATAAAAAAAAGAATAAAAAATAAAATAAAAACGGTATGCCCATAAGCAAAAAGGGCGCGGATGAAAACCCGAAAGGGCTCCGTGAGTAAAAACAACAGGGCTACCGGTAAGTGTTTGTGAAAACCTGAAAGGGCGCAATCTCGTTATATATAAAAAAAAAGAAGAAGAAAAGAAGAATAAAAAGAAAGAAAACGGTATGTCCATAAGCAAAATGGGCACGGATGAAAACTCGAAAGGGCTCTGCGAGTAAAAACAGCAGGGCTACCGGCGAGTGTTTGTGAAAAGCCGAAAGGGTTCAATCTCGTTAAAAGACACTTACAGGGTCCTCTCGACCTTGTAAGGAGAAACCACCTGCGTGGGATCCTTACGACTCACAAGGGAGCAACACACTTAGGGATCCTCACAATTCCTAAGGAGAAATTACACTTGCGAGATCTTCACGACTCATAAGGAGAACTCTCTTATGGGACCTTCACGGCTCATAAAATTTGAAAGTCTTAAGTTACAGAGACCTGAATCTGTTCTTAAGTAACCCCCACAACCTTCGATATTGCCATACAAGTGGCTCAATACTGACCCTTGTATACAATCCACGGGCGCGAATAAACATTTCCTTAACCAAGTCCCATCCATGACTGGGGATATGTTCGCACGGTGAACAACCTTGTAAGTCCTCTCGACTTATAAGGAGAAAACCCTTTAGTAAGATCCTTACGACTTACAGGGGAATATACACTTAAGAATCCTCACGATTCCTAAGAAGAAAACACACCTACGAGATCCTCACGACTTGCAGGGAGAAATACCTTTGTGAGACCCTTACGGCTCATAAAGTCAAAAGCCTTAGTCGACGGGATCCTAACCCTATTTGCTAAGCCACCTTTGTTCAACATCGATAGAGGCAAATGATGATTTGCTCCTGGCAATATCCCAGTTGTAGCGATGCTGATGCCTAAACCGGTATCAAATTCCAAGTCCTTTCATGGCAAATGATGATTCGCTCCTAGCAATATTCCAGTCATAGCGATGCTGATGCTAAGATTGGCGTCAGATTCCAAGTTCCACACTCGCGATAAAAAAATCAGCGAGCCAAAAATGCATATGAAATAGCCGAAATGATGAGGCAACTTGCAACAAAATCAGCAAGTAAAATCGTATGCATGCAAAAAAGCCGAAATGATTGGGCAACTCGCAATAAAAAGCAGCGAGTGAAAATAAAATAAATAGCCGAAATGATTGGGCACCGCGAAAAATAGCCGAAATGATTGGGCAATCGCGATTTTCGTGATATAAAAAGCTGAAATGATAAAGAAATAAAAAAAAATAAAATATATATATATTGAAATTTATGCCCTTCAGGCGATATCATAGCAATCCCTGTATACGATCCAGGGGCACAAACAAAGAAGGAAACACACCTTCCCTCCCTATGCTCTATCAGAAAACGGAGCCGAGTCTTGACGGTAACTCATATAAAACCTGAAAGACAATTGGAGATCATCTCGCACCAGTGCGGAGTGGTCACCACCTCGATGTTCATCTCAATACAATAGACGAGATGTCACGACATCGTTCTTCCACCAACAGGATTCGGATGTGACAAGGCAAACGAAGCGAAGGCCAAATTCCTAGTTTCAGGGTCTTAACGGCAAGTCATATAAAGCCTGAAAGACAATCGGAGATCATCTCGCACCAGTGAGGAGTAGTTACCAGCTCGACGTTCGTCTCGATACAGCAGACGCAATGTCAACGACGGCATTCCCTCGCAATCCAGCACGATGCAGATGCAACGTCAACAAAAGACCCCATGGTCAGTAAAGCGGAGCCACGGCAAAGTCTCTAGTTCCAGGTCCTAACGGTTCACAGGCAACCTAGGAACCACCTCGACGTTCGTCTCGATACAGCAGACGAGATGTCACCCCAGCGTTCCTTCCTCCAACAGGATTCGGACACGACAAAGAAAATGAAGCAAAGGCCAAATTCCTACCTTCAGGGTCTTAACGGCAAGTCATATAAAGACTGAAAGACAATCGGAGATCATCTCGCACCAGTGCGGAGTGGTCACCACCTCGACGTTTATCTCGACACAGCAGACGCAACATCACCAAAAGGAGCCACGGCAAAATCCCTAGTTCCAAGCCTCGACGGTTCACCAACAACCTAGAGACAACCGCGACATTCATCTCGATACAGCAGATGCAATGCCAGCAAACGAAGCAAAGGCCAAATTCCTAGCTTCAGGGTCTTAACGGCAAGTCATATAAAGCCTGAAAGACTATCGGAGATCATCCCACACCAGCGCGGAGTGGTTATGACTCATCGGGGCTCTCCAAAATGAGCCTAACCTCAAGTAAAAAGCGGCATGGTAAAATTCCTAACGCTTGCTTTTCCGACGGTCAAACTGCCTAGGAGGATTGCTTGAAGACGTCTTGTCCAGCCCCCGAAAGGATCAGAGACACGACAGTCGCAAGGCTACTCGAACAGCAAGATTGCCTATCGAGGAATACATCAGCCAACGCAACGGTAATACGGACAAAACCCTAAAGTACCACAGACCCTAACGGACCTCTGTCGTAAAGAGCAGAGGTTAACTATGACGTTAGGATATTCTTGCGAGAACTGCTCGATTCGTCTCGACTCGTGAGGAAATTAGTGTCTTTGCGAGAACTTCTCGATTCGTCTCGACTCGTGAGGAAAAGCCTTAGGCAGCGGGGATTAAAAAACCTGTTTCCTAAGCACTGGGGTCCAACAAGTCGGTCCAAAACGGACTCTTGCATACTATTCACGGACCACACTCTCCAAGGTCGAATCTCGACAAGGAGGGAAACAACCGCTTACGAGCCCTCTCGACTGGTAAGAGGGAAAATTCTTTAGTGAGATCCTTACGACTCTCAAGAGAAAACACACTTAGGAATCCTCACGATTCCTAAGGAGAAAATACACTTTCGAGATCCTCTCGATCCGTAGGGAGAAAAGTCTTTGTGAGACCCTCACGGCTCATAAAGTTGAAAAGTCTTAGGCAGCAGATCTGAACCTGCAGCCTAAGCCATCACTACCTCTTGAAGAAGCCAAGACAGGATGCTCGCTCTATCATCTATCGACCATGTTTACTAAAGTAACATGCTGATAATAAAAGAAAGAAGAAAGCGGAGAAATGACACAAGACATTATGAAGAATGTATATCTTTTATTCATAAATTCGATTGAATACAAGATACATTGTGTTAAAGAATAAAAAAAACAAATACATTTTATTTACAATTACAAATGATACAAAATGTTCATGGAGAAGGAAGCGTCTTCAACAAATCCGCAAGCTGCTCTCGCACTTCCTTCAACTCCTTCTCTTGAGCGGCTGCCACCGCCAATTCTGCTTCCACCTGAGCCCGCTGCTACAAGAAGGATGAAAGCCGCTCCTCAACTGCCTGCTGGGCTGCCTCCTGATTTGGTGCATCCCGCTCGACGACGTCAAGCTGCTACTTCAGTGTTAACCCGTCAGAGATGCATCGCAGAAGGCCTTCAAAGATAACCTTCAACTGTGCAGCATTTGCATCCACCTGAGCATGCAATCGGGCAGATTTGCTCGAAGTCTCTCTGCGCTCCTTACGCCTTAAAGCAACTTCTTGTTCAAGATGGCGGAAGTAAGAAGCGCTCTGCTCGATCCATGCCGCCTGTTGAGTGCTCGCGGCCAAGATCTCGGGGGCAAGACGCATAAGCTCCAGCTGATGCAGGCGGGCCTCGATCTCCCTGCAGTGATTAACCCAAGACTCGACGACGCCTTCATTATGAAAATTTGCAAGCGTCGCCAGCATCGGATTAACTTCCGCAACGAAATCTGCGGCAGATGGGGGAGCTTCTGCGTCAAGCTCTTCGATGCATCCGCTCAGCATACTCAAACTCATCGCAGCACCCTTTGAGGATGGACGCCTGGAGAATGGGCCTGCCGGCATCGTGATGCGAGACTCGAAGGGGGTCGGAATCGGAACGACAGCTGCAAAACAAAACACAATCAAATGACGATTCAAAGAAATATAAGAAAGTCATCAAATATGGAGTCTACTATACCAGCCGCAGGAGGAGGCAAAGCCGGGAGGACCGGTGGCACGGCTGATCTTACATCTCCTCCTTCGATCTGTAGCATTGCAATCAGGGCAAGGAAGAATCAGAAACAAGTTCATTATGGGAAAAAGAAAGAGTATTAATTGAAAACTATACTCACCAGCGCCACTGGAGGAAGCAAGCTCCGACGGGAAGGAGAAGTGTGGGTGCAGCACCTGGTAAAGGTGATCAAAAAGTACTCCTGTAAGGACACAATAGTACAACATCAGTACATGAATTATACGGCCGAAAGATAAGACTGATGGGTCACAAGTCCATACCTTCCAGCATTTGCGACGGTGCGAGAGAAGGTAGAGAGGTGGCCACCGTCAAGGCAGTAGCTGACGGCGCTCCCTCGAGCAATGGGGCATCAACACTGGCCGCGCCTGCGTTAGAAACAAGATAAGCACTGTCAGAAAATTACAGAATAAAGAAAAGGACGGTAACCCAAAATTTACCTGATGAGTCACCAGCCGAAACGGCGGCGTCTCCCTCCTCCATTGACACGGGTCCACCTCCCGTTGCCTCATCGCCAGACTCTACAGGAGCCGTCGTCGTGCTCGCGAGGCCGGGAGACGGCGAGGGACCGAAGGCTGGGAGAGCAATGATCAGAACGGCACCCGACTCTTGAGAAAGAGCGGCTGTCTCGCCATCAGCGATCATGCCCGTCTCACCCGCTACCCCCTTAGGCTCGGCGGTCGCAGCCGTCTCGTCCACCGCGGCCATGGGTTCATTGGTCGCAGCCGCCCCATCTGCCGCTGCCCCAGGCTCGGTTGTAGCAGCCGTCTCATTTGCCGCTACCTCGTGCTCGGCAGTGGTGGCCATCTCGGGCGCAGTAGGCATGACTGTCTCACAAGCTACTATCTCAAGCCCGACGATACGGCTGCACCGCCTACCGTCGCCTACCGTCTCGGGCGACGGTGGCCGTCTCGGGCGCAGTAGGCGTGACTGTCTCACCAGCTACTATCTCAGGCCTGACGATACGGCTGCACCGCCTACCGTCGCCTTGGGATCAGCTGCCACCTTCTCCACCATCCCTTCAGGCTCGACGGTTTCCGTCGCTCCTTCAGTTGGACTTGGCCCTGCAGGACAAGATGTATAAGAACCGATAGTTGTACAACTTTTGCAACAAAGTCTTGAAAGATACATTACCTGAGGTGGATTGATCGTTGGCCTCCCGAGCTGCGCGCGTCGCCTGTCTATGAGCAGTAGACAAGGCGACTGGAGACTCTTCCGAAGGAGTAGCAGCACGAGGAACGGCGCTTGGGCCCGCTCCCACGGCCAAAGCAGCGTTGCGCTCCTTCGCTGCGCGCCTTAAGCGCTTCCTCTCTTCCCGGGCCGTTACGACGGACCTTTTGGAAGCTTCCAACAAGGCGTCGTCGTCCGCGTTTAGAGTTGCCTCCAAAGCCTTCAAGGCATCCATCATCGGCTTTTTGAGCCGGGTCTCTTGCGGCAATTCCGAAGAGGCCGGAACATCGGTAGCTGGCCCGGGAAGAGTCCCCGCATCGGCTTGCGCAGTAGATCCCGCGGCCTCTACAAAGAGACAAAGAAAAGGTTAGATTAGCCATAAGAAAAGAGAATAAAGACTCACTGAGCCGAGACGTACCAACGCCCGATAGAGCACGTTTCCTTTCTTCCTCCTGGAAGGTTTTCAGGGAAGCAGCGATGGCTTCTTCGGTAGAGACGCCTGTTAAAAAAAAAGAGGAAAAGCATTAGTCAAAGACAATGATAAAAGTACGATGCAATGACGGAAAAATACAGCTAGTAATTACCCGATTGCGCGAGTTTAGCCAACCACGCTTCGAACCTTGCCGATCGCTCAGAAGCCGCGATGGCGGCCGCCGTGTCGGTGTCTGCTGGATCTACAAAGAAACCCTCGTTGCTTCCGTACTCGCTCAGGCCTTCGGTGAGAGGGGCCTGAGGCTCTAAGCCGAGGATGGCATCCAGGGAAAGAACGGACTTCTTCTTCCTCTTCTGCCCGCTGGCCCCGGTCGCCGCCAAAATCAGCTTACGCTTCCCAGGCACCTTAGGACGGTGGGTCCCGATGTCCGAGCCCACACCGGACTTCGGCGAAACCACATTCACCATCTCCACTGGAGCACGGGGCGCTGGGGGCACGTCCGTGGTAGTACGGGGCAATCCGTGCAGAGGGCTCAGCACGCGCGGTGGCTCAGCTCCAACATCTCTCAGCGGAGGAACGACAGGGATCCTTGGCCTCAGGGGAGCTTTGCGGTCGCTGCCGGGAGGCACACCCTTGCGGTCAACCAACAATCGCCTTTCTTCCTTAATAACGGCGCCCGTCGAATGCTGGTACCACGCCGTATATGTATTAAGGATCTATGGGACGCAAGTCAGCTCGCTGATAAAAAAATGAGAACCCGTATTCAGACGCATGAAGTGATGCATCGCACTCCACATCCCTTCTTCAGTGGCAGCAGGTTCCAGCAAGAAAGCCTCCAACGGCACTCCTTGATTATAGCTCAGTTGCTGGGCAAAACGATGCGGGTTGTATCTCATGAAAAGCGCCGTATCATTTTGCCTAAACACCAGGAAATCCGGTCTGATAGAATACAAATGGAGGGTCTCCCGGGCTGTCAGAACCGAGGCACCGTCTTTGAAAATATCTTGCAATGACCGCACTGTGGTAGTAGACGCCTTTCCGATGGTTAACACTTTGTCGGTGAAGGTCATTGTCCCCGCCAAAAATTTCTGCGCAAAGGAGCTCAAGGTATCAAATGGCAGCGATACGCTTAAGGAAATGCGAACCAGTATCTTCCGGCCTATATTTTGATAAACTCCTGAAGGAGAAACTATTAGATTCTGATATTATTGGAAGCATCTCGAAAAACTCTTCGATTTGATATATTATGGGCCCCATAATTCATCCGGGAGCAAAAGTTATGAAGTATCACGTGTCCACACGTGATGGACCTTTAAGAACCCGCTGGAGGAGCTAAAAGATATAATAAAAACTCGGAAAAGACCCCAATGGGGCATCACGTGCTGACACGTGACCATGGGTCACGTGCAGACACGTGATGGGCTTTTAAAGCCTCTAAAATAATGAATAGAATTTAATTCTAAAAGTTAGAAATTACCTCAACGAGGTATCACGTGCTTACACGTGACCAATGGTCACGTGTTGACATGTGACCAATGGTCACGTGTTGATACGTGATGGTTAAAACTGAAACATAAATAAGCGGCTGAGAAAGGAACCCAATTGGGGGTCACGTGCTCACACGTGACCAAAGGTCATGTGCCAGCACGTGACTGGCTTTAAAAGCCTTATAATTTAATAGAATTAAATTCTAAAAGTTCTGAATCTTTCCAAATGGAAAAGGGTCATGGGGAACCGTTGGATTAAAGATCCAAGGGTGATTAAAAATCACCAATTTATGGAAAAATCTTAAATAAGGAAAGATTCCCCCTAAATCTAACCGAGATAACAAATAGAATATCTTTTGGATTTAAAATCCACGGTGAATAAAATTCACTGAATGATCTAAAGGCCCAGAATTAATGATAAATATAAATCAAATCTCTCAACAATCAAATCAAATCTTTCAATGAGAGATTTGCTAAACAAATTGATTCTTTTCCTTCTCCTATAAATAGGAGCCAAGAAGAGAAGAGAAGGGATCTACTTTTTTGGGGGAGAGAAGAAACAGAGAGAGGAGAATTTAATTCTCTGCAAAAGAAAAACCCTAGGTAAGAAAAGAGAGGCTTAAAAAGAGAATTTAATTCTCAAAAGAGTTTAACTCTTACATAAAGAAAAGAACTTAGTTCTTTCTCTGGTTGAGGATCTGCAAAGTGCACATCTCCCCATGAATTGAGAATTTAATTCTCATTGGGTTGAGATCCTGCCATGCAGATCTAAAACACAGAGGAGGAATTGAGTTTTGAGAATTTAATTCTCCCAAACTTTCAGGAATTTAATTCCTCCTAAAACAAAACTAGGGTTTAACCCTAATCAAGAATTTAATTCTTTTACATATCTGGGAATTTAATTCCTTTAAAAAGAAATTAGGGTTTTACCCTAAATAAGAATTTAATTCTTAATCTTATAGAGAATTAAATTCTCAAAATAAATTGAAGTGACTTAAAAGATCTCCATACATGCAAAAGACCAAGGTCACGTGTCCCCACGTGACCCCTGAAGAGATCCTGGGAAATAAGAAGGAATTAACTTTGAGGCAATGCCTCACGTGCTCCCATGTGACTCCCAAAAAGTAGAAAGAAAAAGCAAAGGAAATGAAAGCTTTGGGCACTCTCACGTGTTATCACGTGACCCCTCAGCAAATGCTTTAACAATTGGCGCATAGATCCCCATCACGTGCCAACACGTGATGCTCTTAAATAAAAATGAAAGTGTTTAACACTTAATAGCAGAACGAAGAAAGGAGTTTCGGCCCAATCTCAGGCACCTCACGTGCCCCACGTGACCTCTGAAGCACAAAGAATAGAAAAGAGCTCTGGGGCGCCCTCACGTGTCACCACGTGACCCCTAATGAGCATTCTAACAGACCAGAGCGGAGGCCTCCATCACGTGCTCACACGTGATAGCCGTCAGAATTTAAAGTGTTAAACACTTACCTGCAGAATAAAATAAGGGGAATCAGGGCGTTCTCACGTGTCCACACGTGACCCCTCTCTCCTCAGTGTTTAACACTAATCTGAAGACTTTGTCCTCAGTGTTTAACACTGATTTTCTTAGTGTTTAACACTAGTTTGGAAAACTCTATTTGCAGTGTTTAACACTGATTTGCTTAGTATTTAACACTAATTTGAAAGCCCTGTTGCTAGTGTTTAACACTGATTATCTTTTAGTGTTTAACACTAACTTGTTAATCTTATTCCCAGTGTTCAACACTGTTGACCTTTAGTGTTTAACACTAGCTTTAGCCCAATTGGCTAAGTTTCTAGAGGCAAAGCCTCTCCTTCAATGGACCAGCAGAGAGCCAATATTTCAAACACAATTGGATTAGCCCAAATTGGCCATAAGTCCTCAAATCATCTTGAATTGAGCACATCTGCTCTTTCAACCAACTCATTGGTTCAAGGGTACATCTCGGAACTCCTCTGATATTTGTCGTTGTAATCCTTCAACGTCTTCAGAGAGGTAACGGGTCCCGACAACCACACATCAACACGGACTGTGGGGTCCTTAAACTCATGGACTTATGCGTCCCTAAACCAAGATACGGACTGTGGGGTCCTTAAACCCGCGGACTTATGCGTCCTTAAACTAACGGACTAATGCGTCCTTAAACACACCCATATGGACTGTGGGGTCCTTAAACCCATGGACTTATGCATCCTTAAACTACCAATGGACCACTATGTCCCTAAACTGGCAATGGACCACCATGTCCCTAAACTGGAACAATAGAGCCCAAATGCTCTCTTGTCGGATCTAAACGATCCCGTTTAAGTTGATCTTAGCCTCAAATATGGCTAACGTGTCCTTAAACCTTCAAACAGACTTTAGTCCCAAATTGGACTCTAGATCCCCCAATCAACTTTGGCTCAAGGGTACATCTCTGAACTCCTCTGACATCTGTCGTTGTAATCCTTCAACGTCGTCAGAGCGGTGATGGGCCCCGACGGCCATAAATTTAATGGACCACTATGTCCCTAAACTGGAACATTAAAGCCCAAATGCTCTTTTGTCGGATCTAAACGATCCCGTTAAGTTGATCTTAGTCTCAAACTGGACTAACGTATCCTTAACAAACGTTTGAGTTGATCTTAGCCTCAAATATGGCTAACGTATCCTCAAACCAAAACCCCAAACCCAAATCTAAGAAAACACGGATTTGGACTAGTCCACGTCCTACGGGCGACGACCTAACTCAGTCTCTGTATACAATCCACGGGCAACCACAAATAAAACAAACACCCACGACACGAAGTGACCATCTGGAGAAGGAGAAAGTTGTTACCGCAATGCGGTAGCGTAATTAACTGCAGGGGCTTGCGCCTGCAGGGAAGAGCGTCCCCACAATCAAAAACCCCTCAAGCGAGGGGGAATCTGACGAAGTCTGCTACATCGGCCGCATCCGTCTAAACCTCCGATACACGGTGCCATAAATTAACTTGGAATCTTCGGAGAGGTAGACGGATAACACCAATTAGCATCTGCCCCGAACTTCAGGCGAGACGGCCCATGTCTCGGCCGCCGTTCGGAGGGGAACAGTCATCCCGTCTCCAACTGTGCGGGGACGAAGGAGCAAACCTCTGGCATGCCGCGGCGACCGATTTACAATTGAGGCGCCGACCAATCGCATGATCCGAGGGAGGCTGCACCTGTCATAGAACGAAGGCCTTTTGTGCATACCAAAAACGCCAAGTGCATGTAGCTCAAGCCATGACATGAAGTAATGCATCGAGAAGATCACGTGCATTACTCCAGGTTCATTAGCATCCGCCGCTTGACTAAGGCCATGATACAGGTGGGCTAAGCCGGCGATCCCGACGGCCACTTTTACCCCAATGGTCATCCGGTAAGCTGGGTAAAAGACAGATGGCCTCATACGGCGAAGATGCATCGGGAGCGCAAACCAACTCAGCCATAGCCTAAGAAAACATAAGAAGAATGCTTCCTCATCCATCCCAGGGACTGCAACCTCCGCAAAAGGGACAACCGGGGAGTTAGGAAGGAAGAAACCCTTCCAATCTACCTCTGTCGCTGGTAGGTTGTCCAAACCTAAACCGAAAGGGTCATCAAGCGTGGCAAACTTAGCAACTTCCGCCGAGAGGACTTTCGGGTGAAGGAAGCGAGCGATGAAATCCTCGAAATTAACCCCGCGACTCCCAGATTCGATAAAAAGGCCTTCGTAGATATTCAACACTTTGATCAAACTTGGAAACTGATGTTGAACAGCATTCTCCGGGGTAAGGCCCATGATCACTGGCTTAGCACCGAAGACATATTCGTCCGTAGGAAGCAGCTCCTCGTAATGCTCCCCTATGACCGGTAAGCCGGAAACTTCTGTGAACTCCTCTAAAGAAATCGACACTTCCCGGTCCAGTGCGAGAAAAGTGTGAGTAGGGATATTCCACTGCTCCAAAAAAGCCTTAACCCACCAGGTAGGAAGCGTGGGATATTGGAAGAGAGAAGCATAAACAACGGTGTACAACCCAAGCCTTATCAACTGCGACTTCTTCACTGACAAAATGTAGCGAGCCCATGGCAGATAACTGATCGGATGACGGGGGATCAGACCTATATTATATGGTTGCCCCCAGGGTCGCGCTTCGCCTTGACAAATACGGTGTCCTAAGATATCTAAAACCATGGGAGGCTGAACGGGAATTGCAGCTATGGCGGGATGAAGAAGGCCTTCTGATGTCCAATCGACCATCTCCACGGCATACTTCACCGGGGGTGAGTTCGCATAATGGATCGCTATGATGGGCTCTGATGGTACTGTGCATGAAAAGCTCTGTCGAACCCTGATAATTTGATTGTACCACGACCCCCAAATGTGAAGATTCTTATGTTCCGGATCATGGTCTCTGATCAAATCTAGGACCTCCCGGTCTATGGGTGCTCCAGGGAATCCTCCCTCCGAGCGAACGAATGGGAACGAGGTATCGAAAGACATGTTGCCTGCAAAAAGAAGAGGGGCGGAGATCAACTGTCAGTATTATAATTTTTAATTTCTGACACTTGGAACTTTAAAAGTTGTACCACACTGCAATGCAGTGGAAAGGGGACCAAAGGGGGACCCACAAAATCTAGATGACACTGCATCAGTTAATAAGACAGCCCCATCATTGGATGGGACTGTCAATTAATGAGGAGATCCCCAAAAGAATATTTTCATTAAATGAGAAATCCCTTGAGACAAGGAGAAAATCTCCCTTTTCAGAGCAAAGCTCTGCCACAGAGTGACACTTGTCAAACTCTGGTCACAAGGGAATAAAATTCCTTAAAAGAGCCTAGCTCTGTAATAATGATGGAAAAATCCATCAAAAGAAAAATTAACTCCTAAAAATGAAAGTGTGGGATCTTAAAGATCTATGAAAAACTCTTGAGAGTTCTTCATCAAAAGACCAAAAAGATCTATATTTTGTCCAAGAGCAAAGCTCTGTTCATGAGTTAAGAAACCCTGAAACAAGATCTCTTTAGATCCATGGATTCTTGAGAGCAAAGCTCTGTATATGAAACCCTAAAGGGGTTTTCTTTAGATCAGAAGATCTATGAGAGCAAGGCTCTGTTGGTTAAAATTAATTTAATCTAAATTTTTATCTAAAAGTTTTTAGAGTTTAACTCTTGGAGTTCTTAAAAACGAGAGCAAGGCTCTGAAAAATCAAATTCTTGAAGATGATAGTCATCTGCTGAGGACCAAGGGTCCTATTTATAGGCGTTTAAGCGCCTCTTCAACTCCTGAGTTGATCTAACGGTTGGGATCTTGCCACCGCTGCACTCACGTGTGCGCCATGTGAGCGCAACGGTTGGGGGGGGAATTTGTTTCCCCCAATCAGAGCAAAGCTCTGTTTGAATTTCAAAAATTCAAAAAAATTGAAGCAACGCTTCAGATTTCTTGCGCTGCGCGCAACACGCCACGTGTCAAAAGCAGACACGTCAGCGCTGCGCCCAAGACAGCGCACCCAATCAGAGCAAGGCTCTGTTTTAAAATAAAAAAAAGGAAGTAATGCTTCAGATGACTTACGCTCTGCGCTGCGCGACACGTGTCAGCGCAGTTGCGCTGCGCGACACGTGTCAAGCGCAGGTGCGCTTGCGCCAACTGTGCCAGCACTAAATCAGAATTAAAATTCTAGAAAGATCTTTTTAATCTTGTTAAAACAAGAAGATTATCTTCTGTAAAACAGAGCTCTATGATCAAAGATCCGACGGTGGGGAAATATCCCCAGATCAATCAGAGAAAGATCTCTGTAACCAACCTAACAAACTAATTGGCCCTATATAAAGGCCCCTAGACTCCAAGTCTAAAACACAGAGAGATAGAGATACAGAGAGCTCTTCTAAAAAAAAAAACTTTGAGAAGAATTCAAAGAGAAAGAAAAAAGGTAAACTTTTGAATAAAAGAAGAATTTCTACTAAAAAGATCAATGATCTAAGAACAAGATCAAGATCTTAGATAAAAAAAAGAGAAAAAAGATCAAAAAAAGATCTAATTGAAAAAAGATAAAACAGAAGTAATTTACTTCATTGATTAGATCTTTTGATCTATATAAAGGCATTGCCTTTTGATGAACCATCGGTTCTTGAATCTTGAGGTAGAACCTCTAAAAAGATTCTTTTCTTTGATCAAGATACGCTCTGCGCTACTGTACAGTGCCCTGCACTCCTAATTTGCGCTGTTGTGCTCTTGGATTGGCGCAAGTCACCAGAGCGCGTCACGTGTCAGCAGCGCACTGGCGCAGCGCACTGCGCTAACAGACTTGCGCTCAGCAGAGTGTGACACGTGTCACCTCCACGTCAGTTTGCGCCCTGCGCTCCTCAATCGGCGCAAAGCGCCTGAAAGGCCACGTGGCGCGCTGTCAGACCATTAAATGCACTGCATTATTAAAGAAAAGGGACAGAGCCCAATTAAAAAGGCCTAACAGGCCAAAATAAATGCTATGCATTTAATTAAAAAGCCTAATACTGTGCATTATTTTAAAAAGGGGGCAGAGCCCAAGCAAAGGCCTAAACAGGCCAATCATGAACAAAATGTTAAACATTTTCAAATGGACTTAACCCAATTCTGGCCGTAAGTCCTCAAATTAAATTGAACTGAGCACGACTGCTCTTTCAAATCAATTTACACCCGGTTCAAGGGTACATCTCTGAACTCCTCTGATATTCGTCGCTGTAATCCCTCAACGTCGTCAGAGAGGTGACGGGTCCCGACAACCATACATTGATACGGATTGTGGGGTCCTTAAACTCGTGGACTAATGCGTCCTTAAACCAATATTCGTCCCCAAAATGAGAATGTTGGACCACCATGTCCCTAAACTGGCAATGGACCACCATGTCCCTAAACTGGAAATGGACCACCATGTCCCTAAACTGGAAATGGACCACTATGTCCCTAAACCAGAACAATAGAGCCCAAATGCTCTTTTGTCGGATCTAAACGATCCCGTTGAGTTGATCTTAGTCTCAAATTAGACTAACGTATCCTTAACAAACGTTTGAGTTGATCTTAGCCTCAAATATGGCTAACGTATCCTCAAACCAAAACCCCAAACCCAAATCTAAGAAAATACGGATTTGGACTAATCCACGTCTTACAGGCGATGACATAAATTAGTCTCCGTATACAATCCACGGGCAACCACAAACAAAACAAACACCCACGACACGAAGTGAACATCTGGAGAAGGAGAAAGTTGTTACCACGATGCGGTAGCGTAATTAACTGTAGGGGCTTGCGCCTGCAGGGAAGAGCGTCCCCACAATCAAAACCCCCTCAAGCGAGGGGGAATCTGACGAAGTCTGCTACGTCGGCCGCATCCGTCTAAACCTTCGATACACGGTGCCATAAATCAACTTGGCATCTTCGGAGAGGTGGACGGATAAAACCAAATAGCATCTGTCTCGAATCTCAGGCAAGACGTCTCTACGTCGCGCCGTCATTTGGAGGGGAACAAGGAGCGAATCATTATTTGCCTCGAGAGGACTTGGAATTTGATACCGATTTAGGCATCAGCATCGCTACGACTGGGATATTGCCAGGAGTGAATCATCATTTGCCTTGAAAGGACTTGGAATTTGATACCTGTTCAGGCATCAGTATCGCTGCGACTGGAATATTGCTAGGAGCGAATCATCATCTGCCTGTGCTGATTTGAACAAATGTGGCTTAGTACACAGGGTTAGGATCCTGTTGACTAAGACTTTTTGACTTTATGAGCTATAAGGGTCTCATAAAGTTATTTCTCCCTACGGGTTGTGAGGATCTTGTGGGCGTATTTTCTCCTTAGGAATCGTGGGGATTCCTAAGTGTGTGTTCTCTTATAAGTCGTAAGGATCTTACAAGAGTGTTTTCTCCTTATAAGTCGAAAGGGCTTACAAGTGTCGTTTACCATATGAGGACATTCCTTGTCATTGGTGGAACTTGGTGGGGGAAATCGTTTATTTGTGCCCGTGGATTGTATACAAGGGCCGATATTGGACCGCCTGTAGGGAAACTTGGAGAATGCGACGGCTTAAGGACAGGTTTGGATCCCTGTAACTTAAGACTTTAAATCCTATGAGCCGTGAGGTTCTCATAGGTGGAGTTCTCCTTACGGGTCGAGAGGATCTCGTAAGTGAAAATTTTACGAGATTGCGCTCTTTCGGGTTTTCGCAAGCTCGCCGGTAGCCCTGTTATTTTTACTCACGGCGTCCTTTCGGGTTTTCATCCGTGCCTATTTTGATTGTGGATATATTGTTTTTTTAACAACGAGATCGCGTCCTTTTAGGTTTTCACAAACTTGCGGGTAGCCCTGTTGTTTTTACTCACGACGCCCTTTCGGGTTTTCATCCGTGCCCATTTTGCTTGTGGACATACCGTTTTTTAACAATGGGACTTGAGTTGCAGTGTTCTCCGTTGGAGCTTTGATTGCAATATAGATTCCAAGAGAAGATATCGCCGTATTTAGGACGATACACCATGTTTGAGGCGGAGTACTAGGCTATGGACATTTCGGTCCATTGCCAGTTTAAGGACGTAGTGGTCCATTATCACCATTTTTTGGGTGAAACTTTTCCGAATACCACTTAGAGTTTTGACTTAGAAATATAGCGAGTGGACACGAGTGTCGTCATCTATCATTGACCTAGGTCGTTACTCGTCAAGCATGGTATTTCTTGAGGAATCGGCCGTTTATTGGCTGGAAGGGTCTTTCGCCATGCATATCCACTAGCAAGTAGGCCCCACCTTGGTAGACCTTGTCTATGATGTACGGGCTTTCATAGTTTGGCTCGAATTCCCCATTTTTCTCGATTGGGGATCATAGGTCTTTTGACACTAGCACGAGTTTGCTTTGGCGGAATGTTCTCGGCCAAGTCAGTCTTTTGTATGAGCGCGTCATCCTTGCCTTGTAAGATTCTAGGTTTTGCTGCGTCACGAGGTGAGTTTCATCGAGGGTGTCGAGCTCCTCAAGTCGAAGATGGGCATTCTCATCATGTGTTAGCTCGTATCGAACCGCTGCTCGGAGAGAAGGGAGTTCAATTTCCAAAGGAAGGACTGCTTCAGTGCCGAATACCAACGCGTATGGTGTTGTATTTGTAGCCGTTTTGAACGTCGTTTGGTACGCCCAAAGAGCTTCATGCAGTCTATCGTGCCAGTCCTTTTTTTTGGACATCGTTTTCTTTATAATCTTGGTCAAGGTCTTGTTGAAAGCTTCAGCTAGACCGTTGGCACGAGGATTATAGACTGAAGAGTATCTCCTGTCTATTTTGTGCTGTTCTGCGAAGCGGCTGATTTTATGGCTCCTGCAGGCTGGCCCATTATCCGAGATTATCCGTCGCGGAGTATGGAACCGGTAGATGACATGTGTCTTGAAGAAATGGAGGATGTTCTTTGTCTACACTTTCCTTAACGGTACTGCTTCTACACACTTAGAGAAGTAATCAGTCATTGCTAGTATGAACCGATGTCCTTTGGATGATGCTGGTTCAATGGGGCTGATTATATCGGCTACCCACATTTCGAACGGCCAGCTAGCTACTGTTGGGTGTAGCGAATTTGGATGCTGGTGAATGAAGTCCCCGTGAATTTGGCACAAGTGATACTGTTACGCATATTCGAGGCAGTCCTGAATTATTGTGGGCCAGTAGTAACCTATTATTTTGATCTTCAGCTTCATCTTTGGTCTGGCTTGGTGAGAACCGCAGAGTCCGTCGTGAGTTTCTTGGATGACTCTCTTTGCTTCTTCTGGCCCCAAGGACCTTAGCTACAGACAGTCGAATGATCTCTTATATAGAGTATCATTAACGAAGGTGAAAGACAAAGCTCGTTTCATGAGCTGATATCTTGATGACGCATTTTTGGACGTTTGATGGGATTTGAAGTAGTCTATGAAGACTTCCCTCCAATTCTTGACCTTTTCTTCATCTTAAATTTGAAGGACTACTTGTTTAGTCGCTTCTTTTCCTTCAGACAACTCCATTGAATCTCTGAAGATATTTCTGCTGGCGCAAGAACCCGGCAGCTTTGTACAACGATCCTTACGTCATCGAGGTTTTCGTCAGCCAGTTCCTTAGCAAGCTTAGCTAATGCATCTGCCTTGCTATTTTCCGCACGCGGTATGCTTTCCAGGATGTAGGAGGGGATCTGTGTTAACATTTGCAGCATTCTCCTGCCATATTTTATCAGTTCTGGCTTGCATGTCTGATAGTCACCATTTACTTGGCTAACGACCAGCTGGGAGTCTCTATATATGAGGAGGTTTTCTATTCCCATATCAACAGCGATCTCAAGACCCGCTATCAAAACTTCATATTCAGCCTTGTTGTTTGTTCTTGGTTCCGTTAAGGAAAGGGCGAAACGCATTATCCCTCCTTGCGGAGTCACGAAGATGAGGCCCACCCCGGCTTTGATTATAGGGGTGTTATACTTCCGCTTCTTCATGGAAGATGCTCCATCGAAATAGAGTTCATATTGGACATTATTTTCTTCCTTCTCCCCTTCGATTGTGTCGAACGTGTATTCGTCTGGCAACTCGCAATTTAAGAGAGAATCGGCCGGTATCGGATGCTCAGCGAAAAAGTCGGCGATGGCCTGTCCTTTCACTGCTTTGAGTGGTCGATATGTTATCGAGAATTCCATTAAGAGGAAGGCTCATTTGGCAAGACTTTCTGTTAGTATGGCTCTTGACATCAAATATTTGAGAGGATCCACCTTTGATACGGGATGACACTTTATGCTGAATAGCGCCCATGTGAGGGACACATGGGGCTCTTGGCGCTGAGCTCCAACTACTGAGTGCTAAGCACTCTTTATTAAGCAGCGCCCACGTGAGGGGCACGTGGGGCACTGAGCGCCAACCACTGAGTGCTAAGCACTCTTTATTAAGTAGCGCCCACGTGAAGGGCACGTGGGGCGCTTGGCGCTGATTTTTCTTCGTGTATTATGTTCTGAAGAGTTCAATTCTCTATTCTTCTCTAGATCTTCAATCCCCAAGAACAAATTCATCCCCATGAGAATTAAATTCTCATTTGTGGAAGACTTGTCTCATGGATCTCAGATCCAAGGAAAGAACTATGTTCTTTTATGAGGGTTAAACCCTTAGATATGCGGATGAGATACTCTGATCTCTATTTTTTTTACCTCGAAGAAAGTTCTTCTTTCTTCTCTCTTAAAACCTTCTCTTTTTTTTGCCTGTTCTTCTTTTTGAACTTGAAGTTTATGGGGGGGGGTTCCTCTCTCCAAGACTTGAAGTCTTGGGTCCTTTATATAGTAGAGGCAGATTTGTTGATTTAGTTAAGAAAATCTCTCATTGAGAGATCCTTAATTGATCTGGGGATTTTATCCACCGTTGGATCTTTGATCCAAGGATTTCTATTTTACATAAGATATTTTTCTTGTTTTTAACAAGATTGGGGAAATATTTTCCCATACAGAGCTTATTCTATAGCTTGGTGATTTTTAATCACCATTGGATTTTTAATCCGATGGTGCTCTGTTTTACAGAGAGTAATCTTTCTCGTTTAGAAATATCCGAGGAATATTTCCTCAACAGAATTTAATTCTGTATTTTGATGATTTATTATCTCCATTGGATCTTTGATCCAATGACAGAGAACTTTTAGTTCTGGCGCCGGCGCCCTCGCGCAAGGCATGTGAGGCGCCGCTTCAGAGTTTTTAACTCTTGGCGCTGGCGCCCTCGTGCAAGGCACGTGAGCGCCCTCGTACAAGGCACGTGAGGCGCTGCCTCAGAGTTTTTAACTCTCGGCGCTGGCGCCTTCATGCAAGGCACGTGAGGAGCTGCCTCAGAGTTTTTAACTCTCGGCGCTGGCGCCCTCGTGCAATGCATGTGAGGCGCTGCCTCTTTTCAAATTTTGAATAGAGCCTTGCTCTTTTATTATTGCAGGGAAACAACTGTCTTCCTGAGTCCAAACTTTATAAGTAGTATCCGGAAAAACTTCGCCTCGAAACTGACACTGGACCGAGATGTCCCTAAACTAACACTGGACCGAGATGTTCCTACACTAACAATGGACCGTAATGTCCTTAAACTAAATACGTCTCCTCAAACACGGCGATAGTGGAATTCAAGTCCACAAGTCCCAGCGGCGAAGACTGTAACTCAAGTCCAGTTGGCTGCACAGCTGCCCCACTGACGAAGTCCTCCATAAGTTCCATTGGCGGACAGAGGGGTAAAAAAACGGTACGTCCACAAGAGAAAAGGGTATGGATGAAAACCCGAAAGGGCGCCGTGAGTAAAAACAACAGGGCCACCGACGAGCTTATGAAAACCTGAAAGGGCGCAATCTCGTGGTAAAAAAAAAGGTACGTCCACAAACGAAATGGGCACGGATGAAAACCCGAAAGGGCGCCGTGAGTAAAAACAGCAGGGCTGCCGGCGAGTTTATGAAAAACCGAAAGGGCGCAATCTCGTTAAAATAAAGACACCTGCAAGGTCCTCTCGACCTTGTGAGGAGAAAACGCCTGTGTGAGATCCTTACTACTCACAAGGGATCAACACAGTTAGGGAACCCTACGATTCCTAAGGAGAAATTACACTTACAAGATCCTCATGACTCAGAAGGAGAATTCCCCCTGTGAGACCCTCACGGCTCATGTGATTCAAAAGCCTTAAGATACAGGGACTTGAACCTGTTCTTAAGCCATCACAGTCCCCAAGTTGCCCTACAGGCGGTCCATATTGACCCTTGTATACAATCCACGGGCACAAATAAATGTTCCCTCACCAAGTCCCACCAATGACGAAGAGTGTCTTCATATGGCGAATGACACTTGTAAGTCCTCTCGACTTATAAGGAGAAAATACTCTTTTGAGATCCTTACGACTTATAAGTGAATACACACTTGGGGATCCTCACGATTCCTAAGGAGAAAATACACCTACGAGATTCTCACGACTCGTAGAGAAAAATACCTTTATGAGACCCTTACGGTTCGTAAAGTCAAAAAGCCTTAATTAACAAGATCCTAACCCTATTTGCTAAGCCACCTTTGTTCAAATCGACAAAGGCAAATGATGATTCGCTTCTGGCAATATCCCAGTTGTAGCGACGCTGATGCCCAAATTGGTATCAAATTCCAAGTTCTTTCAAGGCAAATGATGATTCGCTCTTAGTAATATCCCAGTTGTAGCGATGCTGATGCCAAGATTGGTATCAGATCTCAAGTTCCATACTCGCAATAAAAATCAGCCAGCAAAAAATGCATATGAAATAGCCGAAATGATAGGGCAACTCGCAATAAAAAATATCGAGTAAATAGAAAAAAAACAGCCGAAATGATTGGGCACTGCGATAAAACAGCCGAAATGATTGGGCAATCGCGATTTTCACGATATAAAAAGCTGAAATGATAGAGCATCGCGGGAACAAAAAAAATGAAACTTCTGCCCTGCAGGTGAGTCCACATCGACCCCTGTATACAATCCATGGGCACAAACGAAAAGAGAACCACATTTTCCTACCAGGCTCCATCAGAAGGAGAGCCAGGTCTCGACGGCAACATCCACAGCCTAGAGATCAACAACAACATTCCTTCTCACTACAACAAGATGCAGACGCGATGTCAACAACTGACCCCAGGGTCAAAACAACGGAGCCATGGCAAAGTCCCTAGTTCCAGGCCTCGACGGTTCACCAACAACCTAGAGACTACCTCGGAGCCATGGTAATGTCTCTAGTTCCCAGTCTCGACGGCAACATCTGCAGCCTAGAGATCAGCAACGGTGTTCCTTCTCACTCCAACAGGATGCAGATGCGACATTAACAACCGACCCCAGGGTCAAAACAACAGAGCCATGGCAAAGTCTCTAGTTCCAAGCCTCGACGGTTCATAGACAACCTAGAGACAATCTCGAAATTCGTCGCAATATAGCGGACACAATGTCAACAAATGAAGCAAAAGAAGATCCCTAGCTTCAGGGTCTTGACGGCAACTCAAATAAAACTTGAAAGACTATCGTAGATCATCCCACACCAGCGCAAAGTGGTCATGACTCATCGGGGCTCCCAAATTGAGCCTAACCTCAAGTAAAAAGCAGCATGGAAAATCCTTAACGCTTGCTCTTCTGACGGTAATATGACCTGGGAGATTACTTGAAGACGTCTTGTCCAGCCTCCGAAGGGATCAGAGACATGACAATCGCGGGGCTACTCGAACGACAAGATTGTGTATCGGGGAATGCATCAGCCAACGCGATGGTACGACAGATAAAAAACCCTAGTACCACAGACCTTAACGGACCTCTGTCGTAAAGAGCAGAGGTTAACTGTGACATTAGGACATTCTTGCGAGAACTTCTCGATTCGTCTCGACTCATAGGGAAAACAATGTTCCTGCGAGAACTTCTCGACTCGTCTCGACTCGTAAGGAAAAACATCTTCATGAAACCTTCACGGATTATGAAGGTGGAAAGCCTTAGGCAACGGGGATATCAACCTCTTTCCTAAGTACTGTGGCCCTGCAAGTAGGTCCAAGATGGACTATTGTATACTATCCACGGGCCATATTTTCCAAAGTCGAATATCGACAAGAAAAAACCCTACTTAAGAGTCCTCTCGACTTGTAAGGGGGAAAATTCTCTTTTGAGATCCTTACGACTCTTAACAGAAAATGCACTTAGGATTCCTCACGACTCCTAAGGAGAAAATACACCTACGGGATCCTCTTGACTCGTAGAGAGAAAGTCTTTATGAGACCCTCACGGCTCATAAAGTTGAAAAGCCTTAGGCGACAGATCCAAACCTGTTTCCTAAGCCATCGCTGTCCTGCAAGGAGGTCAAGATGGACTATCTACGGGCCACATTTGCCAAAGTTACATGCCAATATAAAATAAACTATGTCTTTTATTCATGAATTCAAGTGAATACAAGATGCATTTCATGAAGGAATCAGAATGAATACACGTTATTCATGAATCATAAGTTTACAGTTGGTATAAGAAAAAATGTACAATGACAGTTATTAAGGAGGAGGCGTCTTCAACAAATTGACAAGCCACTCGTGCGCTCCTCTCAATCCTTTCTCATGGCCAACTACTGTGGCCAATTCCGCTTTAATTTGAGTCCGTTGCCGCAAACAGGATGAAAGATTTTCATTAGTTTCTAGCATGGCAGCTTCACAGTCCTGCGTGACCCGTTCGGTGAAGTCGAGCGTCCTCCTTAACGTTAACCCATTCGAAATATATCGCTGGAGGTTGTCGAAAATAGCTTTTAACTATGCAGCATTTGCTTCAACCTGGGTACGCAACCGGACGGATTCGCGGGAGGCCACCTCATGTTCTTTTCATCTCAGGGCCGCCTCTTGTTCAAAATGGCGAATGAAAGGAACACTATGCTCGACCCACGCAGCCCGTTGGGAGTTTGAGACAAACACCTCAGGAGCGAGACGCTTGAGCTCAATCTCGTGCAGGCAAGCCTCGATCTTTCTGCAATAATCAACCCAAGAGCCGACGAGATCTTCATCATGGAAGTTTATGAGTGTCGCTAGCATTGGATTGACTTCATCGGCAAAATCCATAGCAGAAGTAAGGGCCTCAGCATTGAGATCTTCGATAAATTCGCTTAACATTCGCCGACTATTTGCGGCGCCCCTGGAAGATATGCGTTTAGCGAAGGGCCCTGCGGGCATTGGAATACGAGACTCAAAAGGTGCTAGAGCCGGTGCAATTGCTGCAAAATGAATTACGATCAAATTTCGACTCGGGAGATAAAGAAAACACATAAGGGATGAAGTATATTATACCGGCTGCGGCAGGCGGCAGAATGGGGAGTACCGGGGGCGCGACTATTCTCTCGTCTCCTCCTCCGACCCGTGACGCTGTGATCAATATAAAGAAGACTTAGCAATAATTAGTCTATTCATAAAAGAAGGGGAGAACATTAGCTGAAGAATATACTAACCAATACCAGAAGGTGGAACGATTTCCGACTGAAAGGAAAAATGTGGGTTCAACACCTGATATAAATGGTCGAAAAGGACTCCTGCAGAGTTGCGACTGTTTCCCCAATCAGAGCAAAGCTCTGTTGAAATTCAAAATTCAAATTTTGAAGCAACGCTTCAAATCTTGGGCGCAACGCGCTACATGTCAGGCGCTGATACGTCAGCACAGCGCCCAAGAGGGCGCGCCCAATCAGAGCAAAGCTCTATTTTAAAAAAAATTAAAGGAAGCAACGCTTCAGTTGCGCAAACACTGCGCTGCGCGACACGTGTCAGCGCAGATGCGCTAGCGCAGTTGCGCTGCGCGACACGTGTCAGCGCAGTTGCGCTGCGCTGCGCGCTGCGGGATACGTGTCACGCGCTGGGGCATTTGCGCTAAAAAGAATTAAGATTTTAAAGAAATCTTTCTGTTCTTGTTAAAACAAGAAGATTTTCTTCTGTAAAACAGAAGTCCTTGGATCAAAGATCTAACGGTGGGGAAAATTCCCCGAATCACTCAGAGAAAGATCTCTTTAACAAATTTAACTAATTTATGAGCACTATAAAAAGAACCCTAGACCTCAATTCAAAGGCATCAACATTTTTGAGAGAAATCAAACAGAGAGAACTCTGAAGAACTCCTCAAGAACAAAAAAGGTAAAAAGCCTTTAGAAAAAAGAGAAAATTCTCTTATGAATAGATTATGGATCTAAAAACAAGATCAATGATCTTGAATATAAAAAAAATAATGCTTTGCACTTTTTATGAACCTTTGGTTCTCTGAGATAAGAAAAAGAAGAGAAACTTGTTTTCTTTGATCTAAATTAGATCAAGAAAGCAAACAGTGCTTTGCACTTCTTTTATGAACCTTTGGTTCTTGAATCTAAAAGATTCTCAAATTTAGAGTGCTTTGCACTTGCAAACTGCGCTGTTGCGCTCTTGGGAGAGCGCCACGTGTCAGCGTCTGAACCATTTGCGCTATGCGCTTTTGAAATAGAGCTTTGCTCTCTGAAATTGGCGCAACTCACCAGAACGCGCCACGTGTCAGCAGTGCAAACGCAGCGCACTAGCGCAGCGCACTGCGCTTGCATGACACGTGTCGACACTACAAGCGCTTGCGCTTTCTGATTGGCGCAAAGTGCCTGATAAATGCAAAACATTTCTTAAAGGGCCATGCCCAAACCAAAAGACCAAGCAGGCCTAATTAAATCGATGCTCTGCATCATTTATAAATGAGCAGAGCCCAAACAAAATAATAAAAATGCTATGCATTTTAAAAGGGGCAGAGCCCATACAAAGCAGATGCTTTGCATCATTCATAAATGGGCAGAGCCCAAAACAAATTGATACTCTGCATCTTTTATGGGTAGAGCCCAAATAAAAATGCAATGCAAAAGCAAATAAAATGTTGAATATTTTCAACTGGACTTAGCCCAATTTTGGCCGTAAGTCCTCAAATTAAATTGATTGAGCACGGTTGCTCTTTAAATCAATTTACGACCGGTTCTAGGGTACATCTCCGAACTCCTCTGACACTTCTCGTTGTAATCCTTCAACGACGTCAGAGAGGCGATGGGTCCCGACGACCACATATGAATATGGACTGCGGGGTCCTTAAACTCGTGGACCGAAACGTGCTTAAACTAATATCGGACCGAGACGTCCTTAAACTAATATCGGACCGAGACGTCCTTAAACTAATGATGGACCGAAACGTCCTTAAACTAATGACGGACCACCACGTCCCTAAACTGGAATACGGACCACCTCGTCCCTAAACTGGCGATGGACCACCACGTCCCTAAACTGGAACATGGACCATTACGTCCCTAAACTGGAACAATAGAGCCTCCAAATACTCTTTTGCCGGATCTAAACGGTCCCATTTAAGTTGATCTTAGCCCCAAACACGGCTAACGTATCCTTAAACATTCAAACAGACTACATATTCCCTAATCAACTTCGGTTCAAAGGTACATCTCCGAACTCCTTTGACACCTATCGTTGTAACCCTTCTACGACGTCAGGCAGGTGACGAGTCCCGACGGCCATATATTAAATTGATCACCACGTTAAGTTAATCTTAGTCTCAAACAAGACTAACGTATCCTTAACGAACGTTTAAGTTGATCTTAGCCTCAACACGGCTAACGTATCCTTAAACTAAAAACACCAAACCCAAATCTAAGTAAATACGGATTTGGACTAATCCACGTCCTACGGGTGACGGCATTACTCAGTCTCCGTATACAATCTACGGGCAACCACAAACAAAATAAACACACACGACACGAAGTGAAATTCTGGAGAAGGAGAAAGTGGCTACCGCGATACGGTAGCGTAATTAACTGCAGGGGCTTGCGCCTGCACGGAAGAGCGTCCCTACAATCAAAAACCTCTCTAGCGAGGGGGAATCTGACGAAGTCTGCTACATCGGCCGCATCCGTCTAAACCTCCGATACACGGTGTCATAAATCAACTTGGCATCTTTGGAGAGGTGGACGGATAAAACCATATAGCATCTGCCCCGAATCTCAGGCTCAGACGTCCTCACGTCGTCCCGGACACCATTCGGAGGGGAACAGCGACAATATACAGTCAATACAAGGAGGATTGTATCGATAGTGAAACAAATAAATGAGAAACCCATACCTTCTAAGATTTGAGGGGGCACAGAAGAAGGCGGGGGGACAGCGACCGTCAGAGCAGCGACCAAAGACACTTCTTCAGACGACATAGCCTCAGGGTTCACCGTGCCTATGCTCAAGACAAACGAAATATCATTAAAAGGGCTGAACAGGATTGAAAAACTCGAAAACAACAACCCCAGGGACTACCTGATAGATCGTAGACCAAAATCGCGACGGGAGCATCACCAGGTGCAACGGCTTCTTCACTCTCTATCGGGGGAATAGATTCTGCGCCCGTAGCCTCATCCCCTGACTCGGCGAGGGCCGTCGTAACACTTGCAACGCCCACCGATACCAAAGAGCCACAGGGAGAAAGAGCGGCGGTCTGGACAGTCCCAGATTCCCGAGAAAGAGTAGCCACTTCAGGCTCTGTAATCGCCAGTGTTTCACCTGCCATACCATCACCAGGACTTGGCCCTGTGTAAAAGAAAATGCGTATGTCAGAATTCGAGGACCGATTTTCAATAAAAGACCGGGTGTTACGTTACCTTGAATTAGCTTTTTAGTTCCTTCTCGAGCCGCGCGTGCAACTTGTCTATGGACGGTAAACAGGGCAGAGGGAACATCCGCCGAAGAAGTATCAGCAAGCGGAATACTGCTTGAGCCTGCACCTACGGCCAAAACGGCATCGCGTTCCCTCGCCCCATGCTTCCTACGCTTCCTTTCGGTCTGAGCAGTGGGAAATGACCTCCTCAAGACTTCCGAAAAAGGGACGTCGTCATCCGAACCGAGCTCTGCTTTCGGAGCCGCTACGACGTCCATCATCGGCTGCTTCAGCAAAGCCTCCTGCGGCGACTTTAGGAGGGTCATGGCCACAGTAGCTGGCTCTAGAAGTTTTGCTACATCACCACTTGGGATCGACACTGCACTTGGAATAACCTGAGTTGAGATAGTCCCTGCAATAAGGTAAAAGAGAGGTTCAGAGCACGAATAAAAAGAATAAAGGTGTAATGAAGCAACTTATACCAAGACCCAAAGAAGCGTGGAGGCTCTCTTCCTCCTCGAACGTCCTGAGGGAAGTCGCGAGAGCCTCTTCGGCAGAAATACCTGTTGAAGAAGAGAGTGTTAGTAAAAGCATAATAAAGAGAAAAGGGAGAGCCTCAGAAGAGTATAACTGAAGTATATCTGACTTCGCGATAGTGATCATCGCCGCTTCCTCGCGAGCCAGTCGCTCGGAAGCTGCGAGGGCAGCCTGAAGATTAGTATCGGTCGCAGGCGTGTCGAACAAACCCTCGTTGGTACCGTATTCGCACAAACCATCGCTGTAGAGAGCATGTGGCTCCTGGCCAAATATGATATCAACAGAAAATAGGGACTTCTTCTTTTTCTGCGAGCGGACACCGGCGGCCGATGACAAGATTTTATGCCTGATAGGCATTTTCGAGCGGCGGGTCCTGATTTTCGTAGCAGCACCAGATTCTGGGGATGCCATGGCTACCGCAGTTACTGGAACATCGGATTGAAGCCTCTGTTCTCCGCCGAAAACAGGGACGAAACCGCGTAGGTCGTCTGGCCTGAATTTAGGGGAAGATGCTATTTGGTTTTATCCGTCTACCTCTCCGAAGATGCCAAGTTAATTTATGGCACCATGTATCGAAGGTTTAGACAGATACGGCCGTTGTAGCAGAATTCGTCAGATTCCCCCTCGTTGGCAATGGATTTTTGATTGTAGGGACGCTCTTCCCTGCAGGCGCAAGCCCCTGCAGTTAATTACGCTACCACGTAGCGGTAACCACTTTCTCCTTCTGCAGATGGTCACTTCGTGTCGTGTGTGTTTGTTTAGTTTTTGGTTGCCCGTGGATTGTATACGGAGACTAATTTACGTTGTCGCCCGTAGGGTGTGGATTAGTCCAAATCCGTATTTTCTTAGATTTGGGTTTGGTTTGGATTTAAGGATCGTTAATCTCATTGAGATTAAGATCAACTTAAACGTTTGTTGAGGATACGTTAGTTTAATTTTAGACTAAGATCTACTCAACAGGGTTTTGTGATCATTTAGATCCAACGAAAGAGTATTTAGACTCTATCGTTTTAGTTTAGGGACATTGCGGTCCACAAGTTTAAGGACATCATAGTCCATGGAGTTTAAGGACATCATAGTCCAGTTTAAAGACATCATAGTCTATAGGGTTTAAAGACATCATAGTCTATAAAGTTTTTGGTTGTTGGGACCCGCCACATCTCTGAAGACGTTGAAGAATTACAACGACACATATCAGAGGTGTGAAGAGATGTACCCTTGAACCGATGTTGGTTGAGAGATCTGTAGTCAAGGTTTGGGACTAAGATCAATTAAAGAGATTGTGAGCACATGGTATCCGTTAATTTGAATTGAGGACTTATGGCCAACTTGGGCTCAGTCCACTCAGATTTGAATAAAACGTTGAACATTTGTTTGGGCTCAGTCCCTTTTGGTTCAATAATGCTGAGCATTAATTTGGGTTCTGACACCCCTTTTTCTTTTATCTTTTTACTGAGTGTTGAACACTTTTTATGGTGCTGGGCTTTTTTTTAAAGAACACGTTGTGTTCCCTCAGCGCACACGTGAGGAGAACGTGGTGCACTTGGCGCTGAGCGCCAGACTTGGAGCGCTGAAGCGCTTTTGAAATAGCGCACATGTGAGGAGCACGTGGTGCGCTAGGCGCTGAGCGCCAGACTTGGAGTGTTGAAACGCTTCTTTTGAAATAGTGCACACGTGAGGAGCACGTGGTGCGCTTGGCGCTGAGCGCCAGACTTAGAGCGCTGAAGCGCTTCTTTTGAAATAACGCACACATGAGGAGCACGTGGTGCGCTTGGCGCTGAGCGCCAGACTTGGAGCGCTGAAGCGCTTCTTTTGAAATAGCGCACACGTGAGGAGCACGTGGTGCACTTGGCGCTGAGCGCCAGACTTGGAGCGCTGAAGCGCTTCTTTTGAAATAGCGCATATGTGAGGAGCACATGGTGCGCTTGGCGCTGAGCGCCAGACTTGGAGCGCTGAAGCGTTTCTTTTGAAATAGCGCACAATGACAAATTGTTGCTTCGCCAATTTGTGAGCAGCTTGGCAAAGACAACATTTGAATGATATTCAGAGCTTCCGAATGATTTTATCAAGACATTTGCAGAAATGGAGCTACTGTTTACACAAAGGTTCGTGAGCGCACCCCGATCACGGTATTAATCAATGCCAGGGTGAAATCAGGAGAGACCTGGGTTCAATACGCAATTCGGCGGCATAACCTATGGTCAAAGTGTGAACAGCGCATAGAAGAAGCTCCTGCTGTAGGCATGTTCATGGGGACCCTTGATCCTCAGGCAACTATATCCCAATTTATGATGTTTTTCAAGCCGACCACCTTCCAGGCCTTGATTGACAAACTGGCCCAAATGGACTAGATGGGCTATAAGCCGTCCTCTTCAAAGACAGATCTCCGGAATGAAAGGGGAAAGGGAAAGCGATCTTCGTCGCCAACGCTCAACAACAATCGAGTGACCCGAAACCGGTTATTTTCCAAAACAGCACACCGCGAGCCCTCGAAGAGAAGTTGAGACGTCCTTACTCATTTCCCCGGGATAAAACAAGGAGACTATTTGAACTAGCGGTGCGCAACAGGCTCATCACTCTGCCGGATCCAAGACGCCCACTGCAATCGGGCGACGTCAACAATCCCAATTACTGCCCCTATCACCGAATAGTGGGCCACCCAATCGAAAATTGCTACGTCTTTAAAAACTGGGTCGAAGACCCGTACCGGCAGGGCAAGTTCGCGCTGTTCGAAAACTGGAAGGTAAACCCGCCGCAGCAGCACGCTCCTAAAAAGGTGGATACGCCGGGGGCATCATGTTCATTTATAGAAGAAGCTCCGTGGGAAGTGGTCCTTTCAGCTAAAACTAAAAAATGCTGAAGGATCTTCAAGCATGTCCGGCGATTAGGTGGAAGAGCCCGCTGGAGCCTGAGATCATTGACGGAATGCTGAAGCCGCGCCCAACGCTGAAGTTGGTAATGATGGGCAAAACCTCCAGGCCAAGCCTCAGAAATCTTTACAGAAAAAGAAGAAGGCCAAGAAGCTCGTGCAGCTCGGTGACAATCGTACGGGTCTGCAGAAATACATCGATGCACTGGAGGAATACAACCAAGAGGCACGGATCCCAGTCACACTGGAAGAGTTCTTCAAGCATGTCCTTGAGAATGGAAACAGTGATATTGATGAAGGAGACGATTCTTCAGAAGAACCCGAGAATCATGTAGCGAGTTGCCACATGATCTCTCACTCGTCGATAAATAGTAAAGAAGCTCCTGACGTAGAGAAACCGAGGGCAGGTCCAGAGCCAAAATCCATGGAACCGTCAGATGATCTGATCGACCAGCTGCTGAACGAAGCTCTCCAAAAGAGCAAAGCTGATCGAGGACGTAAAGCAGCCATATACGAAAAGGCCATGCGTCGGCGTCAAGCTAAAGAAGGCCTGGTAATGAGAAGTCATAAAGTACCCCAACCGGATCGAAGCGTACCTGCCACCAGCAAGAGCAGAATCAAGGTAGGGAAGCAGTTCGCCAAAGCTCTGTCAATGGGAATGAAGCTGCCTCTTTTCGAAGGAAATACTCCTGTGAGTACGTGCCTCGATGAAGCGAATGTACATCCGAACTACTACTTGTACCATCGAAAGGTCACGCACCCTACCGAAGAGTGCAATGCCTTCAAGAAGTGGTGGCAGGGATACGTTGCCCACCGACAACAATTCAAGCGAATGAAGCGCAAAGCCTGTCGGGAACAGAGAAGCGCGACAGACGAGCGTGAAGGAACAACCGGTAACTTTCATATGGTTGATGCCATCCCGACAAAAGCAAAACCTCAAGTTCTTACCTTCGGGAGCGATTCTGACGAAGAAATAACCCTTGGCCCTCTCTTCAAGGAATCCATCTCTAAAAAAGAAGAAGAGATGAAGAACTGTGAGAACATTCAGCTGCATAACCGTACGTTGCCTGAAAAGAATCTCGGATCTTCAAACAAAGGTTCAGGCAAAAGGGACAAAAGAAAGGAAAAAATCCCTGAGGAGATTGCTCTCGTTGATAGAGTTGTCGAAGAGCTCACAGCTAAGGACCCACTCAAGAAGAACAAGGTGGATTACAATGTCCTGGCACATCTGAGAAAGATACCCTCCCAATTGAGTATCTTGGATGCTCTTCTCCTGTCTAGAGAGGCCCGAGATTCCCTGATCAAGGCGTTACAAGAGCCCGACCAGTTTCAAGCCTTCCTGGCTGAAGAAAAAATGAAGGACGAGCCGGAAGAAGTCTACATGGCTGATATCACCTTCAGCGATGAAGACCTTTTTCTTGGAACGTGCGAGCACAACTGTCCACTGTATGTAATCGGGTATTGCAGCGACATCAAGATAGGGGAATCCTGGTTGACAACGGGTCCCCCGTCAACCTTCTCAATGTAAAAGTACTGAAGGAGATTTGCATGAACGTTCAGCACTTGGCTCGGGATAAAATTACCATCTCCGGTTTTGACTCCCAATCATCCCAAACGTTCGGGTCTGTAATACTGACATTACGCTTCGGGCTGTTCATCACTGATATCAAGTTCCATGTTAATGACGCCAAAACTTGCTACAATGCTTTACTCAGCAGGCCTTGGTTACATGAGTACAACATCATCCCTTCTACATAACATCAGTGTATGAAGTACTTCAAAGCCGGCCTCGAGTACACAGTTACAGGGGAGTTGAACCCATTCTCCGTAAATGAAGTTCGCAAATATGAAGACGCCAAATACTTCTTACCAGATTTCGAAGATGTGGAAAGATGTCACAAACTGGAGAATAAACAAAAAATCATCGCCACTATCCCGATATTCGGGAGCGATACCGAAGAAGATGAAGAGATGGTCTACTCGGGACAACCCCAAGGCAATAGGCCAGGACCATCTACTCCTATGCTGGTCTTTGGCAGTGACTCTAAGGATGAGATTAACGCCGTATTCTCCGTCCGCCCGTCAATACAGACCTTTACTGGAGCTGACCAGAGTTTACAGATTATCTTGGTCCTGCAGCGGCATTACAAAGAACTTGATGCACTCGGTACGTACAGCGTGCAAGAGCTGCAGACCTTCTACGTCCTTCCTATGCAAATAGGTGAGAAGGCGATCCTTTTCTACCAATCCACGGAGACTAAAGTGGAGAAATAAGTATGGCACGGTGCCGAACCTGCGCTCGACAGGCTTCAACCAATCCATCTACCCAGATACTACGCAGAGGGAGTGAAAAGGCTATTGAGACGCCAAGGCGTACCTTTCAAATAGACTACTCAACAAGCCCGGTTCTATAACAATATTTAGGATGTTCCTGGGACTCAGCGGAAGATGCCCAACGGGAGAATGGATACGACTGGCCTTGGATACGTTCGGTCCAATAAAAGGGAGCGATTCCATGGCTGCAATGTCATAAATAATTCCGGTGGAGAAACGAATGCATTTCCAGATGGCGTTGATGTCGAACCAGAATGAGATCTTGCCGTGAAGATACCAAGCCCGTCATTCGAAGAACAGATTGATAAGTTAATAAGATAAGCGGGTCAAAAGGTTCGGGATGACCATAGCCGCGAAATGGCCATTTACGAGAAAGCCAGGATGCAACGTATCGTTCAGAGGGTTATGAAAGATGACGATGCCCTTCACCCTCAACCCTCTATGCACTCTTGTGGCAAAAAGAAAGCCCTACGTAGAAGCAACAATAAGGTAAAGACCAGGAATGACGTTCAGAAACAGCAAGACGGATCCAAGAAGTCACGCGAGCGAGGAAAAGTCAGCCGGAACCCATCTTTTATGAAGAAGATGGGTCGGGAGTACTCTTTCCCTCAAAACAAGACAAGGAAAATATTCAACCTTGTCATGAAGCATCAAATGATGACGCTCCCAGAGTCTCGATACCGCGAACAGATAAACGTGATCCATCATCCGAATTATTGCTCCTATCATCGAGTAGTGGGACATCCTCTTGAAGACTGCTTCACCTTCAAAAACTGGGTTGAAGATCAGTATCAACAATGCAGGTTTGCTCTATCCGACAGTTGGAGGGTAGCCCTGCCACGAAAGCATGAGCCGAGAACAACCTACACTGCGAGGGAAAGTCTAGATCGGCTTCGAGCTTAGAAACGAGCTCGTACATGTCATATGATAACATTATCAAAGGAGGGAGAGCACGAGAATATGGACGACCTCTCCCAATGCTTCGCAAATGAAGATGAGAACGAGCTGATTTCAGAATTTCCACCGGCGCCAAAAGAGCTGGAAGATGGAATACACACCACAGCAGACAACCTGAGAAAAATTGACTTGGGGACGATAAACGAGCCAAGGCCAACGCTCGCCAGTGAGCTGCTGTTTGAGAAACAGGTAGCCACGTTAAAGGACATGCTTATGCGGTATAAAGGCTGTTTCGCATGGAACTATTCCGAGATTCCGGGATTAGATCCAGAGATAGCTGTGCATAAACTGGCGATATCGCCGGACGTCAAGCCAGTCAAACAGGTGCCAAGAAGAATGCGGCTCGAGCTTAAGATGAGTATCAATGCCGAAGTCAAGAAGCTAATTGACTCCGGCTTCATCCAAGAAGTTCAATATCCTGACTGGATCGCCAATATTGTTCCGGTAATGAAGAAAAATAGGATAGTACGCATCTACGTAGATTTTCGGGATCTCAACAAAGCTTGTCCGAAAGATGACTTCCCAGTGCCTGTCACCGAGTTGATGATCGATAACACATCCACCCATGAAGTCTTTTCCTTCATGGACGGATCCTCAGGGTACAACCAAATCAAGATGCATCCTGAAGACCAAAAGCACACTGCTTTCCTGACTCCGCTGGGCATATGCTGCTACAAAGTGATTCCATTCGGTCTGAAGAACGCTGGCGCCACCTACCAGAGGGCAATGACAAAGATCTTCGATGACTTCGTACATGAGATTGTTGAATGTTATATCGACGACCTCGTGATGAAAAGCAAATCATACGAGGAACACTGGGAGCATTTGAAAATAGTGTTCCAGCGTCTTCGGAAATATAATCTGAAGATGAACCCTCTGAAATGCATATTTGGGGTTTCCTCAGGCAAATTCCTAGGATTCATCGTACGACACCGGGACATCGAAATAGACCCGTCGAAGATCAAGACAATTATGGAAATGCCTTCGCCAAGAACTCTCAAGCAATTGCGGTCTCTCCAAGGAAAGCTTGCGTATATCCGGCGGTTCATAGCTAACCTCTCCGGTAAATGCCGCCCCTACAGTCATCTAATGAAGAAAGGGATCCTGTTCGTTTGGGATCGTAAATGCCAAAGTGCACCGGACGAAATCAAGCAATATCTGGAAAACCCGCCGGTACTGACCGCGTTGGTCAATGGAAAGCCCCTCATCCTGTACACAACATCCCTTGAAGGTTCTTTAGGCGCGTTATAGGCATAGGAGAACGACCAGGGGAATGAGAGAGCTCTCTATTATTTGAGTCAAGTTCTCCCGGGGGCAGAAAATAACTACTCCCCTATCGAAAAGTATTGCCTGGCACTGATCTTCGCAGTAACGAAGCTCCGACATTACGTCTTGGCACATGAGGTCCATCTCATATCAAAGATGGATCCTCTCAAGTATTTGATGTCAAGAGCCATGCTAACAGGAAGGTTTGCCAAATGGGCCCTCCTCTTGATGGAGTGTTACCGCTAAAATTTTCGGCCAAGAGCTGCTTGTTCCTTTACAAAAAAAGGGGGAGAATCCTCAAAAAACACGCATCACGTGTAAAACACATGGGCACTCATATGCAAAGCATATAAGCGCTGAACATAAATCACCAATGGCCAAACAGGCCTTACGTGTAAAACACGTGAGCGCTTAGGCTAAAATCCACAGCAGGGGTCACGCGTTAAACACATGAGTTCTCATGCCTCTCACATGCAAAGCATGTGAGCATCCCAATTTAAAATGCTCCTATCAAATTCTAGAATTAAATTCTATTTTGGGAAATATTTTCTTAATCTTCCTTAAACTAGAAAGATCTTCTCTGTTAAATAGAGGACCCTTGGATCAAAGATCCAGCGGTGATCATTTGATAGAATAAAAATCTATCATAAGAAAATATTTTCCTAATCTTATAACAAGAATAAAATTCTATGTTAACAAGATATCCATATTAAGAAAATATATTTCTGATCTTGTTAAACTAAAAAGATATGATAGAATAAAATTCTAATCTTGTTAAAACTAACAAGATATTCATAATCTTGTTAAACAAACAAGAAATCTTCTCTGTTAAACAGAGAGCCTTTGGATTAAAAATCCAACGGTGAATAAAATTCACCAATTGATCTAAAAGATCATGGAATCAATCATGATCTCTCAATGAGAGATTTTCTTAACAAATTGATTCTTTTTCTTCTCATATAAATAGAAGCAAGGAGAGGAGGAAAAATGAGCCAAGACAGAGGGAGAGGGGAAGAAAAATAGAGAGAGAATTTAATTCTCTAAAGAAGGGGAACCCCTCCCAAAAGCTCCCATAAAAAGAGAATTCAATTCTCAAACCAAGAGTTTAACTCTTCTAAAAGAACTTAGTTCTTCCTCTGGTTAAGATCTGCAGAAGCGGATCTCCCAACAAGTTGAGAATTTAATTCTCATCGGGGAGATTCTGTCATGCAGATTCAAAACCTAGGGGAAAGAACTGAATCCACAAGAGTTTAACTCTTACAAAACATATAGGAATTTAGTTCCTCTGGAACAAGGGTTTAATCCTTTAAAAAGAATTTGATCCCTACAAAGAACAAAAGGAGAACTTGATCCCTCGGAACCATAGAAGAACAGCCTGATGATTCATTAGCATTCAAACGTTTCATAAAAGCTCACGTGATCCCACGTGAGCACCTTCAAGGAACAAAGAAAGAATGAGATCTAGTCACGTGACCCCACGTGACCCCTGAAAAGTGCTCAGCACTTATAAAAGAGAAAAGGGAATAAACCCTATTTTTGGGGCGCCTCACGTGGCCCCACGTGACCCCCAAGCAGTGCTTAACTTTTATAAAGCAGAAAGGGAATAAATCAAAGGGCAATTTCCATTCTTGGGGTGCTTCACGTGATCCCACGTGACCCAGTAGTGCTTAGCATTCAGAAAAGAAACAAGGGAATAAACCCAAAGGAGCAGCGCCAACTTCAAGCGTCTCACGTGACCCCACATGAGCGCATCAAATTCTTAGTGTTTAACACTACTTCAAGCGCCCCACGTGATCCCACGTGAGTGCCTCAAATTCTTAGTGTTTAACACTATTTCAAGCACCTCATGTGAGAGCACGTGAGCGCTGATCATATACTAGTGTTTAACACTATAAGGGAAATCAACCTTAGCTCAAATTAATCAAGTCTCCTGAAGCCAAAACCCTTTTTTGGTCATTAATCAGCTGAGCCCTCATTATACTCAGGTTTTCTCAAAATTGATCCGAGTCTCAGAAATAGCTAATGAACTCCTGGCATCTAAGATGATGTTCATTCCACCATGATCTTGTAAGTGCACGGCGGCGCCCCGGCCGTCAAACCGACGGCCAAACGCGGAAACGGTGATAAACTTTAATTTTGCGGACTTAGCAAACCGGCACCACCGCGCACTAAACCCCGGATCGTGCCATTAAACTAGTCTAAGCTACTAACAAGAAAGGGAAGAGATGTACCGACTGATCCGAGTCCTCCGGTCTTCATCTCCACTCCGATCTCCTCGCGGGATCTCCGTCCGTCTCCTCCTCGTCGGAAAGGGCACCACATCGCCTGTAGCTTTTACGGGCTCCCACCTCAATACCGAGGCAACTCGGACGCGAAGCTGGCGAATCGACGCGTCCAAGATTTGCTGTAGGAAGTGTAGTGTAGAGTGCATGTCTCACTTTGGGGTTGGTTGCCATAGATGGAGGAATGGTGTATAGAAAATTGGTGCTTTCAATTTTCTAGCAATGGAATGAGATGAAGAATGATATATACAAATGAATCACTCTCATTTTTCTCCTCTCAAAGATGAAGCTCTCATTTTCTTCTCACTTAACCATGGAAAGAAAAACTTCTCCTTCTTATGAAAAACTTAATCAACTTAGAAATGGTGGAGAAAGAATAAGAAGCATGAAGGGAGGTGATCGTAGTAAAAGGAGGAGGGTGACCACATCCAAACATAATCATCATAAAACTACACATCAATCCTAATCCTTTCTTATCACAATAAAGCATGAAAAGCAAAGATGCTTATCATATCACACTTTATGCAAATAAGTCCTCCACAAAGTGTAATTTGCAAAACTGCAAATTACCCCCTCCATCGGAAAAGTCCGGCCGGGAAAGAACAAAGGAAAACCGGCCGGAACGGAAAACAAACTGGCAACTCCAGAAAACTGGTCCCGTAATAAATTACAGGAAAACCCCCATACTGTGCATACACACCCGCATCTGTATTCCGTCCGGATACAAATGCAAAGAGACAAAATCTACACTTTACTAAACTAGGACCGGCTTAAACTAAAGCCGGCCAGTAAAATCCGTCCGATCCTGATCCGTGCAATACCGCACGTATCTGATCGAACGCTGCCATATAACTATACGGCCACTAGTACAAACTGTCCGATCCTGATCCGTGCAATACCGCACGTATCTGATCGGACCCTGCCATATCTCCATACGGCCTCTACAGCGTTTCGCCCGAAAACTTGAGTAACTGAAAGTGTGGTGGACTCTAAAGACTCGTCAATACTATGGTTGTGGATTTAACCACTAGCACGTCAGAGGTATAAGCCAATACGTGACGGGCCACCAGCTATTGACCAAAAGGGACGTCGATGAGCGAACTCATCCTGACACCCTACTGAGCCTGTCAGTGACAATATCCGTGCAGTCCGGTCCGTTCGTCTATGAGTATCGCATGGCGGGCCTAGGGGGTTGGTAAAAGTCAGACCCCCAAAAGCGGTACAAGTCGTGTCGGAGTGTAGCCCAGAACACCCTGAGATACTACTGGAATACCTACCAGTAAATCTCCTTGCCTTGGCCAAGGACTTTGTGTAATGGCTCTCCTAGACACAGCACGACCTCACCCCCAATACCGGGAGAGACGAACCCCTGAAGATACGCTCACTGCCTCCATGTGGCTCGGGACTGTACCCAACTAAAACCTGTTTGCACGACTCCTTTGAGCCGTGGTAGGGTAGTAATCAAAGTACAGTGGGAACTCACACGAGACAAATGACGATCCCCAGGTCGATGAACTAACCTGCACACATGTCACCAGGGAACTGCCATCTGACGTCTGGTATATGACCAACTAGCATGTTCCCGGCGAGTCCTGTCCGGTGTACTCATAACCCAATGAGCACCTGTATACATCTTAGGTGATCCAACTGACACCAGTGGCTTGTGAGACCGGCCACCGCCCCTCGTCGGGGTCTCGACTGTATACACTAGTCTACTAATGGAGTATCGATGCCCGGTCTCGAAACTCCCACGACTAGGGACCTTTTAAGGATATGCTTGTAGACCCCCAGCTCCCACTTATATGATCGCCCTCATACTGCTGGTGGTCAAGCAAGAATCCTAGGGGCTCTATCAACGTGTAATAGCGACGTGTCATGTCACCTAAAGCAGTACACGATGATAAAGGTAAACCAGATAGCATACTATCATCTCGAGTAAGACTGTCATACCGGGATAGGTCCTCCCTCAATCATTGCAATCACGTACCTGTGATCCAATAATTGACTCTGAGGGCACTACCTCCAACAATCTCCCACTTGCACTCAAGGCTAATTATTGCGATGTCGCATACTCACAGCCCGTGTGATACCGAACACCCAACTCCTCTACTAGTCAGTCTCACAAAGCTCGTTTGCGGAACTATTGCGTTCGAGGAATAGCCTTAGTGAGTGGATCCGCCTTGATGTTTCTTTCTATGTCTTTCTATATCTCAAGTTCGCGGAGAAACCCATCTCCCGAAAAGAGCAATACCTGTCTTAGAATGTGTCTGGATGTCTGATGGGACATAGCTCATAAATGAACTCCAAATCCAAACTTCTTAGACTGTATCGTCAACTGAACTTAATCAGTATCCTGCGCGCCATGCCTCCCTCAGTATTGCCTTGGATCACCTGTCCAAAATACTGTCCCTCATCAGAAGGAAAAACTATAACTCTGACAACCTCCTTGTCGTCCATGTCACCTTGGAAGCCTGGAATGATAACTGTTTCCTGAATGAGGCTGTCGTTATCATTTCCCTAGAACATCCAATTATGTTCTAAAACTGCTTCCGTCTGTTTCCCCAGGATTTGATTAATGTCAACTTATTGCATCTAGTGCAAGAACAACATCTGGTGTGGTACTTGACATCTCACGATTGACTCAATTGCCTGAGCAAGTGATCTGCCAATCATGCCCGTCCCTCTCCCCTTTAGTCTGTAAGACACCTTTAGAGAGGGTGACTCCATTACCTGCAGGTACACTACCGTGCATGGAGTCGTCCATTCTAAATACCCTTAGAATGCTGTCTAAGTACCCTGATTGGGAAACCACCCAAATCTAGATCTAATACCGTAGATCCAGTAACCAGTATGTCTGATACAAAATCCATTTCCTTTGTGGAGAAACAACTGTGTGACGACCAAACTATAACCGATCGTAGTGTAGGAGTTTCCTTTCCTACTTTGTGTATATCATCCAAATACCAGGATATCACACCCTACTACCTTCTCAACAGATCCATCCCCTATTCTGATGAAGTCAAACCCATGACTATCACGTCAGAAACAGATGATCTATCTCCGCTACATCTGCTCTAGTCTATAAATAGACATAAGCAACCTGTCCACCAATGCTTCCGCTGCTCCCACTGACTACGACAACCCTCTGGCAGAGTCATATACACGTACACTTCTAAAACTAGTTTTAGAACGACGCTATACTCATCCTCCCGCCGGGTCTCGTAACCTGGAACAACAGCAATGGCAATTGTGGGTAAACAAGAACTTCCCTGTCACCGTCCTTGAGGCCACCGTAGTGCCTCTCGGGTGCCTGAAGTTACCCACCTTATCTGCGGAGTGGCCAATGGAATGCCAAATCAGATTGAATCTTTAGGTTCCTTATCAAATCTTCAGTAATCGTTTGCGGTTCTGGAATCACTTCCAGTTCTACCATACTCCCACTACTGTTTTTCTGAAAAAATCCATTTTTTATAAAACTGTGGCGAGTCTAGAACAATATCGCTATTGTTCATCCAGATGGTAGAAAGTCAACCCTCGTCATAGCCTGAGTCAACCCACAAACAGCCATTACAGAAACGTGCCTTGAGTTGTCCAGTGTCTGGTTTTAATCATAAACCGGACAACTCCCCGTACCTTAACATCGTTAAGATATGAACTGTTCTATATCCAATATATAAACAGAGGCACTGATTTAATTGAACCAGATTCAAATCATGCAGCTGTCCCCAGCGCATGTCAACTAAATGGAAGAAGGCCGATCAGCGTTACTCAACTTAGGAATACTTCCAATTATGAGTAACCTGAAAGAGAAGCAAGATCTCTTTATCAACTGAATACCATACACAAGTATCTACATCTTCGATCACCTTGAAGAATCCCGATACTTGCTACACCTGGTTCTCTACTCTATTCAAATACCTATAACTCCTCAAAACTTAGACCCTGTGTTTCTACGAAACACATGTCTAAGAACTAGAGAAGTTAAAAGTAAACAGAATATAGTATGAGGACCAACCCCTCTGTCCTAATGGACACTGGACAACATACAATACTCTGTATAAGTCCGCTGAGTCTAACAACTCTTTCACTGTGTGTCGTAGGTTGAAAACTGTACTTATGGTTAAGAAGAATTACACCGCTGTTTAATGCTCCTTACCTAACCATCCACTGATATAGGTAAATGTCATCGACATAATATCAAAAGGTATATCTCACTCTATAAATATAGACGTACAGATATATCAATTTGAAATTGGTGCACAACAGCGGATATTCAAAACCAAACATTTGCCGACCGGCAAACAGCCCAGGTGATCTCCTCAAATATCACCGATTACATCGAATCCCGATATAATGAGGATGATCACCAAATTCCCAATAACTTACTCCCACTCAGCATCTGTAAAACCATACAGATGTGAGAATCATACCTGGTAAATACATACCCTGGAGTGAGTGTCTAATCGGGAAATCAGTTTTCTTTTAACAGTACACAGTGAAACTGAAACATCGAAATGTCTCGTTGGGGTACCCTGGTATTCCTAGTAATGCCTCTACCATTATCCAGATTCACAACTATAACCGTATAATTCTTTGCCACCTCTCCAAATCCCTTTATATGTCTTTAGTCATTACCTTCTGTACACCCCTTTAGGCCAAATGGTTTTCTTCCTTCCCTACCGTTCGGCACCAGCCTATGGTTTGGAAGAAGACTATCCAAAAAGCATAAAGGGTGTACTGTCCTAATCCTAGGAACACTCGCAATGCGAGAGAAGGTGAAGATAAAAGGCACCTGAATGTACTTTATTCCTATTTCTCCTGAACCAGGATCCATCCCCGAACTGGAACAAGTTCCTTTCGAGTTCGTATATAACCATACGATGGATTATCCAATAAAAATGGGATCTTCGTAGTGATACGGAGTGTCCTGGAGAAATACAAAAGTGATGTGGGAGTGGTAACGAAATATTTGGTTTGGTCGTGAATATCTGTTGCATTTTACTTTGCCCTCTTACTAATCCCTTGCTTTGTCTGAACTTAATACCTTCTGTACACCGTTTAGGCTAACTGGTTTTCTTCATTCCCTACCGGTCGGCACCAGCCTATGGTTTGGAAGAAGACTATCCAATTTGCATAATAGGTGTACTACTCCTAAACTAAGGAGTACTCGCAACCTGAGAGAGGGTGAAAAGAAAAGACAACTGAATAATCCTATCCGTTTTCTCCAGAACCAGAAACCATCCTCGAAGTCCTTCGAGTTCGTATCTAACCATACGATGGCTTTGTCCAATGGAAGTGGACGTTCGTAGTAATACGGGGTGTCCTGGAGAAAAGGGTAAGAGTAGGAGTGGCAATGAGGTTTGCAACTCTGACAATCCAAAAGCCAGTGTTAAGTAAGTTCGGTCAACTTGGTCACTGAGTCATAGTCTAGGGTCGGGTCAATGGTCGCTGCCAGAGAGAGAGAGAAAAGAAACACTCAGCGTGCACTCTAACCTAGATCAGAATGGTTACCAATTTATCTAATCTGGAAACCTCCCACTGTACCTCAAATTCTCCTCCAAACCTGAAAGAAGAATTAGTCGGGGTTACCCGAGGAGTAAACTAACTCATCAGTGGGAATCGGGATCCAACTCTCATCGTATGATAACGTGACGGAATCCGCTCATGGTATCACACTCCAGAAGGTATGCGCATATCTGGCAAGTTTCAGTACTTTTGAAACTCCCGTTGTGATTTCTGCCCCATGCTCTTATGACCTTGACGAAGGTCAACAAATCATAAGTCACATGTCAAGTTCCACCCATCATTGTCCAGGTTAATTTGAACCCACCCGTACAAGCCCTTGACGAAGGTCAATAAGGCTATACGACTGTCCCAAACCAACACATCTATCTATGCAGCAGAAAGGCAACAAGCAGCTACCATGCACTATGCCTTGACGAAGGTCAACAAACATAGCATGAATACTACGTGCTACCCGTCTGAAACGACGGAGGGCTACGAATGGTTTCTGGCGAAAACCTTTAACGTAATGAACTTGATATCGTTGAAGGAACGGATAGCTTTTTAGAAAATATAGTGACGAAAACCTTTACTAAAGAGGTCACTCCCGGTGAAGGGATCTCGGCTCTTTCCCCGTAGAATGAGGTGCAGGATATTCCAACTGAATACCACGGTGCAAAGCAAAAGTAATCGGCTATAGTGAAGTTAATGCCCTGACGCAAACTTCTGTCCAAGGGGTCACTCCCGGTGAAGGGATCTCGGCCCTTGCCTCGTCGACTTAGGAGCAGGATATTCCAAATGAATACCACGATGCAAAACAAAAGTAAACGTCCTTGCAATAACAGCTTTTTGAAAAGTGTTCCAACAACATCAGAATAGGTTTGTTTATCTTGCATTGATCCGAATCAATGCAGTCCCATCAATTAATCACACCTCAAAGAACGAAAATATACTGACGTACGTATATGCCATCCGCATTCGCCACTGGGTCCCGTCATCACTCGTTAGGTTAGCTTACTAACGACAGAGCGGGGACTGGACTAGCGCGGATGAAAAGCATATACAACATCTACTAATATATATACCAATATATTATATTTCGCTCAAGGCGTGAAAAGAAATGCAACATCACAGAAATGTACAGCATCACAGAACAATACAGATATCTGGGATCCCCGGGTTTCACAGAGCCACTACTGAAACCCGACGTTCCCCTGGTCGTGTGGATAGCCTGTGCAATGAAATCCTAGACCCCTACGGGCGCGGCAAGTTACCCGCCAAAACCTGAAGCGAGGCAGCCCCCTTCAGCTCCGTGAATGGACCACCCAGCACTCCACGGAATCCGGCAACTTGGGCACCCCTCCTGGGTCAACCTGTACCCCCTACGAGTGCGGCGAATAGCCCGCCAATTCCAGACTGAAGCCCCTTCATCTCAATGCCCTGAGATGCGGGCCCGTTGCCCTCTAGAACCCGGCTATCCGTGCACCCCTCCGCGGGGTAACCCTAGTACAGAAAGTAAAATATACATACACCGGGTACATCGACCGCAACCAGGTCGTGCCCCAAAAGAATAATACAAACAGGCAGTGACGGCAGTCCACATGTCGGACGCTCGCCCCGCAATATCAAAAGTACATAAACAACAACACTGTACTAGTATTGCATCCAGGCTATCCCCACGACCGATCCGCAACATCACAGCATAAACAAAGAACACCAACGTGAAAGTCACGTTCGCAAATCCGTCTAACCGGGCTATAGCAGTTAGACCGGATTTACCGATCGAGTGACATTCACGGTCGCAGATATAATGTAAATACTGTGAAAAATGTGTTTAAAATTTTCCGATTGACCAAAAAATTAACAAGTGGGCCTCCAAACCAATACTGCAGTACTCACAGAAAAATTTGGCCCAATTTTAATATTCCAAAAACCACATTTTCAACTCAGGAACATTCTACAAAATTTTGGGAGCGTGAACAGTTAACTCCGCGGCGGAAGCGCGGCCAAAGCAGGGGTTTGGCCGCCCTTCCGCGGCGGTATGGTGAGTTCGTGCTACCAAATTTTTACAGTATGTTTCTAATTCCCTGCACATCACTCTGACACAACCTGAAAAATTTTTGGACTCAAAAAAAATTCGACAGAAACTGATGTGCTTGAAATACGTGTTTTCGGGATTTTGTTCGATCGGAAACGCAAACACATTTAACGAAAGCTAGACGAAGTTAATGGCGAGGCTCTGATACCACTGTAAGTGCACGGCGGTGCCCCGGCCGTCAAACCGACGGCCAAACGCGGAAACGGTGATAAACTTTAATTTTGCGGACTTAGCAAACCGGCACCACCGCGCACTAAACCCCGGATCGTGCCATTAAACTAGTCTAAGCTACTAACAAGAAAGGGAAGAGATGTACCGACTGATCCGAGTCCTCCGGTCTTCATCTCCACTCCGATCTCCTCGCGGGATCTCCGTCCGTCTCCTCCTCGTCGGAAAGGGCACCACATCGCCTGTAGCTTTTACGGGCTCCCACCTCAATACCGAGGCAACTCGGACGCGAAGCTGGCGAATCGACGCGTCCAAGATTTGCTGTAGGAAGTGTAGTGTAGAGTGCATGTCTCACTTTGGGGTTGGTTGCCATAGATGGAGGAATGGTGTATAGAAAATTGGTGCTTTCAATTTTCTAGCAATGGAATGAGATGAAGAATGATATATACAAATGAATCACTCTCATTTTTCTCCTCTCAAAGATGAAGCTCTCATTTTCTTCTCACTTAACCATGGAAAGAAAAACTTCTCCTTCTTATGAAAAACTTAATCAACTTAGAAATGGTGGAGAAAGAATAAGAAGCATGAAGGGAGGTGATCGTAGTAAAAGGAGGAGGGTGACCACATCCAAACATAATCATCATAAAACTACACATCAATCCTAATCCTTTCTTATCACAATAAAGCATGAAAAGCAAAGATGCTTATCATATCACACTTTATGCAAATAAGTCCTCCACAAAGTGTAATTTGCAAAACTGCAAATTACCCCCTCCATCGGAAAAGTCCGGCCGGGAAAGAACAAAGGAAAACCGGCCGGAACGGAAAACAAACTGGCAACTCCAGAAAACTGGTCCCGTAATAAATTACAGGAAAACCCCCATACTGTGCATACACACCCGCATCTGTATTCCGTCCGGATACAAATGCAAAGAGACAAAATCTACACTTTACTAAACTAGGACCGGCTTAAACTAAAGCCGGCCAGTAAAATCCGTCCGATCCTGATCCGTGCAATACCGCACGTATCTGATCGAACGCTGCCATATAACTATACGGCCACTAGTACAAACTGTCCGATCCTGATCCGTGCAATACCGCACGTATCTGATCGGACCCTGCCATATCTCCATACGGCCTCTACAGCGTTTCGCCCGAAAACTTGAGTAACTGAAAGTGTGGTGGACTCTAAAGACTCGTCAATACTATGGTTGTGGATTTAACCACTAGCACGTCAGAGGTATAAGCCAATACGTGACGGGCCACCAGCTATTGACCAAAAGGGACGTCGATGAGCGAACTCATCCTGACACCCTACTGAGCCTGTCAGTGACAATATCCGTGCAGTCCGGTCCGTTCGTCTATGAGTATCGCATGGCGGGCCTAGGGGGTTGGTAAAAGTCAGACCCCCAAAAGCGGTACAAGTCGTGTCGGAGTGTAGCCCAGAACACCCTGAGATACTACTGGAATACCTACCAGTAAATCTCCTTGCCTTGGCCAAGGACTTTGTGTAATGGCTCTCCTAGACACAGCACGACCTCACCCCCAATACCGGGAGAGACGAACCCCTGAAGATACGCTCACTGCCTCCATGTGGCTCGGGACTGTACCCAACTAAAACCTGTTTGCACGACTCCTTTGAGCCGTGGTAGGGTAGTAATCAAAGTACAGTGGGAACTCACACGAGACAAATGACGATCCCCAGGTCGATGAACTAACCTGCACACATGTCACCAGGGAACTGCCATCTGACGTCTGGTATATGACCAACTAGCATGTTCCCGGCGAGTCCTGTCCGGTGTACTCATAACCCAATGAGCACCTGTATACATCTTAGGTGATCCAACTGACACCAGTGGCTTGTGAGACCGGCCACCGCCCCTCGTCGGGGTCTCGACTGTATACACTAGTCTACTAATGGAGTATCGATGCCCGGTCTCGAAACTCCCACGACTAGGGACCTTTTAAGGATATGCTTGTAGACCCCCAGCTCCCACTTATATGATCGCCCTCATACTGCTGGTGGTCAAGCAAGAATCCTAGGGGCTCTATCAACGTGTAATAGCGACGTGTCATGTCACCTAAAGCAGTACACGATGATAAAGGTAAACCAGATAGCATACTATCATCTCGAGTAAGACTGTCATACCGGGATAGGTCCTCCCTCAATCATTGCAATTACGTACCTGTGATCCAATAATTGACTCTGAGGGCACTACCTCCAACAGATCTCTCCCCTCGATCTGGAATTTGGTTTAAGGGTACATCTCTCCACACCTCCGATACATGTCGTTGTAATTCTTCAACGTCTTCAGAGAGGTGGAGGATCCCAATAACCAATAACTCTTGGCGCCCCACCGAACAAGCTTTTCAAAAAGGGGAGTAAATCTAAAACGCATCTCAATTTGGGGGCGCCTCACTTGACATCACGTGATCCCTTGATAGTGCTATTAGCACTCAAAAAAAGAAAAGGAGAATAAAATAAATGCAATTTTCATTCTTTAGAGTTCCTCACGTGATCTCACGTGACCCAATAGTGCTTAGCACTTAGAAAAGGAAAAAGGGAATAAACCTAAAATAGCTCCCATTTTGGGGGCACCTCACATGTTCCCACGTGACCACCAAACAGTGGTGTATAAAAGAGGGAGAAAATTCCAAAAATAGTGCTCGCATTTTGAGGGCACTTCACGTGTCTGCACGTGACTGTTTGATGAACCAAGTGCTTAGCACTTATAAATGAAAGAGGAATAAAATCCAGAGAACAGTTCTCACCTCGGGCGCCTCACGTGCTCACACGTGAGCCAAGTGCTCAGCACTTTTATATATATATATGAGGGAATAAACTCAAGGAACAATGCCTACTTCGGGGCCCCTCACGTGTTCACACGTGAGTTCCTCCAAAGTCCAGTGTTTAACACTGATTCAGTGCTTAGCACTATGGGATGGTTAAGGGAAATCAACCTTAGCTCAAATTAGCTAAGTCTTCCGGAGCCAAGACCCTTTTTGTCACCAATCAACTGAGCCCCCATGTTCAAGTCTCCCCAAACTAATCCTAGTCCCAAAGATGACTAGTGTTCTCCTAACCGATGACATCTAAACTGATGTTCATCCCATTCCCCAAATCGGGATATTGGTTCAAGGGTACATCTCTTCATACCTCTGATACATGTCGTTGTAATCCTTCAACGTCTTCAGAGAGATGGAGGGTCCCAATAACCAATAACTTTTAGCGCATCCTCAAACCGTGGAGCCAAAATACCATGGACTATGATGTCCTTAAACTTATGGACCGCAACACCCCTAAACTAAACCCTACAGACTATGATGTCTCTAAATTAGACTATGATGTCTCTAAACTATGGACTATGATGTCCTTAAACTCCATGGACTATGATGTCCTTAAACTTATGGACCGCAACGTCCCTAAACTAAAACAATAGAGCCCAAATGCTCTTTTGTTAGATCTAAATGATCCTATTGAGCAGATCTTAGTCTAAAATTGGACTAACGTATCCTCAACAACGTTTAAGTTGATCTTAGTTCAAATGAGATTAACGATCCTTAAACCCTACCCAAACCCAAATCTAACAAAATACGGATTTGGACTAATCCACGCCCTACGGGCGACAACATAAATTAGTCTCCGTATACAATCCTCGGGCAACCAAAAATAAAACAAACACACACGACACGAAGTGACCATTTGGAGAAGGAGAAAGTGGTTACCGCGATGCGGTAGCGTAATTAACTGCAGGGGCTTGCACCTGCAGGGAAGAGCATTCCCACAATCAAAAACACCTCAAATGAGGGGGAATCTGATGAAGTCTGCTACAACGGCCGCATCTGTCTAAACCTCCGATATACGGTGCTATAAACCAACTTGGCATCTTCGAAGAGGTGGACGGATAAAACCAAATAGCATATGCCCCCAAATTCAGGCAAGACGTTTGTCTTCCCGGTCTTTCGGCGGAGAACATGGAGTTCTCGATAGCATATCGATCTCTCAAGGCAATAAAAGGCTAGGCCATCGCCGATTTTCCCGCTGAGCATCCGATACCTGCCGAATCTCCCTTTAACTGCGAGTTGCTGGACGAACACGCATTTGAAGCAATTGACAGGGAGAAAGAAGGGAATGATACCTGATGGGAATTCTACTTCGATGGAGCGTCCTCCTTAAAGAAGCGAAAGCAAAACACCCCCATGATTAAAGTCGGGGTGGGACTTATCTTCCTGACTCCATAAGGAGGGATTGTGCGTTTTCCCCTTTTCTTAACGGAACCAAGAACAAACAATGAAGCTGAGTATGAAGCTTTGATAGCAGGTCTCGAGATTGCTGTCAACATGGGAATCGAAAACCTCCTCATATATGGAGATTCCCAGCTGGTTGTTAGCCAAGTAAATGGCGACTACCAGACGTGCAAGCCAGAACTGATCAGGTATGGTGAAAGAGTGCAGTAATTGCTGATGCAAATCCCCTCCTACACCCTGGAAAGCATACCGCGTGCGGAAAATAGCAAGGCAGATGCGTTAACCAAGATCGCTAAAGAACTGGCCGACGAAAACCTTGATGACGTAAAGGTCATTGTGCAAAGTCTTCGGATTATCGCACCAGCAGAAATATCTCCGAAGATGTCTAAAGGAGAGGAAGCAACCGAACAAGAGGCTTTTCAATTGGAGGATGAAGAAAAGGCGAGAGATTGGAGAGAAGTCTTCATAGATTACTTCAGATCCCATCGAACGCCTGAAGACGCGTCGTCAAGACATCAGCTCATGAAGCGAGCCCTGTCTTTCACCTTCGTCATTGGTACTCTTTATAAGAGATCGTTCGATTGTCTATGGCTGAGATACCTGGGACCAAAAGAAGCAGGAAGGGTCGTTCAAGAAACTCATGACAGACTCTGCGGTTCCCATCAAGCTGGGCCAAAGAGGAAGTTGAAGATAAAAAAAATGGGTTACTATTGGCCCACGATGATTCGGGACTGCCTTGAATATGCGAAGTAGTGTCACTCGTGCCAAATTCACGGGGACTTCATCCACCGGCATCCAAATCCGCCACACCCAATATTGGCTAGCTGGCTATTCGAAATGTAGGGAACCGATATAATCGGGCCCATCGAGCCAGCATCATCCAAGGGACATCGGTTCATACTGGCAACAACCGATTACTTCTCCAAGTGGGCAGAAACAATACCGCTAAGAGAGGTGAAGACGGAGAATATCCTCCATTTCTTCAGGACACATATCATCTACCGATTCGGCACTCCGCGACGGATCATCTCAGATAATGGGCCGGCTTACAGAAGCCATAAGATCAGCTGCTTCGCACAACAGTATAAAATAGATTGGAGATATTCTTCAGTTTATAATCCCCGAGCTAACGGTTTAGCTGAGGCTTTCAACAAGACCTTGACAAAGATCATAAAGAAAACGGTGTCCAGAAATAAAAAGGACTGGCACGAGAGATTGCATGAAGCTCTCTGGGGTTATCGGATCACGTTCAAGACGGCCACGAACACAACGCCATTTGCGTTAGTATTCGGCACGGAAGCGGTACTTCCTTTGGAGATAGAGCTACCCTCTCTATGAGTGGCGGTTCGGTACAAACCGACGGATGAAGAAAATGCCCATATTTGGCTCGAGGAACTTGAAGCCCTTGATGAAACTCGTTTCATGGCGCAGCAAAAAACCTAGAAGCTTACAAAGTAAAGATGACGCGTTCATACGAAAGATTGACTAGGCCGAGAACATTCCGCCAAGACGAACCTGTTCTAGTCGTCAAAAGACCTATGATCCCCAACCGTGCCAAATGGGGGAAATTCGAGCCAAACTATGAGGGCCCGTACATTATAGACAAGGTCTACCAAGGTGGGGCCTATTTGCTCATGGATATGCATGGCGAAAGACCCTTCCGGCCAATAAACGGCCGGTTCCTTAAGAAATACTACGCTTGACAAGTTGTTCAGTTGATAAAACTGCACATTTGTTATTATATTTTCCCTACTATTTCTATACTAGATAAGGTGTTTATTATAATATATGATACATATGAGTGTTTATCTGTAAAAATACTATTTTTCCATGTGTAGATATATTATAATTAACATTTGATAGGAAAATATATGCAAAAATACCATTGACCAAATCTTAATGTTGAAATTAATATCTCAATAAAACAAAACTCCACTAATATTATTTTTTGAGATTGTGCAGAATTTTTCGGGGCTAAAAATCAAGGGAATCAAAGTTGTTAAGAGCAAACCTGCCTAATTAAGAAAGCAAACTAAGAAATCAAGTATGACAGCAACTACGAGAAGATTTTCAGTTCCTGAGATTCAAAAGATAGCCACGTGTCAATATAGATGAAGCCCAGATAAAAAAGAACAGAAGATTTCACTGTTTGGCCGCGGATCCGCGGCCAAACCCCCCTTTGGCCGTGGATCCGCCGTGTTCCAGATGGGTTAGGAGCTGGGATTTCTTCTGTTGAATCTTAACTGTTGGCTTCCAAATTTGGAAGCTAGGGTTCTGGCTTTTGGAGTATAAATAAGGACCGAGAGCCTCTTGGAAAAGGCATTAAGTCGACGCGATCACGAAATCCAAGACGGCTCACGCATCCAGGCTGATCATCAACGGTTCATCTACCTCCTTAGAAGAGATCGAGAAGCAAACTGGTTTTTGTAATCATTTTCCAAGGGAACAAAGTGTAAATGAGTTTTGTTGATTAATAAAGGTAGTTCTTTTTCTTATTCTATTTCTTGTAGTTTCATTATGAATTCTCTCTCCATCTCTTCTTCTCCCAACATGCGCGAGTAATTCTCCGCTTGTTAGGGTTCATGGGATTAGGGTAGGTTAATGGATGATGAAGATCCTTAAACTTTTTTTAAGTCCTATAAAGTTTATAAACTCTATCAAAAGAATAGTTAACATCCTAATCGGGCGCGGTACCAATTCATT